>OU342741.1:510324892-510924892 GCA_910589775.1 Avena eriantha
TAGACAAAAGACTCGAGTGCATTCAAGATTAACAAAGTATCAGCAGATACACTCGCCAAAAGGCATGTTTTGAACACAAGAAATAAGCTATTTAACTATTACAAGACAAGACTACGGAGGAGCAACTGGCTTCTTCGACTTAGACTTTGGTTTTGGGGGCCTCATCGAGTCTGTGGCAGTATCAGACACCACAGACTTCCCGCCAGCCCCTGATGTTGCAGCCTTCGCCGCCTTCTTGGCTCTCTGAAGCTCCTCAGAGTACTTCGCAACTATATTGATCAGATGCGGCCTGTACTTGCCACAAGCAAGTGCGAAACGAGCAAAGACTACCTGCTGGCCATCCGCACTGACAGGCATCGCCTTGGAGACCGCTGCAGGATCAACTTCGACTCCATGGGCTTGAACCATTGCGAGTGGCATTGAAGCGCCAGTCGCACGGAGCGAGTTCTTGAAGCTCGCAAGAATGCCCCCGGCAAGGGACTCCACCAGCTCATCCATATTCTCGATCAACTCAGCCTTGGGTGCTAGCTCCTCCCGGAGGTGACTGAGCACGCCCTTGGCTTTGGTGAGCGTCCCCTGAACGGCAGCGCTGCGATCTTCGACTGCCGAAATGGCACCCGCCAGGGCATCATCACGACAGAGTGCCTGGGGGTCGAAGCTCAGACCACTGGCATCTACACATGAATCAAGCATCGACACAAAAGTCAGCACGGCAGCAAATTCGAAAGAAGGGACACGACGAAAATCTAGACAAGGACATACCTGAGAGAGCCTTGGCAATCGAGAAAAGCTGTTCTTCGAACAACTTCTCCCTAGCTGCGATGGAGGCGTGCAGATCCTCTTCGCGTTTCCATGATTCGTCCTGCGCCGTGATTGCCTCATCACGGCTCTTCACCGCCGCGGCAAGCGTCTTCTCAAGGGAAGCAGTGCTACGAAGGAGTGCATTATCCTTAGCTGTGACACAAACAAGGATAAACCGTCAGTCGGATATATCACAAGGATGCAGAAGAAAAGTAAAGAACACTCACTTTCAATTGCGCGATGGCGATTGTCTAGCATTGCATGCTGACGACCCATCACGAGCACCTGCTCCGCCAGGAGAGAGGCTTCCTTCACAATGAGCTGTGACAAAAGACATAGGAAAGGGTCAACAGATGGCATATATGACATATTCGACTGCAAAATCAGAATAAGAGATACTACACATACATGATCCTCCAATGACTCCGAAGTCGATGGATGCGCAAACGTCCGGATAACCATCTTGTGCTCCACATTGTGTGGAGAACTTGATAAGTTATGACCGGAGTGGGCCGCCAATGGAGGAGAAGGGGCGCGCTCAGCCATTTTCTTGGCTTTGGAGGTCACGACTCCAGATTCCTTCAAAAATTGTACGTCGCCAGAGGATGACGATGCTAGCTGACTGTAGAACAAAATCAACATCAAAGAAAAAGCAACTTCAAAGAAGAACCAAGACGGAAGACTCGCACACTTACCAATCAAACTTGTCAAAATCGAAGGTTTGATCCCCCGACTCTAACGATGACTCCTTCGGCAGTCGCATCTTCTTGCGAGAAGATGGCGCCACGGCACTCACAGGAACGACAGGTATCGACGATTCTGTGCCGACTCATCCTCTTCCAGGGCTTCACGAGGGATAACCCCTTAGGAAAAGGGGGCATACAGGGCGACACCCCCCAATCCTGCACACAGAAAACAATTTAGCACAAGTCAAAAGAAGCCGTCGATAAACAAAGCTACTACGTAGCACAACTGTACCTCAGGAGGAGGATTAGCAGCTTCGAATGGAGGTACGGCTGGATCATTGGGGAGCACATCCTTGGCGGTTCTTGGTGACCAGTCGCACCCTTTTATCTACCTCACTCACAGAAATGCCACCGGCAGATAAGCGAGTGACATTGTCTACGCCAGCCCACTGGAACATGGGGTGGACTCTGGCCTACAGAGGCTGGACACGACGGCGCAGCCACGTGTTAATGAGGGTGCAGCCTCCCTCTTCTTTACCCATGCGACTCTTGAGGTCACAAACACGCTCGTACAGCACATCTATCTCCGCGGATTCGCCGGGCATCACTACGTTCTTCCAGGAGCGCCTCATCTTGCGTGGCATCACAGGATCAAAGGGCGCGAGTCCGTAGTGGTCTCCGTCGGCCTTCAGGTCGCGGATGTAGAACGACTTGTCCCTCCACCCTTGGACGGACGCCGTGAGTTTGATGTCGAAGTATGTGGCGAAGGAGTAAACGTGGATACCGTAGCCTCCTACATCGTAGACTACGGAGCCAGACGCCGACTGGAGTTTCAGCTTGAAGAGATGCTTAAAGAGACTGAAGTGCGGCTCGATTCCGAGCCAGCACTCGCAAAGAGTAATGTAGCAAGCTACATGGAGGATGGAGTTGGGGGACAGCTGATGCAGCTGGATCCCATAGAAACAGAGAAGGCCCCTGAAGAAAGGATGTAGGGGAAACGAGAGACCGCGGATGATGAACGCTAGGAACATCACCCGAAAACTAGCAGGAGGAGAGGGGATTACCTCGCTGCCGGGGACACGCACGTCAGCGACTGCGGAAGACAAAACTCTGTCTTGGCGTAGGAGACGGAGCTCAGAAGACTTAATCACAGATGCGTGCCACACGCCATTGGTGACGCGAGTTCCCGTGCCCTTCTTTTTCCCGGCGGCGGTGCTGGTGCCCACAGCGGCGGAGCCGCCCTTCTTCTTCGCAGCAACCGTGGCGACGGCGGAATAGGCTGCGGTACCTCCTTTCTTCTTCCCCATTCTACGGTGGCGGTGTGACCATAGAAAGTAACTGGGAAATATGCAGAGCTGGTCCAGCGCCGCGAGAAAGATGAACACAAAGGAGCAGAGGAGCAGCGGCAATGGCGACGGAGCCAAAGGCAGAGAAAAGAAGCAGATGTGAAAAATTACCATCGCAACATCGCTACTTAACCCCCTGGAAGATGCAATCTAACGGCCAGGAAAAACCCAACCAGACGCGTGGTGTTCATCGTGATCGACGCATGGAGGACCTGAAGCGTGAACCGTCCCCCACTACCCCCATTACACGCGGAAATCGGGGAGGCACATTTAAAACAGAGATTATGCATGCCCAGTCAAGTCAGAGTTAGAAAATGGGACCCACCGCTCGTCACGTCCTGTCAAACTCGCTCACGCGGGCAACTGAGGTCATCACATCGTCAGCGCTGACGTCATCCAAAATTACGCAGCAGGAGACTTCGACTACTTTAGTCCTTGCTCGAGTCTTCGACTCCACCAAGCACTCGGGGGCTACTCCCATAGGGAGTGCTGGTCGCGCACCCTATGATTTTTTATTTTTCTTTTCTACAGGAACATGGACAATCAAAGCAAACCCAACCACTCGAATCCGCAATTCGACTATGGACATGGGTTACTCCCATAGGGAGCACCGGAAGCAAATTCGACTGAAACAAGCAACAAAAGACGACAACAGTCGCAAAAGTTATTTAGTCCCTGCCTGAGTCTTCGACTCAACCAGGAACTCGGGGGCTACTCCCATAGGGAGAGCTGGTCACGCACCCTATGATTATTGGTACATCGTACTGCGTGTTGATAACATCCACACTCGAAGTTTATGGCGACACCGCCTCATATTTTTCCCGACAAAGAGACTACGTCTCCTGGGTCACTCGAATCATCTCCGCGATGACAAAAAATTCGGATGCCGCGCTTGCAGCGTGAAGATAAGACCTGAATAAGGCCTGGCAACACAATTGCTACGCACTACCAGAAATATATTCGTGCCTATAGGTATGATGAACATGCCTTGACGGACGCGTCGAGTGCTCATACCGATATACTGGAATTTGACTCCTGTAAGACCTCCGCAGCTTGAGTCGAATTACACCAGCACTTTTCCGGACTCGAGTCCAGGGACTCGAGTTTGAGTAGATTGCGTTGTTTTGCCCTAAGGCAGTTAACTGATACCGATACATCGGTGAAATCAGGCATGCATATCAACAATCCCTATGACATAAACAAAGCAGTCAAAAATAATCTGTCAGACACTCGAAAGGCTTCACAAAGTCTCTAGTCGAATCTGCGATTCCACTGGATACTCGGGGGCTACTGACATGGGTATACCCTACAGGTACTCGAGCTTGGTATATACGGCCTGAATACAGCAGAAGCCCACGGTGTCGCCAAGGCCCAAATAGAGAACTCGAGTAGCCTATAGACTCTTGATTTCTTGAAGAACAAGAAGAAGCTAAAGATAGAAAGTTCAAAGGGAAAAAACCTAACCTGTAACCGACTCGACCTGCTACCCGAGACCTAGCCTATCTATATAAAGGCCAGGAGGGGGCAGCGAGGAGGACAGACGCAACCCTAGTTTCCACAACCCTCGCCAGATTGCATCTATGCACCATTGTAATCCTCGATTCCTTTTGATAATTCCACGAGTAGACAAGCAGGAGTAGGGACCTCTACGAGGTCTGAACCTAGGTAAATCTTCGAGTCCCCTGTGTGCTTGTTTGCTAGCCGATAGATGTCTCCAGTGCTCCCTCCTCCAAAACCCAAGTCCATAACAATGGGCATTGATGAGTTAAACCCTCGTCAGGTAGCGAGTTTGAGAATTCATAAAACACAAGAAATCATAAGTACAATATGTGGGTCCATTATATATATATATGTGTGTGTGTGTGTGTGAAAACTTGGCTTCTGGCATTTAGATCGATATTCTTCGAACTTCCTTTACGAGAGAGAATAATCTTGACATCACTCAGAAAATTGAGAATGGTCTTTCCTGATAATTGGAAACTCACACCGACGACATTGTTTTCTACAAGAATATGCACCCATCTACCTCCAAAAATACATTTAATTCAAGAGCAATCTATCACGCTTACATGTAGCTCAATTCTGACTTAATTTTGTTAAATTGTCAAGATACAAAATCTTAGAAAAAAGTTGAACCTATCATCAAAGCTCATAGTAGTTTCTGATATATTAGTTCACCCCTCCCCCGAAGGGTACCTCCAAAATATTTTTCATGAAACTTTCAAACCAACCTACAATTTACTTGTAGTTCAAATTCGACCTAACATAATTTCGATAAATCGGGATAAAGTCATTCAAGTTGGTAGAGTTAGATAGGAAGTTTGAAAGCACATAAAACATGGGCATCATCAGTACAACATGTCGATCCACTATATATATATATATGTCTGAAAACCTGGATTGTGGCATTCAGATCCATATTCTTTGGACTTTCTTGACGGAAAATAACAAACTTGCTTGTCATCTCTCGGAAAATTGAGAATTGAATGTTCTTTCCTGATAGTTCGAAACTCACACCGACGACACTGTTTACTAAATATTGATTTTTTTCAATGAGTATACTATTTAATACTGTATATAGTTTGGTCAATCTTTGTAACAGTTGACTTTTGACTAAACCTAATATGCTGAGTAATACTCCCGCTGTTTAGAAATATAAGACGTTTTAGCTTTGTGAAATGAATGTATCTAGACGCCTTTTAGTGTATGGGCATCTAGATACATTCGATTCACAAAGATAAAACGTCTTATATTTCTGAAAAGAGGGAGTATTAAATAAATGGAGTATAGGATAAGATTAGGAAAACAACATTTTTTAGAACCCTCACAAGCTTTTTCTTAGCATCACAGATCTGAATATTATATTGAAACTGATGATTAACCAAACTGCAAATAGAGAAAAGCCAAACACATACGGAGTAGTAGTAGTACAACTTAACGACTTCTAGGGGGACTCTGCTATCTTCTCAGGCGACTTGGCAGCATCCTCCGCGGGCAACTTGGCTGCGTCCTCCGCGGTACCATCGCTAAGCAAGGACTCATGGATGCTGGGCAGCACGCCGATGTGCGCGATGGTAACACCAGCCAGCAGCTTGCTGAGCTCCTCGTCACACATGACGTCGAGCATCACGTGCCTCGGGATGATGAGGTTCTTCTTGCTGTCCTTCGCGGCTTGCCCGGTGAGCTCTAGCACCTCGGCGGTGAGGTACTCGAGAACAACCGCGAGGTAGACGGGAGCCCCGAAGCCTATGCGCTGGGAGTACCGACCCTCCTTGAGGTAGCGCCGATCTAGCCGACGAGGAAATGCAGCCCGGCCTTGATGGACCTCGACACCTGCTTCTTCCTGCGGCTGCCTGGTGCGAGACTGTGACTTGGAGTGGCCAGAGTAGGACTCGGAAGCCGGCAACATGACTTCTTTTTCTCGACGGCCTTTATCACTGCCACCTAGGTCTTCTTCTTCCCACGGGAGCTCTGGTCTTTAGAGCCATAGCTGCAAAGTCTAAGAGGAAGAAAGGTTAATTGTGGAGGGCCGGTGATGGTACCTAGGTCCCTTGAATTGAAACTTTAATAGTGTCGTCTTTACTGTTTTACAAGTATGAATTTTTCATTGGAGTACTACTAAAAGGTTGAGTGCATGTTTCCTTATTTTCTTTCACTTTTTTGAAACATGGTCAGATGTGTCGGCATGAAAATTCATACAAAGAAATTGTATCTTTCAAAACAATAGTCAGTTTTCAGTATGACTGTGTGGGTACAATAATTAGTACTATATGAATTTCTTACAAATTTACAAGCAATCTATCATGCACTTGTAGTTCAAAATTTACCTACTTTGGTTTTATTGACAAAATGTCATTTAATTATGCGAAATTAGCTAGAAGGCCTAAAAATTCATGAAAAACATACTCTATTTTGTGTGAAATTTAGTGTGTTGTGGCATTCGGATCCATACTCTTTGCCTTTTCTTTAAAAAATAATTATATGTGGCACTTCTAAAATAATTTAACAAAATTCTATACATAAAAGTTAAAAAGTCCAATTAACAACATTAGTACGTCATGCCAAGATGCACCCCGTCTATAGTAGTACATACTTATCTACCTACAGTACTACTAGTATACTTCTATAGTAGTACATACTTATCTAGCTTTTTGACAAGCTCATGACTAATTTCCTCCTGCCGGAACTAGATGTGACTCTAGATGAGGAGGAGAGAGCAAGAAGGGAGCTTGTGCAAAGAGTCAAGAAGTTTGCACTCAGCAAGATGGCCGATGCATTCAAGAACTGGAAGAATAAATTGTACAATAACTTTTTCAAGGTAGAGAAGACTCTGAATTTCAATGAAGCCGGCTATGCTAAGTTAAGACACAAGTGGGAGGATTTTGTGAAGTACAAGACATCGGAGAAAGCTAAGGAAAGGTCTAGAATAAATACGGAGAACACTGCTAAGAAACTGTACCATCATAACATGGGGCCTGCTAGCTACGCCGGTTGCATGCCTAAGTGGGATGCACTTGAGGTCAATTACATAGCTGTCGGGATCAGACCAGAGCCCGCAACATGGACACCACGGGCGAGAAACTGGTTTTACGGCCATGGGGGCACGTTGGACAAATAAGGGAGGGCAATATATAATCAGAAACACAAAGATGATCTCCTACTGCCCATCAACGATATTAGCAATGTAGTAGATGATGTTGCAGCAGGACGGTTCGTTCCCGATAGAGAGAACGACGAGCTCACATAGGCCCTTAAAAATCCTGAACACGACGGACGAGCACGAGGCACACCAGGCTCCAAGCCGTGGAAGGTTGCCTTCCCCCCGGAAATGAAGAGATATCCCGATAAAAGCCATCAGAGGAGAAAGGAAAGGGAGGCAGCTGAGAAAGCGGCGGCTGCAGACCGGTTGCATAATGTAGAAGAAGCATTAAAGCGGCACCAGGATCAACTCGAGATACTTAGCCAGCAAGGTACTAGCGGCCAATCTCAGCGGCATGTGGTAGAAGTTGCATTCGAGGGTACCGGCGCCCCATCGAATAAGAAAAGTAGCGTCGCTTCCACGCAGCTCCATGATGTTGATGATGATGCACCGACGACATCTCCTCCTAAACGCTACCCAGTGGATGATATCACGGAGACAACAGCTTGTGAGCTAAAGGTGCAGGTTATGAACTTAAGGGTGATGGTGGCGGTCAGCATGGTGGTACCAATTGCGCCTAACCCAACTTGGCATTGCAGATCGGTTCCAAAAGGGTACGATGTCGTCACGGTGGATGAGGTGAAGGAAGATTTTGAGGAGCTGAAGCTAGACCACCCTGCAAGGGAAGATATGGAGCTGACTCAACTAGGAGAAGCCAAAGGGGGGACTATTCTGTAACATCTCAAAACTTCAATCCAAGCTTATCAAGATCTAATTCATCAAATTTGGGGTTAACAAAAACTTTTGCAAATTTAAAATGAAAGCATTCATATATGTGTGCATTTAAAATAGGAGTTGTTTTGAATTGCCATGATTGTGTGATCCTTTGCTTGTAAAATGTTTCTTAGGTGATTTAAACATCATCTACATCATTCCCAAACTTTTCCTAAAGAAAATCAACTCAAAAAGAATTAAAAAGGAGGAATGATCATTTTGGCCATTTTAATCCACTACACTACTTTGAGTGTTCCGAGCACTCATTTCTTAACAGAAACAATTCTTGATATTTGCACCCCTTGCTAGTACACATAATGAGGTACCAAGGCCCACCTTTGGATCTGCTAAAAACATTATGTTAACTATTTTATTTGGCATTTGAAATTTGAATCCAATGCATATGCATAGATCAACCCTATTTCAAAACCCAACTTTTTGAGCTCCACTTTCAAAACCCTTGCAACTAGAGACTACCTAGCACTAGTGGAGATCACTCAAAAAATTTGAAATCAAAATTCAAAACTTTTTCTCTTTCGGCCATTTTGTCAAACACGTTGCTGGCAAGATCATTGTGGCCTAACTATTACTATTTTGGGCTGATATTGTCTAGCAATTTTGAAGTGCTTTGATCATCTTTGTCCCCCTCAAGCCTAACCAGACCCACACCAGCACACCCCCTACCTCCTAGATGCACTGCCATGCCATGCCGAGCACCAACTCGCCGGCCGACCGTGCACTTGCAGCAGCAGCCCTCTCCAGCCTCTCTCACCATGTCTAGCAAGTTGCATGTGGTCCACCTCCACCATCAAACCAGCCCCAGGCCAGAGCCAGAGACAGGAGCGGCCAGGAACCGCCGCGCCCGGAGCCGGTCGACCATGCCGTCGCCGCCCACAGAGCATGCTATGTCCCCACTCGCACAGACCGCCCCTTGGCTGCAGCCCGCGCCCACCGCTCCGCCACGACCTAGAGAACACCCCAGACACCCCCGCTGGCCACCCAACGCACCACAGCCACCGCTCGCCGTGGACACCGCCGCCTCTGCTGCCCAGAGCGCCACCTCACCCAGACCGCATGCCACCACCCCTACGACAGCATTCACTTCCTCGAGCACCGCCAGGAGACCACCTGCCGATCGCCACCCTCAGCCATGCCTCTACCCCGTCGTAGCCATGTCGCCACCATCGCTTCCCATCCCGCTCGGTCTCACCGCTGGGCCTATAAAAGGAGGCCTCCCTAGCCTCTTCTCTCCACACCACTTCACTCCCCTCACCCTCCTGAACCTCACTCACCTCTAGCTAGAGCAAGGGGAGCAGCAGCTCGGCGGAATTGGAGCCGGAGCCGCCACATCTGGAGGAGAAGGGCGCCACTGATTGCGACCACCCCCGGAGCTACCTCGACCGTCCCTGAGCTCGCCGTCGTCTTCCAGTTCGTTTGCCCACCTCGCCGTCGTCACTGGAGCCCTAGTACGTCCCCAGCAGACCCCCACCGAGCCGCTAGGGTTCGAGCTCGCCGGCTACCCGTTCGTCGTCGACGACGACCCTCAGCCGTAGATTCCCCTTCTAATCCTACGACCCACAGCGCGCGTACCGTTTCGCATGTTAAGACCCACTGACAAGCGGCACCCCCCTGTCAGCTGAGCCCCGCGCCGCGGAGCGCCACTGGGCCGGCCCAAGTTCTTTCCCGCGCTAGCCCACCCGTTCAAATCTGGATTTTTCTTTTTAGTTAAATCTAGTTTCTGTCCTCTAGTTTAAAATTCAATCCTGGGAGTTTGACAAATCCAATTTGCATGAAACTAATTTTTCCTGAAAGGTATTAAGATGATCTATCCAAGACCGTTGGACTTAATTCAATTAGAGTTATAGATCTCTCCTAATAAAAATGACAAAACAGAAGCATTTGCAACTTGCAACATTTTTATAAAATCAACCAAGTTAGCTTTTGAGTTGATTCCAACTCTCAAAAATCACATTTCATCATATCTATCTAACTATGTAATAATATTAGGGTTTACATGCAGTGACTCTGGACGAGTACCAAAATAATGCTATATAGGCATTTCTAGTCACTTTAAATCATTAAATAATGAAGTTAAACCAAAGTAATATGGATCCAACCTTTAATTCTCATTCCCACATGTTAAGATATGTGGTGATGACATGTGTCAACATGATCCCATATTTTAAGTGGTGAATATTAAATCTTAGTTAATTTTTCAATGAGTAGAAATTACTTTTCTAAAATAAAAAGGATGAAACCATTGAATTAAACTTGTGATGCTTGTGATGATAATAGATCATCAAGTGTGTGTATTAGAATGCTACTTAGCCTAGTTAAGTATTGTTTGGTGATTGTGTACTCCGTATGTCTTTATAGACGATAGTACCGACCAAGCTTTCGAGGAGGAGGATTTCTACCAAAAAGAAGAAGAAGAAGAAGAAGAAAACTTCAACCACTGCACCAACCAAGGCAAGCCACCATTAACAGTGCAAGCTAATACTTGCAAGTTTAGTGCTTAGCAAGTTAAGACCAAACTAGATGGTTTAGCAAAGATGCCTTAAGCATGCTTTGATCACACCCCTTTTGACTAGTAATACCCCATGTCCTATTTACAAGCTTTACTCTCTTAGTTTACACCAAGTTCTTTACTTGTTTTGAAGGTAGCATAAAAAGTATAAAACTTGACCTAATTAGAACCCTTTTAGATGTCATTCTATGGCATGAGATTGAACCCATCTTTTCCACCTTAGTGAACACCCTTAACTTAGTAGTTTAGAGTAGATCAAAAACTTGAGTCACTTTAGATGGGAACACTTGGTGAAAATGAATTATGAAAACCTTGGAATGATGAGTCATTCTATTGAGATGTTTTGACATGTGTTGAGAAACACAAAAGGTTGATGATGATGAAAATGTTGAGGCCTGAGCCTTAACCCTTTTATAAAACTGATGGTTGGATTAGGATGAGATACCATTCCAAATTTACCGTACAACCACACTACCTTAATTGGGTAAGGCTTAGCTGGAAATTTATATGCATTAGTATTAGTTCCCTCACGGGAGAGGTCTGAGCTGAGGCTGCATCTCAAGATGTCCACCTATGCAGTGCCCAAGATGACTGATGGTCATGGTTGGGAGGCCATGCTCATAGGAGAGGTGCTTATACTAGGGTGTGTAAAGGGAAGGTTATGTTTGATTATCTGCATACTAAATATGATGATTCAGGGTTATCCCTGACAGATGTATCAAATCTTGTGGTGAAAGTGTACCACCTCTGCAGAGTGTCAAACTATTCGAATAGCCGCGTCCGCGGTTATGGACAGTTGGAAAGGCCATACTATTTCGTTGTCAGATGTTTTCCAAATAACTTGATACGAATGATGAATCTTGACTTGACCACAACAGGATTGTGTTTATGACATTAGTTTCCCACTTAAGTGATTCTAGAACTTTATTTTATCTTTCTTGGTTTCTGAACTCAGCTTAGGTTTCAAACTTAACTTTATAGTTATACTTAGAGTTAACACTTTATCTTAGAATTATAGTACTTGTTAGTGGTAGTTTGCGAGTACTTAAAGAGTACTCATGGCTTTTGTCCCTGGGTATTATCATGGCCAGACTATGAAGGAGACTATCAAGATGATGGCCAACGGGACGGCTATGATAACTAGGACTATCTACCTTCGTCAGCATTGCCTGTGCCCCTGAAGATGGACCCCACCGCTACGCTTATCTTCTATTTCCGCTGCTTGTTGTATTAAGACTAGATCAGGAGATCCTTATTTGTGTAAGACCTTATGTATGGTTTGTAATGGATGATGTACTGTGATATCCAATCCGTTATGTCTCGCAAAAATGGTAATCCTGGGATTGCGAGGTATGGCATAATGGGCATCTGGGATTAAAAATCTGGGTGTTGACATATTCTATGGCTAAAGGAGCGCATCATGCTTCCAAATTATGTGCCGCCAAGGCCACCCACTCCTCAGAGCAGCAATCCACCTTCGCCGCCACCTCACCATTCTCCAGCGCAACCGTCGCCTTCACCACCTCACCGCTCAGCGCAACTGTCTCCATCGCAGCCTCAGCCGTCTCCACCGCCGCCTCAGCCGTCTCCGTCCCCTAAGCCTCAGAGACAAAAGCAGAAGTATACTAAAGGGGGCAGCACCACCAGCAGCAGCAAGAGCACGTTCCGATTACCGAAACGTAAGCAATCGCCCCTCCCAAGAGTACCTCATCGGAATATGAAGAAGCTACCTTGCGAGAAGACAAATGAGGAAACTGATGCGGCCACAGCTGCCCATTATGAAAAGTGGAAGATTGACATGGCTGACAAGAAAAAGCCGATAGAGGCATTTTTCCCGGTCACCACAGAAGATAAAGCCAAAGTAGCCACGCTTAAGATTCAGCTTCACCAACCCATAGCGCTCACATCAGACTATAAACGCTTTATTACCAAGTCGGCTGAGGCAAAAGAGCGGAGAGTCGGGAAAGAAGTTGCCTAGCTCGGACAACAGAAATATCAACGATCGAACCGCTCAAAGTGTATGATACCAATGAGTGGATGATCTAGGAGCTGCATGATCCGAACATTGATCCGGAGTTTATTCGACTATACGAAGAAAAAGCCCAATTATATGGACTGTCTATTACTAAGTACATGAGCCATATGCATGAGTTCGAGGGGTACCAAGAAACAGCATATGTGTACCAGTACGGGGCTCCTCTCATCAAACCCGAGTTAGTCAAAGATCTACCAACAAAAATGCGAAGATTGCATAACTGGTACATCCAACCCTGTGCTGATTCCAAAAACTGGATCTATGCTGCATATAAACACCACCATTACGGTCAAGGAGATGGCTTCCTACTGATCGAATTTCCAGAATTATTTCAGTTTTACCAACAAGACGCCCTCGACAAAACTATTGCCAGTGCCTATTGTTTTTAAGTATTATTAATTTCTATAATTAAGTCTTTCTAGCTCAGCTCATTTGTTGCTTGTATAATCTTACTAATCACTATACTAATTATATATGCAGAATGAAGATTCTAGAATGCAACAAAGGACAAATCTATGACCTTGGGTTTGTTGACTGTAATTTCGTTCATGAAGTTACTCTAAAAACAAATCCCAAAGAGACAGAGGATAACTTGTTCCAAGCGTTGAAGTATTTCAGCAACAGAAGGGAAATACTATTTCCTTACAATGCTACGTGAGTGTTACTGTCTTGTACACATTCTATTTTCGATTACTCGATGTTAAGCGTATAATTGACTCGTGTTATATTTTGTTAGTGTGTCAAGCTTCCACTATATTCTCTTAATCATTTCTGTTGACACCGGAATAGTAAAAGTCCTGGACTCGAAACGCACACCATTAGAAAAGTGGGCGGACATGCAGGAATGCCTCCAGAGGGCTTGGAAACGGTTCACCGCCAAAACTAGGGGTGTTTGGAAGCCAGAGCTTACATTTCAACCATTGACTGTAAGTACTACTTGCTAGATCCACGCATATCTTTGATTCTAGTTTCAATACCACCATTATCATGCTTGATTATTATTTTGATTGAACTCCGTTCTCGTAAAGTGCTTGAGGCAGGAAGCCGGGAATAACTTATGTGGATACTATGTCTGCGAGTTCATTCGCCAGACGACCAAAGAGAAGGGGGCAGGCCGGAACATCAAAAAAATTGAAGTACGATAAACAATAATCACAACTTAATTTTATTACCACCAATTGTGTTTAGTTTCATTCATATATATTGATCCCCTCCTTTATATTAGATCGAACGGATGCGGGACGGTCTTCTATTACAAGAACGCATGCAAGCAATTCAAGAGGTTGCCGGTTTCTTGTTAGAACAAGTCATAGATCCGAAAGGAGAATACTATTACCCACTTCATTTGGAAGGGTGAAGTGTATAAAAGAAGATGTAACTTAGATCAAATTCGTGTGAGAGTATCATTTGTAATTATAATATGTTTCGACCAAGAAGACGGATGAGACTGTGTATATATTTGTGATCATGCATGATGTGTAATATATATATCGTGGTTTCATTATTGCTGTATATATGTGGTACCATTAAATTTATAAAAAAAATCCTGCCACGGCAGAAAAATAGCCCAAAATCCTGCCGCGGCAGAAAAATAGCCCGAAAATCCTACCGCGACATAAAACTCTGCCACGGCACAGAGACCAACGATCCCGGTTCGTGCCAAGAACCGGGACCAATGATCCACCCCCGCCCGTCTTTGGAGCTGCCACGTGGGGACCCATTGGTTGTGGTTTCGCGCACGAACCAGGACCAATGATCCACCCCCCCCCCTCGTCGCTCGCCCGCCCACGTGGAGACCCATTGGTCCCGGTTCGTGCGCGAACCGGGACTAGCATTAGTCCCGAGTGATTGGTCCCAGTTCTGGAACCGGGACCAATGGCCCTTATGAACCGGGATTAGAGGCCATTTTTCCACCAGTGGTATACTGTTAACAAAGTTGCGTCACCGAACTTGATTGATGGTAGTATGGTATGGGCCTCATCTTTTTCTGCACCACTGCATCTCAGACTAGAAGTATAATCATTGCGTGAAAGCTTATACGGGAAGGAAGGAGAAATGGAGAGGATAGTGGATGGATGGTGAGAGGGGGCGAAGGAGAGATAAAATCTACTATGTGGTAGTATGTGTACTAGTACCGCATGTCACGACCCATCGTAATATGTAAACTTTTAGCCGAAGTTAGATAGGAACCATGATCAACTACAGTATATGTGAAACCATTGGCTTGTGGCATTGTAAACCATATTATTTGGACTTTCATCACAAAAAAACATCACCGTCCTCACTGGGAAAATTGAAATTCTTTTTTTCCTAATTGTTGGAAACTCCCACATGCAACAATGCTTACTACGCCAAGATGCACCCATCTACCAAACTACCGTGACAACTCTATCAAATTGTAAACTATGATGTCAATATGGCATTGATGACCTTGGTCATTCCGGTTGAAATAAACCCAATAGTGTCCATACACATCGTAGGACAATATTGTGAAGCTATTTTTCCAAAACTTATCTAATCCCATGATTACAGTTTTCATGGCACGTAGTGCACAAGACATGATAAGTCATCATGAGTAAAACTTTTGTTTTTTGTTTTTCGTTTATTCAATGTGATCAATGTTCAAAACAGGTTCAAAATTGCCTTCCTTCCCGATGTTTGGCCGATCTTTTGGATAACCTTCCCTCCCGATGTTTGGGAAGTAAGTGAAAATTTTGAAAACCGGAAAAGTTTGAATTTTTGTACCACCGAGGACCAAAGTGGTTTCCTTCCTATGTACTCCTTCCTCCTCGTCCCTACTCCACACCAACGCGTGGCTGCCGAACAAGCCAGAGACATAGAGCCGTTGTAGCAAGGCACACGTGCGCAGCGCCACGCTGTGGACGAGGGGAGAGAGATCAGCCGGACCGGTGCGCGAGGGGAAGGGGAGGAGAGATGGAGCATAGGGAAGGAGAGAGAAAACACACGGTTTGTTTTGTGTGCATAGGTCCTGAAATTTACTACTAGTAGAGTGTACACTGTAAGGCCGCATGAGTACCTCGTGTTAGAAACTCATCATAACTTTGCTCTGACATGGAACCGGCTTCAAATTCTCTTTGTTGCTGCCCTCTTCCCCTTCCAACATTTTATTCTCTCAACATGTACAGCACATGGACAGAGGTGACCATATGTCTAAGCAAAGAAATATACTACTCCCGCCTATGCTATGTATCATATTTATACTTAATGCTCTCTAATTCTACTGGAATTCCTATAAGAATAAGAATTTGTTAGGAGTAAATTCCTTGAACTGATTGATCCGTAGCTTTAGCGTAGAATCCCTTTTTGACTCTGTACCCTTGATTCCACTATTATTATTGATCAATAGTAGAATAATTCCTTTATAGAAATAGGAGACATAACAAAATTAGGTGAATACCCAAAATTGTAGTCATTTTATTTCTATCTTTCCATACATAACCAAAAAATGGAAAAGATTCTTCAAGAGTCTCGGGTCCCAGAAGCGCGTGATAAATGCCAGCGAAACCTAAGACTGCGGAGGAAATTAGGTGAAGTACTCCAGATACAAAGTACGGAAAAGTATCTAGAACTTCTCCCCCTGGCCCTACTCCCCAACCTAGAGTAGCTAAGTGCGGTTGTGTAAAAAAGCACACCTTAATAAGGCTCAGATAGTAAATCGTATGACAAATCATCACTATATAAAATTATAATTGGTAAAACACAAAAAATTATAATTTTTATCAAGATCTATAAAGTATGGGTGTATATTTGGTCATTGTACTTTGTATCATCATGTGTAGAAGTCAAAGATTATTAGCTACCTAACACTTGAAATTTTTGGTAACATGGTCTAGAGAAAGGAGGGAGAAGATTCTAGTATGATCGAGAAGTGTGTTTCGAGAGGTTTATGCATATTGCATTCATTGTGTTCAAGACTATCAATAGAATCTTCTAGATGCTAGAATGGAAAAGAAGATCCAACGGCTAGAAATGCTGGGATTCACGAGTCTTGATCCAACGGTCAACATTCAAAGTTATTCGTACACTATATAGTGGTTTGTAATGAAGACTATCAATAGAATCTTCAAGATGCTAGAATGGAAAAGAAGATCTAACGACTGGAAATGTTGGGATCCGCGAGTCTTGATCCAACGGTCAATATTCAAAGTTTTTTGTACACTATATAGTGGCAAGATCATGTAGAAGTCAATGATTATTAGCTACTAGTAAGTTGCATGTGATACTCAGATAGTAGACGTATGACATATCATCACTATATACAATTATAATTGGTAAAGCACAAAAAATTATAAATTTGATCAACATCAATAAAGTATGGGTGTACATTTGGTCCTTGTACTTTGTATCATCATGTAGAAGTCAAAGATTATTAGCTACCTAACACATGATTTTTTTTTATAACATGGTCTAGAGAAACAAGGGAGAATCTTCTAGTATGACGGAGAAGTATGTTTTGACGTTTGTGCATAGCATTCATTATGCCGAAGACTATCAATAGAATCTTTTAGATGCTAGAATGGAAAAGAAGATCCAACGGATAGAAATGCAGCGATTCGCGAGTCTTGATCTAACGATCAACATTCAAAGTTATTCGTACACTATATAGCGGTAAGATAAGATAATATAAGATAACATAAGATAAGATTCTAGTAAGTAGCTGAAGGAAATATGCCCTGAGAGGCAATAATAAAGTTGTTATTATGTATTCCTTATATATGATAGATGTTTATTTTACATGCTAGAATTGTATTGATCGGAAACATCAATACATGTGTGTTTAATAAACAAAAAGGGTTCCTAGTTATGCCTCTCTTATAGACTAGCTTGTTGATTAACAAGATGATCAAGGTTTCCTGATCATGGACATTGGATGTTGTTAATAACAAGGTCACACCATTGGTGGAATGATGTGATGAACATTCATCCGAAGTATAGCATTACGATCAAGTCATTATGTTTATATTGCTATAACATCATATGAAGTAATCTTTATCCTTGGACCATGAGATCATGTTAATTGCTAACACCTAAAGAGTATCTTGATAACATCAAAAGACACACCGTAACAGGGTGACTATAAAGATGGGTTCAGTACTACGAATGTGTTATGTTGAGGCTCATGGATCAAGAGTGGAATTTTTCAATCCCGATGACGGATAGATATACTCTGGGCCCTCTCGGTGATATCACATTGAGATAGCTTGCAAGCAAGTGATGTGATCACTAGAATGTTATATCACGGGAACGAGAAAAGAGTGCATGTCGGAAACGAGATCAAACTAGGTATGGAGATACCGATGATCGAATCTCGGACATGTAATATATCGCGAGACAAAGGGATTTAGTTACAAGCGTTAAAGGTTCTCACGATCACAGAAGTCATCGTTGAATGTGTAGGAGTCAGTACGGATCTCCAGGTCCCGCTGCTGATTATTGATCGGAGAAGGGTCTCGATCATGTCTGCATTATTCGCGAACCGTAGGGTGACACACTTAAGAGTTACCGGACACCATTTTGGAGCACATATATTTCAGACGAAAGAATTGCAAAGCGCAGGAATTGTTTCAATAGAAACCGGAAATTGTTTCGGGTGAAATTGCAGAAAGTGGTTCTGCATGTGATATTGAAATATTGCAAGGGGCTATATGTGAATGTTTGTTAATTAAAGTAATTAACAAAATTCTGAATAAATTTGATAAAAGAGTTTTATTAAATGAGAGAGCATTAAACTTGGAGAATTTTAATGCATTTAAAGTGGAGACTTTAAAAGGGAATGTGAAGAGGCATTTTAATGTGGAGGGGTTACGACCACATGAATGGGGGAGGTGAGGGGTGACCCCCCCATGCGCTGGCCATGGAGAGGAGGGGCACCCCCCCTCCTCCTATAAAAGGCCACCCATTCCCTCCTTCATCCTCACACCTCCTTCTGAAGGATCTCTCTCCCCCTCTAGAATTATTCCTCCATAGTCTCAGATTAGCGAGATACATGTTCCTGGTGGCATTTCGTCTGGAAGGAGTTGTTGCTTCCGCTGGATCGCTGGAGCGAGGAGGTGGAGGTTGTCCGGTGGCTTGAACGTGTGTGTGAGTACGGATGCGCTGCTGAGTTGCGGCGCTCGGACTTCCTCACGATCTTGAGATCAGCAAGTGTACGACTACATCAACCACGAGTTCCTACTCGTTAACAAAACTCGTTGTCTTCGAGATTCTCGTTGGATGTATGTCCACCCGTTGCTTTGTACCTAGTAGATAGATCTTGGCGTGTAGTTCACACCGTAGGAAAATTCTTGTTTTTTATGTTGCGGACCCAACAGTGGTATCAGAGCCTGATCTTTGCGTAGGTGCTTTGCACGGGTAGTACACATATGTTTATATGTGGGCGATGATGATCATGTTATTGCATCTTCTATATATTTTGGATATTGGTGGCATAGTGGATGAAGCGGCCCGGACCAACCTTACATGTCATCGTACATGAGACCGGTTCCACGACTGACATGCAACTTGTTTTGCATAAGTGGCTGGCGGGTGTCTGTCTCTCCTACTATAGTCAATATCTGATTTACAACGAGTTACTAATAACTTAGTTATCCTTGTTTTGGTTCATGTTCGTAGGTGAGAACGGTTCTATCTCCGAAAGCCCTAAGCCACGTAAAACTTGCAATTGATAAATTAGAGGCGTCTAGTTTAGATCGTTGCTGGGCTAGTGTATTGATATGGTATTGTTGTAAGTAGATGTAGGATAGATACTCTTACAACACATTCAACGTGTAAGTTCCATAGACCTTATCCTTACACACAAAGGAATGATAGAGATCATACCACGATGCAAATGATAGAGATCAAATGCATGGACCATATCATCTCACTTTACACATTAGATGTTAGCATCTTATACTGCTAGTTTGGCGCTTTTGGTAGCATTGTAAGATGATCCCTCATTTAGATATCATGATTAAATGTGTTCTTCCTTGAGTATGCACCGTTCTATGGATCGTGTTTCGAGACATCACGTGATGATCGGGTGTACTCGACTCTACGCTTTCATACAACGGGTGTAAGACAGTTTTACACAAGTGAGTACTAAGGTTCTTACTTGGCGAGCCTAGCATGTACAGACATGGCCTCGGAACACGGACCGAAAGGTTAAGCATGAGTCATATGGTTGATATGATGCCCATATATATGCTCGCCTTTGAAGCTACACCGACTCACGTGATGATCGGACTTGGTGTAGTGGATTTGGTTCATGTAATCACCAAAAAGGCACGAGGGATGTCATTTTTGAGTGGGAGTTCATTAGTAATTTGGATTAGTTGAACTCGGTCTATCATAAACTTAGTCTAAATAAACTTTACAAATTCTGTTGTAGATGGCACCACCTGCTTTTAATTTCAATGTGTTCATGGAGAAAGAGAAACTTGTTGCGAATGGTAGCAACTTCACCAACTGGGCTATGAATTTGAGGATTCTCCTCACTGCTGCACAAAAGCAATATGTGCTAGATGCGCCACTAGGCCCCCCACCAGCTCCTGATGCCCCTGACAAGGAAAAGAATGTCTATGTGACTCGTTAGGAGGACCACAACTTAGTTCATTGCGGCATACTGTATGGGCTAGAGCCAGAACTTCGAAAGCGTTTCGAAAATGGCAATGCCTTTGATACCATAGGAGAATTGAAAATGATTTTCGATACCCATGCTGCCGTAGAGAGTTATAATGCTACTGAAAAGTTCTTTAGCTGCATGATGGAGGAGAACAGCTCCGTTAGTGAGCATGTACTCAAAATGTCTGGGTACGCCGATAAGCTTGTGTCCTTGAGAATAACGATTCCCATTGACTTAGGCATACATCGTGTTCTCCAATCTCTGCCACCTAGCTACAAGAGATTCGTGATGAACTATAATGTGCAGGGAATGAAGAAGACTCTTCCCAAGCTTCTGTCAATGCCTAAGACTGCAGAAGTGGAGATTAGGAAAGAACATCAGGTGTTGATGATCAATAGGACCACCGGTTTCAAGAAGGACAAGAAAGGCAAGCACAAGGGAAAGAAGGGTGGAAAATCTGTTGCCGCGCCTGAAAAGAAACCCTGAGCTGGCCCTAAGTTCGATACCGAGTGCTACTATTGCAAGGGACTGGCCATTGGAAGCGCAACTGCCCCAAGTATTTGGCGGACAAGAAGTCCGGCAAGGCAAACAAAGGTATATGTGATATACATGTTATTGATGTGTACTTGACTAGTACTCACAGTAGCACCTGGGTATTTGATACGGGATCGGTTGCTAATATATGTAACTCGATTCAGGGGTTGCGGAACAAGCGACAACTAGCAAGGGATGAGGTCACAATGCGGGTCGGCAATGGATCAAGAGTTGATGTGATCACCGTTGGAACGCTGCCTCTCCATATGCCATCGGGATTAGTTATAAACCTGAATAATTGTTATTTGGTGCCTGCACTTAGCATGAACATTGTATCCGGATCATGTTTGATGCAAAGTGGTTATTCGTTTAAATCTGAAAACAATGGTTGTTCGATTTATATGGATAATATCTTTTATGGTCATGCACCTATGTTGAATGGTTTATTTCTGATGGATCTCGATAGTAATATTACGCACATTCATATTGTTAATGCTAAAAAGATTAAACTTGATGATGATATATCTGCATATATGTGGCACTGCCGTCTAGGTCATATTGGCGTTAAACGCATGAAGAAACTACATTATGATGGAATTTTGGAATCAGTTGATTTTGAATCATTTGATACATGTGAGCCATGCCTTATGGGCAAGATGACTAGAACGTCGTTTTCCGGTTCAATGGAACGGGCGACAGATTTATTGGAAATCATACATACTAATGTGTGTGGACCAATGAGTGTGTCGGCGTGAGGTGGATATCGTTATTTTGTTACTTTCACGGATGATTTGAGTAGATACGGGTATATCTATTTGATGAAACACAGGTCTGAAACTTTTGAAAAGTTCAAGGAATTTCAGAATGAAGTGGAAAATCATCGTAATAGAAAGATCAAATTTCTACGGTCTGACCGTGGAGGAGAGTATCTAAGTTACGAGTTTAGCACACACATGAAAGAGTGTGGAATAGTTTCACAACTCACGCCTGCCGGAACACCACAACGTAATGGTGTGTCGGAACGTCGTAATCGTACCTTATTGGATATGGTTCGATCTATGATGTCTCTGACGGGCTTGCCACTATCATTTTGGGGTTATGCACTGGAAATAGCTGCATTCACTTTAAATCGGGCACCATCTAAATCTGTTGAAACGACACCGTATGAATTATGGTTTGGAAACAAACCTAAGTTGTCATTTCTTAAAGTTTGGGGATGCGATGTTTATGTGAAGAAACTTCAGCCGGATAAACTCGAACCCAAAGCGGAAAAATGCGTCTTCATAGGATACCCTAAGGAAACGATTGGGTATACCTTCTATCGTAGATCTGAGGGCAAGGTTTTTGTTGCCAAGAATGGATCCTTTCTTCGGAAGGAGTTTCTCGCGAAAGGTGTGAGTAGTCAGAAGGTAGAACTCGAAGAGGTTATTGAACCTTCTCTTCATGAAATGGCGAGTGGCACAGCACCAGAAGTTGTTTCGGAGTTGACTTCACCTAATGAAGAGAGAGCTAATGATTTTGATCATGAAACTCTGAAAGAGGAAACTACCGAACCTCGCAGGTCAAGCAGGACACATGCAGCTCCTAAACTGTACGGCAATCCTGTTGTGAATTTCATAGTTGATGAAATGGATGACCCTGCGACGTATGAAGAAGCGATGATGAGCCCGGATTCCAACAAATGGCTAAAAGCCATGAAATCCAAGATGGAATCTATGTACGAGAACCAAGTTTGGACCTTGGTGGACTTACCTCACGATCGAAAGGCCATTGAGAATAAATGGATTTTCAAAATAAAAACTGATGCTGATGGTAGTGTGACCATCTATAAGGCTCAACTTGTTGCAAAGGGGTTTTGACAAATTCAAGGAGTTGACTATGATGAGACATTCTCTCCCGTAGCGATGCTTAAGTCGGTTAGGATTATGTTAGCAATTGCTTCATATTTCGATTATGAAATATGGCAGATGGATGTCAAAACTGCGTTCCTCAATGGTAATATTGAAGAAGAGTTGTATATGATACAACCTAAGGGTTTTGTCGATCCTAAGGATGCTAATAAGGTATGCAAACTTCAGCGATCCATCTATGGACTAAAGCAAGCATCCCGGAGTTGGAATCTCTGCTTTGATGAGGTGATCAAAGAGTTTGGATTTGTCCAAACTTATGGAGAGGCTTGTATTTACAAGAAAGTGAGTGGGAGCAATGTGGCATTTCTGATATTATATGTGCATGACATATTATTGATTTGAAGTGATATAGATCTTTTAAACAGTGTTAAAAGTTATCTAAAAAGCAAATTTTTGATGAAAGACCTTGGTGAAGAGTCATATATAGTAGGCATTAAAATCTATAGAGATAGATCAAGGCGCCTCATTGGGCTATCGCAGAGTACATACCTTGATAAGATATTAAAGAAGTTTAATATGGACGAAAGTAAGAAGGGGTTCTTACCTATGTTGCAAGGCAAGACATTGAGTAAGACTCAAAGTCCGGCTACGGCGGAAGAAAGAGAGATGATGGATAAGATCCCCTATGCCTCGGCCATAGGCTCTATTATGTATGCCATGCTATGTACAAGACCGGATGTGGCACATGCTATTAGTTTGACTAGTAGGTACCAATCTGATCCAGGTTCGGAACACTGGATAGCGGTAAAGAACATCCTCAAGTACTTGAGAAGAACTAGGGATATGTTTCTTATATACGGAGGTGAAGAAGAGCTAGTCGCTAAGTGTTATGTCGATGCTAGCTTTGACACCGATCCGGATGACTCTAAGTCTCAATCCGGATACGTATTTCTCTTGAACGGAGCAGCAGTTAGTTGGAGGAGTTCCAAACAACCTGTGGTGGCTGGATCAACGATGGAGGCGGAATATGTTGATGCTTGAGAAGCGGTGCAAGAAGCAGTTTGGATGAAAGAGTTCATTACGGAACTAGGTGTGGTTCCTAGTGCATTGGACCCAATGGTGATCTATTGTGACAACAATGGAGCCATAGCCAACCCAAAGGAACCGAGGTCTCACAAGAATTCCAAGCATATTAAGCGCCGGTTTCAGAGCATGTCAAGGATGGGGATATAAAGATTTGTAAAGTACACACGGACCTAAATGTAGCAGATCCGTTGACTAAAGTTCTCCCTAGGGCAAAACATGATCAACACCAGAACTCCATGGGTGTTAGATTTATCACTATGTGAACTAGATTATTGTCTCTAGTGCAAGTGGGAGACTGAAGGAAATATGCCCTCAGAGGCAATAATAAAGTTGTTATTATGTATTCCTTATATATGATAGATGTTTATTTTACATGCTAGAATTGTATTGATCGGAAACATCAATACATGTGTGTTTAATAAACAAAAAGGGTTCCTAGTTATGCCTCTCTTATAGACTAGCTTGTTGATTAACAAGATAGTCAAGGTTTCCTAATCATGGACATTGGATGTTGTTAATAACAAGGTCACACCATTGGTGGAATGATGTGATGAACATTCATCCGAAGTATAGCATTACGATCAAGTCATTATGTTTATATTGCTATAACATCATACGAAGTAATCTTTATCCTTAGACCATGAGATCATGTTAATTGCTAACACCTGAAGAGTATCTTGATAACATCAAACGTCACACCGTAAAAGGGTGACTATAAATATGGGTTCAGTACTACGAATGTGTTATGTTGAGGCTCATGGATCAAGAGTGGAATTTATCAATCCCAATGACAGATAGATATACTCTGGGCCCTCTCGGTGATATCACATTGAGATAGCTTGCAAGCAAGTGATGTGATCACTAGAATGTTATATCACGGGAACAAGAAAAGAGTGCATGTCAGAAACGAGATCAAACTAGGTATGGATATACCGATGATCGAATCTCGGACATGTAATATATCGCGAGACAAAGGGATTTAGTTACAAGCGTTAAAGCTTCTCACGATCACAGAAGTCATCGTTGAATGTGTAGGAGTCAGTACGGATCTCCAGGTCTCGCTTCTGATTATTGATCGGAGAAGGGTCTCGATCATGTCTGCATTATTCGCGAACCATAGGGTGACACACTTAAGAGTTACTGGGTACCATTTTGGTGCACATATGTTTCAGACGAAAGAATTGCAAAGCACGGGAATTGTTTCAATAGAAATCGGAAATTGTTTCGGGTGAAATTGCAGAAAGTGGTTCTGCATGTGATATTGAAATATTGCAAGGGGCTATATGTGAATGTTTGTTAATTAAAGTAATTAACAAAATTCTGAATAAATTTAATAAAAGAGTTTTATTAAATGAGAGAGCATTAAACTTGGAGAATTTTAATGCATTTAAAGTGGAGACTTTAAAAGGGAATGTGAAGAGGCATTTTAATGTGGAGGGGTTACGACCACATGAATGGGGGAGGTGAGGGGTCACCCCCCCTCCCATGCGCCGGCCATGGAGAGGAGGGGCACCCCCTCCTCCTATAAAAGGCCACCCATTCCCTCCTTCATCCTCACACCTCCTTGTGAAGGATCTCTCTTCCCCTCTAGAATTATTCCCCCATGGTCTCGGATTAGTGAGATACATGTTCCCGGTGGCATTTCGTCTGGAAGGAGTTGCTGCTTCCGCTGGATCGCTGGAGCGAGGAGGTGTAGGTTGTCCGGTGGCTTGAACGTGGGTGTGAGTGCGGATGCGCTGCTGAGTTGTGGCGCTCGGACTTCCTCACGATCTTGAGATCGGCAAGTGTACGACTACATCAACCACGAGTTCCTACTCGTTAACAAAACTCGTTGTATTCGAGGGTAAGTTCTCGTTGGATGTATGTCCACCCGTTGCTTTGTACCTAGTAGATAGATCTTGGCGTGTAGTTCACACCGTAGGAAAATTTTTGATTTCTATGCTGCGGACCCAACAGTAGCACGTGCCCTACACGTGAGGCTCAGATAATAGACATCTGGCATATCATCATTATATAAAATTATAATAGGTAAAGTGAAAAAATATAAATTTGATCAACATCTATAAAGTATGGGTGTATAATTCGTTCTTCTACTTTGTATCATCATGTGTAGAAGTCAAAGATTATTAGCTACCTAACACTTGAAATTTTTGGTAACATGGTCTAGAGAAACGAGGGAGAAGATTCTAGTATGATGGAGACGTGTGTTTTGAGAGGTTTATGCATAGTGCATTCATTGTGTTCAAGACAATCAATAGAATCTTCAAGATGCTAGAATGGAAAAGAAGATCCAATGGCTGGAAATGTTTGGATTCGCGAGTCTCGATCCAACGGTCAATAGTCAAAGTTGTTCGTACACTATATAGTAGTAAGATAAGATTTCTAAAAACATGGCTTGTGGCATTCAGATCCATATTCTTGAGACTGTCTTTACAGAAAGGAACAATCTCGTCGTCACTCGGAAAATTAAGAATGATATTTCCTGATATTTGGAAACTCACATCGACGACATTGTTTACTACAAGAAGATGCACCCGTCTACCTCCGAAAAGACAATTAACTCCAGAGCAATCTATCAAATTTACTTGTAGCTGAAGTTTGATACAATTTCGTTAAATTGTCAAGATGCAAAATCTTAGCAAGAAGTTGAACTTGTTGTAAAAACTATCAGTGGTGGTTTGTGATATATTAAATCAGCCCCCAATGGTTACCTCCAAAAAACGTAAAACTTCCAATGCAGCCTACAATTTACTTGTAGTTCAAAATTGAACTAATTTCAATAAATCGACATAAAATCAATTTCAAGTGAGCAAAGTTAGCTATACGAATAAGTTTGAAAAATCATAAAACACGGGAATCATAAGTACAACATGAGGGTCCACTATATATGTCTGAAAGCTTGGCTTGTGGCATTCAGGTCCATATCCTTTAGACTTTGTTTACGAAAACAAACAATAATCTCATCATCACTCGGAAAATTGAGAATGCTCTTTCCTGATAGTTGTTAACTCACACCAGTGGTACTGATTACTACAAGAAGATGCATCCATCTACCTCCAAAGAGACATTTAATTAAACAAAATCTATCGTGCTTACTTGTAGCTCAAGTTTGAGCTGTTTTTTCGTTAAATTGTCAATATGCAAAATCTTAATTAGAAAGGAGTTAAAAACCTATTGTCAAAACTCTCGGTTGTTTTCTGATATATTAACTGAGCCCCCAATGGGTACACCTCCAAAAAAAATTGTAATTCTTTAGAAACAACCTACAATAATTTAGTTGTTGTAGTTCAAGTTTGACCAAATTTCAATAAATATAGTCATGAAGTCATTCAAGTGGGGCAAAGTTAATTAGCTACATAGGGAGTTTGAAAACTCATAAACATGGGAATCATAAGTAAAACACGTTGGTCCACTTAATATGTCTAAAAGCTTGGCTTATGGCATTGAGATTCATATTCTTCAGACTTTCTTTACATAAAAGAAGCATCTCGTCATCACTCAGAAAACTGAGGATTTTCTTTCCTCATAGTTAGAAACTCACACCGACGACATTGTTTACTAGAAGAAGATGCACCCATCTACCTATGAAAATAGATTTAATTCAAGAGCAATCTATCGCGCTTACTTGTAGCTCAAGTTTGATCTAATTTCGTTAAATCGACAAGAAGTCACTGAAGTGTGCAAAGTTTGCTAGGAATCTTGAAAATCCTAGTACTAAAAACTTGGGCATTACGTATAAGAAATCGTTGGTCCAGTTTGTGTGATAATTGGGATGGTTGCATTTTCTTTTAACTATGGTAGGTCTCGTAGGAGAGAGGTGCTTGAGAGTTAACACGATCGATGAAAGTACAACTTACATCAAGGACATCATAAAAATGAAAATTCCATCCAAGTCCATCCATTTAACACAATGACCCTAAAACTGAATAATGAAGTGTGTGTGTGTTTTGTGGTTTGCGCATACTAGTGTTCATCGTGCTAAAGACTATCAATAGAATCTTTCTCGATGCTAAGGGAAAATAGAAGATCTAACGGTTAGCAATGTTTGGATTTGGCAGTCTTGATCCAACGGTCAATGTTCGAAGTTAATTCGTACACTATACAATGGTGGTATGGTATTGTAAGAGATAAGACAAGATAAAGATAAGATAAGAAGTACCACGAATGGCCGATCTAATGGTTGGTCTCGTAGGAGCGAGGTGCTTGAGAGTTAAGACGGTGAGTGGAAGTACAAGTTACATCAAGGACATCATAAAAAATGAAAATTGCATCCAAGTCCATGCATGCATTTAGCACAAGGACCCTAAAACTGAGCAATGAAGTGTGTGTTTTGAGGTTTGCGTATACTAGCGTCCATTGTGCTAAAGACTATCGGTAGAATCTTTCTAGATGCTAATAATGGAAAAGAAGATCCAACGGTTAGAAAAGTTTGGATTTACCAGTCTTGATCCAACGGTCAATGTTCAAAGTTTGGATTTCCTAGTCTTGATCCAACGGTCAATGTTCAAAACAGGTTCAAAATTGCCTTCCCTCCCGATTTGTTGCCAATCTTTTGGATAACCTTCCATCCCGATGTTTGGGAAGCAAGTGAAAATTTCGAAAACCGGAAAAGTATGAAATTTTGTGCCGCCAAGGACCAAAGTGGTTTCCTTCCTATGTACTCCTTCCTCCTCGTCCCTACTCCACGCCAACGCATGGCTGCCGAACACGCCAGAGACATAGAGCCACTGTACCAAGGCACACGTGCGCAGCGCCATGCTGTGGACGAGGGGAGAGAGATCAGCCAGACCGGTGCGCGAGGGGAAAGGGGAGGAGAGATGGAGCATAGTGAAGGAGAGAGAAAACACACGATTTGTTTTGCGTGCATAGGTCCTAAAATTTACTACTAGTAGAGTGTACATTGTAAGGCCGCAGGAGTACCTCGTGTCAGAAACCCATCATAACTTTGCTCTAACATGGAACCACCTTCAACTTCTCTTCGCTGATGCCCTCTTCCCCTGCCAACATTTTATTCTCTCGGCATGTACAGCGCGTGGACAGAGGTGACCATATGTTTAAGCAAAGAAATATACTACTTCCGCATTGTGTAAAAAAGCACACCTTAATAAGGCTCAGCTAGTAAATCGTATGACATGTCATCACTATATAAAATTATAATTGGTAAAGCACAAAAAATTATAAACTTGATCAACATCTATAAAGTATGGGTGTATATTTGGTCCTTGTACTTTGTATCATCATGTGTAGAAGTCAAATATTTATTAGCTACCTAACAGTTGAAATTTTTGGTAACATGGTCTAGAGAAACGAGGTAGAAGATTGTAGTATGATGGAGAAGTGTGTTTTGAGAGGTTTATGCATAGTGCATTCATTGTGTTCAAGACTATCAATAGAATCTTCTAGATGCTAGACTGGAAAAGAAGATCCAACGGCTAGAAATGCTGGGATTCACGAGTCTTGATCCAACGGTCAACATTCAAAGTTATCCATACACTATATAGTGGTAAGATAAGATCATGTAGAAGTCAACGATTATTAGCTACAAGGGAGAAGATTCTAGTATGATGGAGAAGTGTGGTTTGAGGTTTGTGCATAGCATTCATTATGTTGAAGACTATTAATAGAATCTTCTAGATTGTAGAATGGAAAAGAAGATCCAACGGCTAGAAATGTTGGGATTCACGATTCTTGATCCAACGGTCAATATTCAAAGTTATTCGTACACTATATAGTCGTAAGATAATAAGATAAGATAAGATATCTCTATCTCTACTACTATAGTGGAGCAGTTTTGAATTGGATCCATAGCACCAATCCTGACCGTTGGGCTATTTGATCCAATGGTTCAGAGAAGCTGGATTCGTGTTGCCATGTTCTAGAACCATCATGTCACCACCCCCAAAATGCATAATTAAGTCTATTAATAATAACTATCTACACATATTGAGAATACAACATACTGTGCTTTGAAATTTTGGGGTTGGTGACATGATGGTTCTAGAACATGGTGGAGTTTGCTCTAGGTACTATTCAACACGAATCCAGCTACTCTGAACCATTGGACCTACAGCCCAATGGTCAAGATTGGTGCTATATATGGATCTAATTCAAAACTACTCCATTATAGTAGTAGATATATAGATAAAAAGCACAGCTTAATAAGGCCTAGTATGTGGCATCCGCTAAGGTTCAACTTATACATAGTGGAAACAAAAAAGTATCTTTAAGCCTAAGGTGCACCTCAAGCTTGTGTGTTGACCATAGAGAATAGAAAAAACATTTCCCCTCTCTCCTTATTTCATGTGATCGTTTTCAAAAGGGGTTCAAAATTTTCATGAGGCAAAATCTTAGTAGGTAGAAGTCAAACAATCTCAACTGATATATTAATTGACCACTCGATGGGTACCCCCAAAAGCTTTTTACATAAAACTTTCAAACCAAGCTACAATTTATTGCTTTTAGCTCAAATTTGACCTTTTATTTCGATACATCGACATAAAGTCATTCAACAAGTGGACGGGGTCAGCTAGGAACCTTGAAAACTCATAAAACATGGGAATCGTAAGTAAAACACATTGGTCCACCACCTAGCTAATATGTCTAGAAGCTTGGCTTATGGCATTGAGATCCAGATTCTTCGTACTTTCGTTACGGAAAAGAATCATCTCGTCATCACTCAGAAAACTAAGAATTTTCTTTCCTGATTGTTGGAAACTCACACCGACGACATTGTTTACTACAAGAAGATGCACACATCTACCTCCAAAAAGACAATTAATTCAAGAGCAATCTATCACACATACTTGTAGCTAAAGTTTGACTTAATTTCGTTAAATTGACAAGAAGTCACCAAAGTGCGCGAAGTTAGCTAGGAATCCTAGTACTAAAAACTTGGGTATTACGTATAAGAAACCGTGGTCTAGTTTGTGTGATAATTGGGGAGGTTGCATTTTCGTTTAACCTTGGTAGGTCTCGTAGGAGCGAGGTGCTTGAGAGTTAACATGGTCGGTGGAAGTACATACAAGTTACATCAAGGACCTCATAAAGAATGAAAATTACATACAAGTCCATGCATGCATTTAGCAAAGGACCCTGAAACTGAGCAATGAAGTAATGTGTTTTGAGGTTTGTGCATACTACCGATCATCGTGCTAAAGACTATTAGTAGAATCTTTCTAGATGCTAAGAATGGAAAAGAAGATCCAACGGTTAGCAATGATGTTTAGATTTGCCAGTCTTGATCCGACTGTTAATGTTGAAAGTCAATATCTGCACTATATGTAGTGGTATGGTATTGTAAGAGATAAGAAACAAGATAAAGATAAGATAAGAAGTACTGTGAATGGCCGATCTAATGTTAGGTCTCGTAAGAGCGAGGTGCTTTGAGAGTTAACACAGTCGATGGAAGTACAAGTTACATTAAGGACCTCATAAAAATGAAAATTGCATCCAACAAGTCCGTGCATTAAGCACAAGGACCCTTAAACCGAGTAATGAAGTACTATGTGTTTTGATTTTTGTGCATACTAGTGTTCATCGTGCTAAATACTATCAGTAGAATCTTTCTAGATGCTAAGAATGGAAAAGAAGATGCAATGTTTGGATTTGCCAGCTTTGATCCAACGGTCAATGTTCAAATAAGTTAATCCCTACACTATGTAGTGGTCGTATGCATGGTATTGTAAGAGATAAGAGACAAAGATAAATGTAAGATAAGAAGTACAGCGAATGGCCGATCTAATGGTAGGTCACGTAGGAAGCGAGGTGCTTTGAGAGTTAACACGGCGGGTAGAATTACAATTTACATCAAGGACCTCATAAAAAATGAAAATTGCATCCAAGTCCATGCATTTAGTACAAGGACCCTAAAACTGAGCAATGAAGTGTGTGTTTTGAGGTTTGCGTATAGTAGCGTTCATCGTTCTCATCAAGACTATTAGTAGAATCTTTTTAGATGTTAGGAATGGAAAAGAAGATCCAACAGTTAGCAAAATGTTTGGATTTGCGAGTCTTGATCCAACTTCTCGTCAAAAATCTTGTTGGATGGTTTCTCATATATTAATTGTGATCCCCGATGGGTACCTCCAAAAGCTTTTTCGTAGAACTTTCACAGTAACCTAAAATTTACTTATATTAGTTCAAATCTGACCTATTTTTGATAAATCGACATAAAGTCATTCAAGTGGGTGGAGTTAGGTAGGCAGTTTTGAATTGGATCCATAGTACCAATTGTGACCGTTGGGCTGTTAGATCCAATGGTTCAGAGTAGTTGGATTTGTGTTGAACAGTATCTAGAGCAAACTCCACCATGTTCTAGATAGTTATTATTAATATACTTAATGTATACCTTTTTCTCTAACAAGGCTATTGGTTAATAACAACTTAATGCTCGTTAAATCACATTTCATACAGTATACACGAGTGTGGCACGTGCCTGTGTGTGTGTGTGCGTGTGAAAACTTTGGCTTGTGGCATTTATTTAGATCAATATTCTTCGGACTTCCTTTACAGGAGAGAATGATCATGACATGACTCGGAAAATTGAGAATGTTCTTTCTTGGTAGTTGGAAACTCACACCGACGACATTGTTTACTACAAGAAGATGCACCCATCTACCTCTGAAAACACATTTAATTCAAGAGCAGTCTATCATGCTTACTTGTAGCTCAAGTCTAACTTAATTTCATTAAATTGATGCAAAATCTTAGCAAGAAGTTGAACTGTACCTATATATCATCAAAATTCTTGGTGGTTTCCCATATATTAATTGACCCGTCCCCCCGATAGATATGGGTACCTCCAAGAGAGATCTTTCTTCAAACTTTCAAAGCAACCTACAATTTACTTGTGGCAGTTCAATTATCGGCATAAAATCAATCAAGTGGGCGAAGTTAGCTAGGAAGTTTGAGACATGGGAAATCGTAAGTACAACATGTTGGTCCATAATATATGTCTGAAAACTTGCCTCGTGTGTCATTCAGATCCATATTCTTTAGACTTGCTTTACGGGAAAGAACAATCTCGTCATCACACTCGGAAAATTGAGAATGTTCTTTCCTGAGATAGTAGGAAACTCATAGTGATGGAATTGTTTACTACAACAAGATGCATCTATAGACCTTCGAAAAGACAATTCAAGAGCAATCTATATCGCGCTTACTTGTAGCTCAAGTTTCACCTAATTTCGTTAAATTGTCAAGATGCAAAATCTATCTTAGCAATAAGTTAAACCTATTGTAAAAACTCTTGGTGTTTTGTGATATATTAATTGACCCCTCGATGGGTACCTCGAAAAGCTTTTTCGAAAAACTTTCAAAGCAACCTACAATTTTCTTAGACACGAGGCTAGTAAATTTCTAAGCTACGTATAGTAAGGGCATGTGCAGTGTCTAGAAGTAGCTATGAAAACTACTTTTGGTCCAGTGTTTAGAACTTAAGTGGGTCCACACAACCATGCTAAAAAGAAAAATAGACTGTTATCCACTGAATAGTGGGCCCTCCCAATTGATTCTCTTAGACGTAAGTCTAGCACTAGAATCACCTTAAAGAATCTTTTTGTTAGCACTACCCACTCCATCGTTAAGATATATGTTTAAGACTTGACACCGTGCTTGCTTTGATGTCTGGGGCCAATGGGCTCACTACCGTGGGGCCCCATTATTAGTGGTCTAGTTATATCCTATAGCAACCAATGAATATTAGCTCTGACTCCTCTAGCTCTTCCTTCTCAATGAAGCATCGACGCTCGGCTTTGAAGGATGGTTATGAGGGCAGTAGGTGCCTATGGTGACTCCATCAAGCTCAAGCCCCCCACCGGACAGTCTGAAGACACAATCTTTCGGAGGTGCTCATAGGGGTAGCGTGTGCGTTCATGCTTTCATAAGGGTGAGTGTGTGTATGCATTTGTGAGCATGTGCGTTTTGTAGTGGATTTTCGCAAAAATGAGAGAGATGGGCCTTCTATTTGTATTAAGTTTTGCTCAGTTTTCCCAAAGTAATTGTAATGGTCACTGGTGTCTAGGGTCTATGGGCTCACTACCGAGGGCCACATTATTAGTGGTTCAATTACATCCCATAGCAGCCAACAAATATGAGCTCCAACCCCCTAGCACTTCCTTCACCACGAAGCCTCGGCGCTCGACTTTGAAGGATGGTTATGAGGGTAGTGAGAGGCGATGTTCCCGTCAATATATAGCGAGGTGCCTATGGTGACTTCGTCAAGCTCAAGCCCCGTGGGATCAGTGTCAAGATCCAGTGTTTCTGAAGTGCTCATAGGTGTAGGGTGTGTGTACCAGCATTCATAGGGGTGAGTGTGTGTACGCATTTGTGGGCGTCTCCGTTTTGTAATGGGTTTTCGGGGGCCTTTGGTTTATTTACTTATTGAGTTTTGATCGGTTTTCCAAAAGTACTCCATGTAATGCAAGTCAAACTAGGTGAGTGATGTTTGGGGGCCCACGGGCTCTCTAGCGCGGGCCCTAGTTAACAGTGGTCGAGTTAGATCCAATACGGAGTAGTAGCCACTAGCCAGCGAATGTGAGGACCCGCTCCCCTACCTCTTCCTTCTCCACGAAGCCTCTATGCTAGGCTTTGAAGGCGCGCTCTTTTTTCGAGCAATGTTGGCGGATTCAGTCATGCTGGTCCAGCGAACGATGGGGGATCTTGATGCGCAAGGCAGCCGGGTTAGAGTAAGTACGCCAGAGTTCATGGTCTTAGTTTATTTTCTCGAATTCACCTTATGGGTTCTCTCCTTTTGGGGTTTTTCTCTATTCTGCCCATCTCGATCGACGATGTTTCTTGGGTTCAGATGCTGGCACGGATGGTAGACGTTGTTGACCCACAAGTATAGGGGGTGTATCGTAGTATTTTCGATAAGTAAGAGTGTTGAAACCAATGAGGAACAGAAGGTGTTGATGAGTAGTATGGATCAGGAATTCTCTGCAAATACTTAGCAAACGGATTTTTAGGGGTTTTTGATAATGCAAGTAAATAAAGTGCGAGTAAATAAAATACAATAAGAATAAATGCAGCAAGTGGCCCAATCCTTTCTTTAGCAAAGGACAATCTAGTTGTATTACTTAAGATGACCAAACGTTCCCGAGGACACACGAGAATATCGTCAAGTGATTTCGCTTCATATAGTTGATTAATCTTCTTTAGTTTGCTAAGTGTTGTGTGGGTGAACCTGTGCTAATGTACCGACCTTCCTAGGACTAACACATACTTGTGATTATACCCATTGCAAGCATCCGCAAGTACAATAAAGTAATTAAGATAGGCATCTAACCACAGCTTTAAACTCTAAGACCCTAACATCCCTTGTGCAAAGGTTTCCTAGCGGGGGTTTAAGTTTATGTCACTCTGGCAACCCCTATGATTAGTAGCCAAATACATAATGCATTCCCCTAGGCCCATATAGGTGAAGTGTCATGTAGTCGACGTTCACATGACACCACTAGAAGAAGTACACCACAACTTAATTAACAAACCATTGAATCTTTCTCAACACAATGCCACTACTAACAACATGACTTCTCCCATGTCCTCAAGAACTAAACGAACTACTCACAAGACATCATATGGATCAAGATCAGAGATGATATAATGATATGTAACAATCTGAACATAGACAATAATTCAATGGTTCACTCGATAGCATCAACTACAAGGAGTAATCAACACCGAGAAAGTTTCCCCTAAGAACTATGCAAGATTCAACCCAATTGTTACAGCGGTATGAAGTGGTGATGATGGTGATGGTGGAGATGATGGTGGTGATGATGATGATGATCCCGATGAAGTCCAGCTTAATGGTGGTGTTGATGGTGACGATCTCCCATCTCCAGTAAGGAATTCCCCCGGCAGAATTCTATCTGGCGGAGAGATCTTTCTCTCTCGGTGTTTTCTTCCCCGCAGAGGCGGTGGAATCTCTCTGTGGTCGCTCCCCAAGGCTTAGGGTTTCGTGGGGATAATATACGCCAAAGGGGAGAGCTAGAGGTGGGCCAGGGTGGCCACACCACCTGGTGGCGCGGCCAGGGGTGGCCTGCGCTAGGGGGTGGTGTGGGTCCTCTGTGGCCCATCTCCACTCCCCCTTCTCGCAACCTTCGTCTTCTGGAAAAATAGAATTTTCTATGTATTTTTTGGGATTTTCTGCTCTTCGCGAATTTCACCTCCAAACAGCACCTTTTCCATCAGAATCCTGACTACAGCGGTCCATGCTCCAAAAAACCATGCAAAAACAAATGAAATAACATAAGTATCATCTCTTAATATGAAATATATCAATGAATAACAGTAAATTATGATATAGAATAGTGATGCAAAATGGACATATCAACTCCCTCCAAGCTTAGACTTTGATTGTCCCCAAGCGAAAACTGAGCTCAATAAACATGACCTCAGGTTTATGGAGTGAAGAGTCGATAAAAGAATACGGACAAGAAGCATCACATTCATCAATACATAGATCATAATAGCAGACAACTCGCCATTATATAACTTAACTTGCAATAAGTAAAGGAAACACAATAAAGATACATAAAGTAAATCATAATTGGTAATGGCAAACTTAGCTCTTGGTCAAAGAATAGTTGACAATTTGCAGGAGTTCACACATAAAGGGTTTTCAATGATAGCTTTCAAAGTGGTAAACACTAAGATAAGAGCAAATGTGCAAAGCAAGGAACATAAGAAACATGATTGAATAAATCATCATATGAATGAATGAAACACAACAATTCAAAATACTTGTTGAGATAGAAAGAAATAGGTTTACTGACTCAACTAAAAAGTAAAAGAAAGGCCCTTCACAGAGGGAAGCAGGGATTTCAAGTTTCATAAAGAGCTTCTAAAAATTATGGTACTTATTAGCTTTCATCTCTCATTGCCCCTATCATAAGCATCTTTAGGTGATGACGGTTAAAGTGATCAAATATGAGGATATGCTTGACAAGTTGTAAGTTGAAAATCTCATGTCCCTTGAATACGAGGGCCGCTCCTCATGCTACTCAAGTTTAGTCACCGGTAAGTTCTTGTCATAGTAAGTATATGTGTATCATAGAGAACCTCCAACGGGGTACCCCTTGCCGATGATACGGAAGAATCCCCATATCAAAATGACAAGGCAAGAAGACAATGTGCATCTCAGAAATCTTCTTATTTACCATGGGAAAATGGTGCTTTTTCTCTCTTTCCTCTTCGCTCATATCTTTTTTTTTCTTTTTCTCCCTTTTTTTCTCAATCCCTATCTCTTTTTTATATAAGAAGAATGCTTCATAGATGCTCATTATGGTTGCGCTGCAGGTTTCCACCATGATTAGGCATGGATTAGACCGGCGGCCCAGGCGTTTCTCTAACACACATACATAACTCCATGGACTTACATGTTCCCCTTTCATTTCACACCGACGACATCCATAGACAAAAGAGCATGATATCAACTAGGTACAATGTACTAGTGCAATGTTTGAAAGTGTTCCCCATGACAGCATGATTATGCTAATTCACAACGTACAAAGCGCAAGCATATACGCAACATAGATGGGCACAATGGTTCAAGTTTATTAAGTGCAAGAAAGTAAATGGTGCCATCAAGTTCGTGAGAGCTTTAATCACTTTTTCACATAACAAGTTTAATTCAGAAGGTAGATAAAAACATGAATTTACTTGGAACGGCAATAATGCTAATAGGTAGGTATGGTGGACACAAATGGCATGGGTTTTGGTTTAAGGATTGGATGCACGATAAGCATTACCTCTCAGTACAGGTTTTTTGGCTAGCAAGGCTGGGTAGCAAGCATAAGAATTGAAGGAAACAAACAAACATACAAGTGATAAAAACAAACATGCAATCTTCCTTGGAAGCACAAAAGATCTTAACTAGAGAATACTAAGGTTATGAGCCAATCAAGAAAGAAAGATGATGAAATTATATTTCTTTAGAGTATTTTTTATCTTTTTCATTCAACTCTCAAAAATAGTGTTGCCACTGACCAAGCCAGGTTTTCCAAAACCAACTAATTTAACTCCATGATTGCAAAGTGATACCAATACTAACAACAAGATCATCATACAATAGAAATTGAAAATTAATATAAGATATGCAAAAGAATAAATGATAGAACTTCTCATTAATATTCCATAACTGCAACTCACACCAAGGGATACATAGATATCTAACGAGAGGGGGGACACTTCCATAATGCAAACCATCCTACATAATAACTTCTATATTCATGATATGACTCAACTAAAAAGGTAAAAAGATAGAACATAGTGATGTGATACTGCGGCACTCCCCTAAGCTTGGAACAAACCAAGGGGATGCCAAAACCTGATGACGAATTACTCCTTCGGTGGTAGTGGTATTCTCTCGATGAGATTTTTGATTAATTTCCCCAAGTCCTCGATCTCGAAGGTGAGAGTACGAATCAACTCCGAGTTTTGCTCAATACGGCTCATGATCATGTCGGGTTGTGAATTCCAGCTCTTGCGGTTCTTTCCCCACTCTTCCTCCTTGAAGTCTTCTTTTCCTGCATGGTTAGAACGAGGCATATCCCAATTGGAGGGTAGTTTCTCCTTGGGCATATTCCGGAACTGATGCTCATGGATAAGGGTAAAGTATTCTTGGTGCATGGAGAAGGTGACTGTGGAGCCAAACAGTGACGCGGAGGCTTCCCTCCTATTGACATCTGTGCGGTCCTTCTGATCCTGACAGGGTTTTCCACCACTCCAATTCTTGCAATGGTAGTGCTGGTGTGCGGATGCTTTGCCTCCTCTTCATCTTTACTCTCGATCTCCTTCTCCTTCCCAGGGTCTCGGGGATCCTCTTCCGCGGGCTCTTTTCCCTTATCCTTGGCAGAGACCATTGTGCTTCTAAACTTTAAGAATAGTTTTGGCAAAAACAGATCAAAACGAAAACACGATGAGAACACAATATACGAATCTCGGGGGATCCGGGGGGATTATATATTACGAAGTTTTATTACAAAAGGAAAGTACCGGGAGAAAACAGGTCGGAGACGGAATCCGGGGCGGCCACACCACCTGGTGGCGCGGCCAGGGGTGGGCCCGCGCCACAGGGTGGTGTGAGCCACCCAGGCTCCATTTTCGTCCCTCTTTCGCTTCGTTGCTTTCCTTGTTGGATAAAAACTGCAAAAATATAACTGGACAGACTTTTTGCGGAACTTTTCTTACCAGAACTGTTACCTATTCGAAAACGGACTCTGCAGGTCTCTGAACTTGGTTTTTAATGATTTTTTTCGGAGTTACCACTTGAATAGCATCAATATCTTCATCTTCATACACATATTGCTTCAGTCATGAAACCTTTCACTTCCTTATTACACCATTTTCTCCACTAACCTGGAAATTTCTTTCACACAAAACTTCACACAATTCTCATTAGCAAGATTAGTACAAGCGCGGTAATAAACCTTTTAAGTTCAATTTCAACTAAAATCCATCAAAACATAAGCTACTGAAACAACTCCTTCCAAAATCCCAAAAGAATTTAAAAAGGACATCGATTTAAGCGGCAAATGTAAGAGTGGTCAAAATCTGTCAAAACGGACCAGCAGGTAAAGATCAACTTTTTCGAAAATCTTCTGTTGCTCAAATCAAAAAGTGCAAAACTAACGAAAGTTAAATAACAATCTAGGGCAGAAGAACAAAAATGTACAGCTCAATCCGATGTACAGAGATCTCTCACAAATTTTTACAGTGAAGCACAAAAATCTGTTCCGGGACAGAAACTTTCTCAAATCTTACTTCTCTCTCATTAGAGGTTGAACTTGACGTAAAAACCAAACAAAACGGGTAAGGAGAGGTTATTACCGAAGTAATAACTTCCAAGACTCAAATAAATGAAAACAAACTAAAAGCACAAATATATTGGGTTGTCTCCGAAAAAGCTCTTTCTTTATAGCCATTAAGATGGGCATGATAGTTTTAATGAAGCTCACATAAGAATATGAATTGAAGAAAAAGAGAGCATCAAGAAGCAAAAATACACATGTTTAAGTCTAACCCACTTCCTATGCAAGGGAATTTTGCAAGAAACTAAATTGTTGAAACCAAAAGCTACTAGCATAGGAAGGCAAAACAAGTGCAACGTAAAGATTTTTAGCATAAAGTGAGGAAACTTAATATTATTGAGATGCATAAGAACACTTTTCCCTCTCTCATAGTAGCTTTCAGTATCATGCATAAACTTAACAATAAAACTATCACAAGAACCATCGTAGCAATGATCACTTATTCTAATAGAAAACACAGGAATACTAGTTCTTATAACACTATTTTGTGAAACAATACTTGAAGTACCCTTACAAAAAATAGTGTGTCCATCTCCTACATATTTAGTGACAAAGTATTTCACATGTGCTATCATAGGTTCAATAACTTTATTTGTACTTTCATTAACCATACTAGCTATCATAGAATGTTCCTTTACCTCGACTGGGAAAGGCATTTTCTCAATATAAGGTTCGGGTAAAACATGATTAGAAGTATAAACTTCAGTATTTTTAGCAGGAACATTGTTAACAATATCTTTATAAGGTTCATGATACTTATTCTAGTTCTTTTTAGGGACTTCAATATAGGAAGAAAAGGCCTTAAAATAAGTTGCAATAGCTTGAGAGTCTAGACCATAAGCATTTTTAATATTTTGAAAATCATCAGTTCCCATAAAAGATTCAATGCATTCATAATCATAATTTATACCTGACTTTCTTCCTTTATCATTCTCCCATGCTTCAGCATTGTCTTGAATATGGTCTAGAAGATCGCATTTAGCTCCTTCTTCCATGCGTGTAAATGATCCTGCACAATAGGCATCCAATAGATCCTTATCATGAAGAGAAAGCCTTGCATAAAATTATTGATAATAATATTGTTTGGGAGCTCATGAATAGGACATTTGAGCATTAGTAACTTCAATCTCCCCCAAGCTTGAGTTGTACTCTCTCCATCAAGAGGCCAAAAGTTATATATTTGATTCTGATCTTTATGAATCTCACTAGGAGGATAAAATTTTGAATAAAAGAGAGGCAATATTTCCTCCCATTCAAGAGCTTGACCATTCTTCAGCAGTTTGTACCATTCCTCAGCTCTTCCTTTCAGTGATAATGAGAATAACTTCTTCTTGACTTGATCTGTTGTAATACCTGCACACTTGAACAACCCGCATAATTTGTGTATAAAAAGCAAATGATCACCAGGATGGACAGTTCCATCTCCGACATAGTAGTTATCCATAACACGGTCAATAATTCTTGTAGGTATTTTAAAAGTATCATTCTCAGTAGGTGGTTCATCTACTACCTTAGCAGTGGTAGTAGGATTACAAAATAAGAAACTCAGCGAATTATCCATATTGAAATAAAGTAACTAATAGAAATAAAAAATACACACAATAGAAGTTTCCTTTACCAGTTCCACTCTCCAATAGCGCTTCACTCCCCAGCAACGGCGCCAGAAAATAGTCTTGATGACCCACAAGTATAGGGGTGTATCGCAGTATTTTCGATAAGTAAGAGTGTCAAACCCAACGAGGAGCAGAAGGTGTTGATGAGTGGTATGGATCAGGAATTCTCTGCAAATACTTAGCAAACAGATTTTTAGGGGTTTTTGATAATCCAAGTAACTAAAGTGCGAGTAAATAAAAGACAATAAGAATAAATGTAGCAAGTGGCCCAATCCTTTCTTTAGCAAAGGACAAGCTGGTTGTATTACTTAAGATGACCAAACGTTCTCGAGGACACAAGGGAATATCGTCAAGTGCTTTCGCTTCATATAGTTGATTAATCTTCTTTAGTTTGCTAAGTGTTGTGTGGGTGAACCTGTGCTAATGTACCGACCTTCCTAGGACTAATACATACTTGTGATTATACCCCTTGCAAGCATCCGCAAGTACAAGAAAGTAATTAAGATAGACATCTAACCATAGCTTTAAACTCTAAGACCCTGACATCCCTTGTGCAAAGGTTTCCTAACGGGGGTTCAGGTTTCTGTCACTCTGGCAACCCCTATGATTAGTAGCCAAATACATAATGCATTCCCCTAGGCCCATATAGGTGAAGTGTCATGTAGTCGATGTTCACATGACACCACTAGAAGAAGTACACCACAACTTAATTAACAAACCATTGAATCTTTCTCAACACAATTCCACTACTAACAACATGACTTCTCCCATGTCCTCAAGAACTAAATGAACTACTCACAAGACATCATATGGATCAAGATCAGAGATGATATAATGATATGTAACAATCTGAACATGGACAATAATTCAATGGTTCACTAAATAGCATCAACTACAAGGAGTAATCAACACCGGGAAAGTTTTCCCTAAGAACTATGCAAGATTCAACCCAATTGTTACAGCGGTATGAAGTGGTGATGATGGTGCTGGTGGAGATGATGGTGGTGATGATGATGATCCCGATGAAGTCCAGCTTGATGGTGGTGTTGATGGTGATGATCTCCCCTCTCCAGGAAGGAATTCCCCCGGCAGAATTCTGTCTACCGGAGAGATCTTTCTCTCTCGGTGTTTTCCGCCTCGCAGAGGCGGCGGAATCTTTCTGTGGTCGCTCCCCAAGGCTTAGGGTTTCGTGGGGATAATATACGCCAAAGGGGAGAGCTGGAGGTGGGCCAGGGTGGCCACACCACCTGGTAGGGCGGCCAAGGGTGGCCCGCACTAGGGGGTGGTGTGGGCCCCCTGTGGCCCATCTCCACTCCCCCTTCCGGCATCCTTCGTCTTCTGGAAAAATAGAATTTTCCATGTATTTTCTGGGATTTTCTGATCTTCCCGAATTTCGCCTCCAAACAGCACCTTTTCCATCAGAATTCTAACTACAGCGGTCAATTCTCCAAAAGTCATGAACCATGCAAAAACAGATGAAATAACATAAGTATCATCTCTTAATATGAAATATATCAATGAATAATAGTAAATTATGATATAGAATAGTGATGCAAAATGGACGTATCAGACGCGGTGTGGTATGGCATCGTTACCGATGTGGATCTCCGGCTCTGGTGCGATTGCGCCCTAGCGCCCTGTTGTAACACCCTCAAATCGGCTCTATGCAAGTTTTAGCGCTTCCCGCCAAACCCGCATAGAAACGATTCAAGGACGCCCACCAGGCACTTTCGTGCGGGTGGAAAACGAAGTAATACCATTACACAACAGTCCTCGATGGGACCCACAGAACAGATATATATACAACAGCGACTCCATGAGTCAAGAATACAGATATAATATACAAAGATCCAAATCACCTTGAAACGATAGAGCGTCCGACTATGGACAAGATGCAAATGGGGCTAAGAGCCCTGAAGAATAACCAATGGCGTCCATAACCCTGCCCAGGCCAGGCCGGAAGGGTAACCCTGCTAACGACGTCGATCTCAAACCTGCTAAAACAAAAGGGGTGCCGACAAAGGGCAAAGGAAAAGGTGGAGCGTCAGTACTGAGGCCAGTACACGGCGAGGCTAGAATTCGGCGGCTCTCGCCTACATAGGTATGGTGGACTGAAGCGGTAGTGCAGCGGCAGTAAACAACCTATAGAGACTCGATACAACTGGCGGTTACCAGAGAGAGATAAGAAAGACCTATTAAAACAACCTATAGAGACTTGATAAAACTGGCGGTTACCAGTGAGGGATAAGAAAGACCTATTCGGATCCAACCTGAAGCTAACACCAAACAAACCCATCCTGGTGTTTCCCCCTCGAGACCAAACGAGGAAGTCGGACCAAGGAACTCACACAGTTGGCAGTTTTACTCATTCCATTTTAGTTGCCGCACTTACTATTCAGATATAGATAGCATGAGTCATCCTGAAGCATAAGTAGTGGGCCATTTTAGTTATCATTCCGTTGTAATTGGAACATTTACTAGTCAGATATAATTGTCCTGAGGAATCCCAAAACCCAACAGTTGTTGGCACTTTTATCTCATTCCATTGGAGTTGTAATACTTACTAGGCAGGTATCACAAAACAATCCAGGTCCACCAGTGGTTGGCATTTTTAATATCCATTCCGTTATAATGAAGCTGATTACTAGTCAGAGATATTAAGTCAAATTTATAGCACTAATTTAGTTATGCTTGTCTATGATCGAGATACTGTACTCCAAGTCGTCCATAACCGCGGACACGGCTTTCATAAAGTTTTACCCTACAGGGGTGCACAAATAGCAACACACACTCAATCAACCTCGGAAAAACCAACTCAAAACCCAAATAGGCATTCACGACAAAGCGATCACAGGATTTAGAAATATTTCAGGGGGCCACCCCACTAAGCTACCCGCAACGAAGTCGGCCAGCTCCGGAACGGACCCAGGGTTTGCGTCAATGGCTGTAAACGACTGGGAACCCGAAAGTGTGACTGGGCTTGTCGATACCGCGAAAACACTCCGCGATCCTAAACAGTACAGGTGCTCCACGCACAATCTTAAATAAAGCAGTAACATGGCATAAGTACAGGATAGTAATAAAGCCCCAAACTACTTTGTGGCCCCAAGAAATAGAAATGAATCAAGCTCTAGCTCAGGGGGGTCCACGGCCTCCCGGATGTGGATAGTGCGAAAAATCAAGGAACAGGTATCAAGTACTCGGGGTCCTACGGGACACAAGTGAGCGTGGAAGAACCAAATAACATCTATTGCCCACCGATGCCTCTGCATTAGTTATATCTAGAATTTTAATAGTTGTATTTAAAGTCATGATCATCTCCACCAATAAACATCTCCACCATAAACATCTGCCAGCATTCCAACAACTGTGGTACTCGACAACACAAGTTCGCACCTGAGCAAGCAACTACGACTCGCAAGGCCAGCTATCTACCAAACAACAGGTATTAGGAGGTGTCCATGGCAATATAGAGGCTGCACGGGATATAACTGGTGCACGGAAACTAAAGCATCGCGACACGGATAGCAATAGATCAACAGGAGGAAATAAATACTATAAATGAAAAATAGGTAGAAGGGGAAGAGATACTCGCCTGGGAAACACTGTCGACGGTTCATATCCGGAGAACTTGTCGGTACTCGCATCAACTCATCGACCTAGTCCGCGAAGAAGCAAACACTCGAAGAAACACCGGATGCAATATTTAATACTACGGCAGAAGATCCGGCATGATTATGATATGATGCAGATGCGGTGCAATTAGGCAGTATTAAGCGGAACCGGGGTCCCGACAATTAATTAAACGGTTCAAGTTGTTTTAGAACCCCCGCAATTAAATGTTGTCTTAACATGGCAAAACATGGCATCGGTTCGCCACACCAATTTAAATGGAGTCCGGAATAAGACAAAGATATCCCGCATAAACACTCCATATTTAATTATGAGGTGAATCGACTATACAACCCGGACCCACAAAATATGTATGCAGGCATGTACAAATGATATGCAACAATTCATATAGATGGCATCTATAAAATAGAGGTCTTGGTTAGGGGATCACATTAGGGTTCGGCGAACTTGGGGTTCATCGGGGTCGGGGTTCGACAGGGTTCGACAGGGATCGGTCTCGGCGGGAACGTTGTCGGACAACGGAAGTAGGTCTTGTCGCATCCGGGAAGAAGGACTTGGTTTGGCATTGGAGGATCATCGGGTTCGCCCTGGTCGGTGTCGGTCTTGGCGTTCGGGGTGAAGAACTTGGCGTCCTCGAGGAAGTACTTGGCGTTCGGGAAGAAGGTCTTGCGGTTTCGTGTCGGCGACCTTGGGGGTTTTGGCTCCAACTGTCGATGTCGGACTCGGGTATCGGCGCCGGTTTTGTTGAGGTGTCTCGGTGGTACTTAGGGTTCCTCGAATCCGCGACGGAGATCTTGTCGGACCGCGAAGACCTAGAGACCCGGGGTTCTTGACTTGGCAGGCAGAAGACATCATAGTCGTAACAGCAATCACATATCAGTACGACATCGGGAAGAGCACACAGACATGTGACACCACGGGTACATTGCTACCTGCAGCTAATGAGAAGGATCTTCTCTGCAAAACAAAAGCAACGCTCGGGACAGAGCACGCACGCCAGGTTGTGGAGGAGCTCGGCCGCGGCGGTGTGGTCTTGGACGGAGACGGACAGCGAGCACGCGGAGTCACAGAGGCGTCGGCGTCTGGACCCGCGCGGCGGCGGTCGGTGTCCTGCAGGAGTGCGACGCGGTTGGTCAGAGGAGGTGGCTGGGGCCGGGCCGGAGCTCCGGGTCAGCGGACGGTTGAAGGCGGCCACGTCAGTTGCTGATGGCTAGAGCCGAGGACGAGGCGGCCGGCGGCGAGCTGGCGCTCTACCGACGAGGCAGAGGCCGAGCTGGACGTCGGGGAGGAGAACGGCGAGAGGCTCCGGTTTGGAAGTACGCCGGGCTCGGGGAGGAGGCGGGGCCGGCGAGCTGTGCAGCGGCGGTCGGAGAGGTGGCCGACGGAGCGGCCAGGGCGAGGACAAACGCCTGTAGGGGCGCGCAGGCCGGTTGCAGAGGGCGACGCGCGGCGCCCGGCGCTGTTGAGGGCGGTCGGCGGAGGAACTCTCGGTGATGGATCCCGCGGCGGAGGAGGTTGCGGCCGGGGTGGGGCCGAGCCGGGGACGGGACCGGGAGTCGAAGGAGGAGGCCGCCCGAGGAGGCGACAGCGGCGAGACAGTGGCATGCGGAGGCGAGCAGGGCGGCGAGATGTGGCGGCGGGAGAAGCGGGGCTCGCGGCGATGGAGCCGGGATGGGGAGAGGAACGGGGGAAGGTGGGGTGCTCTCGGGCTGGGCGCATCGGGTGGGACCGGCAGGTGGGTCGCGTCGGTGGAGTGGAGAGAGAGGGAGGAGGTGGCGACCAGGTGGGGTAGGTGGCGGGGCAGGTGGCGGGGCAGGTGGAGCGGCAGGTGGGGCCCGGGCGGGGCAGGAGCCCGAGGTGGTCGGGGTGGGGGGCGTGCGTGCGGCTGGCTGCGCGCGGCTGGGCAGGAAAGATGGCCAGGTGGCGGCTGGGTGGCGGTGGTTGGCAGAGGCTGTAGGGTGGGGTCAGATGGGGCTGGGGTGAGGTGGCAGGCGGCGATTGGTAGGAGTGAGGTGGCTGGGGGCTGGGTAGATTAGGATTAGGTAGGGATGGTTTAGACTTAGGGTTTGGAGGTGGCCGGCCGGGCTTTCGGGCCTGGCGGGCTGCCTCCTAAAAATAAAAGAAATATTTTATTATTTAAAACGGGACTTTTGAACACTGTTGGTAGACGAAACAAAATATTCCGAAGACCCGGGTTTTACTTTGAATTAAAGACGGGACATTTAGAAAACAAAAACAGACTTTTCGAAAATAGTTTTATGCAAACAAATGCAAGATGACATGACGATGCTCAAATGCAAGGTGGCATGATGACATGAGTATGCGGTCATGATGATGCAATGCACAAAAACAACGCGATTTTCTAGTAGTGGTTTTGGCGGGGCGCCACACCTGTCGCCGCGTCGCGTTCGAGGGAACGAACTTCGGCCGTAGGTTCTTGGGTTCCAACTACGAATGTGAGCGCTGCACGTTCATTCACTGGGTAGATCTACCGCACTCACTTTCGCTACAGCGCATGATGATGTCGATATGGTTACAGCTCGAGATCCGCGATGACCTCAAAGAGGAGGAGTAGGAGCGCCATCAGATGCATGCCGAGGAGATGGCTGCAGAGTTAACAGATGTCTCCAACTCACTGCACTCAGCCGTAAATAGGATAGATGCTCTTAGATTTGGATAATTAGAGCTAGACATTAGGTTCTTAACCAAGTATGGTATGGAATCTAGATATTTAGCATGCTCATGATGCTTTTGGCGGCTGGCTGTAGATTCCACTAATAATTAAGTAATCCCCTTTTGTTTACTAGTACTCACCATCTCATAGTACTGCCACGTTAAATTAGACTAGGTTAATTAATATGGGAGTAGTTAACAGTCTACTTACAACCCTTCTAGAGTTTGTGGTTACTACTAATTGATCTGGTTTATGTTTTACTGGTATCTCTATCTATATACAAGTATCGCTACATTTTTGCACATTTTTGCACCTCCCCCGTCGCGCACCTTCTTTACCCAGCAGCGTCCACCTTTCCATCGCATCAGTGCAATCTCCGGTGAGTCCGCAACCATCTGGATGGTTGTTTAGGTGATTGTTGTTTGAAATAGTAGATCCATATGCCACATTAGGAAGCTGGGATCACCATGGATGTAGCCATGGAATTAGTTATAAGGTCCACTGAAAATAGGTAAGTATATGCTGCCAAGAAGAGTCTTTTGAGGATAGGAAGCTTGCCCCCTAGCTTTATTTCACAAAACGGTCCTCTGCTGAATAATGCAGATATAATTTTCTACATACCGTTCATAAACAGATTGTTGTTTGCTAGTATCCTGCATTGCTGAGTTCTTTAAATTATATTTTTCGTTAAAGGTAAACACGTCCAATCCTTGGCATCAGATTAATGCACGTATCCTTCTTTGCATTGCGAAGTTGATGTGTTCTTTCCTAAAATTTACTGCTTTTGCTGCATTTCATTTAGCATCATGCGCATGTCCTACCCGTGGAGGAGGCATTATCGAGTGACAAGTGTTTTTTATGTATCCAGCTACTTTGCTGGAATTTCAGTAACCTATGCTTTGTCCCCAAAAACATTTTTTCGATAAAAAGCGCTTTATTACTTAAAATGTCCCCTAAAATATACTGATCATTTTTGTTGCATCATGATTTGCAGAAACGAAGTCATTTTGATTTGTTGCCACTTATTACTAAGGCCAGGACTGCTCATGTGCCAGCTAAGAAGGCAAACCATGAAGTACGGCCCTTTTCATGTCGGTTATGTTTCCCATGTTAGGGAAATATGCCTCTATGGTTCTTTGCCATTTGCGGTACCACTGTGTAGCTTGCACGATGTTTGGAGCTGAATTTGGATTGTGAAACGAGAATTTGGTTTATTTTTTTGAAATGAGAATCCGGTTTAATTTTGGATTTGTTATCTGCAGTTTCCACCTTACTCATATTGCTCATGGCGTAATGGTGCTGGTCACTACAAGGATTTGACAATTGCTCGTCTGCAGAGAAATACAAAGCTCATAGACACATGATTTCGTGCCTTCAAGAGAAAGTGAAACACCAGGATGAACAGATTAGGCGCGTGAAGGAAGAAGTGTCCATATCCACTAAGCGGATAGCTGATTTAACTTCGGGATGGAATACATCAATTTCAGTTGCTTATGATGCTACTATTGATTTTCAAAAGTTCGTGGCTGACAACTTAGTCCCCGAGTTGCCTGATGTGGATGGCGACGAGCTGATTGGCCAGGTGTACGACCAGATCTTGGAACAGGTGGGAATGTGAGCTAACAATCTTTTCAATTCGGCTCTAGAAGCAGATGAGACCCTGACAGAAATTTGAGATTCTCCACGCCCATGCAGTCCTGATCCTGTAAAAGATGAGGATATCTGTAAACCATATTGACCGCTCTACTTTTATTTTTGAAGGGTTCGGGTCTCTTGTGAGGATGACTGTTTGTCAAGTCAGGTACTATAACTGTTTTTTGCTCTGCTGGTGTGTGGTGTCCACGAATCTATATATTTGATGTACTATTATGACATATATATTGAACCTGACTTTTTGTGACTACATTTGGCAACAATAGTCATTGTAGCATCCCATCTATCTAACATATATAATGCTATATGGTTTATTAATAAAAATGCTACTTCCTACATATCATTATTGCATTATCATTATATCATGCTCATGTCATCATGCCACATTGCATTTGAGCATCATATAAAACCCCTTTTAATTTGGTTCTTCTCTCATATGCATTTGTATTCTTATTAATTGTAATTGTCTCTTGATACATTGTATTTGGTTCTTGATAAAGGATTGATGCCCAAGTTGAGTTGGGGGCATATCTTTTCAATTCTTTCCTTCACTAACAAAACATTATTCATGTCTCTTTTCCATTGCTCTAATTATGCTACATATGGCATGTGGGACCTTTCATCTTATTTGTTTTCTAAATCTCACCCATATGCTCATGTGTGGATCCTTCCATCTATGGACTCCTTTTGTTTTCTTTTGTCTGATCCCTTATAAACCAGTAGCTAATGCCTACTCTTATTTTCATTTGACTAGGCATGATCACTAGCTTTCAATTCTATGCATAGCCATGCATTGGGGTTTTCGTTTTCCCTATGTAAATCCTTTATCTCTTCTCTGGGATTTGTGAGGTCATGTCCATATATGAGACCAAACAAAACCCTATCTCTCCTTTCTTCTTTAATTTTTGCCCAAGTTCTACACCGCTTGGATATCCTTTTGTTTTATGTGCCTTCTTTATCTTATGTTTATGTTCAAAACTGTCAATCATGGATGTTCTACCAATCCTAGTATTTCTAGATGTTCCCCATGTTTTCGGATGTCCTTTGATATTCAAAGCTGGGTTTTTGCTTCTCTAAAAATCTAGGCAGTTTTGAATCTGGTCTAGGTTTCGGTCTAGTAAGCAGCAGCACCAGGTGTCCTAGGTTCAGTAAGCTGCAGCAGCATTGCCGCTAGCAGCAGGGAACTTCAGCAACATCGCCGGATTCGGACCACCTGCCTGGCCTAGCTCGGCAGCCGCAACAGCCCACCTTCTCCGGTGTTTTCCTCTCTTCCTGGGCCGTACCGCTTCGACCGAGAGGCCCCCCTCTCATGTTCTTCTTCTGTCTTTCCGTCTATCGCCGTCGTCCCCTCGCTCTCAGCGCTGCAGACGGAAAGCAGATCGCCGTCTCCCTCTGTCGACAGTAACAGCAGCCCGGCATACCCTTCTTATCCTCATCGAGACCCCAGGAACCCTAGACCCCTCCTTCCCTACCGCCGCAGCCCCGTCCTTCTCTTGCCTCCCTCCACGCCACCATCTCGGCCTTGCCATGGCGCCGCCGCTCCGGTGCTTCTGAATCCTCGCCGGCGCCGCCCAGAGAACCGCCTCGGAGTCCTCCATCTCCTCACTAAGTTATTTGGACCGAAGCGTCCCCAAATCGATGACACGGTCGTCGTTTCCCCTCTCCGGTCTCCAGCGTTTGTCGTCAATTCCAGCTATCTCCGTCACCCTACGTCCACATCGTCGATGCCCACGAACCCCCGGTGAGCTCTCTATCCCGTTCGAGCTCTCCTTCATCTTCCTTAGGCTCTATCACCGTCGACCTGCATCTCCCTGAGCCGCTCGCCGTTGTCGCATGCTGCTCTATCGCCGCGCGGGCGCGTTGTGCATTCTATGTAGCCGCCTGCAGCCACCCTGCACCATCCCCACACAGCGCCACTTCCCAAACCGCGCTAGAGCATCGTCTCCGACGACGTCGCCGCCGCCTCTATTCAACAACTGCGACGCCCGCTCGCCGCGCGCTGTCACGCACGCGCGCAAGCCGCAATAGCAACGCGCCTTCTAAACCTCTCTATTTCCGGCCACTTTCCGGCGCCCTCGGCTCTTCTCCGGTGACATCCTTAGACCCAACACGTAGAGGGTAGTACCAGCTTCCACCGGCATCAGAAGGCGTCCAATTTAGAGGTATGTGCGCGACAGGAGCTTCCAGCAAAGTTCTGCCCGGAAATCTGTTTCTGAACCCGTTATGTGAACCTCACTTGTTCATCGCAAGTGTGCTTCCCACACAGGCCTTCTTTGGCGAAACTCAGAACACCAAAATGGTAGCCCCACGTATCCTCTTTCAAACGAGCCATTGCATGCCCAGATCGATCAAGAGACGAGGTCGTGGTCATCTTTGGAAGTTAGCATCAGCGTGCTGTTTCCCGTCAATCTTTAGTCTAGCAAGTTCAGTTTTTCTAGCATCGGAGTAGCATCGTCAGTTGGTCCTTTTTTTATCGCGAGCTTGTAAACTGCCGTGAACTCCAGCCCAGGCCTATGGTAGGCCACCGTGTCCTTCAAGCCTACGACCGTGAGGTCATGAGTTCAAAGCCGGGCCGACCACTTTCGGCTTTCTTTTCCCTTTTAGTTAAACCAGCGACCGACCGACCCCACCTGTAAGCCACACGCCACCGCCACCTCCCAAGTTTGGTCCAATTAGCCTCCACTGACCCACACGTCAGTGAGACGTGGGCAGAATATTTATGTTAACAAAAATATTTCCCCCTCTTTTGGCTTTTAACAAAATTCCAGAAAATGATTTCTAAACGATAAATCCATATCTTTTAATTACTTAATCTAAATAATACATATGATATATGTTTTTGAATCAGGAAAATGTGAGAATTATGATTATGCTATTTGAAATATTATTTGAGCAATTTAAAATTTTGAAATAATTTGAATACTATTAAATGCCTTTTTCTAAATGAATCTATAACTTTAAATCCGTAACTCTAAATTCGACAAATAATATGTCTAAATCGATTAGTGCGTCAAGCCTGTTCTAACTATGCATTCAATATTATGAATTGAAGCATACATCATATAAATATTAAGTATACAGGAATGCTTATGGGAGCAAAACATGACTAAAAACTTAATAAAATGCTTTGTTCTTGTACCCCACACCTCACCCATGCCATGCTATGCAATACCATGTAAATTGTGCATCATTCCATCATGGAATACTTGTTTGCTTGTTGCATATGATTTATATGATTGTGCTATGTATTTATTTTGGCCCTTGTGTGTTTGGTTTTTATCCGGATAGACACTGAGCAAGGAGAATACCAGGCGTCTCAGGAGTATTACTCGGATCCTTCCTATTCGACAACAAACTATCAGGCAAGCAATTCCACATGCTTGCATACATATAGTACCTATGCTTCTATCTTACTCTTGCATCATTGAGTCGCGATTGCATTAAATTAAATCCTAAGTATTGCATAGCCTTTAATTTTAAACCCCACTGAAGCTTGTACCTCCATCCCATGAGCCATTACTACATGAGTTGTTTGAGCCATGCGAGTCGTAGAATTGCATGTGTAGGGTTTGTGAGAGTCTTTGGATATGAGGTACCTAAACAACTTAATTTGAGTAACTAATGAAAGAGGCATCGGTGAGCATTATCTGCTATTTGGTTCTTTAAGCTCACTTGTGTCCCGTAGGACCCCGAGTATTTGATTCCTTTTCCTTGACTATTCGCACTATCCACATACGGGAGACCCTATGAATCCCCCTTTGCCTGAGCTTGATTCACACTTTATTTCTTGGGGCCACAAACTAGTTTGGGGCTTTATTACTATCCTGTACTTATGCCATGCTTTACTGCTTTATTGGCGATTGTGCGTGGAGCACATGTACTGTTTAGGAATTGCGGAGTGTTTTCGCGGTATCGACAAGGCTAGTCACACTTTCGGGTTCCTAGTCGTTTACAGCCATTTGCGCAAACCTTGGGTCCATCTTGGAGCCGGCCAACTTCGTTGCGGGTAGCTTAATGGGGTGGCCACCTGAAATAACTTATGAATCCTGTGAATGCTTTGTCGTGAGGCCTCGTTGCGTTTTATTTGGTTCTTCCCGAGGTTGATCGTGTGTGTGTTTCTATTTGTGTACCCCTGCAGGGTAAATCTTTCTGAAAGCCGTGTCCGTGATTATGGACGACTTGGAGCACAATTTCTCGATCATAGACAAGCATAACTAAAGTACCACCTTTAATCTGACTAAGACATGACTAGTAATTAGTACAACACTCATGAAATGGTTAGTAAAATTGCCAACGGATGGGTTGCTCTTCCGCATTCTCGTCAGTAAGCGAGAAGGAGGATGAGCGAGGTTATTTATGTTGCTTATATAATTGTTGCTATTAATTAACGGGCGTCCGTCCATCTCTGGTTGGACGGATGTATAGCGAGTCTCTATAGCTCTTTGTAGATATTATCTTTCGCTGCAATTGCGTCACCCCAGGTTGTTCCCTTTAGATGCATTAAGACTTGCTGAGTACCCCTAGGGTCTCACACGATAAATATTTGGTTTAGGTGGACAGGTATACTCTCAGGAAGGTTACTGGGTTGAGGAGGCGGGTGATGGTGGCAATGACTATCCGGTGTAGAGATTCCGGAGATGGAGATCCATGAGATCTCTGGGGGGGATGTGCTTAATTTCAGGGCATCTTATGCCGATTTGCTTCTTATCCGTACTCGGATCATGTTTTTCGCTTCCGCTTGATACTCTGTTGCGTGATCTATGAGAAGATATCCTAAACTATTATATCTATCTAGGATATTTGGAGCTTGTCGTATGGCGTTGAATATTTTTATTTCTATTGTTTCTAGATGGTGTGACTCGGATATCTATTGTAAGTCGCAGACATACATGCTTATTTGTGTATGTCATGGTCGCGTTACCTGTCGCTTACGCCGCTCGCTCTTGTCCCGATGTTCTTGAAAGTGGATAAGGGGTAGGCTGGTACCGTGCCCTGCTCCGCTTCGACGGGGCTACACGTGGGTGGCGTTGGGCCTCTGCAGTAGAATCCCTTGTCCATTTTTGGTTCATCCAGGCTTGAACTTAGAGCATATTGTCTGAGGTATTATAATCATCTTATTCGAACTTGTGGTGGTTTTTTATCTTTTAATTTTTTTCCTTCTGAGATCTGTTAATAATGATGTTAATGCCAGTTGCGAATGATTTTTTAGCATGTTTCTAGTAGTAAACCAAAACTTGTAGTTGTAGATTGTGGAATTTCATGTCGATGTTTGAACTCTAGATCTTGATGTCATGGAAAGGGTAGGCTTCTACCACTTGGAATTTTTTACCTAGAAATTGAATGTATCACACAAATAAGTGCATAAACTTGATGTCTGTAGGCGGAAAACCGAGCAACGCAAGTGCACAAACTTGTATAAGTCATGTGGTTTCTACTATTAATACAGCTGTGGTTTCCCCTAAAAAAGCGGGGTTCGCAAAAAAATAAAAATAAATAGTGGGGTCAAAGTTAGTTTTGACTTCGAGGTAGCTCAGTCGTGTGCCCCCCGACCCCATCGTCATCTTCTCCGCCTGGCCGCCCTCCCTCAACCGGACCATCCCCGCCGCTCCATCATTGAACACCACTGCACCGCCGTTCGCTGGTATGTACGTCCCCAGCCTCTAGCCATTACGGGATTTCTGAAGGATATAGTACATTTATTTTTTAGCGTTGCGAGCTAAATAAGCTCGCGGCATTTACACAAGATAGAATTGGCGTTGGCGGATTCATTTGCTGCGTCGGCGGATGCTTGTAAAGCAGAGGTGGATGTTGAAGCAGCACCAGTGGATGCATGTGAAGGGGATGCGGAGGCCGATGCTTGTACCGCATCGGAGTCTTGGGCAATGTTGAGTGATGCTTGGAAAGCGGTGGAGGCGCAGTCGAAATCCTCGTCGGCTGCTGCTGGAACAAATTCGGCTATGTTGGCTGCCACTGCCAAAGCAACGGCTACGTGGGATGCTAGGAATGCATCAGCTCGTGGTCGTGCTTCTTCAGCATCAACGGCTGTGGCTCGTCATTCGTCGGCGGCTCCTGCTCCATCTGCTCAGAACTTGTCGACCCCATTGTAAGTTCTGCGTTGGATTTTGTCTCCCTGACTTCCTCCCTCTTTTGTGTATTCTTCTCCGGGGTTTTCTGGACGCAGTGGATATTAGTTTAAACTAGTAGTACGGAGAACAGAAAAATCTATTTAATCACAAACTAGTGATCTGAATGGGATGAAACTTTCACAGGATTCAAACCTAGGCACCGATGATTTACTGATTTTTTTCTCAATTTTTTCAAATAGTTTTACTTTTTAGTTCAAAATCTGAACTACTGTCATACGTTTGATCTAAGATGGAAGGTGGATCCTGGGGCAAGTCACCGTGAGACTTGGGTTGACCAAGTCACTAAAGTTGCGTCCGTTTTTTCTCCTCTTCTTTATGATAAAACTAGAAAATTCAGGTGGGGGCCTTTCTGTCCTCCCTGGTGACCTAAAAAAAGTTCTTCATTCCCTTTGCCCAGTTCTGACATGCTGAAGCATTTTGCGGTGCTTGCGTACTACTCTGGTTGATTCCTTGTGTTGTTTAGGTTATTTTATTGACAAACTCTGCTTTTTAGGTAGTTTTTCAGATGAGTGCAGTTTAGGAAATTTCGATGATAAATTTTCCTGTCAAAATGTATGATGCATTGTGGTGTTTACTTAATTATTTTTTAGGGTTGTGCATTGTGTTGTCTACTTAATTCTGAAGATGCACTTGTGCTATTTGTTCCATCCTACTAGCTTCGGTGGAAGAACATATGCAACAATCAACGACTTGTCAGGCGATGTATTTGGTCAGATTCTTGTCAGGCTTCCTCCGCACCCATCCTGCATACTAAGGGCATCAGTTGCCCAAAAATGTTGGATGGACTTCATGGGAAGCAACAATTTCAAAAGGCTAACCCTGTCACACAACAAAGGAATGTCGTTACTTGGGTTTTTCACCAACAGCTCCGAGGACGCTCGATTCTTAACAGATCATAATCTTTACCAATCCATCTTCTAGAAGCTAAACAGGCTAGTGGAAGTACATAAAGCCTACAAACCATATGTAATCGGATGGTGCAATGGTAGGGTGCTACTTCATTATCCGCAAGGTTCTAACATGATAAAGGCCTGGGATCCAATCAGTGGAAGTGAAACAGTGATACCAGAACCACCAATTTGGCGGAGATGTGAGTATGATAGCGGCACAATTCTCTGTTCGAGAAATCATGGGCAATTGTCTTCACACTATTGCAACAATTTCTGGGTTGTTTGGATAGTAACCAATGGTAACCAAGCACTGGTGTGCAGAGGTACTCATCAGAGTTAGGAAAATGGGAGGACTGGATTGAACCTGCTGAGATGCTGGCTAAGATTGATCGCAGGCCGTCAACTCTCATAGGGGACATTTTGTACTGGCCAACAATGAACTCCAAATATATATAATTGCCTTCTATAACGTGACAACAAAACTGTGTTATATTGAGTGCCCCCATGATACACATGATATTTCCATACGCAATTTTGTCATCGCTAAGGGGCATAATGGAGATTTTGCCCTTGCGGTTATAAGAGACTTCAGTCTAAACACGTGATCCAGTGCAAGATCATCAACATGCAAATGGGAAGCTTGGGTGCCTCATATAAAGGTTGAGTTGTATACTCTCCTTGGCCTTGATAAATCATGGGCATATGGTGGGAAAGATGCAGTAAGGTTACTCTTCGCATTTGAGGATAGAGAAATGGTGGTTATATGGGCGAAGGAGGGAGTATTTGAATTAGATCTCAGCAGCATGAAGTCTAAGAAGTTCATATCTCATAAATGTTGGTGTACTTTACATCCTTACATTATGACACCTGGCGGTTAGTGCAGTCATTCATGTGCAACCCTTGCATTTTTGTACACCTATGATTTTGCTGACCATTTTGTTCATTTCCTTCAGCAACCGACATGATTCGGAGTGCTAAATCAAAGAAACAAAAAGGAAGTCCTGTCAACAACACGGCTGATTCAGACTGCAACATCAAGGAGATGAAAATAACACTCGTATGAACAAGCAAGGCTTGTTTGGGCAAGCATGTGTTTGCCCAGGTTGTGTTATTTGGAGCTGCAGTCTGATATTTGTTTGTTTTGGTAGCTGATGGAACTGTGGCAGCACCTTTGTTTGTGCTGCAGTCACAGTGGCAGGGGCTAGAATATAAGAGTTGTCTTTTCGTTTTGGGGGCCTATGTGTGTCTGATAAACATTATTTTATATGATGAAATGGTGTTCTCTATATAGTAGTGTATGCGTGATGAAATCTTGTTTTATTTGTTCTACATATACTTTAGCTAGTCTTTGTGTTTTGGTAGTATGTTGTAGTAGGAGTATTTGTTTCGCAACAGGCTTTTTTAGTTGATCAAAATTAGTACTACCATTTAGTTAGTTATTCATGTAGAAGAGTTTGTGCCGGCACCTAAATAATTAGTAGACCTTGGTTGCACACCATTTTCACATGCTTCAATCAGAGCTACTACAGACATTTGTTTGTTGTTCTGTTAAACAAACATTCTTGTATCAGAGATCTACATTTTCATACACATGGTAGATAATCACTATCCCTGACTTGGATCCCTGAAATAGAGGGAGAACGGCCTATTTTTTTAATTATTCTTCGGACAATCTCTAAATTCAAAATCACTGTCGACCGCCAAAACCTACCGCCAACCCGTTTGAATCGGAGGCATGAGTTGATGTGAGTCTCGCCTTAAATTCCTGACCATATGGCGTTCAAACTACACAAGCTTTTTCTAGTAATAAAAACTTGGCCGGCAGCCAAATTCAAAATCGTAATCGAGCGGGAAAATAACCCACCGACCCCGAAGCATTTCGCACCCCCTCTATTTTAAAAAAATTCAGGCAAAATCACCCACCAAGGTAGTACCATTTTTATATTATTACATGGACCCTAGACAAATTTAAAATCTGAGTCAAGCGGCAAAATTTACCGCCTATGTTGTGTGAATGGAAGGTATCCAAGTTTCTGCGCAAAAAAATGTTTATGGATGATCAGTTGATGTGACTCTCAGCCTTGAATTCCTAGACAGATAGCGTGCGGTCTACTACCTTTTTCTATTAGTAGATGGAGGCTAGCCAAATTTAAAATCTCAATCGAGCGGCAAAATCACCCACCTACCAAGCATTTTCCGCCCCACCGTTTTAAAAACTTTGAGCCAAAATATCCCACCGATCGAGGGAGAACCATTTTTATATTATTATTATTATTAGATGGGCGCAAGCCAAATTCAAATTCTCAATCGAGCGGCAAAATCACACACCGACCTTGAAGTATTTCGCGCCCTTCCGTTTCAAAAACTTTAGAATTTAAAATTCCAAATCTACCCATTGTTCAGACGACAAATGGGCATTCTAAAGTCGGTAGCTCGAGGGCACGATTGTAATTATTTTTTCTGCTCACCTCTATGGTCCCGATTCCCCTAGTTTTTCCCGCCGGCCCTCCCAAAAATCCCAAGCTCCTCTGTCCCCTCCATGACCACCGCATGCACCGGCTTGAGTTGCGGTCTTGTGCACCGCCGTGCAGCCACTTCACCGATGCTCACCCACCAGATCTAGGAGTTGCGGTGTCGTTCACCATGCCGATGGCGTCATCGACTGCCCAAGCTCTGCTTCCTCGCCGCCAAAAGCTACCCAACCGTACCAGATCCGCTTCACCGGTGTCCACCGGGCATGATCTAGTTCAAAGAGTTCCATGTCCACTACTCCAGACCAGTTGCACGTCCGTCGCCGTTCACTGCACCGGATCTGCCTCAGCGACACTCTCGTCCACTGCTTTCAAGCTGGCATCAACTGCCCAAGATCTGCTTCCCCACACCAACAGCCACCGCAACCGCAGCACCCTCAGTGACCTGGACGTCACTCGCATGGTACCGACGATTCTTAGACACCTCTCCGACCAAGGTTGACCAAATCTCCAACCCATTTTTGTTTTGCCAGCGGTATAGCAGGTTCAAGCCTGTCATGGTGAACTGCATTTTTGTAATCGTGGTAGTACATACAAGTCACTGGGCATGCCTGTTCTTCGTGCTAGTACATACAATGTCATTAGACATGTTGGTTTGCATTTGCTGCTCTACAAATATCAAGTCTAGCACATGTCTGTTATTTTGTCATGCACATGTTCTTATCTTAGCTGCTCCGTACACCAGTAAATGTCTGCTATTGTGTAGTTATTGTTGATGGCCCAAAATATATCAAGCTTGTTGGGGAACCCCAAGAGGAAGGTATGATGAGCACAGTAGCAAGTTTTCCCTTAGTTATGAAACCAAGGTTAACGAACCAGTAGGAGCAAGGAAACACCTCCAAGGTGTTGTTGCCAACTTGGAATCCTGCACAACACAATCACAGAACTTTGCGCCCAACTTACAGTGAGGTTGTCAATCTCACCGGTTTTGCTGAAAATAAAGGATTAAACGTATCGAGTGGAAGAAAGTAAAAGCTTGTAGAAAGTAAACATAAAACAAAAAACACTTGTAGATTGATTGTAAAAGAAAGGACTGGGGTCCATAGTTCACTAGTGGTGGCTCTCCTTAAGGTAGATAACATGCTGGGTGAACAAATTACAGTGGGGCAATTGACAAACATCAAGAAAGCAAACATTCATATACTAATCATCTTGACTCTTTTGAGATTCGATTGGGCATTACAACATTATACATAGACCGTAATCCAACTGCATCTATGACTAATAATCCACCTTGAGGTTATCATCCGAACCCCCTCCAGTATTAAGTTGCAAGCAACAGATAATTGCATTACGCATTGTGTGTAAAGTAAACAATACGATTGTTTTATGAACAAAGGATTGTTGTTTTCTCCCTAGTAGCAACAGCACATCTAGTACCTTAGAGATTTATGTCACTTCCCCAGATTACTAGAGGCATGAACCCACTATCGAGCATAAATACTAACTCTTGGAGTTGCTAGCATGTACTTGGCCAAGATAGCTACTAACAACGGAAAGCATGCAAGATCACAAATAACAAAGACATGATAGATCAATAATCAATCTGAAATAGCATCTCAATATCCATCGGATCCCCGAAAACACAACATGTAGGATTACAAATAGATGATCTTGATCATGAACGGAGCTCACAAGATCTAAACATGATAGCACAAAGGAGAAGAACCAGCCATCTAGCTACTACATGGACCCGTAGTCCAAGGATGAACTACTCACGCATCACACCGGAGGCTTGCATGGTGATGAAGAAGGCCTCTAGCGTGAATTCCTCTCTCTGGCAGGGTGCCGGGAAGAGCTTCAGACCCCTCCCGATCTAGGGATGGAGACGACGGCAGATACAGACTCTTTCTTGGAATTTTGATCGGGTGCTTAGGGTTTATGTATCGGAGGCATCTTATAGTCGGAAGGGGAGGCCGAGGGGGTGCCCTGGGTGGCCGCACCACCCCCTGGCGTGGGCCAGGCTTGGCCGCACGGCCAGGTGGTGTGGCTGCCCCCTGGCCCCTCTCCCCTCTCTGTCTCGTATTCTAGCTCCATGTCCCCCTCGGTGAAAAACTGACTTTGGCTTTTGTCCCATCCAATTCCGAGAATATTCATTTTCTGACTTTCCTAGAACCAAAAACAGTAGAAAACAGGCAGCTTGCACTGTGGCATCTTGTTAATAGGTTAGTCCAAGAAAGTGTATGAAAAGTACTCCAAAGTTGGAACAAAACATAAGAAAGTAGATAAAAACCAAGCATGGAACATCAAAAATTATGGATACGTTAGCAACGTATCACTTGCAAAATGTAATGTCAGTGGAAAATATTACTGTGGATTCCCTGCTACATAGTTACTGACTCTATCTGGTTATTCCTAAGTTCCTGCTATTATTTCCTCCCTGACATCGTTTTGCTATCCTGTGGCACCCGCTCAAACTCTTCGTACTCGTTCGATTATAATTTTATTGTTGCCATCTGGTTCTTCAAAAGCTGCAACACTGACTATTTTTGTTTTCTTTGCGTAGAGCTCAAAAAGGCAACACTGAACATGTTGGTTTGCACAGCCTACAGGTCCACCAGCGATGCCATTATATATTTTCTGTATCTGGTGCTGGCTCGTCCTAATCAACGGCATAATTATTCGTTATTGTATAGTTCATTCGTGTTTTCCATTTCTGCTCAACAAGTTCTGGTATGATGCGGTCATAATTTCTGTGTGTTTCATTCTTAGCTATGATAGTAACTACATGCCATTGTGTAGCTCACCGCAAATTCCGAGTCACCCAATGTCTCTTGCATTCCAAGAGATACCACTGCTTCCATATATATTTGCTGAAATGACCTGGCTAGTTTATACTGAAATTCTAAGAAACACTTTGTTTGATTGCTCATTTCATTGTTGGCATACTTGTCTAATGCTTGTTTGTACTGTTCTACAGGTTCACAAGCCACACCATTATATCTTGTATCTAGTTCTGATTCGTCCTAGGCAATGGCATAACTATCCTCTACTATATCAGTCATGGTTTGCATTCCTGCTCTACAAGTTTGTATTATGCAGTTATAATTCCTATCTGGTTCATTCTTAGCTATGAGTAGTTTGTCTTCTTTGCTGTATTAACTTGTTATTAGTTAGTTTCAGACTGCAGTTATTGCTATCGCCACCAAAGAGGGGACTGCAAGATCATATCTCAAGGTGGTTTTCCAATGTAGCTATCACACTTAAAGGGAGATGCAGTTGATGGATTGAGAAAGCAAATTGAGGACTCTATTATCAACTTGATTCGCAACTGAAGTGCTGAATTTTCTTTCCCTTTTGTTCATATTTTGTAATATTTTTAAGAAGTTTGCAGCTGATGTAATATCTAGATAGCTCGCATAGGCAATGTAGGCATTTAGTTGATGCTATCCACGCATGGTTGTACCATAATTGCGCCAGCCAGGTCGATCAGGTTTTAGAATTATGGAAACAGTAACGGTAACTAGCCAAAACAGTAACATGACAAAATAGTGACAGACCAAAACAACAACGGTAACTGGCTAAAACAGCGACATGCCAAAAGAGTAATAGACCAGAACAGTAACATGCCAAAATAGTAAGAGGCCAAAACAATAACAGACCAAAACAGTAACATGCCAAAACAGTAAGAGGCCAAACAGTAGCAGACCAAAACACCAGCAGACCAGAATAGTGGCAATCCAGCACAGTAAAAGGCATGAATACTAACATGGCAGAACAGTAACAGGCATGAATAGTAATAGGCCAGAGCAGGGGCAACCAGCACAGTAACGGGCCAGAACAGTAAAGGGCCAGAACAGTAACGGACATGAATAGTAGACGGCTAGAACAGTAACAAGCCAGAATAGTAAAAGGCCAGAACAGTGTCGGACCTTCTCAAAAGTGGGTCATTCATAGGCGGCCCATGACGAGCTGTGAGAACAGTGATGGGCTAATCGCAGGCTTTAATAGTATTGGGCCTACTTGATGCAGACTGTTAACGGGCTGCACAGTATTCGAAAAGTGTGGATTTTTGTAGGCCGAAACAATAACGGGCCTGACATTCACGGGCCGCCGCTGGCTATGTGGGGCCCCTGGATTAATCCTCTGAGAATCCTTGTTATGCATACAACCATGATCCCATGATCAGTTAGTCATGGCACATAACTGACAAGTATCATTACAACATCCGAGACATACCAAATTTACAAGACTTACATAAATGCCGTTATGGCTACATCGATAATCATCAGCGGAACTTCCTTAAGCGTAGAGCCCGAGCCATGCATTAACCTACAGGCAACTGACTGGGAGAATGTCCTAGCTCGCATAGTCGTCCACTTCATGTCTTCTCGAAATCTGACCAAGTTAATAGCCAGGGACAATGCCAGTGAGTACTTCAAATGTACTCGCAAACCACCTTAAGAGAATAATAATAATAACAAGAGGATATGCAATATGGATGTGGTAGTAGGAGGGCTCCAAGGGAGGTTCTTTTCTCAAATAGTTTCTCTTGTAGATATAGCATCTACATATCTTTGTTGAAAACTTTTGTAAACCATTTTGGAAACCTTTTTGAAAAGTTTTAGAAAACACTAGGACTGGGTCACCCATTTGTTCCTTTCTCCCGGTCGTCCCACGACCAAACTCCTCTCTGACCATCCCATGGTCAAAACCTTCCTCCTTTTCGACCATCCCATGGTCAAAACATTTCCAAAGCTTTTGCTTTTCCGAAATCCTTTTTGAAAACAAAACCAGCACCGCTCTACAGAAGATTCTCCAACCCGTCCTTAACCGCGGACACTGCTATTCGAATAGATTTACACTCTGCAGAAGTTGTACACTTTACCCACACCATCCGGGTACACTACCCTGATCTTCACCGATCGTGGGTCGAGTAACCGATCAAGACTCTCCGGATGCCCACTCCAATATAAGTGCCTACCCTATGAGTGTTAATCCCCTCAAAACCGGGACGTCGGGTACCGAGGACCAACCGGAGCGCTTTTTCCACTCCTCGAGTGTGCGCTTTCAATGAGGGGCTCATAGTAACGCGTGGAGGCCAGCAGACCCTTCGTTCCTTCTCCAGGTCGATGTCCCACATGGACCTTTATCGAAGAAGGCCCACCCTCCAGGGATCCCCGATCCCCTGTAGTTGTTCTGAGGCAGCTCATACCGAAATAGACAACCATCAAATCCAGCCCCTTCCCATATAGGGATAGTGTGGTTGCACAGGGGTAAGTTGTTATAGCTAAACTGCAAAGAACCGGGTGCATTTTTGTAAACCTTTTTCCTCCAGCTTTCCTTCAGCATTTTGTAAAACAAAACCTTTTTATTTGTCAACATCACTTGGGAGGTCCCACCTCACCAAGGTTTTATCATAAAACATTTGGTAAAACTTTTTTCGGGGTCTTCCCATCCTCTAGCTTTTCTTTGGCTAAAACAGGGTATCCAAAGGGGTATGGTGGATATGCACCATCTATTCTACTAGGGACAAGTAGGTATCACCAAGGGGGTTGTACTTAATAGTACAGAAGTGTAATAGTTCGGAGGAGCCAAATCACTATCATAAATACATCAACATATAATAAAGCAATGCAGTTTCATAAATAGTGGATAAAACATGCATAAGTAAAACATTAGGACAAGGCTTATGAGCAAGAAGGTGGCTTGCCTGATGATCAGCAATATGGCAATATGTCCCTAGATTTCTTCTTTAGAATACCCAAAAATACCAATACCAATAATAATAAGATCTCCTCTTCTCGGCGGCAATACGAGCGCAACTATCGTTGTCAAGACAGCACATGCAAACAAACCAAGCCACAATCAACAAAAGGCATCCAAGCACCAATAAAATACAGCAAGCAATTGAATAATACCGAATTAAGATTCAGATGGTTTTCAGAGGATTGGATTTAAGAGATTGAGATGGCCTTGGAGAAGGGGATGAAAATCCCTTAGGATTTATAGTCTAGAAACTACCTAAGAAATGGATTTTGGAACAAGACCATATTCTGTACGATACCATTGTATACAAATTATACCTACAGGTAGAGGTTGATAAAACGAAACCAACAAAAGTGGTTTCACTAATTTATCGCTTTCCTTTAAATAGTTATGATTTTCCTAGTGAAATAACTTCTAGTTTTAGGGAATAAATCACCAGAAAAGTTCTGGCGCTCCAAAAAATATTTCCTTGGATAGTTCGGTAGGGTTTTATGTAATGATCCTAATAAAGTTGGAATCATGTCAAAATATTTAACAGAATGCCCTCAAGAAATTCCCAAAGTTAGTTCTGGAGGTTTTTTTTTATTTTTCACCAGATTTAATCTACAGGGGCTTTTGATATGAGGTAAAGGGCAGTGGATAGGTATTGCAAATACCTCCCAGTACCAACTAGAATCACTCCTTTTGGAGTTATAAAGCTACTGTAGTTATTTATCTAGTGAAAATACTAGGGACAGAAATGTTTAATTCATTAAAGTTCAGAGGCCCAATAAATGGTGAGCTCCTGGGTTTTGGTAGTATTGAGTGTGCCACACCACAAAGAGTTGGGTGAGGTCAAAACAGCTCACAGTTTGGCCTAGGGAATTTTCTAAAGGCAGGTATGCCCTGTTTTTTGTTATTTTTACTGTAGTAAAGATAATGCTCCACTTGGCATGAATCCAAGTCCATGAGATGGTTACAGGTAATACCTATCAGGGGCAGCTGGTTTTACTCTATTTGGAGTTGTGATTCTCACAGAAAGAAATTATTAGTGCAAAAGGTACATCTAGGGGTTTGATTTATCATTTTAATCTAGACAACCTTTAGACGAGCTAGGGGTACTGCATGTTTAAGAAAACACTCAGGAACCCTAGGAATTTTAGACCTGGGCAGTTGGGGTCATTTCTATTTTCTTTTGCATTTAAAGTAAAGGGTTAAATTTTAGATCTAGAAAAGAAATAAACAGGAAAAAGGGGCAGGGGCTACTGGGCTAGGGTCTAGGGCAGCTGGGCCTCGCAGAGCCAATTCGGCCCAATCCAGGGCGGGCTGCGCCGGCGGGAGAAGGAAGTCAAACCCGCGGGGCGGGGCCCGCCTGTCAGTGATGAGTGCCAGCACCAAAGAGGCATCGGGCGCCCTAGGCCATTGGATTAAGACGACATCGACGGCGGGTGGTCGTCTTCTTCGCGGGAAACAGGGTTGCGGCGAGGAAACCCTAGCAGATGGAAGGCGTGGCTAGGGAGGCTCACCTGGGCGGCGCCGGCGTCGGAGGAGTGGCGGAGGAGGAGCAGCGTGACGTGGCGGTCTAGGAGAGGGGCGGCAAGGTGGGGTTTAGCGTCTGGGGACGGCTCGCGCGAGATGACCGAGGGTGACCTCGTCGGAGCTTAGGGTGGCGCTAGTGGAGCCGGTCCTGAGAAAAAGAAGAGGGGGATTAGATATAGTAGCGCACGAGGGTTACAGAAATATGACATGTAACGAGAGAGAGGCAGAGGATAAGGAGCTATGCTCAGATCTTTGGGAGAGGAGTTTTGGAGATTTTGACTATTAAAGAGATTGATTAGATTTGGAGCCATGATAATTATGGAGAATTATTGATAAATCTTGGTGATCAAGGTAGATGATGTAGAAAAGGTGTATCAAGCATTTGCAACCTTGGGATTGGAGAATCCAAGTTGATTTTGGTGAAATACCCTAGGTGAAGGATCTAGGGTGAGGTTAATTTCATACCATCAAAACATGGTGGTATCTTGGAGTTCAAATCTCCCCTTGGGGCATGGGGTATATGGATAGATAGACCAAGTGATGTACATCAACATGGTATAGAGGTTTGAGCTTGATCTTGCTTGAGTTCACCAAGAATTGATTTCAAACTTTGAATAAAATAAGCCTGCCAAAGCAGATTATCAACTAGCCTTCAAAACCTTGTGGGTTTAAGTAGCACAAAGATCCACTTGGAACAAGTGAAGTAGATATTGATAGACCTATATGAGTAGAACACAACCATGCAAAGAGTTAGTCCATAGAAGGTGGGATGGTGGTGTGAGCTTCTATCAAAGTAGGCATGTTGACTAGATTTGCAGGAATAGTTAATTTCTTGCCTGCAAAACCATCAAGAACAACTGGGTTGGAAGATGATCTAACCAAGGGAAAGAGTGGGCATTGGTAGTCCTTAGGGTGGTTAACAAGAGGGTTCAAGTTCATTACCAAAAATGCTCCAGGGTTGAGAAAAGGTGTCATTCAAAAAGGTGATATTGGAAACAGATTTCCCAAATTTGGCAGATTTAGGGTTTTTGACTAGAATGTGGGTGGTGATGATTTTGAAGGGTTGCAAGGTACCAAGCATCATCAAGTGGATGTGGTGTTGAAGTGTAGATTGAGTAGAAAGTATCCTTGCTTGATATTGGTCTTCATTTACTTGGAAACTTCTAGAATGGATATCTTCAGAGTTGATCTAGTTAAGGGTTTTAGATTATCACCTGGTGGCTAGAGATCAGATCCAGGTTTGTATTCTTCCTTAGGGTGTGATGATTTGGAACATCTTGATCCTAGTTATGAGCTCCTAGAGTAGCACATACTACTTCTAAGCAAGCAAGTCAAACAGCAGATCAAGACAACTCATCTTACAACAAATCAACTATTACTAGGGTTACCATCAAGCCTAGCTTGAGGGAAGGATAGGTAATTTTGAAGGGTTGGATTTTGAATAAGATGAGAGTGCTTGGTATCTCTACCAATAGTAGAATTCAAAAGCTTACAAAGAGGTTCCTGGAGATCCTAGAGGTAAGAGTAGTCGAAGGTTCTATCTTGAAAACATAAGGAGATTATATTATACTCCCTCCGTCCCAAAATGTAAGGCGCCTAATCTTTAGTCAAAAGTCAACATATTTTAAGTTTGACCAAATTTATACATAAAAATATAAACATTCACAATACCAAATTAATATCAATAGATTCACCAAAAAGTATAGTTTCTCAAAATATCCATTTGATATTCTAGAAATTCATATTTTTTGTATAAACTTGGTCAAACTTAGAAGATGTTGACTTTTGACTAAATCTTAGGCGCCTTACATTTTGGGACGGAGGGAGTATATCTCTCCATAGTTTTATCAATAGAAGATACTAAAATAGTTGGTTTGCAAAGGCTTCTTGGCTCAAGTTTTGAAATGCCAGAACATTTGAGAATATGGAAATTAAGCCAAGACTGTTTTGGGAAGTAGCTTTTGTCAACTGGTGTTAAGGTAAGGAGTATATCATCTAATACACCTTCATATGCATAAGCATATCCAAACAACAAACAAACACTTCAGCATTAAACAAGAAAAAGTTTTTGTTCCCCCTGATTTTTGCATTCTGGACAACTAATCAGGGATGCTGAAATTGGGATGTTACAGGCTACATCTTTGGGCCCATTTCAAACATTGTCGAACAAAACAGTAATGAACCGTAATCTTATTGGGATCTTTTGATGGGCCGGCCCACTTAATTATGAGCAGGCCTTGGCTGGGCCTAGCTTCTACCATGGTTTCTATGGCTGTCAATGGCGGTAACTAGTTGTTAACGGTGTTTGCCACGTCGCATTTTGCACGACGTTAGCAGTCAACGCGACTGGCGAACAGATCTACGACGTAACAAGTTTTCATGGTTGAAGGGTGCTATCCGCCATGGTCAGGAAAAAAACGTGGTAGATTCTTTTGTGACGGGGCTTTTACTACGATAGGCATCCGTCGTAGAAGACTTTTTAGCCACGAAAAACGCGCCTTCAACCACGAAAATTGTCCGTTGTAAAAGCCAACTTTTCTTGTAGTAGGGGGCACGCCACCAGGGGTGTGGGCCCCTGGTGCTCCATCGACCTAGCCCTTCCGCCTATAAAAGACTCCTGGGATGAAAACCCTAAGTACCCAATCAAAATTCCATGAAAGAGTCTGTAGCCATCGCCATCTCCATCCCTAGATCGGGGGGATGTGAAGCTCTTCCCGGCACCCTGTCGGAGGGGAGAGATCACCCTGGAGGCCTTCTTCATCACCATGACTGCCTCCGATCTGATGCGTGAGTAGTTCATCCCTGGACTACGGGTCCATGTAGTAGCTAGATGGTTGGTTCTCCTCCTTTGTGCTATCATGTTTAGATCTTGTGAGTTCCATTCATGATCAAGATCATATATTTGTAATCTTACATGTTGTGTTTGCGGGGATCCGACGGTTATTGAGATGCTATTTCAGATTGATTATTGATTCTATCATGTCTATGTTATTTGTGATCTTGCATGCTTTCCGTTGTTAGTAGCTATCTTGGCCAAGTAAATGCTAGCAACTCCAAGAGGGAGTATTTATGCTCGATAATGGGTTCATGCCTCTAGTAATCTTGGGAAGTGACAAGAATCTCTAAGGTACTAGACGTGTTGTTGCTACTAGGGAGAAAACAGCAATCCTTTATCCATGGGACAATCGTATTGTTTACTTTACACACTTTGCTTAATGCAATTATCTATTGCTTGCAACTTAATACTGGAAGGGGTTCGGATGATAACCTAAAGGTGGATTATTAGTCATAGATGCAGTTGGATTACGGTATATGTATAATGTTGTAATGCCCAATCGAATCTCATAGGAGTCAAGATGATTAGTATATGCATGGTATGCTTTCTCGAGTCTGTCAATTGCCCTGCTGTAATTTGCTCACCCAACATGTTATTTATCTTAAGGAGAATCACCTCTATTGAACTATGGACCACAGTCCATTCTTTTACCATTGATAAACCATCTACTATTTACTGCTTATTGTTTACTTTCTGCAAGAAATTACTATCTTCTACATGATACGTTTAATCCTTTGTTTTCAGTAAAACCAGTGAGATTGACAAACTCACTGTAAGTTGGGGCAAAATTCTGTGGTTGTGTTGTGCAGGATTCCAAGTTGGAAACAACACCTTGGGGTTGTTTCCTTGCTCCTACTGGTTCGATAACCTTGGTTTCATGACTGAGGGAAAACTTGTTGTTGTGCTCATCATACCTTCCTCTTGGAGTTCTCAACGAGCTCGATATATTTTGAGCCATCAAGCCTTTTTTATGACGCCGTTGCCGGGGAGTCAAGGACATCTTCACAAGGGGAGTCCCTCATAACCAATCTCTTTACTTTGTTCTTTTGTTTTGCTTAGTTTATTTTTCCTTTGTTTGCTTGTTTCTTTTATCAAAAACACACAAAAAAATAGTTGTACTGGTTTGCTTCCTTTATTTAAAAAAATGAATGCTCCTGAAATCACTAAGTTGTGTTACTTCACCAGCACCAACAACAATGATTTCATGTGTACACCTATTGCTCCACCTGTTCTTGAAGCTACTTTCTTTGAAATTAAACCTGCTTTGCTCAATATTGATATGAAATCAGGCACCATTAAATATCAACTCCCACTCAATAAAGGTATAGAACCTTCCCTAAGAAAGAGAGAGAAGATTCATTTTGCATCTCCTATTAAAACAAAATAGAGAGAAGATTCAGTTTGACGGACTGTGCTCATCCCGCACACCCGCCCCGCATGCGTGCAACCTCTCCCATCTCGATCCCCCTCGCTATGGCCATCTCGGATCAGTTTTTCTTCCTGGTCCAATCAAAAGGCAAATCCTCATGCCTAAATCACGACAATCAATGGAAAATCCCCTCCCCGACCTTTAGCATGAACGACTCCCCGTCGTCTGGTGCGCTCCCATGGCACATCCTGGTTCCCCGCTGGCACCACCGGAGGCAGAGGCACTGCTTTCCCCACGCGATTCGATGTGGGGCCGCTATGGTTGCTCTTCTCGAGCCCCGCCCACGGTTAATGGTGGTCAAACAGCCCACCCTCTTCGCTTGCTGCTGCAGGGGTGCAACTTCCATTCCTCTCGGTTCCCTACCGCCGCCAATGGGGCACGCCTGGATTCGGCGTCGCAAGCCAGTCAAAACTCCCTAGCGTCACCTGCATCAAGGTACTCACTATGTCTGCTTTGCCGCAGTTCCGAATGTCTCGATCGTGGCCCAACGACCACATGGTACCAATTGGTACAATCCAATAACTCCTACACTTGATGCTAGCACATAGAATGTTCTCCCATTTATTTGAAATAATTCGATTGTTCTAAAGGAGATACGGCTGTATGTGCATATACTTTGTTTTTGTTAACAGTTGTACATCATGCATCTGCTAATGATTGTCATATTTCAGTTTAGCTAGTTGATGTCATTTTTAACTACCGAGAAAAGAATCGCATTGTACCTGTAAGCGTATTATTGGTGTCTCTAGCTTCAGTGCGTTGTCTGACAGCTTTGGACACCATCGCTGTCCAGTTTTTATCAACCAATGGATACATATTTGTGAGGATGGAACTAGCACAGAAGCATAGATGTCCTTGTAATTGTTGTGTTTCTGAAAACTCTCACTATGCAAGGGATGGATTATCCCAGAAGTCCTTGTTATCTGAATTCACATGTCGTGCAGGGAACATTTTCAGTAACATTTTATTGTGTATAAGAAAATAATTGTAAGTACTTCTTTAATTGCTTTCGTGGATGTCAATATTTTTCTTACTATTAAGCACCTCTGTTGTCATCTTGGTAAGTTGTGTTCTTAGGTGGTACAATCTGTTAGGAAGAATTGTAATTCCAGTGCCATGTTTTCTGTATGGGTGTGGATTTGCTGCCACAGGGGATAGCTGTCCCCCATGCGTCTACCATACGATCTGCCTAGAGATATGTGCTTTGACCTAACCACATTTGGTACAATTGCTGCTAATCAAAAATTATGGTTGTTGTTTGGCTGCCACTTTTCTGTCATATCCAGAGTATGTCTCCTCCTGTAGCCTCTAGAGAAAGAATGAGACAACACGTAATCTCTGTGTCATAGTGTTTGTTCTCTAGCGCGATGTTATTTGGAGTTCTATTCAGTTGGCATGTACGTAGTAAGATGTTAGACATATGTAGCGTTTATTCTTAAAAGAACCGTCATTAAATGGCACCGGCCTGGTTGTAGGCAGAGCACTTGCTCTTTGCGATCAACACATGTCGACAGTGCATGCATGCAGAGCCTATGTAGCTAACTGGATAACTTGCATGTGTACAGAATGCATGCGTGGTGGAAGCTGACATAGGCCAACTTGCCTAATACATGCACCATGCATCAGTCACATCATCATCAACAGTGTCACTCATGGTGAAAGCAGAGTACTAACCTTGTACAACCTATTGCACTTTGGCTCTTGCATGTTGAGCTAGGCTTACAGACAAATCTATAGCAGTTCGTCTTGTCCTTGTATCACTGATATTGGCATCTGACATGCAGTCATATGTCACATTTATTACAAATAGTTAACCACGCATCATCACAAGGTGCACACTTAAAGAGTCTTGGCACATATCTCGATGTTGTGGATCGGACGACATCCACAAGGGGGACAGCTATCCCCCTTGGCAGCATACTATTAACCTTTCTGCATGTTGGGTATAGGTGTTTTACCACACACTTTTATCGATTTCAGTGTTTTTCCATGATTTAACATTTTCTTTTTTCCATTGTTGTCATTGCACATGAATAATATTCACCCACTCCCATCCATGTTTTGACCAGCGGAGCATTTTCTTTTTAAAGACCTAACGAGCACAGCTACAGAGGGGTATGCAAATCTCACGAGTGGTAACCTCAGGGAACGAAAACAGCGGTGGTATTAAGCTATATTTGGTAAGTACTTCCATTAGCTTCTATTTTACCTTACTTCACCAATGCAATATATTACTGTTATTTTGTCCAACAAGACTGTAAGTAGGGTCTCCTGGCCGGCCAGAACCTTGAAATATATATAAGCTTCATTATAAGAAGAAAAAATATCTTGTATATAATGTATGGCTGAAAACTTGTATAAGAAGAAAAATATATATTCCTGAAACTTCCATTAGCAAGTCTTCCTATTTAGACTTTCAGTATAATATCTTGTATGCAACACGTATGGCTTAGCTAAATAGCCCTTACTCTGCATAAATGCATCGGTGAGTTGCTTTTACTTGAAAATATGTTTTTTCTAAGTTCGTCTATGCTCCATCTTTTTGAGTCCAGAGCTGTTATACTAACAAATGCCATCCTAGAAGCTGAAAAAATGAAACCTGCATTTAGTATTGTTCTCACCGTTTTCTTTTATTATCATTAACTTGAATAGTACTTTATCATGCTTGGATTGTAAATCTCGAAACAATGGCCGTTGCTTCTCTTCTCTTGTTAGTTTTCTGTTGATAATTCAGGCTAGCATAAACTGTTGTTACATGCTTTTGTGTACAACGATTTTGGGTTTTATCTATTTTGAAACATAGGTGATCGACATGTACTTGTTACAAGATCATACTTGTAATTCACTGACTGCCATGATGCCAAAGAATAGGTTGGGTTTGAGGAATTTTTACCTACAATGATCTTCCAATTTTCTTGAGCCATTAATTACATTTGATATAATTAAAAATATCCCCCCACATGCATGACTTGGCTGAATGATGTCGTCAATTATCAAAACAAATCATTTACATGATAGTTCTAGCTATTTTCGACGCATGTTTTTTGCTTCCAACTTAATACATATATGACAACATAAAAATTGAAAGCCATCTTGGTTTAAAGAAGTATAATCTCTTTCCCTTTATGTTATCTGGCATTTTAATGTACTGCTATCTACCATTTAAACGTATGATTTAACTTTACAAGTTTTTCAAAAATCAAAGCATGTGCTAAATCTGAATGGGTTATTTATATTTGTGCACCGTGGTACCAAAGAAACAATAGTTGTAGCTTTCATATACTAAGATGATAGTGAACATATTTTTATAATGTATGCAATTTTGTAATGTACAAAGTAACAAAAGCAACATTTAACTTTAACATGCACAATGAAGCTCTATCTTCTATGCATTTAAATTGATAGGAGTATTGATATGCATGATTTGTCGTAATTTTACGGAAGTCGCTCCACTGGCTCCACAGAAACATGTATTAGCCCGCTAAAAGGTGCCAAAACCCTTAAATAGTCGGCTGTTCTTGCATGGTGCCGCAATTTGTCTTAGCCAGCTATTTTAAACTTTGATTTTACTACAGTAACATGTTTCTGAATTGAACAAGTATATGCTCTTATTCGTAGGCCAGTTGAATGGAAGAAAGTACTACGAGGCAATGTGCAATTGGTCACTTCGTTTTGTCATCACGTGTCAATAGTGCTCCAAACATAATGTCATGGATGTTTTCTTCAGGTGGATGTTAGTATAAGCTCTTCTCGGGATGTTGCTGTTGGAAACAAGAAATTTTTGGGGGCATGTGGAGGGTGTCACGAGGGATGCAAAGACAAGACGGTAAATAATTCCCTCTATACAAAGGAATTTTTCGCTCTTAAATTACATTGTAATTTCATTTTGGTTTTTTCTTGAAAATCTTTTACTCTACCTCTATGGATTCAAGAATTGTATTTACTATGATATCAAATTTCATTAATTTACTTTTTTGAATAGTGTTCTTATTTAGATTTTCATGTCTCAGGTGTGCTAAGAACACAATATAACAAAGAGTAAGATCGTTTGGTGATGTTGTTACTTGAAACAAAATATTTTTTGGATGATCTCGCATTTGCTTTCAAGTTCTTACCAAGGATGTCGGGAGAAATCAAGAAATGCTTGTGGCTTGTCAAAATGATGTTCCTAAATAAAGAAATTAGATGCAGAGAGAATAGTTACTCTACAAGTTAAATTGCTTTAACCTTTTTTTTTGAGAAATTGGTTTAAACTAACATGTTTAGTTCTTGTGCCTGTTGTCTATGAGCTATGAACCCCTGGGACATCTCTACTACTTATAAAGGCCCCAACAAGAACTTTGCTACAGGCACCCCACCTACCATACGCGAACATCCTATAGCCACACATCAGGCAATCTGATCTCAAACAAACGGATTATATTAGCCTAAATTTTGTTTTGGTGCACTTAGCAAATAGGTTTGACGGACTGTGCTCATCCCGCACACCCGCCCCGCGTGCGCGCAACCTCTCCCATCTCGATCCCCCTCGCTTTGGCCATCTCGGATCAGTTTTTCTTCCTGATCCAATCAAAAGGCAAATCCTCATGCCTAAATCACGACAATCAATGGAAAATCCCCTCCCCGACCTTTAGCATGAACGACTCCACGTCGTCTGGTGCGCTCCCATGGCACATCATGGTTCCCCGCTGGCACCACCGGAGGCAGAGGCGTTGCTTTCCCCACGCGATTCGTTGTGGGGCTGCCATGGTTGCTCTTCCCGAGCCCCGCCCACGGTTAATGGCGGTCAAATAGCCCACCCTCTTCGCTTGCTGCTGCAGGGGTGCCACTGCCATTCCTCTCGGTTCCCCACCGCCGCCAATGGGGCACGCCGGATTCGGCGTCGCAAGCCAATCAAAACTCCTTAGCGTCACCTGCATCAAGGTACTCACTATGTCTGCTTTGCCGCAGTTCTGAATGTCTCGATCGTGGCCCAACGACCACATGGTACCAATTGGTACAATCCAATAACTCCTACACTTGATGCTAGCACATAGAATGTCCTCCCATTTATTTGAAATAATTCGATTGTTCTAAAGGAGATACGGTTGTATGTGCATATACTTTGTTTTTGTTAACAGGTGTACATCATGCATGTGCTAATGATTGTCATATTTTAGTTTAGCTGGTTGATGTCATTTTTAACTACCGAGAAAAGAATCGCACTGTACCTGTAAGCGTATTATTGGTGTCTCTAGCTTCAGTGCGTTGTATGACAGCTTTGGACACCATCGCTGTCCAGTTTTTATCAACCAATGGATACATATTTGCGAGGATGGAACTAGCACAGAAGTATAGATGTCCTTGTAATTGTTGTGTTTCTGAAAACTCTAACTATGCAAGGGATGGATTATCCCAGAAGTTCTTGTTATCTGAATTCACATGTTCGTGCAGGGAACATTTCAGTAACATTTTGTTGTGTATAAAAAAATAATTGTAAGTATTTCTTTAATTGCTTTCGTGGATGTCAATATTTTCTTACTATTAAGCGCCTCTGCTGTCATCTTGGTAAGTTGTGTTCTTAGGTGGTACAATCTGTTAGGAAGAATTGTAATTCCAGTGCCATGTTTTCTGCATGTTGGGTATAGGTGTTTTACCACACACTTATTTACCGATTTCAGTGTTTCCCCATGATTTAACATTTTCTTTTTTACTTTGTTGTCATTGCACATGAATAATATTTACCCACTCCCGTCCATATTTGGACCAGCGGAGCATTTTTTTTAAAAACCTAACGAGCACAGCTACAGAAGCTACAGAGGGATATGCAAATCTCACGAGTGGTAACCTCAGGGAACGAAAACATCGGTGGTATTAAGCTATATTTGGTAAGTACTTCCATTAGCTTCTATTTTACCTTACTTCACCAATGCAATATATTACTGTTATTTTGTCCAACACGACTGTACGTAGGGTCTTCTGGACGGCCAGAACCTTGAAATATATATAAGCTTCATTATAAGAAGAAAAAATATCTTGTATACAATGTATGGCTGAAACTTGTATAAGAAGAAAAATATATATTCCTGAAACTTCCATTAACAAGTCTTCCTATTTAGACTTTCGGTATAATATCTTGTATGCAACATGTATGGCTCAGCTAAATAGCCCTTACTCTGCACAAATGCATCGGTGAGTTGCTTTTACTTGAAAATATGTTTTTTCTAAGTTCGTCTATGCTCCATCTTTTTGAGTCCAGAGTTGTTATACTAACAAATGCCATCCTAGAAGCTGAAAAAATGAAACCTGCATTTAGTACTATTCTCGCGGTTTTCTTTTGTTATCATTAACTTGAATAGTACTTTATCATGCTTGGATTGTAGATCTGGAAACAATGGCCGTTGCTTCTCTTCTCTTGTTAGTTTTCTGTTGATAAGTTCAGGCTAGCATAAACTGTTATTACATGCTTTTGTGTACAACGATTCTGGGTTTTATCTATTTTGAAACATAGGTGATCGACATGTACTTGTTACAAGATCATACTTGTAATTCACTGACTGCCATGATGCCAAAGAATAGGTTGGGTTTGAGGAATTTTTACCTACAATGATCTTCCAATTTTCTTGAGCCATTAATTACATTTGACATAATTAAAAATATCCCCCCACATGAATGATGTCGTAAATTATCAAAACAAATCGATTACATGATAGTTCTAGCTATTTTCGACGCATGTTTTTTGCTTCCAACTTAATACATATATGACAACATAAAAATTGAAAGCCATCTTGGTTTAAAGAAGTATAATCTCTTTCCCTTTATGTTATCTGGCATTTTAATGTACTACTATCTACCATTTAAACATATGATTTAACTTTACAAGTTTTTCAAAAATCAAAGCAAGTGCTAAATCTGAATGGGTTATTTATATTTGTGCACTGTGGTACCAAAGAAACAATAGTTGTAGCCTTCATATACTAAGATGATAGTGAACATGTTTTCATAATGTGTGCAATTTTGTAATGTGCAAAGTAACAAAAGCAACATTTAACTTTAACATGCACAATGAAGCTCTTTCTTCTATGCATTTGAATTGATAGGAGTATTGATATGCATGATTTGTCGTAATTTTACGGAAGTCGCTCCACTGGCTCCACAGAAACATGTATTAGCCCGCTAAAAGGTGCCAAAACCCTTAAATAGCCGGTTGTTCTTGCATGGTGCCGCCATTTGTCTTAGCCAGCTATTTTAAACTTTGGTTTTACTACAGTAACATGTTTCTAAATTGAACAAGTATATGCTCTTATATGTAGGCCAGTTGAATGGAAGAAAGTACTACGAGGCAATGTGCAATTGGTCACTTCGTTTTGTCATCACGTGTCAATAGTGCTCCAAACATAATGTTATGGATGTTTTCTTCAGGTGGATGTTAGTATAAACTCTTCTCGAGATGTTGCTGTTGGAAACAAGAAATTTTTGGGAGCATGTGGAGGGTGTCACGAGGGATGCAAAGACAAGCCGATAAATAATTCCCTCTATACAAAGGAACGTTTCGCTCTTAAATTACACTGTAATTTCATTTTGGTTTTTTCTCGAAAATCTTTTACTCTACCTCTATGGATTCAAGAATTGTATTTATTATGATATCAAATTTCATTAATTTACTTTTTTGGAATAGTGTTCTTGTTTAGATTTTCATGTCTCAGGTGTGCTGAGAACACAATATAACAAAGAGTAAGATCGTTTGGTGATGTTGTTACTTGAAACAAAATATTTTTTGGATGATCTCGCATTTGCTTTCAAGGTCTTACCAAGGATGTCAGGAGAAATCAAGAAATGCTTGTGGCTTATCAAAATGATGTTCCTAGATAAAGAAATTAGATGCAGAGAGAATAGTGACTCTACAAGTTAAATTGCTTTAACCTTTTTTTTTTAGAAATTGCTTTAAACTAACATGTTTAGTTCTTGTGCCTGTTGTCTATGAGCTATGAACCCCTGTGAGCTGTTTTTCAGCACTCTGTAAACTTAGCCGTATAGGGTTTATATTAATTTAAAGCCGGACGTTTTACTCCTTACTTCCATTAAAAAAAGGCGTGCTAGCCGTTAGGGCCTTCTTCGAGCCGAAGGGACACGAAGGATTTCTATTCCTAAAAATAGCCCCCAACATAATCCGCCGAAGGTTTCTGTCAGAAAAAAAGGGAAAATCCATCGAACACCAGCGTCCCCAATCCTCCCAAAACCTCGCCGGCGAAATCCTCGGTCCCTCGCAATCCACATCGATCAACTCCGTACTCCAACACGCTCGAATCTTTCAATTCCTCGGATCGATTCTTGCATCTCGCTGCGCTGCTGGTTTTCTGATCCGTCGGGGGGATTTCTCGTTATCCCTCGCCCATGGAGGCGGCGGGCTCCAGTTCGGCCAGGCCGCCGAGGCGCCGCCTACCGGTGCTGCTTCCGCCTGCCCCTGAAGTGGCCGGCCCGAGCAGGCCGTACATGCCGTCCCTCTGCAGCAACTCCAAGAACCCGTCCGCCAAATGCTACGTGAGTTGCCGCAAATCCTCCGCCCCGGTTCTTGGTTGCTTCGTTTGTTGAATTCCTTGATGATTGCTGTGCTTTGAAAGGGATCCCGTGCTTTTGCGCCATAGTTATCCGTGTTAGCGGTTATTAAATAAATATTTGGTAATTTCCGAAAGAAATATGACCTCGTGCTCCACTCCGACCTTGGTTATTTGGTGGTTCTTGATGTTGCTAGAACAAAGGGTTTGATTTTTGACCAATTATCGGGTATCTTGTTTTAGTAATGATATTTTTAGGATGCGTGGCCGCATCTCAGCTATGGATGAGTTAGCAGTTCTGAATGTCAAGGAACAGTTTTCTTTTCTTTTGTTATGGGACAGGTGTTGATTGGTAAGATTGACGAAATGTTGACAGGAAACTGTTCTAGTTGAATAAATATAGTATCGTGCTAGTGCTGCATCTGCCAGAAGCATGATTCGTCCTTCTGAACCAAACTAGTTGTGTTTATGCAGTTTCTGCTCAGGGCTTCTGTTGAAAACGGATTGCTTCTTGAAACACAAGAAATTGTGATTTCACTACTTGTGTTTATGCAGTTCTCTGGATTTATTGCCTAGATTTTGTAGCCCCATTTGGTGTTTCGTAGCTACTTATCAAGATTTATAAACTTACCCAACTTCGAAACGAAATAATCCATTCTAGATCTCATTAATATTGGCATTTTTGATAAAAACCTATTGAAACTGTATGATCGTTGGTCACAGGGCGATATGCATACTAGTGTTTCTTCAACGAAGTTCTTTCTTTTCAGCCCTAGATGGTTAATTCGGTACATTTGTTTGAGAAGGAGTGATCCTTCGTAAACTCTGAATTGCTGTTGATAAATTGAATTCTTTTTATGCAAAAAAGGTAGAGCATTCTCTATGCCATACATTGCAAAACAAATAGTTAACATGTACAAGACTACCCTGTTAGACCGGGGCCAGAAAAGGGAGAAAAACGAAAGAACCTGCAAATTACCAAATGCTAAAAGGATTACTTTTTGAAACACAAACGTCGCAAGTTATTGTGTTTTTTTTAAAGGTCAGCACGATTTCCTGATTGGTCCCTAGTTTGCATTGGCCCCATTTGGTGTTCGATATATATTCTTGAAGATGTATAAACTCGTATGGCTTTAAAATTCAATATTTCCTATGAATGTGTATGATAAGTTTATCACATGACGTTACAGACACCCTTTTTTTTCAACAACGACCTCTTTAATGTGTTGATAAGTTTATACATGGCGTTACACATAGTGATGCTTTTCTCAGCCATTGATCTGTCAAATAAGAACAATGCATTCGGTCAATACATTCACTTTTGAAGGATTAGTCCTTCATAAACTGTAGTTTGTCGCTGATTTCTCAGTAAATTACATTTGTCTTATGCCGATTCTCTGGATTCGCTGCTCTACTGCAGTTCTTGCTATCTCATGTCCCTTCAATTTAAGCATGGATTGGGTTTATTTTTTACTTTAGCACTGCTGGTATTTGTATTTGATAGGTTTCCTGCATACATCATTATCTATTGTATTCTGCTTAGCAAATATGTTGCTGCATTTACATGTTCAGTGCACTGTTCTTATTTGTTTTCCTTTACAGTTCTTACTTTGAGCTTGGTTACTCCTGTATCAATTGCCTCCGACATGTATCAAGGAAAAACTATTCATGATGTTCTGGAAAACTTCGACAATATTGTGTCATGTAATAACGCCTTGTTTCCTAGGGTCATAAATTAAACAATGCAATGGTCCTTAGCTTTGTGATTAACTTCTCTGAGTTTATACTACATGTGTTAAAATAAACATGTGTAATTTGTGTATGAATCTTTATAATGACAGGGTGACAGATTCATACCAGATAGGTCAGCAATGGACATGGACATAGCATATTACCTCCTCACGGAACCTAAGAAGGACCAGGAAAACGACGTCATGGTATCACCAGCTAAAGAAGCATACCAGAGGCTTCTCGCTGAGAAACTCCTGGGCAACAGAACCAGAATTCTTGCCTTCAGAAACAAGCCACCGGAACCTGAAGGGATGCTGCAGCAGATTTTAGTTGAAACTCAGACTTTCAGTCAAACTAAACCTACTAAACAGCGCCGGAAAATTCCCAAGGTATGCAAATTGCATTGCTGTTTCTGGACCTTCTGGTTCTTCAGATAAGTAGTAGCATTGTTCTATCAGTCACATCATGCTTAGATTCCTTAGTTTTTTTTTTCAGTTTGCTGAGAGGACGTTAGATGCCCCTGGAGTGGTTGATGATTACTATCTTAGCGTGTTGGATTGGGGAAGCAAAAATGTGGTGTCCATTGCCCTTGGGAATACCTTGTACCTGTGGAATTCTTCTGATAGCTCTACTTCTGAGCTTGTGACTGTTGATGATGACGATGGTCCCATCACTAGTGTCAGCTGGTCTTGTGAGGGGCAACATATTGCTGTTGGCCTTAACTCCTCTGACATCCAGCTCTGGGACACGAGCTCTAATCGCAAGGTTAGTTATCTCAACACCTGTACTGCAGTGTAAAAATATCAGCTCATACCTATACAAATATATCTCATAAATATTGCAGCTGAGAACACTCCAAGGTGTCCATGAATCAAGGGTTGGTTCACTGGCTTGGAACAGTAGCATCCTGACAACCGGTGGAATGGATGGCAAGATCGTGAACAACGATGTCAGGATGAGATCCCATATGGTTCAGACATACCGTGGGCATGCATCAGAGGTATGTGGGTTGAGATGGTCAGGATCTTGTCAGCAATTGGCAAGTGGAGGAAATGATAACCTGGTACACATATGGGATGCATCAATGGCATCTTCTACTCCATCTCTGGGTCATAACGGATGGCTTCATAGGTTTAGTGACCACTTGGCTGCAGTGAAAGCTCTTGCTTGGTGTCCATTCCAGAGCAATTTACTTGCCTCTGGTGGGGGTGGAAATGATAGATGCATCAAATTCTGGAACACGCACACTGGTTTATGTCTGAATTCTGTTGATACTGGGGCCCAAGTATGTGCACTGCTCTGGAATAAGAATGAAAAGGAGCTGCTGAGTGCTTGTGGATTTGTACAAAAACCACTTACTTTATGGAAGTACCCATCAATGGTTAAATTGGCTGAACTCGAAGGTCACACTTCTCGTGTCCTCTGCTTGGCACAGGTACTATTTCTCTCTCTCACTCCCACTCTCTCTGGTGGCACAGTATAGTGATGGTGATTGCTTGCTTATGCTGTTGATAGATGATTCCTTGTTATACTTTGTGTTTGTTGCAGAGCCCTGATGGCTCCACGGTAGCCTCTGTCGCAGCAGATGAGACTCTAAGGTTCTGGAATGTATATGGAACTTCTGAAGCACTGAAACCTGCAGCCAAGACTGGGCACGCTGGAATGTTTAATAGTTTCAACCATATCAGATGAGATGTATGCAGAATAAGTTTTGCTCGGAATTGAATTGTGGGTAGAAAATCTCGAAAAACTGCAGAGAAGCTTGCAAAAAGATGTAGATATTATCTAGTACGTACTTGATCACCATCCATATCTTGTGGGAATTGACCAACTTTGAATTGTAACCTTGCGATCTGGTGGACAGGACACTGCAAGTCCGCTTTAGCTCTGAAGGCATAAGCTTTAGCTTTTGGTGCCTCTACACGGTCTCATAGTGAATGTTTATACTAATATATGCAGATTAAAACCATCATTTTGTTCAAGACGTTTATCATGATTTATAATCGATATTTCAAAGCCATCATATCATTCTCCTGCAGCTAGATGATGGGTGTTTTGTTGTAATTGCATGTTCTAGGCCTGTGAGTTTTTTCTTTCTGTCAACACATTGAGGCGCAAGCTTTGCTGCGTGCATGCAAAGTGCGACATATATATGCTTTGCCAACTTTTGAATGGTGACTTTTAATGTCTTGAATACCGCTGTAGTGTAATATCTTCACCTTCAGAAAATTGCATATGTTTCCTCGGATGCATTTATCTTCATTGCGGATTTGTGGTACTAGTCTAATAAGTTAATAACCATGAATAGTGACAATCGCTTGAAATAACAGTGAGAGAACAGTTTCTTATTTTCCACAGGATTAATGTTTTCTGTTCTCATTTTCTTTCAGAGTAAACGGTGTTACTGACTTTCGCTATAAAAAATTGTAATAATGTAGATAGTATGTAAATCATGTTCTTTCGCTGAGTGGTGACAGTAGTAGGGCAATGTTGATTGTATGTAAATCATGTTCTTTCGCTGAGTGGTGACAGTAGTAGGGGCTTGTGGAACTGACTGTTCATTTGTACTCACTCCGTTTCAAAATATAAGATGTTCTAGTTTATGTGAAACGAATGTATCTAGACTCATTTTAATGCGTTAGTTTACTCTAAACCTACATACTAGATGTTTAGATATATTTGTTTCATAAAACTAAAATATCTTATATTATGAAACGGAGGGAATAGATTTCTGATGATGATAGATATAAAACTTCTGTAGAATCTCTCGATGGCTAGTGTTGGTACCTCAGAGGCTGAGCTTCGTACGTACGTACTCAGTAGTACTACCTCCATCTTAAAATAGATCTACGAGATTTATCAAAATTTAGATGAATCTAGACACTATTTAGTATATAAATTTATCTATTTTTTGACAAATCTACGACATCTATTTCGAGACGGAGGGAGTAGATAAATTTGTTTTCTTTGGATGATGTTTTTCGTAACTCTCGTGGATGGTTGTTCCATATCGAGGGTTTATACGACATGTGTTGGTAATTGTGAACCGTGAGTTATGTCAGTTGTTTATTTTCCTTTTTTATCTCAGTCTAGCTCTCTAACTGGACTGCTAAGGTGTTTTCCTGACCTGTGACTGTCATATTCTGGCGCTTGGTCCAAAAATTAAATAAAAAATAAGTTAAGGATGACAATATCTATGGATCCAGATATCCACATATATTCGTCTCATTCGGGTATGGAGGGCTGGTTAAGCCCATGGATTTCATGAAACGGATATCCCCCAAAAGTTTCATCCCATGGACAACCAATGGATGGACTATGTCTAGCTCCCCCTATTCTTGAGGCCCAACTCATCCCAAAGGCCCACCTAATGGCTAAGTCTAACCAACTATTCCTATTACCCTAACCCTTGAACGATCTAGCCACCATCCAACCGCCTCGACTTCCTGAAACTGATATCGATGCCTCACTCTTGAAATGTTGCTGAATTGCTTAAATGTTGCTCAAAATGTTGTCGAACTACTGTTGTTGTGCTGCTGTTATGCCGATGTACCTGGATATCCGACGGGTTTGGATCTAGGGAGACATCGTGCCCATGATACCCGAGTGAGCATGCTCAAGTGAGGCTTGCATGCATGGATTTGGATTTGGACCTGGCATATCTATCAAAACCCGCTCCATTGCTATCCTTAGAATAAGTAGAGCACTAGTGTATCTTCTTGGAGCCCCTTCTCCTAGACCGGCGGGCCTACGGTTGTGGAGAGTCTACCACCTACCACCTATGATGGGAGAAGGGTGTGCATGTTGTCAGACTTCACCATCACTCACCGTTGGATCTCCCCCGCTCCATCTTCTTCCAAAGCATGTCCCAACAAATTAGATCCGGATGGGTCTATGCAAAAGAAAGCTAAGAAAAGGAGAATGTGTGGATAGACATGAATCTAGTGTGCTTGGCGAAATAATATACTGATCATCCTTTGGTTTCTTAGACGGTCCAAACATGTACAGACGGCCAACTACATACATGATGTTCCAGTGAGGTGTATGCTATGATGCCTGTTACCAGAGGCGAATGTCTTACATATTGAAAGTGCATGTGTGCCCCCATGTGTGGTTTTGGTAATTAATGACAATCTCTATGGACTATTGTTTGAATTAAGTTTCACTTGTAGGATTTGTCCATTGACATCGCTTGGGCCATGTGTTGGTTCCAAGGTTGGAAGATGAAGAAACGAAGAAGAAATGTCCAAGGGCTTTGGGCCTATTGGAATCTTGTTGAAGAAAGAAGAAGATTGAAGGTTGATTGAGACAAGTGCAAAGAGTTGATTCAAGATGTATCAACATTCAAGAAGAAATGAAGAAGTGCAAGCTCAAGATGCGCCATCCCTAGAAGATCACATGCTTGAAGCTTGTCATCCTTCGTGATCATGGATTGATGAAGACAAGTTCAAAGAATAGGTTTCCCCATGGTGTATGGGGGAGGAATTCGCAAGTCTTCATCAAGCGCGAGCAAGAGCAATTAAGAAAGGTGTTCCATCTTGAGGATGAAAAGACCGTCTTCATCAAGATCAAGTTGGAATGCTCAATGCAAATGTATGATATTGATAGGTTTTCTCTTTTGTCGGTCTCATGTTATTAGTTGGGAGACCGGGTTTAGGATAGATAGCGTACTATCAAGAGGGGATCTCGACTGAGTAACTCGATCGTATCCTTCGAAGAGAGCTCAAACATTTGCATACATAGCATCATATTTCTTGGTTGTTGTTTGAATCTTGTCCATGTGAGGATCTAGATCTTGTGGTTATCTTCATAACAAGATCTAGTTCATAAAAAATGGTTTTCCCTTGAATATCTTTTTGTGTTTTTTGATCTTGCGGGTTTTCAGGCTCCACACCTTAGGAGACATCTTACATATATATACTTGATATTTTCTCCCATGGTGGTATCCAATATCTTTCCGACAAAATTGGTTTCATCCCTTTTGAAGTTCGGATGCAAAAGTTATGGCAGTTTTGGTTCTAGAGTTTCCCTATCTGGAAGTACCGCTGCCTCACCAGAAGTACTGCTAGGCCAATTTTTAGCACCGGTAGTATCGGCAGAAGTATCGGGCTAGTTCTAGTGAGCATGGAACACTCTCTACATCCGTTCTGTTTTTGATGCATGTTTATCAGTACTGGGGCCGGTAGTAGACCGGTAGTACCGGTCGGAAGAGCCATTGGAGCAGTGCGGCCGAAAGTACTGGCCAGGGACCGGAAGTACCGATCGAGTATATTTTACTGTCGGTAGTACCGATGGAAATTCTGGCTCACTTCCACTCATCCCGTGATAGCCTGCAGTCATTTCTCTGTTTGGTCGCATTTTATTATCGGTACTTGGCCGTAGACCAGTAGTACCGGTGGGCGGAACTTCCGGCCTATACAACCAGGTCTTTTCAACTACTTTTGAGCCGTTGTATCCGGGCTGACCGGAACTTCCGGTGGCTCACCAGTACTACCGGGCAGGCATGTAAATGCCCAAACGGTCAGATTTGGAAAGCCCTTTAAAAGGAGCTTCTCTTCCCTTCGTGGGGTTTGCTCTTTTGGTTCGTTTTTACTCTCTGTCTCTCCTCCATTGTTGACCTTGAAGAGCTTGTCCTCTCCCCTTCCCCCTGTTATGGTTCTTGCATCTTTTTGAGGGATTTGTGAGAGAAGATCTAAATCAACAACCCCGCCTAACCAAATCCCTTCTTTGTAAAGGAATCCTTGGGATCTAGATCTTGGAGAGTTTTTGAAGGAGATAAGCCCTAGAGCCAAATAATAAAAAGGGTTAGTCATATCTTATTAGTTCATAATATTTTTATTGTTGGAAATATGCCCTAGAGACAAATAATAATAAGAATTATTATCATATTTCATAAAGTTTATGATTAAGTTTTATATCATGTTATAACTGTATTGAGAGGAAACATCAATACACGTGTGATATATAAACAACCAGGGGTTCCCAGTGAAACTCTAGTCACTGGTTCATTGGTCAACAGATGATCAAGGTTTCCTGATCATGTGGCATTTATGCCAGTTGGAAATGGAGTCAACTCATTCTGAGAATGAGATGATGAACCAATACCCAACCTAAACATCGTGACCCGATCATGTCACAAATTTCAGGTTACGATGATTAGAAATGGATCCTCGTAGGCTATTCCTTAGACAGTGAGGATATATCAATCATTGTCTCCCGAGAGTGCTTAGATAGCATCAAGCGTCACTTGGTAATACAGTGATTATAAAGGTGTGTTCAGGTACTCGGAGGAACTGTAGAGTCAATATATGTCAAGAGTGGGATTTGTCCATCCACGTGACGGAAAGATACTCAAGGTCCCACTCGGATAAGTTATATCCAATAGTTGCGCAGCGTGTGATTTGATCACATGGATATCACTTGTCGGAACGAGTCAAGTAGCATTGTTTAGTAACGAGATTGAACACGACATGGTGATGTCATTGATCACATCTCGGGCAATGCAAGTATCGAGAGACAAAGGGAATAAGACACGATCGTCCCGGTTCAAATGACGAAAGATTTTCGTGGAATACACAGGGGTCACATGGCCATCCAGGTCCCTCTATCGATCATTGGTACAGGAGTGTCCCGACCATGTTTGGAGTGTTCCCGAACCATGGGGTATCACGCTTAAGGGCTTGATGATGCTTAGAGGGTATTTATAAGATTAGTAGAATCACCGAAGAAGAGTACAGAGAAAACCGGAAGGGTTTCGGTAAGTCGAGAGGATGTCCGAAGTGGAGGTGGAAGGTGTTCCATAGCCATGGAGATTGAATAATATGTGAATGAATGTTAAATATTGATTTAATTATTTATTCATAATTATTTAATAAAGAGAAAATCAATTTAAAAAGTCAAAAGGCTTAATGGGCCAATTCCGGAGGGAAAATGGCCCATGAGGGAAAGGCAAGAGGAGAGAAGGGGCAAGGGGGTGGCCGGCTGGGCCAAGCCCCCCCCCCCCCCCTGCGCAGGTCCCACTAGGGCCAGCCGACGGCTGCCCCCCCTCTCCCTCTCCTTTAGTCCCACCCCAAGACTTTGAGGGAGGTAGTACCTCCCCTCCCCCTATATATAGTGGGGGTATTTGGCCAGATAAATACACACAGTATTCAATAAAGGTTTCCTCACTTTGGGGAGACCTCCAATTGATATTCTCTCTCTCTCTCTCGTGACCGTGGTCCTAAGTTCAGACTAGATGAACGAGAGACATCTTCACCGCGGAGCGCTGTCGCGCTGCGGGATTCGGATCCAGGAGCTCTACTTCCGCAACTACTGCTGGATCTGGGAAGCAGGAGTCATCATCAGGCATCGGACATGTGTAACTCCCTGATACGTTGCAAACATATCTATAATTTTTGATGTTCCATGCTTGTTTTATATCTACTTTCTTATGTTTTGTCCACACTTTGGAGTATTTTTACACATTTTTCTGGAACTAACCTATTAACAAGATGCCATAGTGCCAGTTACCTATTTTCTGTTGTCTTTGGTTTCAAAAAATCTAGTAAGGAAATATTCTCGGAATTGGACCGGACAAAAGCCCAAGTCAATATTTCACCAGAAGGAACACGGAATCCGGAGGGGAGACGAAGGGGGAGCCAGGCCGGCTACACCTGGTGGTGGCGCGGCCAGCCCTAGCCACGCCACCAGGGGGTGTGGGCCCCCTGGCACTACACCGACCTTGCCCCTTCACCTATATATTGCCTCCAGGACAAAAACACTAAGTACCCGATCAAAATTCCATGAAAGAGTCTGTAGCCGCCGTCATCTCCATTCCTAGATCAGGAGGGATCTGAAGCTCTTCCTGGCACCCTGCTGGAGGGGAGAGATCACCCTGGAGGCCTTCTTCATCACCATGCCTCCGGTGTGATGCGTGAGTAGTTCACCCCTAGACTACGGGTCCATGTAGTAGCTAGATGGTTGGTTCTTCTCCTTTGTGCTACCATGTTTAGATCTTGTGAGCTCTATTCATGATCAAGCTCATCTATTTGTAATCCTACATGTTGTGTTTGCGGGGATCCGATGGATATTGAGATGCTATTTTAGATTGATTATTGATTCTATCATGTCTTTGTTATTTGTGATCTTGCATGCTTTCCATTGTTTAGTAGCTATCTTGGCCAAGTAGATGCTAGCAACTCCAAGAGGGAGTATTTATGCTCGATAGTGGGTTCATGCCTCTAGGAATCTGGGGAAGTGATAGAAATCTCTAAGGTACTAGATGTGATGTTGCTACTAGGGATAAAACAACAATCCTGTGTTCATAGAACAATCGTATTGTTTACTTTACACACTTTGCTTAATGCAATTAGTTGTTGCTTGCAACTTAATACTGGAGGGGGTTCGGATGATAACCTGAAGGTGGATTATTAGTCATAGATGCAGTTGGATTACGGTCAATGTATAATGTTGTAATGCCCAATCAAATCTCATAGGAGTCAAGATGATTAGTATATGCATGTATGCTTTCTCGATATTTGTCAATTGCTCCGCTGTAATTTGTTCACCCAACATGTCATCTATCTTAAGGAGAATCACCTCTAGTGAACTATGGACCCCGATTCATTCTTTTACCATCAATCTACGAAGCTATTTACTGTTTTCTGTTTACTTTTTGCAAGCTATTACTATCTTCCACACAATACATTTAATCCTTTGCTTTCAGCAAAACCGGTGAGATTGATAACCTCACTGTAAGTTGGGGGCAAAGTTCTGTGGTTGTGTTGTGCAGGATTCCAAGTTGGAAACAACACCTTGGAGGTGTTTCCTTGCTCCTCCTGGTTCGATAACCTTGGTTTCATAACTGAGGGAAAACTTGTTTCTATGCTCATCATACCTTCCTCTTGGGGTTCCCCAACGAGATCGAATATATTTTGAGCCATCACTCCCCACGAGGTGTCACACTTGAGGCACTCAAGTCGTTGGAGCTGCAGGAGCGCAAGGACTTCATCATGACCTTGAGGTCGGCTTCGGCTCATCTACATCAACCACGCTCTCCTAAGAGTTGACAACGCTTTTCGGTCTTCAAGGGTAAGTTTGTGAAAATCCCCTCCTGTTACTACATTACTAATAGATAGGTCATGTCAACATTAGGGGTTTAGGGGCATAGGGTAAAATTTTATTGTTTTCATACATGAACCCCTACAGTGGTATCAGAGCTAGATCTATGTGTAGTAATGCTAGTTGATGGCTCAGGATATGTAGAGCTCGTTGGGAACCCCAAGAGGAAGGTATGATGAGCACAACAACAAGTTTTCTCAGTTATGAAACCAAGGTTATCGAACCAGTAGGAGTAAGGAAACAACTCCAAGGTGTTGCTAGCAACTTGGAATCCTACACAACACAACCACAGAACTTTGCCCCAACTTACAGTGAGGTTGTCAATCACACTAGTTTTGCTGAAAACAAAGGATTAAACGTATAGTGTGGAAGATAGTAATTGCTTGTAGAAAGTAAATATTAAACGGTAAACATTAGATGGTATATCAATGGTAAAGGAATGGACTGGGGTCCATAGTTCACTAGAGGTGTTGCTCCTTAAGATAAATAGCATGTTGGGTGAACAAATTACAGCGGGGCAATTGACATATTGAGAAAGCATAACAATGCATATACTAGACATCTTGACTCTACGAGATTTGATTGGGCATTATAACATAATACATAGACCGTAATCCAACTGCATATATGACTAATAATCCACCTTCAGGTTATCATCCAAACCCCTTCCAGTATTAAGTTGCAAGCAATAGATAATTGCATTAAGCAAAGTGTGTAAAGTAAACAATATAATTTCCCCATGGATAAAGGATTGTTGTTTTCTCCCTAGTAGCAACAACACATCTACAACCTTAGAGATTTCTGTCACTTCCCCAGATTACTAGAGGCATGAACCTACTATCGAGCATAAATACTCCCTCTTGGAGTTACAAGCATCTACTTGGCCAAGATAGCTACTAGCAATGGAGAGCATGCAAGATCACAAATAACATAGACATGATAGAATCAATAATCAATCTGACATAATATCTCAATATACATCGGATCCCCGCAAACACAACATATAGGATTACAAATAGATGATCTTGATCATGAACGGAGCTCACAAGATCTAAGCATGATAGCACAAAGGAGGAGAACCAACCATCTAGCTACTGTATGGACACATAGTCCAAGGATGAACTACTCACGCATCACTCTAGAGGCTGGCATGGTGATGAAGAAGGCCTCCGGGATGATCTTTCCCCTTCGGTAGGGTACCGGGAAGAGCTTCGGATCCCTCCTGATCTAGGGATGGAGATGGTGGCGGCTACAGAATCTTTCATGGATTTTTGATCGGGTCCTTAGGGTTTCTGCATCGGGGTACTTTTATAGGCGAAGGGGCAAGGTCGGTGGGTGCCCGAGGGGCGAACACCATGGGGCGGTGTGCCCTAGGGAGTGGTCGCACCAGCCCTAGGTGTGGTCACCTCGTGGCCCCACTTTGGCTGCCCTCCGGACTCCGTGTTCCTTATGGTAAAATATTGACTTTGGCTTTTGTCCCGTCCAATTCCGAGAATATTTCCTTACTAGCTTTTCTGAAACCAAAAACAGTAGAAAACAGGCAACTGGCACTACGGCATCTTGTTAATAGGTTAGTTCCAGAAAATGTATAAAAGTACCTCAAAGTGTAAACAAAACATAAGAAAGTTGATACAAAACAAGCATGAGCATCAAAAAATATAGATACGTTTACGACGTATCACTAGTATGGGTAGAACACATGAGATGTAGTGTGTGCGCGTCGATCTTTTAGTTGTTACCCTCCCACGTGTACTTGTGTATACCACACTAATGCTTGATGAAGCGGCCCCCAACCGACTTTACGCGTTCATTTGCGAGACTAGTCCACGCTTGACATACGGCTTGTACCGTATAAAGTGGCTTTGGGGGTGTCTATCTCTCTCGCATTAGTTGGTATGCCATTTGCAACGGAGGGCCCCTAAAGGGGTATAGTATAGACAACTACTTGATTAGTGTTGTGGTGAAAGTTCGTAGGTAAGAACGGTTCTTGTGTGAAAGCTCATTCAGCCACATAGAACATGCAAAGATAAAGTAGAGGCGTCTAACTTTGTTTTGCAGGGGGTGTTGCTTTGTGATATGGTTGTGGCAAAGGTAAAGTGGTTACCTTTTGTTACAAAGTAATAGTAGATAGTCACGGAGGTGATAGACTACCACGCCAGAAAGACACTGGTACCCTGGTGTCTACGGCGCCGGAACCTGGCGCCGGAATCCGGTGACGACGGATGGAGATCACGACATGAAGGACCATGTCACGTTGCATTTACATTCTATGTTATTATTTGTATATCTTATTGTGTGCTAGTATTAGATACTCGACGGTAGCCTAATAAGATGATCCCTATTAAAAATTACCAATGCTTGCGTTCTCCCTTAGTGTGTACCACCAAGAAAGTTCTTCGGTATGAGGCAGGCCATGATGAGCGGGTGTCAGACATATCTACGTTCGCATACAGTGGGTGTAAGCCATGTTGCACAACGAATACATTAAGGTTGAGTTGGCGAGCCTAGCATGTAGTAGACATGGCCTCGGAACGCGGATGGTCCAAAGATCGAGCACGAGTCGCATGAATGATGTGACCAACGTTTAGCGCCACCCTAGAACCCACATTGATGGCTGTGATGATCGGGGGAGATGTGGGGAAAAGGGGTCGTGTTATCACTAGAACCCTTCAGGGGATAGGTGTTTCTGTGTGGAGTTATTATTAACTCATTTAATTATAAACTTAGTCTAAATTCCTTTTCAATTATAAATGTAGAAAAAGGTTCTCCTCGATGCTACCTTTCCTGTTGATGATTGGTTGGTTAGAAGGAGAGAATCTCAGGCTAGACGGATCAAACTTCTCTATATGGGTTACACGTCTCCACGTTCTTCTTAGCGAGAATAACTTGGTCGACTATATACACGACGAGATGGATTTGGAGCAGCCCTGTTTCTATGAGACCTCAGAGCGGCGGGAAGACCGCTATTACCATCGTAAGATGGCCTCCTTCATTTTGGTTACAATGCGTTTCGGAATGGTGGATGAGCTGTGGCCTGTCATGGGTAATGTCGACCCTCGTACGATAATGCTACAGCTTAGGACACATTCCATGGAACAAGCACACATATGGGAGCATGAGCTAATGGGAGATTTCCTCTCCATTAAGATAGAGGAGAACTCATCACTTGATGACCACTTGGAGCGCATGCATGATGCGTACATGAGGCCTGCATACTTCCTAGATAGCTGGATGATGGGCTCTTTTGCAAATGGCGTTGTGTTGTGGTCGCTGCCACCAAGCTACCAGGCACAAGTCAGGACTTGCATTATGAGAGGCAATGCGGAAACACAGGATTTCCACAGGTTCATATCACATTTTAGTAATGTGATGGTTGAACCCATTGTTGATGAGGTCATTAGTGACAAATGTATATATTTGATATACAATTTTATAAATGTTATAATCTTGCAAACACATTTGAAGTGTTAAGTATATTCGATACTTGTTCTGTTTTGCTGAAAACAGGTCCTTCTGCATAGAGGTGCTTGCTGGAGAAGAGGTGACGTTGTGTGTTGATGGCGAGCATGATGATGATGGCCAACGACACTCTCCCTCAACATTTATCATTTAGTTTATATTTTAGGATGATTATTGTAATCGATGGATTGTGAACTTATTTAGTGTGTCTCACATTTTGTGAGACGGTTATTCATATCAGTTTGTAACAAACAGTTGTTCCACTTTTATGAATGATCTCTATTCGTGTTCATATATTGTTCGATTATATGCGAAGTATCCTTGTTGTTTCAAACTAATTGATAATACATGAACATTTCTAAAATATTGAAATGCCTTGAAAATACCAAACTTATTGATATGAAACCATTGTTTAAATTTAAAGTTATGTGATAATATGTGAAAGACATTGGATTTGTTGTCACATATGAATCATGCCTAAGTTCGGCAAAATAACTTAAACACCGTGTATTACAATAATACAAAGTGTTTGATGAATTGTTGAAAGTAAATACATATTCGATGTATTGTGTTTTGACAAAATGGTAATTATCATTATATGATTGTTTAAATGTGTAAAGAAGTTTACCAAAGGAAACATAAGTATGAGACTGTTTGATATGATCAAAGTGTTTCATCGACAAAGGGTATTAAAGATAAAGGAGAATCTAATTACTATGATTTGATCAATAGTAATGGAATTCGACTTTATAAGAATGGCATGAAGAAAAGTTGTGGAATGCAATGCATTTCAAATGTCAAAATGCAAAGCATCACAATGTGATATTAGATATCAAAGGGGGGTGAATAGATGGCACCAAATAAATCGTTGTAGTGTAGATGTAGAGACCATTAGTTAGAAATAGTTAGCACTCAATTAGAACATATAGTAAACCATCTGGATTCGTGAGATCGGCTCCATATCTAGTATGGATCATCGTGTAAGTTTTGGGGTTATTCGATATAACCAAAACAATAGCGAATAAGTCCTTGTAAAGTATTTATTGGAGACTTTGAATACGAAATCCATAGCTGAAACCAAAAGCAAAACTTGTATTGCTTGGATTTTGGTGCATTCTCGAGAAAGTTCACATTCAATGATATTTCTCGATTATGGAGAAAATGAAAGATAGTGAAAAACACGATGAGGATTCAAAATCCTGCATCAGAGTATTGAGAAGCACAATGGAAAGCGTTCCTAAACGGTTCTCTTCACAAAGGAAAGAATCAATGATAATGATCATTGTGTTTTCCCCACTGGCATTTTCACTACATGAAGTAGGATTCAAAATGAATCCCATATCTTGTATGGAGACATTTGTGAATCATTTGTCATGATTACCAGAATATGATATACCTACGAACTACTAAGGAAATAATGGTAAGCTAATGATATGAGAAATCCTAAAGCAAAATTCCCTTGAGATTAGAAAGCAATTCGTTGCTGAATCTTACAAGTAAAGGGGTTACTTGAATTTTCCCAAATAACTGCAAAGCCATAGTGGAAAAAGGGGTGAATGACAAAAGCACAATTTGTCAAGTATTGGACAAATTCAAATGAATTTGATTCAAGTGTGTTGAATGTCTAGTGGATTTAAAACTAGTAAAATTACTAGTATCTCATAGTAAATCTCCAAGTTTGATATTTGATCAAAGGATTTTGAAATCGTTCAAAATAATGAGTGGATATGAAATTTGCACGAAATTGAGTGGGGGCTATAAAAGTCTTGCTAAAACAATATGTGAATGACATATTTTTTGAGTGGGAGCAATATAAGTCTCAAATTCAAATATGTAGGAACATAGTTTGAGTAAGAGTAGTGACTCATACACAAATATGTTGGGAACATATTTTGAGTGGGAGCTTAAAGGAGTGATTCTTAAGTGTGTATACGACATATTAAGAATAAAAGCGCAAGTACCAATAAATAAGGATTTATAGGGAGTAGAAGTTGGTAATTAGTATATTACGATATTATGTAGTATTCCTTAGGGGATTCTGAAAAGAGTTTCATAATAGAAGTTAGTTAAGGAACTGGTCCTTAATAACTCAAGTTAGGAATAGTACTTAGTTTAACATCAATGGTTGATAGAAAGAAAAGGATGATCATCATCCACTATGTTGAGACATAGGTTCTATCTTAGAAAAACCATGATAGTAACTTAACATAATAGATCCAAGAAGAAACGTTTGAAAAGTGATTAAGTTCGAATCACGGAACATTGAGCTAAGTTTCTCCGCAGTGTCTAATAGAGAACTGTAGACATGTTTTCCAAATCCATGAAGGATGACATATCTTAAAGCATAAAGGGTTATGTTCTAAGGGAATGTGTTGGAAACTCCTTCCGACTAAAGTCAAGTAGGAAGCGAGGTGAACAAAACATCGAAAGTTGCACAGGGTGCACTCGCCTTTTCAGGGTACCAGGATATATGGTGCCAATGATTAAGAACAAATGCAGCTAGTTTATTTGTACTCTAGTGCAAGTGGGAGACTGTTGGAAATATGTCCTAGAGACAAAAAATAATAAGGATTATTATCATATTTCATAAAGTTTATGATTGAGTTTTATATCATGCTATAACTATATTGAGAGGAAACATCAATACATGTGTGATATATAAACAACCAGGGGTTCACAGTGAAACTCTAGTCACTAGTTCATTTGTCAACAGATGATCAAGGTTTCCTAATCATGTGGCATTTATGCCAGTTGGAAATGGAGTCAACTCATTCTGAGAATGAGATGATGAACCAATACCCAACCTAACATTGTGACCCGATCATGTCACGAATTTCAAGTTATGATGATTAGAAATGGATCCTCATAGACTATTCCTTAGACCGTGAGGCTATATCAATCACTGTCTCCCGAGAGTGCTTAGATAGTATCAAGCGTCACTTGGTAATACAGTGATTATAAAGGTGTGTTTAGGTACTCGGAGGAATCGTAGAGGCAATATATGTCAAGAGTGGGATTTGTACGTCCACGTGACGAAAAGATACTCAAGGGCCCACTCGGAGAAGTTATATCCAATAGCTGGGCAGCGTGTGATTTGATCACAGGGATATCACTTGTTGGAATGAGTCAAGTAGCATTGTTAGGTAACGAGATTGAACATGACATGGTGATGTCATTGATCAGATCTCGGGCAATGCAAGTATCGAGAGACAAAGGGAATAAGACACGACTGGCCTGGTTCAAACGACGAAAGATCTTCGTGGAATGCACAGGGGTCACATGGCCATCCAGGTCCCTCTGTCGATCATTGTTCCAGGAGTGTCCCGACCATGTATGGAGTGTTCCCGAACTGTGGGGTATCACGCTTAAGGGCTTGATGATGCTTAGAGAGTGTTTATAGGATCGGTAGAATCACCGAAGAAGAGTAGAGAGAAAACCGGAAGGGTTTCGGTAAGTCCGGAGGATGTCCGGGGCGGAGGTGGAAGGTGCCATAGCGATGGAGATTGAATAATATGTGAATGAATGTTAAATATTGATTTAATCATTTATTCATAATTCTTGAATAAAGAGAAAATCAATTTAAAAGGTCAAAAGGCTTAATGGGCCAATTCCGGAGGGAAAAGGGCCCATGAGGGAAAGGCAAGAGGGGAGAAGGGGCAAGGGGGTGGCTAGCTGGGACAAGCCCCACTCCCCTGCGCGGGGCCCACTAGGGCTGACCGACGACTGCCCCCCCCTCTCCCTCTCCTTTAGTCCCACCCAGGGACTTTGAGGGAGGTAGTACCTCCCCTCCCCCTATATATAGTGGGGGTATTTGGCCAGATAAATACACACAATATTCAATAAAGGTTTCCTCACTTTTGGGGAGACCTCTAATTGATATTTTCTCTCTCTCTCTCTCTCTCATGACCGTGGTCCCAAGTTCGGACTACGCGAACGAGAGACATCTTCATCGCGGAGCACCGTCACGTTGTGGGATTCGGATCCAGGAACTCTACTTCCACAACTACTACTGGATCAGGGAAGCGGGAGTCATCATCAGGCACCGGACGTGTGTAACTCCCCGCGAGGTGTCACACTTGATGCACTCAAGTCGTTGGAGCCGTAGGAGCGCAAGGACTTCATCACGACCTTGAGGTCGGCTTCAGCTCGTCTACATCAACCAAGCTCTCCTGAGAGTTAATATTGCTTGTCGGTGTTCAAGGCTAAGTTCGCGAAAAGCCCCTCCCATTACTGCATTACTAATAGATAGGTCCTGGCAACATCAGGGTTTAAGGGGCGTAGGGTAAAATTTTAATGTTTTCATACGCGAACCCCTACAGTGGTATCCGAGCTAGATCTATGCGTAGTAATGCTAGTACAGGTAGAACACACGGGATGTAGCATGTGGGCGTCGATCTTTTAGTTGTTACCCTCCCACGTGTACTTGTGTATACCACAGTAATGCTTGATGAAGCGGCCCCCAACCGACTTTACACGTTCATTCGCGAGACTGGTCCACGCTTGACATACGGCTTGTACCGTATAAAGTGGCTTTGGGGGTGTCTGTCTCTCTCGTATTAGTTGGTATGCCATTTGCAATGGAGGGCCCCGAAAGGGGTATAGTATAGACAACTACTTGATCAGCGTTGTGGTGAAAGTTCGTAGGTAAGAACGATTCTTGTGCGAAAGCCCATTCAGCCACGTAAAATATGCAAAGATAGAGTAGAGGCGTCTAACTTTGTTTTGCAGGGGGCGTTACTTTGTGATATGGTTGTGGCAAAGTTAAAGTGATTACCTTTTGTTATGAAGTAGTAGTATATAGTCACGGAGGTGACACACTACCACGCCAGAAAGACACCGGTACCCTGGTATCTATGGTGCCGGAACCCTAGTGCCGGAATCCGGTGACGACGTATGGAGATCACGACGTGAAGGACCATATCACATCGCATTTACATTCAATGTTATTGTTTGTATATCTTATTGTGTGCTAGTATTAGATACTCGACAGTAGCCTAATAAGATGATCCCTGTTAAAAATTACCAATGCTTGTGTTCTCCCTTAGTGTGCACCACCAAGAAAGTTCTTCGGTATGAGGCAGGTCGTGATGAGCGGGTGTCAGACATATCTATGTTTGCATACAGTGGGTGTAAGCCATGTTGCACAGCGAATACACTAAGGTTGAGTTGGCGAGCCTAGCATGTAGCAGACATGGCCTCGGAACGCGGATGGTCAAAAGATCAAGCACGAGTCACATGAATGATGTGACCGACGTTTAGCGCCACCCTAGAACCCACATTGATGGCCGTGATGATCGAGGGAGATGTGGGGAAAAGGGGTCGTGTTATCACTAGAACCCTTCAGGGGATAGGTGTTTCTGAGTGGAGTTATTATTAACTTATTTAATTATAAACTTAGTCTAAATTCATTTTGCAATTATAAATGTAGAAAAAGGTTCTCCCCGATGCTACCTTTCCTATTAACGATTGGTTGGTTATAAGGAGAGAAGATCAGGCTAGACGGATCAAACTTCACTATATGGGTTGCGTGTCTCCATGTTCTCCTTAGCGTGAATAACATGGTCAACTGTATACTCGACGAGATGGATTTGGAGTAGCCATGTTTCTATGAGACCTCAGAGCAACGGGAAGACCGCTATTACCATTGTAAGATGGCCTCTTTCATTGGTTACAATGCGTTTCGGAATGGTGAATGAGTTGTGGCCTGTCATGGGTAATGTTGAACCTTGTACAGTAATGCTACAGCTTAGGACACAATTCGTGGAACAAGCACGCATATGTGAGAATGAGCTGATGGGAGATTTCCTCTCCATTAAGATGGGGGAGAACTCATCACTTGATGACCACTTGGAGCGCATGCATGATGCGTACATGAGGCATGCATACTTCCTGGATAGCTAGATGATGGGGTCTTTTGCAAATGGCGTTGTGTTGCAGTCACTGCCACCAAGCTACCAGGCACAAGTCAGGACTTGCATTATGAGAGGCGACGCGGAAACACATGATTTCCATAGGTTCATATCACATCTCAGGAATGTGATGGTTGAACCCATTGTTGTTGAGGTCATCAATGACAAAGGTATATATTTGATATACAATTTTATAGATGTTATAATCTTGCAAACACATTTGCAATGTTAAGTATATTCGATACTTGTTTTGTTTTGCTGAAAATAGGTCCTTCTGCATAGAGGTGCTTGCTGGAGAAGAGGTGACGTTGCGTGTTGATGGCGAGCATGATGATGATGGCCAACGACACTCTCGCTCAACATTTATCATTTAGTTTATATTTTAGAATGATTATTGTAGTTGATAGATTGTGAACTTCTTTAGTGTGTCTCACATTTTGTGAGATGGTTATTCATATCAGTTTGTAACAAATAGTTGTTCCACTTTTATGAATGATCTCTATTCGTGTTCATATCTTGTTTGATTATATGTGAAATATCCTTGTTGTTTGAAACTAATTGATAATACATGAACATTTCTAAAATATTGAAATGCCTTGAAAATACCCAACTTATTGATATGGAACCATTGTTTAAATTCGAAGTTATGTGATAATATGTGAAAGACATTTGATTTCTTGTCACATAGGAATCATGCCTAAGTTCGGCAAAATAACTTAAACACCATGTATTACAAGAATACAAAGTTTTTGATGAATTGTTTAAAGTAAATACATATTGATGTATTGTGTTTTGACAAAATGGTAATTATCATTATATGATTGTTTAAATGTGTAAAGATGTTTACCAAAGGAAACATAAGTATGAGACTATTTGATATGATCAAAGTGTTTCATCAACAAAGGGTATTAAAGATAAAAGAGAATCTAATTACTATGATTTGATCAATAGTAATGGAATTCAACTTTATAAGAATGGCATGAAGAAAAATTGTGGAATTCAATGCATTTCAAATGTCAAAATACAAAGCATCATAATGTGATATCAGATATCAAAGTGGGTGAATAGATGGCACCAAATAAATCGTTGTAGTATAGATGTAGAGACCATTAGTTAGAAATAGTTAGCACTCAATTAGAACATATAGTAAACCATCTGGATTCGTGAGATCGGCTCCATATCTAGTATGGATCGTCGTGGAAGTTTTGGGGATTCGATATAACCAAAACAATAGCGAATAAGTCCTTGTAAAGTATTCATTGGAGACTTTGAATACGAAATCCATAGCTGAAACCAAAAGCAAAACTTGTAATTCTTGGATTTTGGTGCATTCTTGAGAAAGTTCACATTTAGTGATAATTCTCGGTTATGGAGCAAATGGAAGATAGTGAGAAACACGATGAGGATTCAAAACCCTGCATCAGAGTATTGAGAAGCGCAACGGAAAGTGTTCTTGAATGATTCTCTTCACAAAGGAAAGAATCAATGATAATGATCATTGTGTTTTCCCACTGGTGTTTTCACTACATGAAGTAGGATTCAAAATGTATCCCATATCTTGTATGGAGACATTTGTGAATCGTTTTTCATGATTACCAGAATATGACATACCTACGAACTACTAAGGAAATAATGGTAAGCTAATGATATGAGAAATCCTAAAGCAAAATTCCCTTGAGATTAGAAAGCAATTTGTTGCTGAATCTTACAAGTAAAGGGGTTACTTGAATTTTCCCAGATGACTACAAAGCCATAGTGGAAAAGGGGTGAATGACAAAAGCGCAATTTGTCAAGTATTGGACAAATTCAAATACTAGATATGGAGGAACATAGTTTGAGTAAGAGTAGTAACTCATACACAAATATGTTGGGAACATATTTTGAGTAGGAGCTTAAAGGAGTGATTCTTAAGTGTGTATACGACACATTAAGAATAAAAGCGCAAGTACCAATAAATAATGATTTATAGGGAGTAGAAGTTGATAATAAGTATATTACGATATTATGTAGTATTCCTTAAGGGATTCTAAAAAGAGTTTCAGAATAGAAGTTAGTTAAGGAACTGGTCCTTAATAACTCAAGTTAGGAATAGTATTAAGTTTAACATCAATGGTTGAAATAAAGAAAAGGATGATCATCATCCACTATGTTGAGACATAGGTTCTATTTTAGAAAAACCATGATAGTAACTTAACATAATATATGATCCAAGAAGAAACATCTGAAAAGTGATTAAGTTCGAATCACAGAACGTTGAGCTAAGTTTGTCTGCAGTGTCTAATAGAGAACTGTAGACATGTTTTCCAAATCCATGAAGTATGACATATCTTAAAGCATAAAGGGTTATGTTATGAGGGAATATGTTGGAAACTCCTGTAATACCGACTAAAGTCAAGTAGGAAGCGAGGTGAACAAAACATCAAAAGTTTCATAGGTTGTACTCGTGTTTCGGTGATTACATTTATAATAATAGATAAGGGTAACATCTTAAGTGTTGTATAATGTTATGGCGGAACTAGTTCGCTTTTAACGTAGAATGATGTGTCCTAGGGCACAGTGCCCATGAGAAAGCCCTCGAAGTTGATCTAAAGTCATTGTAGGCTCCTAGAATCCGGCCTCATTCTGCTTCCATAGTGACGATGCATACACAAAGATGTTATCACGCGATGATGAAGTATTAATATCAATCAAGGTGACATTAATAAGTTGCAAAGTATTTGGGACTGTAAAGTACAGGCCCAAGACACAACCTCTTCCTTGAGCAAGCATGTTCAGGGTACCGGGATATATGGTGTCAATGATTAAGAACAAATGCAGCTAGTTTATTTGTACTCTAGTGCAAGTGGGAGACTGTTGGAAATATGCCCTAGAGACAAATAATAATAAGGATTACAATCATATTTCAGAAAGTTTATGATTAAGTTTTATATCATGCTATAACTGTATTGAGAGGAAACATCAATACACGTGTGATATATAAACAACCAGGGGTTCACAGTGAAACTCTAGTCATTGGTTTATTGGTCAACAGATGATCAAGGTTTCTTGATCATGTGGCATTTATGCCTGTTGGAAATGGAGTCAACTCATTCTAAGAATGAGATGATGAACCAATACCCAACCTAAACATCGTGACCAGATCATATCACGAAGTTCAAGTTATGATGATTAGAAATGGATCCTTGTAGACTATTTCTTAGACCGTGAGGCTATATCAATCATTGTCTCCCAAGAGTGCTTAGATAGCATCAAGCGTCACTTGGTAATACAGTGATTATAAAGGTGTGTTCAGGTACTCAGAGGAACCGCAGAGGCAATATATGTCAAGAGTGGGATTCGTCTGTCCACGTGACGGAAAGATACTCAAGGGCCCACTCAGAGAAGTTATATCCAATAGCTACACAGCGTGTGATTTGATCACAGGGATATCACTTATCGGAAAAAGTCAAGTAGCATTTTTTGGTAACGAGATTGAACACGACATGGTGATGTCATTGATTAGATCTCGGGGAATGCAAGTATCGGGAGACAAAGGGAATAAGACACGACTGTCCCGGTTCAAATGATGAAAGATCTTCGTGGAATGCACAGGGGTCACATGGCCATCTAGGTCCCTCTGTCGATCATTGGTCGAGGAGTGTCCCGACCATGTATGGAGTGTTCCCGAACTATGGGGTATCACGCTTAAGGGCTTGATGATGCTTAGAGAGTGTTTATAGGATCGGTAGAATCACAGAAGAAGAGTAGAGAGAAAACTGAAAAGGTTTCGGTAAGTCCGAAGGATGTTCGGAGTGGAGGTGGAAGGTGTTCCATAGCCACGTAGATTGAATAATTTATTTAATAAAGAGAAAATTAATTTAAAAGGTCAAAAGGCTTAATGGGCCAATTCAGGGAGAATATCATTTTGAGGTCCGAAAGTTGAGGCGCCCAGGCAACGCGGTACCCGAGTTGATTTTAATCACCGCGATTCAAAAAGTTGGGGCACCAATTGCTGAGAGGGGTGTTTCGAGTGAATGATGGCCAAACCCAATATTTTCAAATCGCGCTCGTTAAGTCAGGATATTCCATTACACTAGTTCCTGTTGTGCCCCTACTTCGCCAGTCACTCTTCTTAGCCACCCTGCACGTGTCGTAGGGGCAAATCCATTACTGTAGTTTCCTAACTCTCGACACTGAATCTGGCTATGGCGGCGGTGGTCCCTTTTCTTCCCTTCCTCGACCCTGAATCTGCTGGCGGCAGAGGACCTTTTTTCTCCCTCCCTTGACACTGAATTCGACGGTGGCGGCCCAGCATGTCTTGCAAGGCGAAGGTTGTAGCTACGTCGCCGACTTATTCGGGTATGTCGGGGCCAAAGTCTGGGGCTCAACACGAAGCAATGGCGAGGTCTTATTCGGGTCTGTCGGGGCTCAACACGAAGCAATTGCAAGCCCTAGTTAGCGAGGAGGTCAGCAAGGATTCTGCTCCCAAGGTACCTACGAGCAGCGGGTTGAAGAGAAAAGCAAGGCCGGCGACGGATTGTTCGTCTCTGGTGGGCGGATGCGGCACCCAGATCTCGAAGAAAAAAACCTGGGAGAAGAGCAAGAAGTGAATTTTTCTTATCTGTGTCTTATCTTACAAGTAGATTAGTTACGGCATAATAGAATCGAATGAACTGAAAAGTTCCCCTTTTTAATCAAATTAGGCACATCTTTGATACAAGGGACCTATATGAGTTCACAGTTCATGTTCGCCAGTACACTGCAAAACTTGATTTTGGTTGCGAGAGGGTTGTGTTCGGGCAAGATGTGCATCTTCTTGTGAATTGCAAAGAGGTTGTGTCTGTTTCGCAGCTGGTAGATATGCTTGCCGCTAGGATTCCCTGGGTTCTAGATAGATGACAAAATTGGTGTGGTGCAACATGAATGATACCTATCAGCAAATTGAGCACTCCCATGAGATTCAGATGGTTTGGGAGTGTTGTGAAACTAATCGTAAGGTGAAAGTTGAAGTGATGATTGATGATATGTATGCAGATGCTGGAGATCTTGCTGCCAGAGCTTCTACTCCTAGAGAATACAGACCAATAGATGCTGATCTAGATAAGTTCAGTATACGCATAGAGGTGGATTCATACATGACAAAACTTGATGAGGGAGTTAATAAGCTAGTTTTGTCATGTACTGTGGAGATCACTATCGATTCCAAAAACATAACTCTTGATGAAATGAGAGAGATGATCGGTAAGGAAATCAGTATTGGCCCTAAGCAGATGGCACAAATCCGGTGGTGGCATCATAAGAAGCAGCAATTCATAGAAGTTTTGGATACTGAAGATCTTATGTAGATTATGCGACAAAAGAAGCAAACCAGGAAGGTGTTCTTCCTTGGTACCACTTCTGATGTTGTTGAACAGGTTATAGAGGATGTAGAGGCCCCTGTAGTGGCTGGACAGAATGACGTGGTCGACGTGGATGAAATCTAATGAGAGCTGCTACCCTAGGCTTGTCATATGGACCGCGGGGTTCCCCTGCATGTATTTTTAATATTGACTGTTGTTGCATTTAGAGCGTGTTTCTGTGATTATGTTTGTTGAGAGATTGCGATATAATGTTGTGCGAGCTGTTGATATTTTCGGACATGTCACTCACTGAAACCATCGTTGTTGTAATCTATACCTAATAATAAAGAAAGGAACGCTTCTGTCAACCATCATTTTTTCGGACGATTTTACCCTCCCACTAGATAGATAATTACCCACCAATGCCACCCGCAAGTGGAAAAACCGATTCATTTATTTAGTTTCGGTATTTTGCTTGGTTGGCACCTTGGTGGTCACATACGACCGGCAGGAGCTCGAATCAGTGAGTTGTGCAGGGAGGAAGGGAGGCACCGGCGGCGGGGTGCTGCTCCGGCGAGAAGCCAGTATTTGGTCCATGGTATGCGCCGGAAGCTCGCGCTCTTCATCAAGGTCGCCGATGGCGCCGCGGCCCCTCTCTCCCGCACTAAGCAGGTCCACGCATGCCTCCTCTTGGCCTCCATCTCCATCTCCGACGACCTCCGCCTCTTCGTGCCCGACGCCTAGACCTGCGTGCTACTCTCGCGCTCTTTGCCACCATGCGCAGCTCCGCCACTCCGCCCGAGGCACACACTTTCGCCTGCGTCCTTCGCACATGCTCCGACTGTTCTCGCCCAGGCATGACCAAGATTATCCATGGTATTGCCTCTTCTTCCAGAATTTACTCCCATCCTGTCGTCACTCGTCAGTGCGTATTCCAAGTTTTTGGTTGTGGACAGTGCCTGCCATGTGTTCGACGGATTGCATGAGCCAGACTTGGTTCTCTGGAATTCGATGATGTCTGGGTACGGGTACAGAGAAATGTGGCTAGAAGGGCTTCAGCTATTTTTTGCAATGTGGAGACCCGGAAGGAGGGATGCGACGCTGCACGAGGTGGCCCACGATGACCGGAGGGAGGGAGGAAAGGCGCGGCGAAGAGCCAGGCGGTGGTGTTGTGCTCGGGACAGAGGGAAGGAGACGGGTGTGCTTTGGACTTAGTACGGAGTGGCCGCTGATCTGGACCACCAGTGTCATCATTTTCCCCATCTTGTTCTGGCAATGGGAGGCACTGTGTTCGATCTGAGGTTTGGAATCACCCCTACACGACATCAGCCATACCCGGTGATCTCCAAATCCGACAAGGTCCAACTCTCTTTCCTTTGGTCCTTGGATCTGTTTGGCTGATCCTATCGAGATGCATCTTACTGTGGTTGCCGGTGATTTCTGATGGTCCTACCTTGGTGGTTGATATTCTTGCAGGGTAAGAATGCCATTGTGCACCTGAAGACCGATTTCCAGAGGTTCAAGACAATATATTTGGGTATATTCTGACGCCCAAAAAACTATATGCCAATTTGTATTTGTGCTGAATTTAATTTGTTATATTGCGGTGTGAAGCTGTTTGAACCGCTTAAGAAGGACCAGTCTCATTCCACATGATCAGTCTCTACCGAGCACTCCGGTAGCTCTGCAGCTTCTGAAGTTTTTTTTGGAAAATTTGAAACCTGATCAAAGGCTTCATATTCGTGGATCTGTTAATATCATGGTAATAGTTGCCTACGCTTAGCTTTGAAGAATGCGGTGGTGTACATTAAAAAATTACATAAACATACATTAGTACCTATGTTGGATCGTTAGTTAGTTATAGACACGTGCACTAAAGACTGCTTACTCCCGTGTACACTAAAGGCTGCTTACTCCCATGTACAAAATTTCAGTAGTATAATTCTTCATGATTAATTTTTTATACTCCCTCCGTCCCAAAATAAGTGATGTGGGTTTGTCTAGATTCACATGTATCTATATACTAAAATACGTCTAGATACATCCGAATCTAGACAAACATACGTCACTTATTTTGGGACGGAGGGAGTATTAAAATCAACCCGGTGCAACGCACGGGCATTCGTGCTAGTAAGACATAAGTACATTATAGTTGACATGATTATGTTTCTTAAGATGACGTACCGTACTTGTTTCTATTATTATGTTTGTTGGGACATTGTAATGTAATATTTTGTGAAACCATGACTGGATAAGTGATGCATAAATACATTATAGTTGACATGATTATGTTTTTTGAGATGATGTATTGTACTTGTTTATGTTATTTTGTTTGTTGAGAGATTGTAATGTAATGTTTTGTGAAACCATGACTGGACAAGTGATGCGTAAGTACCTTGTAGTCAACATGATTTTGTTTCTTGATTTGATGTAATATACTTGTTTCTGTGATTATGTTTGTTGAGAGATTGTAATGTGATGTTTTGTGAAATCATGATGTGATTATGTTTGTTGAGAGATTGTAATGTAATGTTTTGTGAAACCATTTCTAAACAAGTGATGCATAAGTACCTTGTAGTTGACATGATTTTATTTCTTTAGATGATGTAATATACTGGTATGTTTTCGTTAGGCGATGAAATTGGGATGGAGAGAGTACAGGTTTAATATTTGAAATAAGAATGTATGAAGAGAATCCATATTAGGCAAGAGACAGTAATCCAGGGAAAGGGCATGGTATCCATTAAACTATTGTAACATGCCAATTTAGTCATTGTTGCAGTGGTAGAAGGGATGCTCTCTCTCTCTCTCCTCACCGACGCCGACGCTGTTGCCAGCGACGACGCATTTGCCATGTTGTCCTTGAACGACAAGGACGACCAGTCGAGCAACGATAGCCTTCTCTCCGACATTGAGTATTCCTTCCACGATGTGACTTCCTCTGTTTTCTTGGGCTAGGGTTAGGCAATGGTAAATCTCTCGATCTGAGCTCCATATGTGCATGCATTCGTCTTTAATTCCAACTTTCCGTTTACCTATAGGTACCACGGACGATCTACGACTCCGAATGGGAGGGCCTAGATCTCGATGGAGAAGTGCCATGTGACCATGGGCTAAAACTGAGGAGATATGTTGCATTCGAAGGCAGTAACACTAGGATTAGGTTTTTGGGCTGTACAAATTAGGTTTGTTTACATTATGTGCAATGGTGACATGAAGAAAAATGTATTGTGTATGTTCATAACACTATAGTGTGTGTGTTTTTAGGTTGGCCCGGTTTTAAAGCAGTGGAGTGGGTGGATCTTGAGTGGCCAGATGCACTTAAGAAATGTTTGGCACAGTTATGGGAGATGTATGAGTTGGAAAGGTCGGAGAGAATTACTGATGCTCATGATGCAGCTAGAAAAAATTATAGGCTATCGGTATGAAATAAGGAGCTGGAACAAGAAATCGAGAATTTGCAGTCAGAGCTAAGTGATAGAATCAATGGGAGCTTTGTTGTTGGAACTGCAAACAAGCTTTAGGATAGTCACAGGTTGTTGATTCATAATGCAGAAAAGGAGAGGGATCAGCTCAGGGAAGACAAGAAGAAGCTAGAGTACTGCATTGCGGATCTGTTGAAGGAACTGAAGAAGGCGCGCGTGGGTGACCAAGGACAGACTACCGAGAAGGAAATTTGAGATGAATAATTTATGTTGTGCTAATGCCTAAAACTAGTTAACTGTAAGACTTGCAGTTGCGCTTTCTTAACTAAGACAAACTCCATCCTCGAGAAAATTAATTTCAGACGAACAGACATATCGTGCATAGAGTTAAGTTCATGCTTACAAAATCACCACTATAGAGGATAAACCAGGCAGTTCAGTACTAAATAGACATATGTTGGGTTCAAGCGAGCCTGGCCCGGAGCTGCTTGTTTTCCTCTCTAAGATCGGCCAGCTCCTTCAGTACTTTGTCGTGCGCCAGCTGCAGGTTCCATCGCTCCGTCATAGATTCGAGAAGTTGGTTCGTAGCCATACGATTTTCCTTCAAGAACCCTTTCATGATCTGCGTCTGCTTCCTAGCCGAGGTGCGACCTTCACTGTGAAGCTTCGCCCAGCCGGCATTTAACTCCTTCAGTTTTTGGCACTTGTCAGAAAGGACTACGAGTTCAGCGCGCAGGTGGTCAAAGGCCAGTTTCTGGGAATTATGCTTCTCCCTTTGGATTGCTATCTTGTCATTTAGCCAGGTCGCCAGGTCCTGGTCGAGCTTTCGCCTCTTTCTCTGCAACAAAAATACATAGTATGGTTTGTTCAATTCAGCAGGACAAGCTTGTTAGTTTCCATAATTAACTGAATCGACTTGTGGCACTGTCATAATTTCAAGGAAGAAGCAATCTAGGACTAATCAACATTTTATGAATCGACTAGTGGCATTGTCATAATTTCAATTTCAAAGACAAATAAGGTTTATCTGCAGTTTAGTGTGCTATGGGTTTTTCCCAATATCACCAAATAGTAGTGGGCTAGTGGCAAACTCATAATGCAGAAACCCATGTCCAGATACATAATGGAAAGAGCACATGGTGTCCATTCATGAACATGAACACCAACACATGTCCAGATAGATAAGGAGTTTCCCTAGGATTCTTATTGCACCCTATAATGGGAAGCAGACTTGGGTATTGCTCTCTGAACCCTAAACATTACAAAAGGAGTGGAGCACGAACTGATATTTGTGTCCCCTCTAACGGGAATCAGACTTGGGCATTGCTCCGATACGCCTCCAGACAAGCCCTTAGCTCCTCGTTCTCTTTCCGAAAACCCTCGAGTAAGGTGATCCCTCTGCTCATGTCCTCCTTCATCTCTTTCACTGCATCCAGGCAACGGTTCCTGTCATGGTAGGCTCAGATGGTAGCCTTGGTTTCCTCGACGCGTCCTCTGAGTGCCTCGGTGACTTCATCGTGCAGGAGAGTGCACCTTTCCACGAGATTCGTCTTCTCCTCCATGAGCTTGTTGATTATCTTGATGGCCTGTTCTTGCCTGTTCAAGTTATGGTCGAGCACTTTCTGCAGCCTCACGACATCACGTGCAAAATCTAGCGAGATCTCCTTCTGCACAGATAATTGCTTGCGTAGGCTCTCATTAGCTTGGGTGAGGGAGCGTGCAAGCTCATGTTGGTTGTCAATCTTGGCACTTATCGCGTCCACCTTGTCACGGTACTCGGCCTTCGATCGCTGCATCATTCATGTTAATTGAAATAGAAATTATATAATTACACTCCAGGTTCCAGGTGAATACTAATACAGATCAAAAAATCCTCGTTGAATCTATTGACCGCAGTGTTAAAAATGGACCTAGAGATCTATTCATGACCACGATAAACTAATCATAATCACAAAAAATCCATAGTGCATCTATGAACAGCGGTATTAAGGAAAGACCACGAGATCTAGTCATATTCATGAAAACTAATACAACTCGCAAAAGAAGAAGAAAAACCAATGCGGAGTGGACACGATCTAAGAAATCCACATCACAACTCGGAGAAATAACAGTGTGGAGATTTGCTACCTCGCTGAGACGTGGAACACGGCCGAACGGGTCCTGCAACGCCTCCGTCGTGGTGGATTCTAGCTCCACGGCCGGCCTGTAATACGTAGAAGAGGAAGAGGAAGAAGAACAAAAACAAGAAGAAGCTGAATAAGATCATGATGGAGAGGGAGATGGAGAAGAAGTAGAACAAGAAGACCGTACCAGGAGGATCCCTTGCCTGCTAGAACATTCGGCGCCATTGTCGGGGGAGATTGGGCCTCGGTGAGAGGGGGCTTGAGCGGCTGGCAGAGCAAGAAGTGCCTCACGGCAAGATCTCTCCCTTTTCTCCGCGAGGATCGTCGACCGGCCTCTCCTCAGGGGAGCCATGGCTTGCAGGGTGATGGTGGCGGTGGCAGGAGGAAGAAGATAGTGATTAGTGTGGGAGAAGAGTCAAAGAGTACATGCCGTGGTCCAGTAGTACTACTACTATTATGCAAGACCACCGTGTATGGTCTACCTTCTCAAAGAAGCCTGGGAGGCAGGGGTAGGTAATCGATGGGACTTGCCTTTATTAGGATGGATAGTTCAATGGTCTTCGGCGCCTCCCAAAATCCAGTATATAATAAGAGGAGTGCGAGCCGGATGGTCATCACGGGCATCGGCGCGCACGTCCCGCGTGTGTGTGTCATGTGTTGTTGGGGCAATGACGCGCGCAACTACTGCACGATCACGTCGGCACGTCAAACTCCGTCGAACTCCACGTCGACAGGCATGCACGGGATATTTACGAGTCTAGAATACGCTGTGCCACTTTTGTTGTGATCAAATTATGTTCTGTACGCGAGATATTACTTCTTATTTTTTTGATAATCGAAAAATGCATGCGTGAACACGACGCACGAAACTGCTGATCGTCCTTGATCAGATCGGCACCCCACTCTGTTTGTGTGCCATCGACCATTCGGAACAACTACCTCGAGCATGATGCCCCCTCGTCGTGGCAATGGCAGGTCCAAGCCGTCCAGTGACTATCCTGCGTCCCCGGCTCTTCGCTGCATCGTTCGCGCTCACAAATCGCCTGCTGAGGCAGCACGTCATGTCCGACCGCGCCAGGATCCATCGACATCGGCACTCGAGGACACCTCGACGTCAAAGCTCGTACCGGCCGTGCGGTAGGAGCGTGGGTACCTACAGCGACGGACGAGCGCAAAGCAGCATCTAGGACGGGGGCATGTGTTCCACCGGCAAGTACGGACAAGAAGAGGAACAAGAAGAAGACCAGGAAGAAGAGAGGAGACAGCTATTTGGACGAGTCCAACTCGGCCAACGAGGAGGCATTCATCGATCAGTTGGAGGCAGAAGTGGAGGAGAGTGATGTGGACCCGTGGGAATACGAAGAGGAGGAGGAGGACTCCGACGAGCATATAGCGCGCTTATTCGAGGAAGGGGGCGGTGTCGAGTCGTCAGAGGAGGACACCGACGGTGGTGATGGCACAGACCATGGCGTTGACAAAGACAAGGACGAACCGGGAGACGAAGACGATAGCTTCTTCGAAATATGATCATTTATTTTATTTATTTTATTTAGATAGATGTATTTTCACTTGTTTATGGAGGTAAAGTATCAGTGGCACGGATAGAGAGGTAGCACAAATAGACCATGCATAAAAAAAGTGGAGAAGGGAGGTGTTATCCTGCCCGTTGGATCACATAGGATTAACGGTTGGTGGAGACGATCCGCGTGACGTCTGTGTCAGCCAATCAAGGCGTAGCATCCAGAGTGAGCACACGTTTGGGCTTTTGTGAGATTTGTGACAGAGAGAGAGGGCAAATCTCTTTTCACAAACCACATATGGAACCACCATTGTCATTGAAATGTGTATTCTTTCATTAACCACATCTAGAGTCATTTCATGTCTATTCTTTTCACAGACCACGTATGGATCCACCAGAGTTCATTGCTTGTGTGTTCTCTTCACAAACCACATATGGATCCACCAGAGTTCATTGCATGTGTGTTCTTTTCACAATCCACCTATGGATCCACCAGTGTCATTGCATGTGTGTTCTTCTCATTAACCACAGCTAGAGTCATTGCATGTGTATGTTTCCACAGACCACATATGGAACCACTAGTGTCATTGCATGTGTGTTCTCTTCGCATACCACATATGGATCCACCGATGTCATTGCATGTGTGTTCTTTTTATTAACAACAGCTAGAGTCATTGCATGTGCGTTATTTTCACAATCCACATATGGATCCACCATTGTCATTGCATGTGTGTTCTTCACATTAACCACAGCTAGAGTCATTGCATGTGTGTTCTTTTCACAAACCACATATGGAACCACCATTGTCATTGAAATGTGTGTTCTTTCATTAACCACATCTAGAGTCATTTCATGTATATTCTTTTCAGAGACCACATATGGATCCACCAGTGTCATTGCATATGGATCCACTAGAGTTCATTGCATGTGTGTTATTTTCATTAACCACATATGGATCCACTAGTGTCATTGAATGTGTGTTCTTCTCATTAACCACAGCTAGAGTCATTGCATGTGTGTTATTTTCACAAACCACATATGGAACCACCATTGTCATTGAAATGTGTATTTTTTCATTAACCACATCTGGAGTCATTTCATGTGTATTCTTTTCATATACCACATATGGATCCACCAGTGTCATTGCATGTGTGTTTTCTTCACATACCACACATGGATCCACCAATGTCATTGCATGTGTGTTCTTCTCATTAACCATAGCTAGAGTCACTAGATGTGTGTTCTTTTCACAAACCACATATGGAACCACCATTTTCATTGAAATGTGTGTTCTTTTCAGAGACCACACATGGATCCACCAGTGTCATTGCATATGGATCCACCAGAGTTCATTGCATGTGTGTTCTTTTCACAATCCACCTATGGACCCACCAGTGTCATTGCACGTGTGTTCTTCTCATTAACCACAGCTAGAGTCATTGCATGTGTGTTCTTTTCACAAACCACATATGGAACCACCATTGTCATTGAAATGTGCATTCTTTGCAGAGACCACACATGATCCACCAGTGTCATTGCATATGGATCCACCAGAGTGTTGGGTCCGCAGCATAGAAAACAAAAAAAATCCTATGATGAGAACTACATGCCAAGATCTATCTACTAGGTACAGAGCAACGGGTGGACATACATGCATCGAGAACTTACCCTCGAAGACAACGAGTTTTTTTAACGAGTAGGAACTCGTAGTTGATGTAGTCATACACTTGCCTATCTCAAGATCGTGAGGAATTCCGAGCACCGCAACTCAGCAGCGCATCTATACTCGCACACACGTTCAAGCCACCGGACAACCTCCACCTCCTCGCTGCAGTGATCCAGCGGAAGCAGCAACTCCTTCTAGATGAAATGCCACCGGGAACATGTATCTCGCTAATCTGAGACCATGGGGGAATAATTCTAGAGGGGGAGAGAGATCCTTCACAAGGAGGTGTGAGGAAGAAGGAGGAAGAGGGTGGCCTTTTATAGGAGGAGGGGGTGCCCCTCTTTCATGGCTGGCACATGGGGGTGACTCCTCACCTCCCCCATTCATGTGGTGGTAACCCCTCCACATTAAAATGCCTCTTCACATTCCCCTTTAAAGTCCCTACTTTAAATGCATTAAAATTCTCCAAGTTTAATGCTCTCTCATTTAATAAAACTCTTTTATTAAATTTATTCAGAATTTTGTTAATTACTTTAATTAACAAACATTCACATATAACCCCTTGCAATATTTCAATATCACATGTAGAACCACTTTTTGCAATTTCACCCGAAACAATTCCGGTTTCTATCGAAACAATTCCTGCGCTTTGCAATTCTTTCGTTTGAAACATATGTGCTCCAAAATGGTGTCCGGTAACTCTTAAGTGTGTCACCCTATGGTTCGCGAATAATGCGGACATGATTGAGACTCTTCTCAGATCAATAATCAGAAGCGGGACCTGGAGATCCATACTGATTCCTACACATTCAATGATGACCTCTGTGATCGTGAGAACCTTTAACGCTAGTAACTAAATCCCTTTGTATCGCGATATATTACATGTCCGAGATTCGATCATTGGTATTTCCATACCTAGTTTGATCTCATTACCGACATGCACTCTTTTCTCGTTCCCGTGATATAACATTCTAGTGATCACATCACTTGCTTGCAAGATATCTTAATGTGATATCACCGAGATGGCCCAGAGTATATATATCCGTCATCGGGATTGACAAATTCCACTCTTGATCCATGAGCCTCAACATAACACCTTCGTAGCACTGAACCCATCTTTATAGTCACCCTGTTACGGTGTGACGTTTGATGTTATCAAGATACTCTTCCGGTGTTAGCAATTAACATGATCTCATGGTCTAAGGGTAAACATTACTTCGTATAGTGTTATAGCAATATAAACATAATGACTTTGATCGTAATGCTATACTTCGGATGAATTTTCATTACATCATTCAACTAATGGTGTGACCTTGTTATTAACAACATCCAATGTCCATGATCAGGAAACCTTGATCATCTTGTTAATCAACAAGCTAGTATATAAGAGAGGCATAACTAGGAACCCTTTTTGTTTATTAAACACACATGTATTGACGTTTCCTATCAATACAATTATAGCATGCAAAATAAACATTTATCATAAACATGGAATAAGATAATAACCACTTTATTATTGCCTCTCGGGCATATTCCCTTCACAGAGTTCATTGCATGTGTGTTATTTTCAAAATACACTTATGGACCCACCAGTGTCATTGCATGTGTGTTCTTCTCATTAACCACAGCTAGAGTCATTGCATGTGTGTTCTTTTCACAAACCACATATGGAACCACAATTGTCATTGAAATGTGTATTCTTTCATTTACCACATCTAGAGTCATTTCATGTGTGTTCTCTTCACAGACCACATATGGATCCACCAGTGTCATTGCATGTGTGTTCTTCTCATTAACCACATCTAGAGTCACTGGATGTATGTTCTTTTCACAAACCACATACAGATCCACAAGTGTCATTGAAATGTGTGTTCTTTTCAGAGACTACATCTGGAGTCATTTCATGACTATTCTTTTCATAGACCACATATGGATCCACCAGCGTCATTGCATGTGTATTCTTTTCAGACACCACATATGGATTCACTAATGTCATTGAATGTGTGTTCTTCTCATTAACAACAACTAGAGTCATTGCATGTGTGTTATTTTCATTAACCACATATGGATCCACAAGTGTCATTGCATGTGTGTTCTTCTCATTAACCACATCTAGAGTCACTGGATGTGTGTTCTTTTCACAAACCACATATGGATCCACCAGTGTCATTGAAATGTGTGTTCTTTTCAGAGACCACACATAGATCCACAAGTGTCATTGCATATGGATCCACCAGAGTTCATTGCATGTGTGTTCTTTTCATTAACCACATATGGATCCACCATTTTCATTGAAATGTGTATTATTTTCAACGACAGGCATTGGCCAGAAACAATCGGGATGCAAAGCTAACCAGCAACTGCTCCGGGCTTCTAAAAATACACGATCCCCGATTGTTAGGCATCGTTGTATCAGGGTGCATGGACGATAAGGATGTTCTTCGTGAGGGCGATCCGCAAGAAGTATGTTCTGCGAATTGATTGGCAGTGGCAACCACGTTGGGCCTATGTCCTTGCCCTTATCCCCTTAACCTCGGGGCCGAAGCTCAGATCGTGTTCCTTCATCGCCATGGAGAGGGAGAGGCCCAACCTCAGCTTGCACGAGGCTCAGATGTTCGCCCACTACGACATACTCGCGTCACCGTTTGCGAGGCGTTAGGCCTCCTTCGATCTCAGCTACGCCGGGGTTCCTATCGCGCCGCTCTTGCACGACAATGCATTGGCGAGGCAGATCGAGGAGCACCGCCGCTAGCTGCCAGAGCAGAAGAGGGTAATGGCATGGTACTCACGCACGAGCGCGTACTGGCGAAAGTTGTTCAAGAAGGAGCGGGTTGCGTTGATTGAGCTATGCGGAGCCCACCGGCGGGAGATCCACCCAGATCTGCGCAACCCCGAAGGGAGGCAGTGCTTCGGGTAGTGCCTGGGCGTACGACCTCCACCATTATCGATGCTACGCGCCATGAAGAATCCATGAGGAGGAGGAACGCTGCCGGTAACATCGGCATCGATTCTGACGCGGAGGAGGCTGGCGGCGACGCGGACAACATCGTCGATGATGGAGACTATAGGAGCATCATAGTTGATTAGGGCCACTTAAGCATAAACCTATGTACGGTATATTAATGCCCTCTTTGGATCTGGGTCACTTGAGTCATAGTCGATTATCATCATAATCTATATATGTTGGCCATGTTTTAGTTGTCTTTGTTTTTGAAACTAGTCGAAACTCGTCCGATCCTGAAAATAAAGTTTGTGCGTTCTTGGCATATTGGATGGGACAATACGCTGACTCTGCTCCCAGCACTTGATGGCACAGCCATAATTTGGAGTGCGCCAGAGGAGAAGGATCGAGTGTGTTATAATAGTGTACTACTCCTGTCCAGATATAGCTGACTTAGTTTTTTTAGATATTTAAATGTATCTATACCCAAAACATGTCTAGATACATGTTTTAGGTTTCTCTGTCTTTCAAACTAATCAAAAGTCATCAAATTCTGAACAAACAAAGTCATTGTGTTCACATCTAATGGGACAATACGCTGACTCTACAACTTGATATCACAGCCATAATTCTGGAGTGCGCCAGAGGAGATGGAAATCGAAGGGAGATGGGAACTAGTAGCTGCGTCTATACGCAGGTAAAAATTAATGTAATAATATTTAAAAAATTGTAATCTGGTCCACATGACCCCATCACAGACACGTTGCACGCGCCAGATATAAATAAAGACGACACGACTAGTTTAGTTTCAATGATATAATTCAACATACGACGTTACTGTGCCCGCATCTTTTTGCTCCACTTATTAGTCTGCTAGCCCACGCTGCATTAAGCAACAATTCATGAGGATAAAAAATGATAAAATGGCAAATAAAACAATTTTTAAGTTTACCTTTCATCTGGAGAATCGTACAAAGATGAAATTGGCAGGGATTTATTATTTCTCCTGCAGTTAGCCGAAAGATCCTCAAGAACATCCTCAATCACCCCTGTAACTTCTTTATATTCTAATACACCTCCATTATTTGCCCTTTCCTCCCCGTTCTGCTTACCCTTTTGTTTCTTTTCACACCCTTTTCTCGCTGGCACCTCCACTTCTTTATAAATTGGCTGCTTACGTACGTTTTCCTCCGAGTGCTCATCACCGTTTTCCTCCACCTGCCGCACTTCCTCAAGTTCTTCGTCTTCGCGCTTCTCTTCCTCCAGTTCTAGCTGAGAAGCCTCATTTTCTGCCACCGGGGTGTGAACCGGGACAAGATCATGTGTAACTGGGATTTTGCACAACCTTGATATGGCCGAATCCGCCACAACGTTTTCATTTCCTTTTGCTAGCTCCTAGCCTTAAACCTTTATCGGTGGAGGCTTCGATCCTTAGCTTTCTAGGCCTCCCAGGTGTCCTCCTAAGAACTTGTGGTTGAAGTTTGAACCCTGGATCGACAATCTCCCAATCATTTTCATCGGTCATAGGTGGTACGTTTTCTGCATAAGTTGTAGGAAACTTGTCACGGAGAAATAGTTGTCGACATAGTTCTCTATTTCAGCTCTGCTACCTCTAAGCTTTAAGATGAAGTAAATTGCATGGTGACATGGCAGACCAGAAATCTGCCACTACATGCATGAACAAGTCTTGTTTACAATGTCTACAGTGTACCTCCGTTCACTTCCACGCTTATATTGTGCATAAACCTCAGCCAATGTTCTGGAACTTCTGACCATCCTCATCTTTATCGTTCTCATTGCCCTGGTTCTTGCATTCAGTAACATAACCACCTTTGGAACTATTTTATGGCCTAAAAAATTTCTTGCACAAATTCTTTGCCTTAAATCTATCTTCACCATTATGCACTATCTTATTGCATCCAACAAAATAGCAATTCCAAGTGTCTTCATGCCCAAAATATTATCATTGAAACTCTACCAAATTATTGCAAACAAAATCCACCTTGCTTAACTCACCAAACTTGCTTCTGGCCCATAGCTTGGTGTGATGTTCTTCAAGGTATTTTTTTTCACCTTTGGCACTACATACATGTTCTGCAAGTAAGTAGCATGCGTGCTTGGGGTGTATGTGTATGCTAATCGCCACAAGTCCTCTTCAAAGATCTTCCCTTTAAACTTATTTGTGAAGTTAGTAGCGAGGTTCCGCATGCATTCCCTATGCTCAACCCCAGGAAACACAGCATCAACAACATTCTCAAGACCCTTGCATGCACCGGTGTGTATCACCAAGCCTTCAGGGTGACCAATTACTACCCGTAGTCTCTGCATGAACCATGTCCAGCTTTCATTTGATTCACCCTCGAGAACAGCATAAGCTATGGGTAGAAGCCAATTATGCGCGTCCAAAGCACAAGCAGAAGCAACATGTCCCCTGAACTTCCCTGTTAAAGAAGTTGCTACTATTGCCAAGTATGGCCTGCAGCCCTCTAGGAACCCCTTCCAGCATGCCTTCAGGCAGACAAAACATCTCTTGAAGCATTTCTTATCTGCCTGCTTATACCTGACCCCCCTCGAGACCTTTTCTCTTCCTTTCACAACCTTGTAATCAATGTCAACAACACTACCGGCTGATGTTTTCTCTACCTGAGCTTTGAAACTATACAACATGTGAAAACTATCATTCCACTTTCCTTGAATGAAGTCTAGAGCCATCTCCTTCCATCGAAGACTTTGTGGTAAGGAATCAGAATGTTAAACTTTTTGCTAATCTTTGATCTGAGTTCAGCAGGTCCAATGTTATGATCCTGCCTCACCCAGTCAAGTAAAGTAGCAGCAATCCACTTGGTAGTCGCTGGTCTAATTTTATCACTTAAAGAAGTATTAGGGCAGTTATGTTTCTTCGTGTTTACTTTGATCTGCATTCAATAAGAATCCAAATAATTCAGAGATAGTTATCAGCAGAATAAATATGAGAAAGACTAAAACTAAATGTAGCTATTGCTACTTGAAATGGGTGTCCACCCCGCATTTGAGATGCATGTAATCTCCATTTACACACATTACTTTCCCTACAATGCACCCTAAATCTCTTTTGGTAGCTCTTTTCAATGATAAATTCGAACCCAACTCTGATTGCATAGGTTGCAAACGCATATCTGCAGTCCTCCACATTCTCAAAGACAGTCCCCTCATCAATTGTAGGATTGTCCCTATCAAAGTGTATCACTGGCATGTCCTCGTCTTTGTCGTCGTATCTACATCCCATTTCCACATCTTCACATTCCTCTTCCTCATCAGTCCCATAGTCAGGCTCAAAGTTCGAATCAACCAAATATTCCCTACTCTCCATCCTATCAGGGTCAGCAGCCATGTCTGGATATGCTTTCTCATCATCATCCGCATCGCCACACATTTTAGTGTCTTCATGCTCGCTTGACAAAGCATCATGCTCAAGGACAAGCTGTACAGACGTCCTGCGGTTACCAACACGTATCCTTGCCATCACCACGGGACTAGAAACGCTAATTAGGGTATGCAGAAAAGGAATCACAGTTCTTACCCTTCGATGTGGATGCATGGCACTTTCTCCGGGATCCATACCTCCAAAGCTCTGCACCCCGCTTCCTCTTCTCCTGTTTCGTTCTCCTCTGTGCTCTCCAGACTTGAAGGAGATTTCGTGCTCTCCAGCCGTGCAGGACCCACCTCCGTGTTCTCAAGCCTCGCAGGATCCATCTCCAAGCGGGATTCGGATCACCGGCGTCATTGGGCGCCTAACGCAACGGCCGACTCTCGGTTTTCGTTTCCAGACACGCCTGGGCGATGGACGGTGGCAAGGAGACAGGGCAGGGAGGGGAGGGGAAGGTACGTGAGGGGATGGCAGGGAGGGGAGGGCGGGAGGACGATAGCCCAAGGGGATGATGAGAGTGGTGCACGACTGAACGGAGTGGCGGCGGCAGGATCAGAGGAGCGGAGCTGGTTGCGACAAAATATGGAAAATTGCACAATAATGTGTTGGTGCGCGGCACCAGCCCTCGAACCTAGGACGCGTGCCGTCAAAGGTGGAGGAGGCGGCCCCGCCAGTTAGAAAACATGCCACCTGTCAGCGCACTATGCATGGTAGCACTTCACGGAATTTTTTAGCCGGCCCCACATGTCAGTCTGTTTGATCAAAACTTGCATGTAGTGCATGGCTAGTTCATGTGCTAGTTCCGAAAAAAAGCCCGTTGATCCAAACTTGAAGTGGCAGTTCTGCTTCTTCTCCCTCATCTTCTCGTCTCCTAGCAGTGGCAGTTCCGCTTTGTCTCCCTCGTTTGTTCTCCTCTCCTTCTTCTCCTCGCAGTGGTAGTTCTTCTTTCTTCCTCGATCTAAACATTCATGCACGTAAGCCATGGCCAGTAGCCGGATGAAGAGGAACTGGCCTGATCTCCTGGCCGACCCACTTCGCAAGATCGCCGACTACTTGCTGGAGAAATAGGAGTACGTCGACACCTATGCTGCTTGTCGGGAAGTCTGCACCGATTGGCGTCGCACTTTAAAGGTGCCTGAATTCCATCTCAACAACTGGATCATGATAGATCACACACTTCCAGACGTTGGCGACTTCACCTTCCTCAACCTCGCCACTGGTTGTTGCTTTAGGACAAATCTAATGGACGTCCATCGCAGGTTCACATTGACATCCGATATATATAACATTCATTCATTTGTATTTTCCATTGTAAACATATTAGTGCTAACTGATGCCCTCTTCTTCCAAAAGATTCTACTTCGTCCATGTTTCTCGTGGCATCATCGTGCTTGCTCAGAGGGTGGAGCCATACCAAATTCGGCTTCTGAACCCAATCACTCATAAGTCTAACACTGAGTTTCAAGCACACATACCATCTGATCTTCTGCAATCTGTCGTTGTGACGAAGTCCCTGACGATGGTGTTCGTTTGCACAAATTATCTAGATCATATTGCATGGGCCGATGAGAGCACCCCAACGGGGCAAATCAATGAATCATTTGGAGAAGGATTGTATTCGCCACCTCCTGATACATTTCTGGTCGGTATGATGGCATTCCGAGGGGAAGTATATGCATTACTTGAGAATGGAGACATCATGTCGACCAACATCCAGTTAGAGCAGCGCGCGAGCACTGTCACGATAGCCAAAATATATCCAGCCCCAGTCTTTGAACAGGTACGCGGAGGCTACAAATTTTACCTAGTTGAGTCAGATGGTGATCTGCTTCTTGTGTTGAACGGGGATTTCGCCAAAGGGCAACCGGTGTTGTACCGGGTGGACACGGAGAACCGCTCTCTCGAGGCCGTCGGTGACATTGGAAGTTGTGCCCTCTTCGTTGATTACCACCGGTCTATCTCCATTGACACTAGGTTACACCCAAAATTCAAACCCGGTTGCATATACTACAGGAATTATATCAGACTATACAATCATGAGACTCAAGCCTGGGAAGAGGAACCAACAATGATGTATGGCTTAAGTCTGGAACATACACCGAGGCCTTACCCTCTGGACGAGATACTGGCAGCACATTGCAGACGGAGAGAGTTCTCTGAACATTTGTTGCAGCACGCGGGAGCCGCCGACGACGATAAATATAGGGGAGAATGAATCTTATATTCATCCTAGGTTATTTGCTAGCATTTTAGGTCTATTTTTTGAAGTAGAAATTTGTACTGTATTTATATTTTTTCGATCAGCAGTATGCGTATTACCTTTCAGACAAAATTGTAATGTATTTAATTTTAGTACTTTCAGAATTCAAAGTATTTATTTTTAGTAGCTTCTTTCATAATTCTCTGTGTTCGACAGCCGGAGTCGGTGGCGGGCATCAGCTCAGCACCGGAATTTAGGTTCCACATGGAAAATTGCACAATAATGTGTTGGTGGGCGGCACCAGCCCTCGAACCTGGGATGCGTGTCGTCGAAGGTGGAGGAGGCGGGCCCACCATTCAGATAACATGCCACGTCGTCATCCCCTATTTATGAAGCCCTTTAAAAAAAAGAAAACACGCCACATCGTCATCCCCTGTTTCTGATGGTGTTGCTACAATTCGACGGTACATAGTGGCATAAAAATAATATCGTATAAACATAAGGGCACAGTCATCAACATTTCTAAAATGAAACCCGGTCTCCTACCTGTCCTGGTACATTTCCCGATGAGGTGGATAGCCATGACCGATCTTTTTAATACGTTCGCACTCTTATGCTGAGAAGGGAAATAAAGATTGAGCTGTTAATGCAACGAGTGTTAAATTATTGCCCTCTAAGGAAATGGGAGATGGTTATTTTCACGTGTGCCTGTAGTCCAAACCTATTGTCGGTCTTTCACTCCCCTTCTCCAACAAACCACAGTTCACCTTGCGCAGCTCCTCCGCGCCATACCACCTAGGGTAACATGACCCCGCCTAAGCCGCCACCGCCGCTGCCGTGATAGCCGCCAAAACTGGAGTATTTAGCCCCTCTAAGGCAGGCCATGAAGCTCTACTTCAAGGCCAGTCTCCCATTGCCCTACTAGGCGGATGATTTCGCTGAATGTGCCGAATCGGTCGCGGCGGTGGCGCAGGCGTCGTCGGTGTCGGATGCGGCAAGCAGAGCCAAGAGAGCGATGTGGAGAAATTGTGCGGTGGCATTACAACATGCTCTAGGCAGTGGGAACAAGGTACATATCAAATCATTCACGAGAGCATGTCGTCGAGGGTACACACCCTCGAACAGGGCATCGCCAAGATCTAGGAACTCTCGCGTCCATGCTTCGGCGCGGGCTACCTTACCGTAGTGGGGGAGGCTGGGAACACGCTGTCTGCGGCAAAGATGCTCCATCCAACACACCCTCGGAGGCCGTACCGTGGCGGCGACCAAGCGTCTACACTTAGCATGTTGGATTGTTCGACAGCCGGAGCCGGCGGCGGGCATCAGCTCAGCGCCGGAATTCAGGTTCCAGTTCACACGGACCTACGATCCCAAGAAGAACATGTCGAATTTCAGTTTCAAAGAAATCGTTGCCGCTGCACGGATGGTACAACTGAACCAGGACTGGTGCATGCAAATCGGTCGTGCATGAATGATGCAGATTTCTTATAGTTTGGCGGGAAGGCAATAGATCAGTTTGGGTTAAATGATCAAAGAACTTATGTCCTCTCAAGGCAATTGGCCAGCCAACTTTTCTGGTGGAGATCTGTAGTTTCTTCAGTGTAGAACAGTTAAGTTCAAACTAAAGAATGGCTTTTGTAGATGAAATGCTGACGAATTGTTCTATAAACTAGTAGGAAGTTTAGCCCACTTTTGTGCAGGTATAAGACCATTTTGTATGGAAGTACTATTGTTGCAAGCAAATACTATCAAGTCTCTATTTCCTTTAATTACTAGTCGTGGTTAAATCCAGTTAACTAGCATTTTTTATCCCAGACTACAGATTTTGCGTATGTTGTCTGTGTTGTAAACCATTTTTCCTTTGTCTTGTGTTTTCTGCAAAATGGTCCTGCAGTTCAACGTGTTACAAATATAGCTACATTGTACTTGAAGAGGAGATGGACTACATTTTCCTGGCATCCATAGAATTGACATTGCTCATTGCTAGACCACCCTCTTTTCATGAGGTTGTCCTTAGTTATTCACAGAAATTATAAAGCACGGTGTTCAACTACATCGGTTCAAACTATGACACACACACTACATCAAATTCATTACCCACACATACTACATCGACTCAAACTATTAAACACACATACTACTTCAAATTCATTACCCACATGTACTACATCGATTCAAACTATTACACATTTTTAGTCAATGCTAACTTCCTGCTACGCTCTCCATACTACAAATTCATTAGCCACACATGCCACGAAAATTCACTAGAGCTCTGTCTTCACTCGAGGGAAATCAGAACCACCAGCTTGTCCAAGCCCAGTTCCCCCACCGAAACTATGTGCGCCGTCGCGAAACAGTCGTGGTCCAGTGCCATTGATCCTTCCAGGCCAACACTGCAGGCGACGAGGATGCTTTCTGGCAGCCTCTTCGGGGCCCTGAATGCCATGTACCGATTCCAGAACCTCCTCTATGTGGATTATGACCAGGTGCTTCCAGCAAAGATGTCGCCCTGCCCTGCTTGGAATCTGCACCTCGTACATCTTAGGAACGTTGTCAGGATCTTTCAGCCACGCCTTTACCTCGATGACCCATCTGTCTCTCGGTGGCACGATTTCCACCAGCTTGCCGCCAAGGCTACTAATGACCTGCTTGAGGGCCTCCGGCTCCCAAGCATCCAATGGGAGGTCGTCAAAGCCGAGTTTGGAGAAGAAACGAAGCTGCCCCAAGCGATCGTCCCGCCCACAGGCACGATGCCAACGCATGAAGCTCATTTTCTCCTCGTAGCACTCGAAAGAACGGGAAGAATGCAGAACACGCTCGGTGTCTGAGCTGTGCTCGAACTGGACGAAAAAATCGAATGGCAGCGCGCATGCCTCAATCTTGACCTCATTTCGTTTGATCCAAAAACGAGACCTGAAAGCCGACAGTAACTATGTCGGTGACATGGCAGGACGAACACCCAGCACGGTGGCCATGAGAGTGTGGTCGTCGAACTGATGTGCTAGGGCTACCATGCATGGGGTGCGCGGTAGCACGCAACTGCCCGAGGCCGGTCGCCGGCCAGGATCGCCCAACAGGACGCGCTCCGCCGTGCAAGAAGGACTAGCCAAAGGCGAGATATTAGTCCGGGGACGCGAAGCTCTGATACGGCGAACAATGCGACGGCGATGGCTGTGAGCTTTGATTAGGGGCGTGGGAGGTTGACCGGACATGGCAGGGACACAAATTAGAGCAAGTGCGAGCTCCGATCTAAGACGAGCAGTCGGAGCTGAGCAAATGTTATGGGGAGGGGAGTAGGGGAGTAGGGGAGAAGAGCAGAGCAAAGAAATAGATCTGGTCCAATCAGGAATCTCGTCCACGCAGGGGTAAACTAGTCCATGACCGCAAAATATAACAGGGAATACTGACAGGGCGGGCCAAGAAGAGTTGACCTAACGGCAGTATTTGAGTTCAACCGTTTTTCGTCTGGTTCAAACGACCATTTGACCGTTAGATTTATATTCACCCCTATTTGGCCCTTCTAGACAATTGGCGATTCTACTACGGCCCCTCTGCGAGATTGATGACAACTCGGGTACCGGGATGCACTCGCCCGGGAAGTTTGGTACCGCAAACAAACAATCCCCAATTCAGGAGGGAAAATGGGCCCATGAGGAAAAGGCAAGAGGAGAGAAGGGGCAAGGGGGTGGCCGGTTGGGCCAAGCCCCCCCCACCCCCACCCCCCCCCCCCCCCCCCCCCCCGCCCCGCGCGGGGCCCACTAGGGTCGGCCGACGGCTGACCCCCTCTCCCTCTCCTTTAGTCCCACCCCGGGACTTTGAGGGAGGTAGTACCTCCCCTCCCCCTATATATAGTGGGGGTATTTGGCCAGATAAATACACACAATATTCAATAAAGGTTTTCTCACATTTGGGGAGACCTCCAATTGATATTCTCTCTCTCTCTCGTGACCGTGGTCCCAAGTTCGGACTGCACGAGCGACAGACATCTTCATCGTGGAGCGCCATCACGTTGCGGGATTCGAATCCAGGAGCTCTACTTCCACAACAGCTGCTGGATCGGGGAAGTGGGAGTCATCGTCAGGCACCGGACGTGTGTAACTCCCCGCGGGGTGTCACACTTGAGGCACTCAAGTCGTTGGAGCTGCAGGAGCGCAAGGACTTCATCACGACCTTGAGGTCGGCTTCGCCTCGTCTACATCAACCACGCTCTCCTGAGCGTTGACAAGGCTTTTCGGTCTTCAAGTGTAAGTTCGCGAAAAGCCCCTCCTATTACTGTATTACTAATAGATAGGTCCTGGCAACATCAGGGGTTCAGGGGCGTAGGGTAAAATTTTATTGTTTTCATACGTGAACCCCTACATTTACATCATGCTATAACTGTATCAAGTGGAAACATTAATACATGTGTGATATATAAACAAACCTAGGTCCTTAGTAGCCTCTATTCAACTAGTTCATTGGGCACCTGATGATCAAGATTTCCTCATCATGGTGCTATGAAAGCCAACTAACAATGAAGTCATATCATCTAGAATGATATGATGGACATTTTCCATAGATGATTGTTGCAACACGATCATGTCACATAATTAATAGTTGCAATTATCAGAAACGGAATATCCTAATCCTTAGACCATGATATCATATTAATCACTATTACCAGAGGATTACTTTGATAGCATCAACCGTCATTTCAGTAACTAGGTGACCATAAAGGTGCATGTCGTGTATACGAAGGAGCGTGTAGAGGCCTATGCATCAAGATCGATTTGTCCTCATGTGTGACAGGAAGATACACCGGTCCCACTCAGTGAATTACATCCATAAGTTGCACAATGTATGATTAGGTCATGGGATGGAATTTCATGGGAACGAGTAAAATGGTACTTATTGGAAAGAAGATTGAATAAGGTATCATGATACCGATGATCAGATCTCACACAAGTCTTATATCGCGTAACAAAGGGAATTGGACATATTGTTTAAGGTTCGACACAAGTCTCGCTATTGATCATTGATAGAGATCATGTTTATAGCATTCCCGAACCATAGGGAAACACGCTTAAGGGCGATGCGATGCTTGGAGATCCTCCTAAGAGATGGAATCATAGAAGAGAGAGAAATCGAAATTATTCCGGAGAGATCCGAAGTTGTTCGGAGAAAGAAGAAAAGGAAAAGGCTAAAAGGAGTTTTGGCTAAATGGAAATTTATAATATGCATTTATTATATGTTAATTGTGAATTAACTTATACTAAATAAATATATAAATTAAAATGAAGCAACTTTCTCATTAGGCCAAAATCCCGGAGGAAATTGGCCTAGGAGAAAGCCGTAGGAAAAGGCAGAAAAAATTGCAAAAGAATAGGGCTGGCTTGACCAGCCCACACCTACGTGGGAAGTGGGTAATATGCGTCGTGCGGGGGCGAGCAGTTGTAGCCGCCACTGCAATAGGCCTGCTCGACCTAGCCCACAAGGACGGGCAGGGAGCTCGCTGTCGCGCGGGCTGGCCAGGGGTGTAGGCTAGTTGTGGCCTCCTGGCCCATCACGGGTTACGGGGGTGTGGGCTGCCATGGGGATGAGCAGGTGCACGGTGGGCCATGCAAAGGCCCACCCGGCCATAGCTCTCCTCTGCCCCAAGCAGCCTGCTGCGCCAGACCGCCGCGGTGAAGCTGGCCCACCCGGTCCGCTGACAGCCGCGCTGGGCGCTAGTGCCTGACAGGTCGTGGGTGGCAACTAGCCCACCCGGCTGGCAAGCAGGCATGGGCTGGCCGCCCTAGGCCTAGCCGGCTGCTGCCCTTTATTTTGCCCATTTCCTTTATTATTTAGTCCCAGATGGGACACCTAAAGGGGAGGGCACACCTCCCTTCCCCTATATAAAGGGGTGCCCATGGGAGGATTAAAACACACCAAAATATATTCTCTAAGGATTCTTTTCTTAGAGAAAACCCCCCTCTCTCTTAGTTTCCTTTGTTGTGGCACGGTCCCAAGAAAGGACTGTACGCGCAAAGTCAACGCATCTGCGACACGCTGTTGTGCTGTAGGGATTTCTCCACGAGGTCTACTTCCGCAACCTCGGCAGGGTTCAAAAAGTTCAGGAGTCATTGCGTTGCACCGTATGCATGTGATCCATCGGGGAAGATGCACTTGTGGCGACCGACCATCGTACAAGGACCTGGACAAGGGGTGATGTGCGAGGAGCTTCGTGACCTTGAGGCCAGACGGGTATGACTACATCATCCACGCTCCTGCATGAGCGTGATTCTCTCTCGGTCTTCAAGGGTACATTACCGATGTCTTCCTCCATTACTGCATTACTTCTAGATAGATCCTTGGGTACTCAGGGTGTTCCGCATAGTAAAAAAATTATCTGTTGCGGAAACCCTATAGCGGTATCAGAGCCCGATCTATGGTTAGTATGCTATGACGGATAAACACATGCAAAGTGTGGGCATAGATACCCTTGTTGTTACCTTCCCACGTGTATTTATTTAAATCGTGGTACTGTGAGATGCAGCGGCCTGACCAACCTTACACGTAATCCTACGCGAGACTGGTTCCACACTCGACATATGGCTTGTATTGTATAAGTGGCTAGCGGGTGTCTGTCTCTCGCGCAATAGTTGATATAGCATCTACAACGGAAGGCCCCAAAAGGGGTGTAGTAGAGACACCTATTGTATTCATGTTGTGGTTGGAAGTTCGTAGGCAGAAACGGTTCTGTTACAAAAGCCTAACAACCACGTAAAATCTTCAATAGATAGAGTAGAGGCGCTAACTTTATGTTGCAGGGAATGCTTTGTGATCTGATATGGTTGCAGTCATGAAAAGGTAAGGTAGTTTACTTTTCCTAATACTAAGTTGTGTAGTAGTAGTCATCGACATGATGAACGACAAGACCGATGGTGTCGTGGACTTGGCATCAAACCGGAGCACCTAATGGATATCATGGAGTGTGAAGACAACCATGTCACGTCACATCTAGATTATATATGATTTGATCTTTTGTGTGCATCTTGTTTGTGAAGGGAATATGCCCGAGAGGCAATAATAAAGTGGTTATTATCTTATTCCATGTTTATGATAAATGTTTATTTTGCATGCTATAATTGTATTGATTGGAAACGTTAATACATGTGTGTTTAATAAACAAAATACAAAGTTCCTAGTAATGCCTCTCATATAAACTAGCTCGTTGATTAACAAGATGATCAAGGTTTCCTGATCATGGACATTGGATGTTGTTAATAACAAGGTCACAACATTGGTGGAATGATGTGATGAACATTCATCCAAAGTATAGCATTACGATCAGAGTCATTATGTTTATATTGCTATAACATCATACGAAGTAATCTTAGCCCTTAGACCATGAGATCATGTTAATTGCTAACACAAGAAGAGTATCTTGATAACATCAAACGTCACACCGTAACAGGGTGACTATAAAGGTGGGTTCAGTGCTACAAAGGTGTTATGTTGAGGCTCATGGATCAAGAGTGGGATTTGTCCATCCCAATGACGGATAGATATACTCTGGACCCTCTCGGTGATATCACATTAAGATAGCTTACAAGCAAGTGATGTGATCACTAGAATGTTATATCACGGGAACGAGAAAAGAGTGCATGTTGGTAACGAGATCAAACTAGGTATTTGGATACCGATGATCGAATCTCGGACATGTATTATATCATGAGACAAAGGGATTTAGTTACTAGCGTTAAAGGTTCTCACGATCACAGAAGTTATCGTTGAATGTGTAGGAGTCAGTATGGATCTCCAGGTCCCGCTTCTGATTATTGATCTGAGAGGGGTCTCGATCATGTCTACATTATTCGCGAACCATAGGGTGACACACTTAAGGGATATCGACACCATTTGGAGCAAATATGTTTCAGATAAAGATTTAAGAAAGCGCTAGAATTATTTCAATAGACACCAAAACTGTTTCGGGTGAAATTGCTGAAATTGGTTCTGCATGTAATATTGAAATGTTGCAGGGGGTTTTACGTGAATGTTTGCTAATTACAGTAATTAATAAAATTCTGAATAAAAATAATAAAAGAGTTTTATTAAATGAGAGAGCATTAAATTTGGAGAAATTTAATGCATTTAAAGTGGAGACTTTAAAAGAGAATGTGAAGGGGCAAATTTATGTGGATGGGGTTACCACCACATGAATGAGGAGGTGAGGGGTCACCCCTTGGACGCCGGCCATGGGGACAGATACCCACCCCCCTCCTCCTATAAAAGTCCCCCCTCACACCCCTTCTTCCTCACACCTCCTCGTGAAGGATCTCTCTCCCCCTCTAGTATTTTTCCCCCATGGTCTCGGATTAGCGAGATACATGTTCCCGGTGGCTTTATCTGGAAAGGAGTTGCTTCTTCCGCTGCTTTGCTGGAGCAAGGGACGGAGGTTGTTGGGGTACCGGACGTGTGTGCGATCACGGATGCACCGCTGCTTTGTGGTGCTAGACTTGGTGGTGCTGGACTTGCTGGAGCTGGATCTGATGGACGTGCTGGAGACGGACCTGTTGGACTTCATCACAATCTTGAGATCGGCAAGCGTACGACTACATCATCCACGAGTTCCTACTCATTAACAAAACTCGTTGTCTTTGAGGGTAAGTTCTCTATGGATGTATATCCACCCGTTGCTCTGTATCTAGTAGATAGATCTTGGCGTATAGTTCTCATCGTAGGAATTTTTTTGTTTTCTATGCTGCGAACCCCAACAGTGATATCAGAGCCAGGTTTATGCGTAGGTGCTTTGCATGGGTAATACACATATGTTTATATGTGGACGATCATGATCATGTTATTGCATCTTCTGTGTATTTTGGATATTGGTGGCATAGTGGGATGAAGCTGCCCGGACCAACCTTACATGTCATCCTACATGAGACCGGTTCCACGACTGGCATGCAACTTGTTTTGCATAAGTGGCTGGCGGGTGTATGTATCTCCTACCATAATCAATATCTGATTTACAACGAGTTGCTAATAACTTAGTTATAATCGTTGTGGTTCCATGTTCGTAGGTAAGACAGGTTCTATCTTCGAAAGCCCTAAGCCACGTAAAACTTGCAATGGATAAATTAGAGGCGTCTAGTTTAGATCGTTGTTGGGCTAGTGTCATGATATGGTAATGTTGTAAGTAGATGTATGATAGATACTCTTACAACACACCTAACGTGTAAGTTTCATAGACCTTGGCCTTACACACAAAGGAATGATAGAGATCATACCACGATGCATATGATAGAGATCAAATGCATGGACCATATCATTCCACTTTACACATATGATGTTCGCATCTTATATTGCTTGTTTGGCGTTTTAGTAGCATTATAAGATGACCCCTCATTTAAATATCAAGATAAAAATGTGTTCTTCCTTAAGTATGTACTGTTGTATGGATCGTGTTTCGAGACATCACGTGATGATCGGGTGTACTCGACTCTATGCTTTCATACAACGGGTGTAAGACAGTTTTACACATGCGAGTACTAAGGTTCTTACTTGGCGAGCCTAGCATGTACATACATGACCTCGGAACACGGACCGAAAGGTTAAGAATGAGTCATATAGTTGATGTGATGCCCATATTGATGCTCGCCTTTGAAGCTGCACCGACTCACGTGATGATCGGACTTGGTGTAGTGGATTTGGTTCATGTAATCACTAAAAAGTCACGAGGGATGTCATTTTTGAGTGGGAGTTCATTTCTAAATTGGATTAGTCGAACTCAATTTGTCATAAAACTAAATCAAAGTGAATTTGCATAATTTGTTGTAGTCATTGGCGTCTGTTCACTACCTTACGCTTAGTTTTAATTGAGATAATAGAACTATATAATTCTGGATATTTACTTTACAAACTGGTATCGTATTGTTTTGAATGTCAATTTAAAGTTTATAAGTCCTATTGCAGACTTTCAGCAAACTCTATTTACTCCATGAAGTTTAATAAGTAGTATTAAATCAAGAGTAAGAATTCCAATGTTAGTATCTAAAGTATCATGTTTGCCTCCATGATTATTGATATTCAAAAGTTGTTTTAATATCAAGATTATCTAGGAGCTGAAAATTTGTTTCAGAAACCATCATGTGTGGAAGATATTGTGATATCCGAAACAATGTTTTTGGTTGCATTATGAAAGAGTATAATTTAGCAAAATACATGTTCTCATATTGTATGAGAATTTGTGAAGGATGGAGATGCTAGGCATCCGAATCTCCCAAAAAGTTTTGGGAACTAAAATTATACTCGTCATTCTTCCTTATAGGCTATAGTAGCTTGAACATGAAAGTTGTCATGATAAGGATGAATAGAAGATGTAAGTAAAATGTTTACTACACTAAAAGATTACTAAAGAATGGATTTTTTGAAAGAATGCCAAACATTTGATAATGGTGATCCACTTCAAAGTGCAAGTCCAAAGGTATTAGTATTTGACTATATACAAGCTTTGTACTATGTGTCATGTGAATGACACCACTATTGATGTTCATAGATTCTTTTAAAAGAAAAGGAATTGCTGAAAGAGAATCTATAAAATATTTGGTAGAAAAGAAAAGGTTGGAGATGTCCAACTTAGGTATATAGAAGATATACATGTTATGGCAATATTCTTTGCTTGTTAAACAATGTGGTTCTTAGGTATTGGATACCGAATTGGTTGGTGTGAAGTGTCATACAGAACAACACAATTCATGAACTGCAATGGCCCAAGTAACTAACAAGAGAATAAGTGATGATGTTCATCGAAAACAAATAAAGTGTTATTGTGTTTTTCGTTGTCATCAAACCTAGCCTTCAAGATTTGTTTTAATAATTGTTATTTTGTTCCGGTATTACGAGAACAATGGTTGTTCAAATAATTACCGTATTCCATAAAGGATGGATGAACTTTTACAAGTCTAGTGGGAGAAATCACATCCATAAACACTATTGCTAAAATGTCGCAAGACAAATGATTGAAAGATCACGTATGAAGTGGCATCGCTGTTTAAATTATATTGGAAAGAAAACATGAAGAAAATCCATGTTGATGGATTTTTGGAGTCTTTGATTTTGATCAATTGACGCTTGTGAGACTTTCCTCGAGATAATTGAAACTCCGTCCACAGGCCAAAGAGGAATGGATGACTAACTTATTGGATATTATACATATTGATGTATATAGTCCATTATATGTAGCCATATGCGATGGATCTTTTTGCTTTATATGCTTTCTCCAGAAATTTGAGTGAATATATCTATATATTTACTTAATAAGGAAGAAGTATGAAACATTTGAAAAAAATCAAAGACTTTCAAGATGAAGTGGGAAATCATTGTAACAAGAAAATAAAAAGTTTATGATTTGATCATAAAGGAAGATATTTGAGTTACATGTTTAGCAAAAACACCAAAGATTTGATAAATTGTTCCATGATTTGTGTTTCCCGATAAACCATAGGAGTATGGCATATTCGAGAGATGAAATCAAACCATGTTTGACATGGTAATATCAAGGGTGTCATTTATAAAACTGCCATTATGTTTTAAGGATTGAAGCTTTAGAGACTACCGCTTTTACACTGAAAAGAGCACCATCATGATCCATTGAAATGACACCATATGAGTTATGGTTTGGGATAAAACCCGAATTGTATTTTCTTAAATTTTGGTATGCTATGCATAAGTAAAATGTTTAAAACCAAAGTAGGATAAGCACATCTTTGTAGGTTATCCCAAAGAATTTTTTTATAATTCCTCCATAACATCGAGGACAAAAGAGTTTGTCGCTTGGAACATCAAGTTTCTTGAGAAGGAATTTTTTGTGAAAAGTTAAGTGGGAGGACAATAGAACTTTGATAAGGTTGTTGAACCTTAGCTATATGTGCTAAGTAGTGCAGCGCCGGAAAGTGTCCTGGTGGCGGCCACAATGCTCATGGCTCCCGTGATTACAAAGGGTGTGATCTCGGAGATTAGAGTTCCTATTGAACCGTGTGGGTCGGTAAGAATCAAATAGTGTGATTTGATAAGCAAGTCGTTATTGTTTTGACAATGATGAACCGACTACATGCAAAAAAGCGATGATGGCCCTGACTCCATAAAATGACTAGAAGTCATAGAATACGTGATAGTATCCATACACGAGAAATCAGGTTTCTAAACTTGGAAGACCCTCCGGAAAGGCGTGAAACATATCGGTCGTATTTGGATCTATAAATAAATAGACATGGATGTTTAACATCTATGAAATAGTCGACATGTCGGAAAGAAGTTTACGACAATGTTCAAGGAGTTGACTATGACAAGATTTGATCTTTCATAGCGATATTTAGTCTTGACGGGTTAATGTAGCAACCACTACATATAATTTGATGTATGGTAGTTGAACAAACAAAACAATGTTCTTATAATAGAATGGTTACCTAGGACGTGTACAAGACACGGTCCGAAGGGTTTTGTTAATTCAAAGGGTGCTAAAAGGGCATGCAAACTTCAGTAGTTGAATTAAGCATAGCGGAGTTGGAATCTTCACCATGATGAAACTGTTAAAAGAGTTTAAATTCATCGGAGATGATGAAGATGCTTGCATTTGCAAAAAATTAAGTGGGAGCGCTGAGTAATATTTTTAATACATTATGTAGAGGACATATTGTTGATTGGAAATGATGTATCTTGTATTGACACAAGTTAAGAATTTCATTAAAATAAGATTTTGATGAAAGACTTGGGCAAACCCAGAATATTTGGCATCAATATCAATATGGATAGATTATGGCGCTAATATGGTTGTGCCAGACATACATATATGAGATATTTAAAGGGTTCAATATGGAAACAACAAGAAAGGTTCTTGCTGCATGGAAAGAATTGTATCAAGATTCAAGTGTTTCAGCACTTGGTGAGTAAAATCACATGAAGATTTTGATCGATTATACCATGATATGTATATATCCAAAATTTCCTACACTCTAAATGTTATGAGCACATAACATAATGATTCATAATATGATCATTGGACGATAGTAAAGATATTCTTATGAGCTTTGGAAGAACTAAGAATATATCATGTATAAGTGACAAATAGTTAAAGGTAGTTCATTGTAAAGTGTTACATTGATACTAGTTTTGTCGCAAGATACAAATTAAATTTATCTCAATTTAGACTATGGGTGGCACAATGTAATGGAAAGGATGTTCCATGATGGATTTGGATGAGTTCCAAAGTTGAGACATTGTGACGGATACTACAACAAAAGGCTAAGTATACAACTGCTATAGTAGCAGCAAAGGAGGGCATTTGTGTTAAGTAGTTTGTTATCAAACTAGGTGTGGTTCAAAGTGGGCTAATACTATGAAGATATATTGTATGACAATAATATCAACATATTTTAACCCGAACGAACTAAAGGTCTCACCAAAGGACCAAATTTATACAATGCCATCTTATTTGAGAATGAGTGATGCATAGAGACGCAAAGACATGCAAATACACACGGACCTGAAATTGTCAGATCCAGAGATTACGTTAACCACTAGTAATCACGTATATGCAACACCAGAAAGCCATAGGTGTTCAATACGCAAAGTTTACAAACTAGATTATTGACTCTAGTGCAAGTGGGAGACTGAAGGGAATATGCCCGAGAGGCAATAATAAAGTGGTTATTATCTTATTCCATGTTTATGATAAATGTTTATTTTGCATGCTATAATTGTATTAATTGGAAACGTTAATACATGTGTGTTTAATAAACAAAATACAAAGTTCCTAGTAATGCCTCTCATATAAACTAGCTCGTTGATTAACAAGATGATCAAGGTTTCCTGATCATGGACATTGGATGTTGTTAATAACGAGATCACAACATTGGTGGAATGATGTGATGAACATTCATCCAAATTATAGAATTACGATCAGAGTCATTATTATTATATTTCTATAACATCATACGAAGTAATCTTAGTCCTTAGACCATGAGATCATGTTAATTGCTAACACCGGAAGAGTATCTTGATAACATCAAACGTCACACCGTAACAGGGTGACTATAAAGGTGGGTTCAGTACTACAAAGGTGTTATGTTGAGGCTCATGGATCAAGAGTGGGATTTGTCCATCCCGATGATGGATAGATATACTCTGGGCCCTCTCGGTGATATCACATTAAGATAGCTTGCAAGCAAGTGATGTGATCACTAGAATGTTATATCACGAGAACGAGAAAAGAGTGCATGTCGGTAACGAGATCAAACTAGGTATTTGGATACCGATGATCGAATCTCGGACATGTATTATATCATGAGACAAAGGGATTTAGTTACTAGCATTAAAGGTTCTCACGATCACAGAAGTCATCATTGAATGTGTAGGAGTCAGTATGGATCTCCAGGTCCTGCTTCTGATTATTGATCTGAGAGGGGTCTCGATCATGTCTACATTATTCGCGAACTATAGGGTGACACACTTAAGAGATACCGACACCATTTGGAGCAAATATGTTTCAGATAAAGGTTTAAGAAAGCGCTAGAATTATTTCAATAGACACCGAAACTGTTTCGGGTGAAATTGCTGAAATTGGTTCTGCATGTAATATTGAAATGTTGTAGGGGGTTTTATGTGAATGTTTGTTAATTAAAGTAATTAACAAAATTCTGAATAAAAATAATAAAAGAGTTTTATTAAATGAGAGAGCATTAAATTTGGAGAAATTTAATGCATTTAAAGTGGAGACTTTAAAAGAGAATGTGAAGGGGCAAATTTATGTGGAGGGAGTTACCACCACATGAATGAGGAGGTGAGGGGTCACCCCTTGGGCACCGGCCATGGGGAGTGATGACCCACAAGTATAGGGGGTGTACCGCAGTATTTTCGAGGGAAGTGAAACCCAATTTATTGATTCGATGCAAGGGGAGCCAAATAATATTTATAAGCCTTAACAACGGAGTTGTCAATTCAGCTGCACCTGGAAACAATCTTGCTCGCAGCAGTTTATCAGTAGCAATAGTTTTGTAGTAGGAATAACAAAGTAACATCAGTAGTAAAGTAAAGACAGCGGTGACAATAGCAGTAAGTAATAGGATTCGAGTGCGGTAGGCATAGGGATGGATGGACGGGCGTTGCATGGCCGCGCCACCATGTGGTGTGCCGGCCTAGTGGGCCCCCCTGGTACCTCACAGGTACTCCTCTGCCCTTTTTTCACGTAAAAATTTAATATGAATTTTCTAGAATTTTTCGAGACACTTTATTTTTGGGCATTTTCAGGCATAGAAGAATGATTTTCTGACAGACAGATTTTTTTTATATGATGCAATGACAAAACAAGGCTAGAACTACAGGAGTTCTAAGACACTCTAACAAAGCAAGCAACTAACAACAAAAATAAAGCTAAACGAAAGCAAAAACTAAAATGCAAAGGATAGAAATAAACAGAGATAATCATAGTGAAAACATTGTTTTGTTCAATGAAATCCTTTTGTTAACAAGGTTGATCAAGTCTTGCTACCAAAACAATTCCATATGATACAAAACTTTGTATTTCACTAATGATTATGTTACCTCAACCTTGATAGCAATGGTCCCAATCATAATAGTTTCAAATTTTTCTCTTGGTATGGGACAATATATTTCTCCAACTTTAATGCCTTCAACATGTTCAATTGAATTCAAACCATAAGTCCTTTCAATATTCTTGGGGAAATAGACAGTATGTTCCTTGTCATTAACATTGAAAGTCACCTTTCCTTGATTACAATTAATAACAGCTCCTGCAATATTAAGAACAGATCTCCCAAAAATAATAGACATATAATCATCTTCAGGCATTTCAAGCACAACAAAATCAATTAATATCAAGCAAATGTGAGCCACCTGAACAGGTACATCCTCACATATACCCACAGTAATAGTGGTAGATTTATCAGCCATTTGCAAAGATATATCAGTTGGTATTAATTTTTCAAGTTGAAGCCTCTTATAGAGAGAGAAAGGCATAACACTAACTCCAGCTCCCAGATCACACAAAGCAGTTCTAACATAACTATTCTTAATAGAGCAAGGGATAGTTGGAATCCCTGGGTCTCCAAGTTTCTTAGGAACCTTACCATTGAAAGAATAATTAGCAAGCAAAGTAGAAATTTGTTCATTAGGGATCTTCCTTTCATTTGAGACAATATCCTTCATATACTTTGAGTAAGGAGGCAATTTAATAGCATCAGTCAAAGGAATTTGCAGGAATAAAGGTTTCATCCACTCACAAAACTTGTTATAGTATTCATCTTCCTTTGACTTGTGTTTCTTATTAGGGAAAGGCATAGGTTTTGGGACCCAAGGTTCTCTTTCACTACCATGTTTCTTAGCAATAAAATCTTCTTTAGTGTATTTAGTATTCTTAGTGTGGTTTTTAGATTCTTCCTCAATTTTTTCTTCATTAGGATCTTCATTTTCTTCATTACCACTTTCAGTTTCAGCATCAGAAATAGATATACTATTAGGATCTATAGCAGGTTCAGAGGGTTCTACAATAGTTTTATGCTTCTTTTTCCTTTTCTTACGAGTAGAACCACTATTTTCAGCTTGTTGAGAATCCTGCTCAATTCTTTTGGGATGCCCCTCAGGATATAGAGGATCCTGGGTAGCAGCTCCACTTCTAGTTCTAATTTCATAAGCATTTTTTTTCTTTAGCAGCATTAACTAGCAAGTCGTTTTGCACTTTAACGAGTTGATCTATTTGAGTTTGAACCATTTGAAAGTGTTTAACAATCATTTTAACATCATTAGAGGTTCTTTCCACAATATCCTTCAACTCAACAATAGCTCTAGTGTTTTCCATTAGATGATTTTGCACCCTTTTATTAAAATTATCTTCCTTAACAATAAAGATATCGAATTCTTCTAAGCACTGATCAGGAGGTTTAGAATAAGGGATATCACCTTCATCAAAGTGTTGGAGAGAGTGTACCTCAACTGTGGATGAGTAGGGAATAGGCTTACATAATTCTTCAATAGGAGGTAAATTCTTGACATCTGCAGCTTTAATTCCCTTCTCCTTAAGACATTTCTTAGCTTCCTTCACCACTTCATCATTTAATTCAATAACTCCCCTCTTCTTTGATGTTGGAATAGGCACCAAAATAGATGGTTCAGGTATAATTACTTCAGGTATAGCTTGTTTAGGAGGACTCCAATCTTCTAATTCTTACTTATTTTAGCCATTAATTCTTCAGCTTCCTTTGGAGTCCTATTCCTGAAAACACAATCAGCACAACTATCTAGGTATGTCCTAGATTCTTCAGTTAGTGCATTATAAAATATATCAAGAAGCTCATTCTTAGGTAATGGACTTCCAGCTTATGCATGAATCAAAGCACAAAACCTTGCCCAAGATTTGAGCAATACCTCTTTTTCTCCCTGTTTAAAATCAAAAAGTTCCTGCAAAACAGCATGTCTAGCACTAGGAGGAAAATATTTCTGCAGGAAAGTACTAATCAAGCACTCAGGGCTATCAATAGATCCAGGAGGTAAATTACTAAACCAAGTTTTAGCTTCTCCTTTCAGTGAAAAGGGGAAAATCTTAGCAACAAAGTAAGTACGCATCTTAATATCATCAGAAAACAAGCCACTCATGGTAGAAAGTTCATTCATATGTGCTACCGCACTTTCATTCTTAGTCCCACAAAAAGGTTCTTTCTCGACAATAGCTATGTAAGATAGATCGAGAGAGAAATCATAATCTTCATCTATAATGTTTATGGGAGAAGCAGTAAACTTAGCAATAGGAGACAATTTGGGTCTAATAGTACGCCTCTCAAGGAGACTCTTAGCAGCGCTCCTATCATGGGTGTTTTTACATTCTTTAATAAATTCATCAGTCATCTCAACATAACCATCTTCAATATCATAACTTTCACTAGACTTAGGTGAACTAACAGGTGTGGTAGTGTCTTCATTAGGAGTTTTGGTATTTCCAGCTATAGTTCTAGCAATCGTAGCATCTAGGAAAGAACCTAATGAACCACTCTTATCAACCACAGTAGAAGCAGCATCATAAGCATCAGAAGTTTCAGATTCAGCAGTAGTAGTAGTGTGTGTAGCATGTGTATGTGGTGGTGTAAGAAACTTACTCATAACAGACGGTGAATCAAGAGCAGTAGAGGTGTTTAGAACCGTACCTCTTCTTGTAGTGGATGGTAAAATAGGAACCTTGCCATCACGAGACTTACCCATGATGGATGGATAGCAACGAACAATAGAGAATCCAAGTGAACTTGATAAATAAAGTTATGCTCCCCGGCAACAGCGCCAGAAAATAGTCTTGATGACCCACAAGTATAGGGGGTGTATCGCAGTATTTTCGAGGGAAGTGAAACCCAATTTATTGATTCGACACAAGGAGGAGCCAAAGAATATTTATAAGCCTTAACAACTGAGTTGTCAATTAAGCTGCACCTGGAAACAATCTTGCTCGCGGCAGTTTATCAGTAGCAACAGTTTTGTAGTAGGAATAGCAAAGTAACAGCAGTAGTAAAGTAAAGACAGCGGTGACACTAGCAGTAAACAATAGGATTCGAGTGCGGTAGGCATAGGGATGGATGGACGGGCGTTGCATGGACAAGACAATTCACATAGCAATCAGAACAAAGGGCAATTGAAAATAAATAAGATAAAGCTTCCAAGTACTAGATAATCCTAGGCATGTGTTCCATATATAGTCATACGTGCTCGCAATGAGAACTTGCACAACATCTTTTGTCCTGCCAGCCCGTTTGCAGCGGGGCCTCAAGGGAACTACTGGCAATTAAGGTGCTCCTTTTAATAGAGCACCGGAGCAAAGCATTAACACTCTGTGAACACATGTGATCCTCACACCAAAGCCATTCCCTCCGGTTATCTCGATTTCTGTCACTTTGGGGCCATTGGTTCCGGACAACAACGTGTTTATACAACTTGTAGATAAGACCAAAAACAATACTATCATAATGAATCAATAACATGTTCAGATCTGAAATCATGGCACTCAGGCCCTAGTGACAAGCATTAAGCACAACAAGTCGCAACAAAGTCATAAAGCACTAATAAAAGATACTAGGCACCATGCCCTAACACTCTGATCCCATTACATGAACGATCTCATCCAATTCCTACCATCCCCATAGCCTACAGCGGGGGATTACTCACTCATAGATGGGGGAAACATGGATGGTCGATGGAGAAGCGATGGTGATGATGATGGCGATGATCTCCTCCAATTCCCCGTCCCGGCAGGGTTCCAGAACGGAGTTTCTGGTGCTGTTTCGTTGAATCTGGTGGTGGCGGCGGAGCGGAACTCCTTCTAGAAAAACGTCACCCCCCCTGAAGTTTTTAGGTCAGAAGGCTCCTTATAGGCAAAGAGGGAGAACGAGGGGGTGCCTAGGGGGCCCACACCACCCCCTGGCGCGGCCTGGGACCGAGGGGGTGCCTGGGGGGCCCACACCAACCCCTGTCGCGGCCTGGCCTGGCCCACGCCAGCAGGTGGTGTGGCCACCCCTGGCTCTTCTCCCTCTCGTATTCTGGCTCCTGGAGTCTTCGGGTGAAATAGGATTTTTGGCATATTTTCCGGGATTTTTCTTGATAGTTGATTTTCTGCACAAAAAGTAGACACCAAGGCAATTTTGTTGAAAATAGCATCAGTCCGCATTAGTTGCATCCAAATCACACAAGTTTAGAGGAGAAACAATAGCAAAAGTGTTCGGGAAAGTAGATACGTTTTGGACATATCAGGGAGGGGCACCCCCCTCCTCCTATAAAAGGCCCCCCTCACACCCCTTCTTCCTCACACCTCCTCGTGAAGGATCTCTCTCCCCTCTAGTATTTTTCCCCCATGGTCTCGGATTAGCGAGATATATGTTCCTGGTGGCTTTATCTAGAAAGGAGTTGCTACTTCTGCTGCTTTGCTGGAGCGAGGGATGGAGGTTGTCGGGGTACTGGACGTGTGTGCAATCATGGATGCACCGCTTCTTTGCGGTGCTGGACTTGGTGGTGTTGGACTTGCTGGAACTGGATCTGATGGACGTGCTGGAGCCGGACCTGCTGGACTTCATCACGATCTTGAGATCGGCAAGCGTACGACTACATCATCTACGAGTTCCTACTCATTAACAAAACTCGTTGTCTTTGAGGGTAAGTTATCCATGGATGTATATCCACCCGTTGCTCTGTATCTAGTAGATAGATCTTGGCGTATAGTTCTCATCGTAGGAAATTTTTTGTTTTCTATACTGCGAACCCCAACAGTTTGAGTGCAAGTATTAATATACACATCGGTAACATTTAAATAGGATGATACCTAAATAAATACCAACATAGTGTTCTCCCATTAGTGTGCACCACCAAGAAATTTCGTCGTTATGAGGCACGTTGTGACGATCGGGTGTCATACATATCTGCGTTCGCATACGGTGGGTGCAAGCCATGTATGCACATAAAAAACACTATGGTTGGATTTGCGAGCCTAGCATGTATAGACATGCCTCAAAACACGGTGGTCGAAAGATCAAGCACGAGTCACATGGATGATGTGATCGACGGATATAGTCCACCCTGGCAGCTGCATCAAAGGCCATGACGATTGGGCATGATATGGTGTAAAGGGGTCATGTAGTCACTAAACTATCTTTAGGGATGATAGTTTAAGTGGGAGATCGCTTGATAATAAGATTACAAATTTGAACTCCATATTATGAACTTGGTCTAAATCCTTTTTTTCAAATGTCTTGTAGATTATGGCCATCCCCTTGGTTCAGGACATATATGGACCATTAATAAACATGGAGAAACTTAAGTTAGATGGCCGAGTTTCATCATCTCGTACCAACTCCTAAGTAGGATCCTCATAGAAAACCATCTCCTCTATGTCCTTTGTAAACCTCTGGAAGATTTCCCTAATGAATCCGACGGTAGAGAAGATACGACTCTTCGTGACCGCCGTAATACCTTCACCAAGGTCGAACACAAAAGCTTGGATCATTGTCAATGGAAAGTGTATATGTGATATACAAGTAATAAACATTTCCATGATACACTTATGAAGTTTTCAAGTATTGGATACTTAATCTTGTTTTAAGGAAAATAGGACCCTTTGCATGAGAGTTACAGAATGGAACGAGGCGTTGATGGCATGATGATGAAAATCAAGCTAGTTGATGGTAGAAGACACTCCTTCCCTCAAAGTTTATCATTAGGACTAGTATATTTGAATAAAAACTTTGTAATCAAGTTTGTGAAAACTTATTAGTGTGTCTTGCTTATTGTGAGACGGTTATTCATATTAATAAGAAATAATTTAGTTGTTATGTTTTTATGAATAATTTCTTTTATGATTCACATTGGGATTATAAACAAGTTCTTCTAGTATTTATATGTATGATAAAAGGACGTTTATGAAAAATGCCAAAAGATATTTAAGTTTAAGTATTGAATAACACTATTGTTTAAGTCATTGTGGTTATTGCATAGTTTTTAATGTTAATGAAAATCAGGGACTTAGATATTTGATCTAGAGACTTTGCAAAATCATGCCCCGTTGGGCAGAATGACTATGACTCCATGTTCTGGTAAAACGGTGATATGCGAAGAATTGTTGAGTTTTATATATATGATGTATCGTATTTTCAACAGATAGTGGCAATCATTATTTTTGGTAAGTTTAAGTAAATATGTGTATTTACTTAATGAAACACAAGTTTGAAACTATTTGAATTGTTCAAATGATTTTAGAATGAAATGGATATAAGATTAACAAGAATTCCAAAGTTTTGCCATTTGATCCAAGTGATTCCAAATTCAAGTTAATAGAAATTTGGCATATAAGGGACTTGTGAAAAACAGTTTCACAGATTATGGTGATTGGACTAATGAAATAGTATTAATATGTATAATACATCATAATCATAGTGTATAAGACACATATGGTCCAAAAGATCTTTGGATGGATTAACACTAGGAACTAGAGTTAAAGATTGAATTAGTAAACACTCAAAATTATTAGGAACATCTAAAGATTCACGGAAACAACACCATATGAGATATGGCAAGCTCGAGTTTCTAGAGATTTCAAAAGTTCAAGATCGTTGCAAATAGTAAGTCTTTGTGGTACATTCTTAGTAAGACTATGAATACAAATTCCAAACTAATACCTGAAGAAGAAAAGGTTTGTATTGTCTCAGCGAGGCACTTCTTCGAGAAATTGTTTTCTTATAGAAGTGTTGGTGGAAGGGTATAAGTGTAAGCATAAGTTTCTGCTAATACTTTAAGAGTGGGATTCAAGAATTTGTTCTGCCATTTGCAGAATTTAATTCTTGATTCACTTGTCCTATTATTGGAATAAGACATACCTATGAAGTACAAAGAAAGATTGGTGGACCTAAGTACAGGAAATGACTTAGAGTCATGAAATTGGCAAAGGACTGATCAAAACTATAAAGTCTTCAAAAGTTTGAAGAAAAAGGTTATAACTAGTACAACATGCAGGTTTTAAACTATCTGGAATTGCTAAGTCTTGAGCAGAAAATTCTCAATTTGATGTAATATCAAAGAATTTTGGATTTACCAGGATTATCAAGAAAAGTCTGCAAGTTGAGTGGGAGCTAAGAAGTTTTCCAAATAGAATATGTGGACGATATATTTGAGTGGGAGATGAGTGACATCCTAGAATATCAAATATTGATGAAATATTTGTGTGGGAGCGTGGCAATGTTCTAGAATATGTAATTGACATATTAAGTGAATAATGTGTTTGGTATTAGGAATGATTAGATGGATGAAATTTAACATATATAAAATATAGAGGATCTATATGATTAGATCAGGATGTTTAATGAACATTAAAAGTCAAAATGCTTGGAGAATTCTGAAAGTGTTCATAAGGACTTGGTTGAGATTCTGAAAGCAATTAGAATGGAAATAGGCAAAGACTAAAAGATTCTTACCTGTGAGAGTAGGAGTAGCATCTGAGTAAACACTCGGTATTTATGATAGTGGTTGAAATAGGGAAAGCCTTGACCATAGTTTTTCCAAGGTAAAACCAATGTTGTTTATACTTGACATAATGTGACCCATGTTCTTAGTTGTGAATAACAAAGATTCTAGTATGACTCCTGAATCATTCACTGAATCAGAGTTAAATTTGAACGTAGGGAAAACATAGCTGGACATCAAAGTAAAGGTATTGCACTTTGATAAAAATTTACATAGATATAGAAGTATTAGAATACTTTAGTGTTAGAAATTATAATTTTGGTTTAAAGAAAGTTCGACCTTCGACTAAGTGTGTTTCATAGTTATACATGACATCCTAAAAGTTCTATTGACTCATAGATCGTCGTCGTATATACTAGAAAATAGAAGTCTCACTTTGTCACCGAAATGCTACAACACATTCTATGATAATGGTGTGAATGTCAAATAGGTGACATTAATGATTTTCAAAATAGGACCTTATGAATCCGATGAAACAGAGTTAGCACGGGAAGTCCTCCATGAGCAGGCATGATCAATAAACACATGTGAGATATGGTTTATGATTAGTAGCAATGCAGCTAGATTATTTATACTCTAGTGCAAGTGTGAGACTGAAGGAGATATGCCCCAGAGGCAAGTAATAAAAAGGGTTTTATTATCATATCTCATTAGTTCATAATAGTTTTAAATCATGCTATAACTGTATCAAGCGGAAACAATGATACATGTGTGATGTATAAACAAACCTAGGTCCCTACTAGTAGCATCTATTCAACTAGTTAATTGGGCAGTTGATGATCAAGGTTTCCTGATCATGGTGCTATGAAAGCCAACTGACAATGAAGTCATATCATCCGGAATGATATGATGGACATTTCCCACCGATGATTGATGCAACATGATCATGTCACATAGTTCACAGTTGCAACTGTCAAAAACGGAGTGTCCTAATCCTTAGACCATGAGATCATATTAATCATTGTTACTGGAGGATTACTTTTACATCATCAATCGTCATTTCCGTAACTGGGTGACCATAAATGTGCATGCCCGGTATCCAAAGGAGCATGTAGAGGCCTATGCATCAAGATCGTGATTTATTCTCCTGTGTGACGGAAAGATACACTGGACCCACTCGGTGAATTACATCCATAAGTTGCGCAACATATGACTAGGTCATGGGGATGAAATTTCATGGGAACGAGTAAAACCATACTTGTTGGAAACGAGATTGAACAAGGTATCATGATACCGATGATCAGATCTCGGACAAGTCTTGTATCGCGTAACAAAGGGAATTTGACATATTGTATAAGGTTCGACATGATGGAGATTCGTGGAGTGCATAGGGATCAACATGGGCAACCCGGAACCACTATTGATCATTGATAGAGATCATGTCGATAGCATTCCCGAACCATAAGGAAACACGCTTAAGGGCGATATGACGCTTGGAGATCCTCCTGAGAAATGGAATCACAGCTGAGAGAAATTGAAATCGTTCCGGAGAGATCCGAAGTTGTTCAGACAAAGAAGGAAAGAAAAGGCTGAAAGGAGTTTCGGATAATTGGCAATTTATAATATGCATTTATTATATGTTAATTATGAATTAACTTATACTAAATAAATATTAAAATTAAAATTTATGAAGCAACTTTCTCATTAGGCCAAAATCCCGAAGGAAATTGGCCTAGGAGAAAGCTGCTAGACAAGTCAAAAAACAACAAAAGAATAGGGCTGGTTTGACTAGCCCACACCTACGTGGGCTGGGTAATATGCGTCGCACGGGGGTGAGCGGCTGCAGTCGCCGCTGCAGCAGGCCTGCTCGACCCGGACCATGAGGGCGCGCGGTGAGCTGGCTACCGCACGGGCTGGCTAGGCGCACAAGCAGGCTGCGGCCTCCCGGCCCATCACGGGTCGCGGGGGCATGGGTTGGCACGGGGACAAGAGGGCGCACGGTCGGCCATGTAAGGCCCCACCCGACCGTAGCTCTCTTCCGCCCCAGGAAGCTGGCCACGCTAGGCCATCGTAGTGTTGGGTCGCTGCATTGAAGCTAGCCCACCCGTGCCGCTAGAAGCTACGCTAGGCGCTGGCGCCTAGAAGACCGTGATACGTTGCAAAAATATCTATAATTTTTGATGTTCCATGCTTGGTTTATATCTATTTTCTTATGTTTTGTCCACACTTTGGAGTACTTTTTATACACTTTCTTGGACTAATCTATTAAAAAGATGCCACGGTGCCAGTTGCCTATTTTCTGTTGTTTTTGGTTCCAGGAAAGTCAGAAAATAAATATTCTCGGAATTGGACGGGACAAAAGCCAAAGTCAATATTTCACCGAAGGGGACACGGAGCCAGAATACGAGACGGAGAGGGGCCAGGGCCGCCCACACCACCTAGCCGTGTGGCTAGGCTTGGCCCGTGCCAAGGGGTGGAGTGACTGCCTAGGGCACCCCCTCGGCCTCCCCTTTCACCTATATATTGCCTCCGATACAGAAACCCTAAGCACCCGATCAAAAATCCACGAAAGAGTCTGTAGCCACCGCCATCTCCATACCTAGATCAAGAGGGATCTCAAGCTCTTCCCGACACCCTGTAGGAGGGGAGAATTGTTGGGTCCGCAGCATAGAAAACAAAAAAATTCCTACGGTGTGAACTACACGCCAAGATCTATCTACTAGGTACAAAGCAACGAGTGGACATACATCCAACGAGAACTTACCCTCGAAGACAACGAGTTTTGTTAACAAGTAGGAACTCGTGGTTGATGTAGTTGTACACTTGTCGATCTCAAAAATTCCTACGTGGTTGATGTAGTTGTACACTTGTCGATCTCAAGACTGTGGGGAAATAATTCTAGAGGGGGAGAGAGATCCTTCACAAGGAGGTGTGAGGATGAAGGAGGGAATGGGTGGCCTTTTATAGGAGGAGGGGGTGCCCCTCCTCTCCATGGCCGGCGCATGGGGGTGACCCCTCACCTCCCCCATTCATGTGGTGGTAACCCCTCCACATTAAAATGCCTCTTCACATTCCCTTTTAAAGTCTCCACTTTAAATGCATTAAAATTCTCCAAGTTTAATGCTCTCTCATTTAATAAAACTCTTTTATTAAATTTATTCAGAATTTTGTTAATTACTTTAATTAACAAACATTCACATATAGCCCCTTGCAATATTTCAATATCACATGCAGAACCACTTTCTGCAATTTCACCCAAAACAATTTCCGGTTTCTATTGAAACAATTCCTGCGCTTTGCAATTCTTTCGTCTAAAACATATGTGCTCCAAAATGGTGTCCGGTAACTCTTAAGTGTGTCACCCTATGGTTCACGAATAATGCAGACATGATCGAGACCCTTCTCCGATCAATAATCAGCAGCGGGACCTGGAGATTGTACTGACTCCTACACATTCAACGATGAATTCTGTGATCGTGAGAACCTTTAACGCTTGTAACTAAATCCCTTTGTCTCGCGATATATTACATGTACGAGATTCGATCATCGGTATCTCCATGCCTAGTTTGATCTTGTTTCCGACATGCACTCTTTTCTCGTTCCCGTGATATAACATTCTAGTGATCACATCACTTGCTTGCAAGCTATCTCAATGTGATATCACCGAGAGGGCCCAGAGTATATCTATCCGTCATCGGGATTGACAAATTCCACTCTTGATCCATGAGCCTCAACATAACACCTTCGTAGTACTGAACCCATCTTTATAGTCACCCTGTTACGGTGTGACGTTTGATGTTATCAAGATACTCTTCAGGTGTTAGCAATTAACATGATCTCATGGTCTAAGGATAAAGATTGCTCCGTATGATGTTATAGCAATATAAACATAATGACTTGATCGTAATGCTATACTTCGGATGAATGTTCATCACATCATTCCACCAATGGTGTGACCTTGTTATTAACAACATCCAATGTCCATGATTAGGAAACCTTGATCATCTTGTTAATCAACAAGCTAGTCTATAAGAGAGGCATAACTAGGAACCCTTTTTGTTTATTAAACACACATGTATTGATGTTTCCGATCAATACAATTCTAGCATGTAAAATAAACATCTATCATATATAAGGAATACATAATAACAACTTTATTATTGCCTCTCAGGGAATATTTCCTTCAGTCTCCCACTTGCACTAGAGACAATAATCTAGTTCACATAGTGATAAATCTAACACCCATGGAGTTCTGGTGTTGATCATGTTTTTCCCTAGGGAGAACTTTAGTTAACAGATCTGCTACATTTAGGTTCGTGTGTACTTTACAAATCTTTATATCCCCATCCTTGACATGCTCACGGGTGGAGTGAAACCGACGCTTAATATGCTTGGAATTCTTGTGAGACCTCGGTTCCTTTGCGTTGGCTATGGCTCCATTGTTGTCACAATAGATCACCATTGGGTCCAATGCACTAGGAACCACACCTAGTTCCATAATGAACTCTTTCATCCAAACCGCTTCCTGCGCCGCTTCTGAAGCAGCAACATATTCTGCCTCCGTCATTGATCCAGCCACCACAGGTTGTTTGGAACTCCTCCAACTAACTGATGCTCCGTTCAAGAGAAATACGTATCCGGATTGAGACTTAGAGTCATCCGGATCGGTGTCAAAGCTAGCATCGACATAACACTTAGCGACTAGCTCTTCTTCACCTCCGTATATAAGAAACATATCCCTAGTTCTTCTCAAGTACTTGAGGATGTTCTTTACCGCTATCCAGTGTTCCGAACCTGGATCAGATTGGTACCTACTAGTCAAACTAATAGCATGTGCCACATCCGGTCTTGTACATAGCATGGCATACATAATAGAGCCTATGGCCGAGGCATAGGGGATCTTATTCATCATCTCTCTTTCTTCCGCCGTAGCCGAACTTTGAGTCTTACTCAATGTCTTGCCTTGTAATAGGTAAGAACCCCTTCTTACTTTCGTCCATATTAAACTTCTTTAATATCTTAAGGTATGTACTTTGCGATAGCCCAATTAGGTGCCTTGATCTATCTCTATAGATTTTAATGCCTAATATATATGACGCTTCACCAAGGTCTTTCATCGAAAATTTGCTTTTTAGATAACTTTTAACACTGTTTAAAAGATCTATATCATTTCCAATCAATAATATGTCATCCACATATAATATCAGAAATGCCACATTGCTCCCACTCACTTTCTTGTAAATACAAGCCTCTCCATAAGTTTGGACAAATCCAAACTCTTTGATCACCTCATCAAAGCGGAGATTCCAACTCCGGGATGCTTGCTTCAGTCCATAGATGGATCGCTGAAGTTTGCATACCTTATTAGCATCCATAGGATCGACAAAACTATTAGGTTGTATCATATACAACTCTTCTTCAATATTACCATTGAGGGACATAGTTTTGACATCCATCTGCCATATTTCATAATCGAAATATGCAGCAATTGCTAACATAATCCTAACCGACTTAAGCATCGCTACGGGAGAGAATGTCTCATTGTAGTCAACTCCTTGAATTTGTCGAAACCCCTTTGCGACAAGTCGAGCCTTATAGATGGTCACATTACCACCAGCATCAGTTTTTCTTTTGAAAATCCATTTATTCTCAACGGCCTTTCGATCGTGAGGTAACTCCACCAAGGTCCAAACTTGGTTCTCGTACATGGATTCCATCTCGGATTTCATGGCTTCTAGCCATTTGTTGGAATCTGGGCTCATCATCGCTTCTTCATACGTCGCAGGGTCATCCATTTCATCAACCATGAAATTCACAACAGGATTGTCGTACAGTTCAGGAGCTGCACGTCTCCTGCTTGACCTGCAAGGTTCAGTAGTTTCCTCTTTCGGAGTTTCATGATCAATATCATTAGCTCTCTCTTCATTAGGTGAAGTCAACTCCGAAACAACTTCCGGTGTTGCGCCACTTGCCATTTCATGAAGATAAGGTTCAATAACCTCTTCGAGTTCTACCTTCCGACTACTCACACCTTTCGCGAGAAACTCCTTCTCAAGAAAGGATCCATTCTTCGCAACAAAAACCTTGCCCTCGGATCTGTGATAGAAGGTATACCCAATCGTTTCCTTAGGGTATCCTATGAAGACGCATTTTTCCGCTTTGGATTCGAGTTTATCCGGCTGAAGTTTCTTCACATAAACATTGCATCCCCAAACTTTAAGAAATGACAGCTTAGGTTTGTTTCCAAACCATAATTCATACGGTGTCATTTCAACGGATTTAGATGGTGCAAGATTTAAAGTGAATGCAGTTGTTTCCAGTGCATAGCCCCAAAATGACAGTGGCAAGCCAGTCAGAGACATCATAGATTGAACCATATCCAATAAGGTACGATTACGACGTTCTGACACACCATTACGTTGTGGTGTTCCAGCAGTCGTGAGTTTTGAAACTATTCCACACTCTTTCATGTGTGTGCTAAACTCGTAACTTAGATACTCTCCTCCACGGTCAGACCGTAGAAATTTGATCTTTCTATTACAATGATTTTCCACTTCATTCTGAAATTCCTTGAACTTTTCAAAAGTTTCAGACTTGTGTTTCATCAAATAGATATACCCGTATCTACTCAAATCATCCGTGAAAGTAACAAAATAACGATATCCACCTCGCATCGACACACTCATTGGTCCACACACATCAGTATGTATGATTTCCAATAAATCTGTCGCCCGTTCCATTGAACCGGAAAACGGTGTTCTAGTCATCTTGCCCATAAGGCATGGCTCACATGTATCAAATGATTCAAAATCAAGTGATTCCAAAAGTCCATCAGAATAGAGTTTCTTCATGCGTTTAACGCTAATATGACCTAGACGATAGTGCCACATATATGCAGATATATCATCATCAAGTTTAATCTTTTTAGCATTAACATTATGAATGTGCGTAATATTACTATCGAGATCCATCAGAAATAAACCATTCAACACAGGTGCATGACCATAAAATATATTATCCATATAAATCGAACAACCATTGTTTTCAGATTTAAATGAATAACCACTTTGCATCAAACATGATCCGGATACAATGTTCATGCTAAGTGCAGGCACCAAATAACAATTATTCAGGTTTATAACTAATCCCGATGGCATATGGAGAGGCAGCGTTCCGACGGCGATCACATCAACTCTTGATCCATTGCCGACCCGTATTGTGACCTCATACCTTGCTAGTTGTCGCTTGTTCCGCATCCCCTGAATCGAGTTACATATATTAGCAATCGATCTCGTATCAAATACCTAGGTGCTACTGCGAGTACTAGTCAAGTACGCATCAATAACATGTATATCACATATACCTTTATTTGCCTTGTCGGACTTCTTGTCCGCCAAATACTTGGGGCAGTTGCGCTTCCAATGGCCAGTCCCCTTGCAATAGTAGCACTCAGTATCGGACTTACGGCCAGCTCGGGGTTTCTTTTCAGGCACGGCAACAGATTTGCCACCCTTCTTTCCCTTGTGCTTGCCTTTCTTGTCCTTCTTGAAACCGGTGGTCCTATTGATCATCAACACTTGATGTTCTTTCCTAATCTCCACTTCTGCAGTCTTAAGCATTGACGGAAGCTCGGGAAGAGTCTTCTTCATGCCCTGCATATTATAGTTCATCACGAAGCTCTTGTAGCTAGGTGGCAGAAATTGGAGAACACGATGTATGCCTAAGTCAATGGGAATCGTTATTCCCAAGGACACAAGCTTATCAGTGTACCCAGACATTTTGAGTACATGCTCACTAACGGAGTTGTTCTCCTCCATCATGCAGCTAAAGAACTTTTCAGTAGCATTATAACTCTCTACGGCAGCATGGGTATCGAAAATCATTTTCAATTCTCCCATGGTATCAAAGGCATTGCCATTTTCGAAACGCTTTCGAAGTTCTGGCTCTAGCCCATACAGTATGCCGCAATGAACTAAGTTGTGGTCCTCCCGACGAGTCACATAGACATTCTTTTCCTCGTCAGGGGCATCAGGAGCTGGTGGGGGGCCTAGCGGCGCATCTAGCACATATTGCTTTTGTGCAGCAGTGAGGAGAATCCTCAAATTCATAGCCCAGTTGGTGAAGTTGCTACCATTCGCAGCAAGTTTCTCTTTCTCCATGAACACATTGAAATTAAAAGCAGGTGGTGCCATCTACAACAGAATTTGTAAAGTTTATTTAGACTAAGTTGATGATAGATTGAGTTCAACTAATCCAAATTACTAATGAACTCCCACTCAAAAATGGCATCCCTCGTGCCTTTTTGGTGATTACATGAACCAAATCCACTACACCAAGTCCGATCATCACGTGAGTTGGTGTAGCTTCAAAGGCGAGCATCTATATGCGCATCATATCAACCATATGACTCATGCTTAACCTTTCGGTCCGTGTTCCGAGGCCATGTCTGTACATGCTAGGCTCGCCAAGTAAGAACCTTAGTACTCGCGTGTGTAAAACTGTCTTACACCCGTTGTATGAAAGCGTAGAGTAGAGTACACCCGATCATCACGTGATGTCTCGAAACACGATCCATAGAACGGTGCATACTCAAGGAAGAACACATTTTATCTTGATATCTAAATGAGGAATCATCTTACAATGCTACCAAAAGCGCCAAACTAGCAGTATAAGATGCTAACATCTAATGTGTAAAGTGAGATGATATGGTCCATGCATTTGATCTCTATCATTTGCATCATGGTATGATCTCTATCATTCCTTTGTGTGTAAGGCCAAGGTCTATGGAACTTACACGTTGAATGTGTTGTAAGAGTATCTATCATACATCTACTTACAACAATACCATATCAATACACTAGCCCAGCAACGATCTAAACTAGACGCCTCTAATTTATCAATTGCAAGATTTACGTGGCTTAGGGCTTTCGGAGATAGAACCGTTCTCACCTATGAACATGAACCACAACGAGGATAACTAAGTTATTAGCAACTCATTGTAAATCAGATATTGACTATAGTAGGAGAGACAGACACCCGCCAGCCACTTATGCAAAACAAGTTGCATGTCAGTCGTGGAACCGGTCTCATGTACGATGACATGTAAGGTTGGTCCGGCCGCTTCATCCCACTATGCCACCAATATCCAAAATACGTAGAAGATGCAATAACATGATCATCATCGCCCACATATAAACATATGTGTACTACCCGTGCAAAGCACCTACGCATAGATCAGGCTCTGATACCACTGTTGGGTCCGCAGCATAGAAAACAAAAAATTTCCTACGGTGTGAACTACACGCCAAGATCTATCTACTAGGTACAAAGCAACGGGTGGACATACATCCAACGCGAACTTACCTTCGAAGACAACGAGTTTTCTTAATGAGTAGGAACTCGCGGTTGATGTAGTCGTACACTTGCCGATCTCAAGATCGTGAGGAAGTCCGAGTGCCGCAACTCAGCAGCGCATCCACACTCGCACACACGTTCAAGCCACCGGACAACCTCCACCTCCTTGCTCCAGCGATCCAGCGGAAGCAGCAACTCCTTCCAGACGAAATGCCACCGGGAATATGTATCTCGCTAATCCGAGACTGTGGGGAAATAATTCTAGAGGGGGAGAGAGATCCTTCACAAGGAGGTGTGAGGATGAAGGAGGGAATGGGTGGCCTTTTATAGGAGGAGGGGGGTCCCCCTCCTCACCATGGCCGGCGCATGGGGGTGACCCCTCACCTCCCCCATTCATGTGGTGGTAACCCCTCCACATTAAAATGCCTCTTCACATTTCCTTTTAAAGTCTCCACTTTAAATGCATTAAAATTCTCCAAGTTTAATGCTCTCTCATTTAATAAAACTCTTTTATTAAATTTATTCAGAATTTTGTTAATTACTTTAATTAACAAACATTCACATATAGCCCCTTGCAATATTTCAATATCACATGCAGAACCACTTTCTGCAATTTCACCTGAAACAATTTCTGGTTTCTATTGAAACAATTCCTGCGCTTTGCAATTCTTTCGTCTGAAACATATGTGCTCCAAAATGGTGTCCAGTAACTCTTAAGTGTGTCACCCTACGGTTCGCGAATAATGTAGACATGATCGAGACCCCTCTCAGATCAATAATCAGAAGCGGGACCTGGAGATCCGTACTGACTCCTACACATTCAACGATGACTTCTGTGATCGTGAGAACCTTTAACGCTAGTAACTAAATCCCTTTGTCTCATGATATAATACATGTCCGAGATTCGATCATCGGTATCCAAATACCTAGTTTGATCTCGTTACCAACATGCACTCTTTTCTCGTTCCCGTGATATAACATTCTAGTGATCACATCACTTGCTTGTAAGCTATCTTAATGTGATATCACCGAGAGGGCCCAGAGTATATCTATCCGTCATTGGGATGGACAAATCCCACTCTTGATCCATGAGCCTCAACATAGCACCTTTGTAGCACTGAACCCACCTTTATAGTCACCCTGTTACGGTGTGACGTTTGATGTTATCAAGATACTCTTTAGGTGTTAGCAATTAACATGATCTCATGGTCTAAGGATAAAGATTACTTCGTATGATGTTATAGCAATATAAACACAATGACTTGATTGTAATGCTATACTTCGGATGAATGTTCATCACATCATTCCACCAATGGTGTGACCTTGTTATTAAACACATCCAATGTCCATGATCAGGAAACCTTGATCATCTTGTTAATCAACAAGCTAGTCTATAAGAGAGGCATAACTAGGAACCCTTTTTGTTTATTAAACACACATGTATTGATGTTTCCGATTAATACAATTCTAGCATTTAAAATAAGCATCTATCATATATAAGGAATACATAATAACAACTTTATTATTGCCTCTCAGGGCATATTTCCTTGAAGAATTCACCCTGGAGGCCTTCTTCATCACCGTGCAAGCCTCCGTTGTGATGCGTGAGTAGTTCATCCTTAGACTACGGTTCCATGTAGTAGCTAGATGGTTGGTTCTTCTCCTTTGTGCTACCATGTTTAGATCTTGTGAGCTCCGTGATGGCTCAATGCACGGCGCCCAAAAAATTGCTTGATGGCGGTGTTGATGTAGAGCTCGTTGGGAAACCCAAGAGGAAGGTATGATGAGCACAGCAGCAAGTTTCCCTCAGTTATGAAACCAAGGTTTAATCGAACCAGTAGGAGCAAGGAAACACCCCAAAGGTGTTTCTAGCTAAGCTTCGGCAGGGCGCACTACCGGTGCTAGTAGCAACGTGGAGACCTGCACAACACAACCACAGAACTTTGTCCCCAACTTGCGATGAGGTTGTCAATCTCACCGTGTTTTGCGGTAACAAAGGATTAAACGTATCGAATGGAAAGAAGTAAAAGTTTGCAGAAAGTAAACACAAAGTAGTAAACAGTTGTAGATTGTATGTAAAGACAAGGACCAGGATCCATAGTTCACTAGAGGTGGCTCTCCTTAGATAGATAACATGCTGGGTGAACAAATTACAGCGGGGCAATTGACAAACACCGAGAAAGCAATACATGCATATACTAATCATCTTGACTCCTTTGAGACTTGATTGGGCATTACAACATTATACATAGACCGCCATCCAACTGCATCTATGACTAATAATCCACCTTTAGGTTATCATCCGAACCCCCTCCAGTATTAAGTTGCAAGCAACAAATTATTACTTTACGAACTGCGTGTAAAGTAAACAATACGATTGTTCTATGAACAAAGGATTGTTGTTTTCTCCCTAGTAGCAACAACACATCTAGTACCTTAGAGATTTCTGTCACTTCCCCAGATTACCAGAGGCATGAACCCACTATCGAGCATAAATACTAACTCTTGGAGTTGCTAGCATCTACTTGGCCAAGATAGCTACTAACAACGGAAAGCATGCAAGATCACAAATAACAAAGACATGATAGAATCAATAATCAATCTGAAATAGCATCTCAATATCCATCGGATCCCCGCAAACACAACATGCAGAATTACAAATAGATGATGTTGATCATGATCGGAGCTCACAAGATCTAAACATGAAAGCACAAAGGAGGAGAACCAGCCATCTAGCTACTACATGGATCCGTAGTCCAAGGATGAACTACTCACACATCACACCGGAGGCTTGCATGGTGATGAAGAAGGCCTCCAGGGTGAATTCCCCTCTACGACAGGGTGCCGGGAAGAGCTTCAGATCCCTCCCGATCTAGGGATGGAGATGACGGCGGCTACAGACTCTTTCGTGGATTTTTGATCGAGCACTTAGGGTTTTCGTCCCGAGGGCAATAAATAGGCGGAAGGAGAGGCCGAGGGGGTGCCGGGAGCGGCCACACCACCCCCTGGCGCGGACCAGGCCTGGCCGCGCGACCAGGTGGTGTGGTGGCCCCCTGACCCCTCTCCGTCTCGTATTCTGGCACTTGATGACATCCGGAAAAATAGGCACTTTGGCTTTTGTCCCGTCCAATTCCGAGAATATTCATTTTCTGACTTTCCTGGAACCAAAAATAGCAGAAAACAGGCAGCTGGCACTGTGGCTCTTGTTAATAGGTTAGTCCAAGAAATCATATGAAAAGTACTCCAAAGTTGGAACAAAACACAAGAAAGTGGATAAAACCAAACATGGAACATCAAAAATTATAGATACATTTGCAATGTATCACTCCATTCATGATCAAGATCATCTATTTGTAATCCTACATGTTGTGTTTGCGGGGATCCGATGGATATTGAGATGCTATTTCAGATTGATTATTGATTCTATCATGTCTTTGTTATTTGTGATCTTGCATGCTCTCTGTTGTTAGTAGCTATGTTGGCCGAGTAGATGCTAGCAACTCCAAGAGGGAGTATTCATGCTCGATAGTGGGTTCATGCCTCTAGTAATCTAGGGAAGTGACAAAAATCTCTAAGGTACTAGATGTGTTGCTGCTACTAGGGAGAAAACAGCAATCCTTTGTTCATAGAACAATCGTATTGTTTACTTTACACGCAATGCGTAATGCAATTATTTGTTGCTTGCAACTTAATACTGGAGGGGGTTCAGATGATAACCTAAATGTGGATTATTAGTCATAGATGCAGTTGGATTACGGTCAATGTATAATGTTGTAATGCCCAATCAAATCTCGTAGGAGTCAAGATGATTAGTATATGCATGTATGCTTTCTCGATATTTTTCAATTGCTCCGCTGTAATTTGTTCACCCAACATGTCATCTATCTTAAGGAGAATCACCTCTAGTGAACTATGGACCCCGATTCATTCTTTTACCATCAATCTACAAAGCTATTTACTGTTTTCTGTTTACTTTTTGCAAGCTATTACTATCTTCCACACAATACATTTAATCCTTTGCTTTCAGCAAAACCGGTGAGATTGACAACCTCACTATAAGTTGGGGGCAAAGTTCTGTGGTTGTGTTGTGCAGGATTCCAAGTTGGAAACAACACCTTGGAGGTGTTTCCTTGCTCCTACTGGTTCGATAACCTTGGTTTCATAACTGAGAGAAAACTTGTTGTTGTGCTCATCATACCTTCCTCTTGGGGTTCCCCAACGAGCTCGATATCAACCACGAACTAGCAGACCGCGGGTGGCGACCGACCCACCCGGCTGGCAATCTGGTAGCTGCTGCTAGTTGTTGGGCTGGCCACCCCAGGCCCAACCGGCTACCGCCCTTTATTTTGCCCATTTCCTTTATTATTTTATCCCACATGGGACACCCAAAGGAGATGGCACACCTCCCTTCCCCTATATAAAGGGGTGCCCATGGGAGGATTAAAACACGCGAACACATATTCTCTAAGGCTTCTTCCCTTAGAGAAAATCCCCTTCTCTCAGTTGCCTTTGTCGTGGCACGATCCCAAAAAAGGACTGCAAAGTCAACGCATCTGCGACACACCGTTGTGATGCAGGGATTCTGCCAGGAGGTCTACTTCCGCAACCACAGCAGGGATCAAGAAGTTTGGGAGTCATTGCAGTACACCGTATGCATGTGATCCATCGGGGAAGCTGCACTTGTGGCGACCGACCATCGTACAAGGACCTGGACAAGGGGTGATGTGCGAGGAGCTTTGCGATCTTGAGGTCGGACGGGTACAACTACATCATCCACGCTCCTACATGAGTGTAACTCTCTCTCGGTCTTCAAGGGCACCTTACCGCTGTCTTCCTCCGTTACCGCATTACTTCTAGATAGATCCTTGGGCAATCAGGGTGTTCCGCGTAGTAATTTTTTTGTTATCTGCTGCGGAAACCCTGCAATTTTGTGTTTTTCCTCTCTTATTTCCCCAATAGCTTTTGTAACTTTGGTGGAATTTGAGAGTGGATGACTTGCCCTTGCATTTGGTGCATAGGTTTGAGTTCTCTACGGAGATTCGATGAGTTCAAGCTTGTGGGCTTGTTACTCTTGGGTTCTTAGAACCCTAGACGGTTGTGTGATTGTGGTGTGATGTATTTGGTCCCTCCAATTGAGTTGTAGAGATTCCTCAAGCTAGAGGCCTTTGTGGTGATTCTTGGGAGCCTCCAATTGAGTTGTGGAGATTTCCCAAGCTTGTACAAGTTTGGTGACCGCCCTCAAGTGTCTCATAGTGGATCGAGTGCCCGCCTTATGTGGTGCGCACTCGGGAGAATAGGGTGAGCATGTTGTGTCGTTAGTGAGTTGCGTTCCTTCGCATCTCGGGGTGAGGCCTTGTGTGGCGGATGAGCATCGAGCCACCACACCTCAAGGTGAGCCATTTGTTGCGTTCGAAGAGCATTGCACCATCACACCTCTCCAACATAGATGTAACTTCTTTAAAAGTGAACTTCGGGATAAAATCATCGTCTCTGTGTCCATCGGTTATCTCTATATCCGAGCCCTTTAGTTATACATTTTACATTGTGATAGCCATCGTGCTTGAAGTATTCTATCTTGCTATCACCTTGTTGCTTGACTTGCTTAACATAGGTTATTGGTGCACTTAGTTGAACCTAGTGATTTTAGGTTTTCTGTTTTGATAAATTAAATATTAGTTTTATTCCGTATTTATTAGAGCCTAAACCGTTATTCAAAAAAAGCCTATTCACCCCCTTCTAGGCGGCTTCCTTTGTCCTTTCACATATCAAAACGATCTACAATTACATCACTCATAATGTTATAAAGTTATTGATTCTCAAGCATAACTGTTAAGACACCTTGACTACGAAAAATGTGAGACTTGATTACCCAAGAACAAATGTTCGGTTTTCACCACAAAAGAAGTACAAGCAATGCATTCAACAAGACGATGCTTAAGCACCAACATCGATAGGTGCACACCTAATAACTCAAGACTTCATACTAAGAGACCCCCCTTCCCCTCCCTCATAGTCACAACCACATGTCGAGTCGACATGGTCATACCTACCAACCTAAACAACACTGAACACAAAACCGGGTGCCCCGATGCATGTTGGCATACCAATGTAACTTGACAACGTTAAATCAACAAGGAGGCACAACACCACCAAAAGCCCACAAGGCCCCTCAGTAGCAGCCTCACGATAACTCACATGTGGTAGTCGCCACTCGATGGAGGTTCGAGACTACTGTTAAGTGGTTGAAGGGATATCTCTCCTTTGATCTGGGCAATACATCCAAGATCTATTGGCTCGAATTGCAACTCATGGATATGTCCTTGACTAAGGCCCCGTCTGGAACACATGATCTCAAAACATAGGAATACGAAAAATACATAAATTGAGATGTCATATAACCTGAATTCCTATAGGAACCAATAGCACAACAAAACTTTGAAGTGTCGTTTGGATGTCATGCAGAAAGTGCAGACCCAAAGAGAAAAAAATGAGGTTAGGCTAGACCTCATGTTAGTTATCCTCCAAAATTCCAATGGGATAGCCTATTCTATAGGAATTTCAAAGGAACTAGGATTCTTATTCCTTTGATCCAAATGGTATCAAAAAAACTTGCATGAGAGCTCTCTCGGTGGTTCCGGACCAAACCAAGGCCCCTCCCGGCGGCGATGCCGTCAAAAGGCGGCCGAGGGGCAGTGCCAGTGTTGTTAGTTTAGGTTTTTTTAGTTGTCTTGCCTATGTGCAGAATGGGAGTAGGGTTGCAGATCTCGCCGGCCGGATCTGGGACAACTCGAGTTCCTCTTCTCTTGTAGTGTCTCTCCGGCTGGAGTGGATGCTTGCTGAGATCTGGAGCTGGAGGATCTCCGCCAATAAGCCGGTCTCAAGCTACTCTGGTGCGCCTTCGAGCGGCGCCAGGAGGTTGCTGGCCCTCATCCTCGCTGGAGCTTTGATGGTTGGAGCCAGTGGCGAAGATGGTGGAGTCGGCAGCTTGGCAAATAAGCTCGATTTTCTTCATCGCGGCTTCCTCAACAACTGGTTCTATTCATCGCCCTTGGCCGGCCTTGGTGGCGACCGGAGGGCTGAATAGAGCGCGGATGGCGGAGGGTGCGGCGGTGAAGCGGGGTTGCCTGGGATTCCCAGGTGAAGATTCTGCTGAAGATGTGGCGAACTCCAAGAGGAGCACATATGTGGACTCTGCTATCTTGGGTCATAGGATTGGCCTCGCCGTGGCCGGCCAAGATGGACCGGCATTCCTCTTCCTCGTCAAGTCGAGGATCTCTCGCTCCCTCCCCACGCTGTTCTTTGTCTCTCCTAGGCCAAGTGGTTTCGTCCCCGGCGCCGGAAGAGATGGTTGTGGTTGGAGGAGAGTTGCCGGCGGTGCAGTTGGATCCGATCGCGTTTCTGCGGTCGTTCTTAGGGTGCTTTGTGCAAAGGTGTCGGGCCTCTATGTAATTTTCGGTTTCTTTCAGGTCCCTCTTTGTAACTTTGTACCCACCGCCTGATGAATGCAGAATCTAGGCTCTTAGGGGCCTTTCCCCGTTTAAAAAAAATGGTATAAAAAATCCTATAAAAAACCATATTCTCTAAAATTCTACACCCGCAATACTTTGTTCCAAACGGGCTAAGACTTGGAAAAAGAATACTCCCTTAGTTTAGACATCTTTTAGTATAGGTTTATCTAGATACATTCATTTCATAAAAATAAAATGTCGTATATTTCTAACGAAGTTAGTACTTAATCTACCCCGTTTTCTCACTTGTCGCTCAAGTTCAATAATGTAGCCCGCAAATGACTATAAGAAAGTGACATGTCATCTATAGCCAACCCTATAGTGCACATACAATAGTTAGTTACAAAATTCTACTATTTAATTAATATTTAACCCACATTTCACTAGAGCTGACTCTTGCACGGGAGCCCGCTTACATTCTCTCCCGTCTTCTCTCTCTTTTACCTCATCTAAAATATAATACTCTACACAAATTACTTGACTCGGATCAGATGTATCTAATACTAAATTATATCTAGATACAGTGGAATTTAGAGAAATGTTAAGTTGGGTGGGAGGGAGTATTTAAAGTCTTGTAGGCAGACGAGTGTACACTTCCCGCCTCACCGAGTCACCGGTCGGTCACCACCACTCCCTCCCGGCAGCGATTCCCCATTTCCCGCCTCCCCATTCCGGCGCTCCCCCATCTCCCGCCTCTTCTCCTGCCTTAAAACCCCAAACCCTAGCCCTCCTTGAGCCCCCGCCCCCGCCACCAGATCGACCCGACAGACCCGACCCGACCACCCATGGCGCTCAAGCAGAAGGGGAGCGGCGACGCCGCCGCCGCTGACGCCAGCAAGCGGCGGCGCGTGGGCTTCGCCGGCATCGGTAACAAACCAGTCTCTCCCCGCCTCCATCTCTCGATTCGTAGATTTGGGTCTCCTGGTCGGGGTTCGTGCTTAGGTTGCGGCCGGTGGTCCTGCGAGCGTAGGCGTACAGATGCACAGACACAGGGCCACTGAGCAGGTGCCCTCGACTTGAGGTGTCTCTGCTGCTGGATCGGTGCTCCGTTGGATTCAGATGGACCGCCCTTTCTTTGTTGGGTACTAGCAATATGGGATTTTTTTCCTGAATTTGTTCTGTATTAGTCAACAGGGGTAGTGAGTTTGCCAACGCATTTTGTTTGGACAGTTCTGTGTGGTCAATACCGATAGGAGGGTGCAGATTACTTGGTTGTGTACTGTCTGCTTACTTGTGGAGCTGTTGATTTGGTTGTTTTAGCACGGTTCCTTTCATCCTGTGAAAGGATTAAGATGGACACTGCATTTCAGAGAGAACTTCATATCTTTGCTACTAGTTTACTTACGAAATTGCCTATAGTTTGTTGTGTTAATTATGCTGATGAGTGGTCCAATAAATCGGCCTGTAGAAACAGGGAGAATAGTCACTCCTTTTTAATTGTATTGGCCTTGTAGTGCTACTGTTTGCCTGTGTTACTTACGATGCAAACTTGCCCATTTTCCGATGTATGTTTCATTGCTTTTATGTACTCCTTCTGACCCATATTAGTTGACTTGAATTTGTCTAGATTCGGATGCATCTAGACATGTTTTAGTACTAGATACGTCCGAATCTAGAAAAATCCAAGTCAACTAATATGGGTCGGAGGGAGTAGTAATTTGTTTTGTATAGGTACATTGACCAAATTTAATGTAATCTCATTTTATCTGTTAAACAGATGCTGGAACTGAGGCAAATGAATGCATGCAAGTGTTCATTGGTATGGAATTGCCTTCCTCAGTCCTATCTAATCTGAAATATTTCGGCAGCAAACATTAGTCTGTTTTTGAATTTTCTGTCTTGTATAGCATTGAATTGCAGCTGGAAATTTGTAGCAATATCTACCTAAGTATATTAGTGAAATATATGTTCTCGGAGCAGCTTAAAAGTAATGACATTCAGGTGAAAAACATTACAAAGTGTAAAGAAAAATGCCTGTCATGTAACATAATGCTAAACTATGAGCCTTTCATGTTCACTTGCAAATTTTAGTTAACTGCAATGAAGCAAACAATTATACTTGTAAGCTATGGAACTGAGCTCAATGAACATATAACACTGCTATTTGGGTTCTTTGGATCTTTAATGTATTTTGTTGTTGGAATCACTACAGCAAGAAATCCTGATGATGTGGGCTCAGAAGACAGCATTTCTATCGAACCATTTGACCTAAATCATTTCTTTGGTGAAGATGGCAAGATATATGGGTACACAGATCTCAAGGTAGAAAACAAAGTAGTAAATTTATCTTTCGGTAAATAGTTTTAATGATGATCTGACAGGCTCCCCAATCCCCGCTTCTTCAGTTCTGTTTGTATGTTTGACATGCTTGTTATTTGCAGTATGGAATCATATTTGTTTGTCTGATATCTCAATTGGTGCAGATCAATGTGTGGATAAGTGCTATATCATTGCATGCATATGCTGAGATTTCATTCAAGGAAACATCTGACGTGAGTACTTGTTTTCTAAAGTTCATTTCAGCAAGTATCGGTTATTCTGTTTGTTGCAATGTGTTTCTTATTTATAACCTCACGAATTTTACTTTTCATCCTAAAGAGTATGTATGGAATATGGTTAGTGGTTACCATTTGTTACAATATAAACCTTAAGCATTTCGTTTTTATTGTTAAAATATACTTTGTATTACATCTAGCATGTTGTGTTTAATCATTTAAATGTTTATAGCTGGCACCTCATGTTCTATAATTTCCACTTGCTATCATTTTGAATGTCCTGTAGAGTTTTGATGTTGCCACTTTTAATGCTATGTTATTTGTTACGCTTTTTTTACATAATTTCACCAAAATGAAATCTTCCATTTTTTTTGTTGCACTCATCTTGTTTAACCACTAACCAGCACCATGACGACTTTAATATCTTATGCTAATGATGATGTATACTGTTATCTGACTTAATCCTGAGTTTGAACTTCACTTCACCTGTATTTTGTCAGTAACGGTAACTAAGCATATCCTGATTTTATTTCTTTCAGGGAGGGAAAGGAATCACAGATCTAAAACCTGTCCTCCAGGTAAGATCTGTTTGTTTTGAATGGCTTTCACAATTGAAAAAACTTCCACATGCATGACTTTGTAATATCATTTACTCTTTTTGACAGAACATTTTTGGGGAAAATCTAGTAGAAAAAGATGAATTTCTGGAGACATTCTCAAAGGAATGCCACTATATAAGGTACCTTTACTTACAGAGCCCAATAGCTGCATTTCTGTGTTGCTTCTGGAGGCACAGCAGGACTTAGTTTGTAATCTCTGCAGTGAAGTCGTGAAGAATGGTACTTCCATTAAACATGATGCCTCAAACGAAGATGATTTGGCAGTTGAGGTAGTTATTCTTTCTGAATGGTTGCTTAAGTGATTTGGTTGATGACATTTTGTTGACTCGGTTCTTAAACTTAGCACATAAACTGTAGTTCTTCAAGCAATGTTTTACCTATCAAGTGCTATTGCTTAATATATCTGGATGCAGTTTTGCATTAATGCTACCACAGAGTAAAGGTTAATGTGATTGCGAGAATATTACTTCTCCAATTTCAGAATTTTGTATGGACATGTGGTTTATATCTTATTACTTTCATAACAATCTGCATTCAAACTGTTGCCATCCTCCTTTTGTTTTACTCAAGATATTAACATACTCCTACTCCTTTAGGGCTGCCCATGCATGTCCCAAGTCTGATCTGCTTTTTTGTTGCCAGATTATTCGAGTTGAGCTCCAAGGTGCTGCTGCGTTTCTTTATTCTCGTCTGATATCACTTGTTCTGCTTCTGGTTGAAGGTAACTGAAGGTTTAGAGTATAGTGGTCAAATCTGTTTGGAGCTTTCTCTAACACCATTTGCACTCTAGGTTCTACACCTATAGATATCACAGACCATGGATGGGAAATGCTCCTCGTAGTGAAGAAGGCAGCACCTGAGTCATCTGGTCCAAAATTTCAGTTGCTAGGCTTTGCAGCTGTCCATCATTTTTATCATTACCCTGAGAGCACTCGCTTGCGTATCAGTCAGGTTGGACCTATTGCAGCTTTTACTTTCTATTTCCTCATTTATCTGCATTGTCTCCTCAATATGTAGTCAATTTCTTTGAAGCAAGATTGTATGTTCTGTTAATATCAGATGTTTGAACCGGCTTCAACATAATTGCATCACCTGATATTTGGAAAGTACCGTGTTTTTTTTGGACTGGTTTGGATGTTCTGCTTATATGTTTCTTTTGCCTTTTCAGATACTGGTCTTGCCACCTTATCAGGGTGAAGGCCACGGGCGTCGTCTTCTTGAGTCAATCAATTCTATTGCAGAATCGGAGAACATATATGATGTGACCATAGAAGACCCTTCTGATTACCTGCAGTACATACGTTCGTCCATCGACTGTCTCCGTCTTCTGACCTTTGAGCCAATCAAGCCTGCGCTTGGTGACATGGTCTTGTCTCTGGAGGAGACCAACCTGTTGAAAAGGACCTGCAGTTTGACAATGGTTCCACCGGCTGACCTTGCTGAGACCGTGCGGCTGAAGCTGAAGATCAACAAGAAGCAGTTCCTGCGGTGCTGGGAAATCCTGATCTACCTACACCTCGACTCTGAGGACCACAAGTGCATTGACAACTTCAGGTCCTGCATCTACGACCGCACTAAAGGTGAGTTGCTTGGCGGCGCCTCTGGGACCAACGGGAAGCGGCTCCTCCAAATGGCAACTAGTTACGATGAGGATTCATCGTTTGCTGTGTGCTGGACAAAGGAGGGCGCAGACGCAGATGATCAGACTGTCGAGCAGCAGCCGGAAGATCTCAAGATTCAGGAGCAGCAGCTGAACGAGCTGGTGGACAACCAAATTGAAGATATCGTTGAGGTCGCCAAGAATGTTAGATCACGCGGCAAGGATACATTGGCTGCTTGATGCTGTGATCCTTTGTAGCTCGAGAATAGAAAGTAGTAGTAGAAAAAAATGTTAATGGATGATATCATCAACTTGGAGAATTATGTAATGCAGATTTTTTACTAGAATGTTATATTATTACTCTTCCGCTTCAACTTTGTAACCATGGGTTGATAAGAGCAATTCTAGCAGAACCCTCAAACCGCAAACCCCAAACGATGTTTGTGTGCTGAAAAACAAGCAGACAGACTAGATACTGGTATAATTTGAAACATACATTCGCGTCATATTGTTCAGTACATTTAGAGAAACGAGATGAACAGTGGAGTACTGCTCCGCTTTCTAGGTTAACGGCGCCGCCGCGGCCGCTGAGGGCTACCAAAATCATGCCCGGGATACCTCACCGGAGCTTCGTGCCGCGGTGGCGCTGCTAGCTGCAGCTCATTCCTCGCCGGAGTCAGAGACCTCGATTTAACAGGCGTCCTGCGCCGCCTGCTCGCGGAGCCAATCCGCATTTTTTGCGACGGGTCTTCTCCTCCACTAGCGCGGTGACGATGCCCAGGGCGGAGTCAGGGACGAAGTCGCCAGCCGTCAGCGCGGGGGCGGCATGCTCGAGCTTGGCGATGAGCATCGGGATGTCGGCGTCGTCCACGTAGTCGCCCGGTTGAACCGTGGCACCGGGGGCGGCGCGCTCGAGCTCGACGCCTCGCTGAAGCTGAGGCGACGGGGCAGCGGACCGCGGGAGCTCGACGGCTGCAGATCTGGTAGTACCTCGATTCATTCTGATCCCTAAAAACCGGTTAGAGTCCTATCCATTTTAGAGTAAAAAATTTAGGAGTCGCCTCCTCCTACTCCCAAAAATAGGAGTCGTCGGCCACTCTAGAGAAAAAAACCCGACCTCCCCCTCCTCCCTATTCATGTTGGCGTCGCCACCGGTGACCCGCCGCTGTCACCCCGAACCCTGTGCTGCCCTTGAGCCCACCTCTCCGTCGCTCGCCATCGCCGGAATCGATAGGGAGATCGAGATTTCGCCAGCCACCGCCCCGATTTATTGCGAAACCACCACCGACAAGATCGATTATTTGCAAAACGGAGCCGCCCGAGGATGGGAAGATGGTAGAAAGCCGGCACCGGAGCTAGATGAAAAGGTTGAAGGAGTACATCATGGACGACTCATCATCGAGGACGACGACGGTGACATCAAGATGGCCATGGCCATCATTTTGAACGATGAAGTTCGGCGTTCGGCGTTTTGGATTCTACTCCCCTGTTCTATAATATAAGCCTTTTTAGAAGTTAAAACGGCTTGTTAAAAAGACTTATATCGTGGAAGGGAGGTAGTAGCTTAATAAGCCATAGAAGCACCTAAACGGTTGCTTTTGGTTTTGGCTTTTGCCTTTTAACTATAGTTGTATGATGTTATAAGCAAAAGTTTAAATCAAAATAACCTATTTACGTGTTTTTTTTTTGGCTTATAAGCCAAAAGATGTAAGCCACAAATAAGCTAAACCAAATAGCCCAGGAGTCTTGACCAGGAGTTTTCGCTTAGCAGATGAATCATTCTTGGACCAGGAGTTCTGGCTTAGTAGGTGAATCATAGCAACGTTTTCAAGAGATGTAACGCACTGGAAAGTGGAAATTTTGCTACGTGGGATCGCTGTTAGTTTATTAAAACTCATCTGTTTCATCGATGGTATCTCTTCACCTTGTGTAGAACAAGCGTGACTTCTGTATTTCTTAGTATTTAGATAGCACGGCAAAATATTTACACCGCACGGTAAAATATTGAAATAACCAAAAATATATATTTACTGGCATCAGTAAAGAGCACAATCAACAAGATGAAAAGTTCAGAAGACGAGAGAAAAAATTAAAACAGCTTCTTGCAAAACGCAAAAGGAACTGCATTACTTCATACTAGTTCATAGCTCATACTATCAGAGATTAATAAGGGGTCACAAGCAAAAAAGAAACATATACCGAGCTCCAGATGGCTAAATTGATCCCAAAACATTTAGTTGCTATAGTCAAAAGACATGAGAAAGGCTACAGAAGATGAATGATGATGGCATGTCCGTCCTTGGACAGGTCTTACCACCATACTAGCCTGAGAACACAAGCGCAGCATCTACAAATTTCTCAACTGTAAATAAGTCGGGCAACCTAAACAGAATTTAAGATCTCCAGTTACAACCACAACAGCCAGCCAGGCAGTATACTGCGAAGACAGCTGTAGCCATAACATGCTCCTGACGCTATCAAAAACCGAAGAAGCCAAGCTCCGTTGCTCTTTCTTTCTCAAAGGTCTCAAAGTACTGGTAGATGATGGTAACAGCCAGCAGAATACCAGTTCCTGAACCGATCGCGCCCATGAAATCAGCCAGAACAGTCAATGCACCAATGCATACTCCACCAAATGCAGCAGCAGTAGGGATGTATCTGTTCAATTCCTTCTGCAAGTTTGACTCACGATGGCCAGGCATCACCATTTGTTGTTCCTGTTGAATTACTCAAAATTAGATATGGTGACCTTTTCAAGGCAGAACTGCATTACCAAAAACAGATAATAGATCACCCAATTTAACACCTTAGTACATATTAGTAAACTACACTTGAATCACCAGAGTAACATTTGAAGTCCCAACATCAAACTGAACTAGTTCTAGACACAGATAATAATGCCTAGTTACTGGATCCTAAATTGAGGTTGAAACAGCGCATGAAAAGAATGCCCTATTAGTGAACACAAACATCAAGACGCATAAAAATTAATTTTGTACACAAGAAGTTATGACTTGCAAGACATGACACATGCATAAAGGAACAGTAGCTATTACTCCCTCTGTTCCAAAATATAAGATGTTTTAGATTTGTGAAGCGAATGTATCTAGACGTATTTGTAGTGTGTAGTTCGGAGTAAACCTATACACTAAAGGCGTCCTGATACATTCGCTACACAAAGCTAAAACATCTTATATTTTGGAACGGAGGGAGTACAAGACAAATACTGCATATGTGCTCTCCTACCTTCAGCTGCTTAGCAACATCCTTGGCCGATGAACCAGAAACTTCAATCCATGTTTTTGAGAAGAGAGCACATGCTGACAGCATAAAGACCACATAGAACAATGCATGGAATGGATTCGCCAGAATATCAGCCAAACTGCAGTTAATATAACATGGTAAGTAACAGTATTTTCTAGCGTAACCAAAGCATACACCACAAACTGGAAAAGGAAGGTGCCAAGAAATTAATTATTCACCTGGATGGTGCAGTCACATAGTAAGCAAGACCACCAACAGGGATAGAATGACCAGAATATTCAGACTCCTTCCATATTCCAAGAAGGTTAACCAGGAAATTTCCACTGTACTTCCTGTACAGAAGCTGCAATGAACAATTAAAACGTGTCAGCACCTAAACATGCATGTAAGTGATTGCTGTAGTAACTAGTAACTACAGCTCTCAAACTGAAGCCTGTACCTGGGAAATGAAATACAGGTTGGTAATCAGTGCAGAGTGCAGAATGATGGGCATGTTCGAAGTGTAGAACAGCTTGATTGGATATGAGCCTTGCTGTCCACGAGCATTCTTTGATCTCACTGGAAGCACAACACGGAAGCCTTGGAAATAGATAACTATGAGGAAGACCAACACAGTAGCAAGCAGATTGGTCACATTTGGCAGATTTTGACGGTAGAAAGCCTCTCGTAGGGCACGGACTTTGTCAGATCGAGTAATCAACAGATGGAACAATGCAATGACCGCCCCTTCAAATTCAGCACCACGTCCACTGTTGATGGTTGTGGGGCTAAACGCCTTCCAGATGATATTCTCACTACATGACAGCAAATTTACCATGAGCCCACTTTCAATCAAATAGCACATCAATAAGTATGCAAAATAAAGTTCAGTGTGCTTACCAGATATTGGTAGCAATGAACAGAGAAATGCCAGAGCCCAAACCATAGCCTTTCTGGAGAAGTTCATCTAGACAGATGACAATGATGCCAGCAAAGAAAAGCTGAAGTATAATGAGAATAGCATTTCCAGTTCCAAGTTGGCTCACACTGCCATACATTCCAGACAGAACATATGCCACAGCTTCCCCAATGGCAATCAGGATGCCAAGCAACTTCTGTGCACCATTCCTGAGTAAAAAAGTACAACATTCATCACAATAGTACTGGATATATGACATGAGTCAGCAAGCTTTACAATTTTCACTGGCCATTCACTGCACAAATGATAAACTACATATACAAGAGACTATTGACACAATGCTTCTATAACTTCAGAAAGAAAACTAAAACACAGAAATATGCTATATTTACAAATACTTACAGCAGAGCACGATCCTCTCTCACACTGTTGTCAACTTCAATAATCTTGGATCCCACCAGAAGTTGCATAACCATTCCAGATGTCACAATTGGAGTAATACCCAGCTCCATGACAGTACCACGGTTTGATGCAAGGATAACACGCATCCAGTAGAAAGGATCTGCTCCAGTAGTGGAATGGATGCCATAAAGCGGGAGCTGACTGCACACCAGGAAGATGAAGAGGGAAATAACGGTGTAGATCACTTTTTCTCTGAATGGTATCTTCCTATCAGCACTCTGTACTTCCGGCAGGAAGGCCAAGAAGGGCCTGACAAGATGCAGGACTCGAAAGCCGCCAGCCATCTTTCTGAGTGCAAAGAAAGAAAACTGATAAGCATTATGTACAGAATTGCAAAGGGATAACATAAACATAAATATCGAATAACACAGTAAACTTAGACATCAATTCACATATGGTGCATTATCCACCAAGTCATGGTTGTAATCAGACAAGATTAATCTATCTGGCTTAAGCATGAAGCTACCCAGACACGCAGAAAGAGGTATAAATCAAACTTAACACCATCATGCAACCAGACTCCTTACATTCAAAAATATGAAGGAGATCTTTTCTGCTCAAATGTACCACATCACAATTATATGGAAAAAAAATGTTTACTTTCTCATCAATACTAGACAGCTACTCTAATTCAGTTAAAACGATTCGAGCAGGACAAGCTAAGCAAAGCTAAATATAAGGAAACACGCAGATTGCAGATGTTCACACAACTTCTCTCGCCTATCCACAAGTGTCCCGACGTGAATTGGGATCGATTAGCTTGGATCCCGAATGCAATTAAGCTAGTATTTCATTCGAAACTACACGACCAGCCACCTATCAGAGCCAACGCTTTGCTTAAACCCGTATCAAGTGCACCGGAAAAGGAAACTCTCCTAGCCTGAGATCAATCACAGATCCACCAACGAAACGTCGCAACAATCATCCGCACGGACCGGAACCCGTCCACAATTAACGACCCGGACGAACGCAGAAGCCATGCAACGGTCGCGGCATCCTAGATTCGCATGGATCTGGACGGCTCACCTACCAACCAAACCAGCCGGCCGCATCGACAAACACAGCTCGAGAGGCAAAACACGTACGCACGGCGCAGCGCTACGCGGATTTCGACGCAGATCGACCAGGAAACAGCAGCATGCGACACAGATCTGCGGCCGGCGGCACGCGAATCGGGAAAGGACAGGGATCACATGATCGCCCCGAGATCCGGGCGGGACGGAGGGATGTAGCGGGTTTACCTAGCCGCGGACGCCGCCGGCGAGGTGGGCGGGAGCTTCGCCGCGGGCTGACCAGGGCGTCGAACCCTAGGAAGGAAGGAGGGAGACGGACGAAGGAAGGGAGCTACGGAGAGAGAGGGATGAAGAGAGAGGTGGTGATTAATAGCGGGGAGTTGAGAGATCTGAAGAGGAGAGATGAGGATGGGGACGAAGCGAGCACGGGTTCCAGTCGCTGCGCGTGGGGCCGGGGGGGGGACGCCAGAGCGCGGAGGCCGTCTGATCTCGAACGAGCGCTGGATAATGGGTCGCTGTGACGTGGAACCGAGATTGGGATGGCCACGTCACCAGGATGAATCGCAGGCCCGCAGGCCAGTGAGCGAAGCGGTCCCACTATCGCAGGGGCCACAAGGCCAGGACGAGTGCATCTTGTAATATCCTCTCAAACTGGTCCCTGGAAGACGTGAACTTCAAGATGGAAAAGCTTGGCTGGTTTCTACAGAAATACTGTATGAAATAACGTGTAACTACTTTATACTCGATAATTATTTACTATCATTGGATGATTTTGGATTTATATAGCTTGGAGACTGAAACTCTGCCAACGTGGAGGTCGCGAATGGAAACCATGGTTCTGGCTTTCATAGTTGGATTTTCAAAATTTGTACCTACATACTCGGTGTTAAAAGTCATGATGGAATTAGGTGATAGTAGTTTTTTTGTCATTTGCAATTGGAGTACGGTACAATAGGATTTTATCTGAAAATTTTGTAAGAGTTTACTGTTTGGATTTTTCTTGTACTCCCTCTATCTAGAAACAAATGACTTGAATTTGTCCAGATTCACATCTGTCATGGTGGTATCACGGCAGATGCCATGTGAAAATTTATCTTGAGCCGAATGGACGCCGTAGGATCCGGGAGGGATAATGCGCTAACGAGCACAAACACACATGATGTATCCAGGTTCAGGGCTCTCTTATTGAGATAGCACTCATACTTCTGCATGCTAGATGATATCTCTCTCAGTATTACTATAGCTAAAATGATGCTTGAGTTGTATGCGAGAGGAGGAAGAAGGTGCTCTCCGCTCGCGCTCTTCTCTAAGTGTAAAGGAGGGAAATGAGGAAGGGGGGGGTGTTAATCCCTCTCTCTCGAGACCCTAGGGTACCTTATATACGATCCCCGAGTTACATGTTTAGGGAATAGGTGGCAAGAAATATTCGCTTCTAGAGGTACCAAAGTCGTTGCTTTGGGCCCGCCAGATGCTGATCTTGTCGTTGTGTCACCTCCTGGATATCCATGATGGGACTAGATGTGCCCATCCCTCTAACAACTATTACCACACTAATAATAGTCGGCTTCGGGTTCTCCTCAATGTGACTTCTCACCATAATCCAGGGGCACGACTGATCCTCTCTATGATTCCTAGGAAGAGACTGGAGCATTGACTTGGGGGCCGACATATGATCTTTGATCATAGTCTTGGTCTACCTCTTTACTTCTCATTATACGGTCTTACCGGGGGTCATCCCCCGGCATTAGTCCCGGAAGTTGTCGCAATCTTCAAGTGTTAGCTTAAAGGCCATGATAGGTTCCTTTAACTAACAGGAAACATATCTTGTCAGCCAACATATTTTTATGTCGGACGAACCTGATTCTGTAAGAATTACTCAATCGGAAGTTCTTAGATTAGTTTTGTCGAGACTATATTTTGTCAATCTTGTAAAAAAATCCTATCCACTCACCGAGATTTAGGTTGAGTTTACTCGACATGAATCTGAAAATCGATATCAAGTCACCGAGATTCAGGTTGAGCTTACTCGGCTTGAATATGAAAATCAATATCCAGTCACCGAGATTCAGGTTGAGTTTACTCGGTTTGGATCTAAATATCGATATCCAGTCACCGAGATTCAGGTTGAGTTTGCTCGGCCTGAATCTAAAAATCGATATCTAGTCACCGAGATTCAGGTTGAGTTTGCTTGGCCTGAATCTGAAAATTGATATCCAGTCATCGAGATCCAGGTTGAGTTTGCTCGGCCTGAATCTGAAAATTGATATCCAGTCACCGAGATTCAGGTTGATTTTACTCGTCCTGAAACTGAAAATCAATATTCAATCACCAAGATTCAGGTTAAGTTCACTCGTCTTGAATCTGAAAATCGATATCTAGTCACCGAGATTCGGGTTGAGTTTACTCGGCCTAAACTGAAAAGTTGTATTTCTAACATCTTTCGTTTTGCCATGTTTGCACCAATGCGCGAACCAAGCTATACCAGGACCTCTTGTACGAGCACAAGCGCCTCTTGGACCATCACAAACAACATCTGGTCGAGCTCAAGAACAAAGGTATGCTCGGATTACCTTGGTCTGAATTTCCATTTCTCGTTTGCCGATGTAACCTTTGTCGATATTTGTAGCCATGATAGAAAAACAGATCGAGGAACTATAGAAACGAATCTCCGACATTAAGGGTATGCCATCTTCTGTACTTTAATTTGTACTTGTTTCATGTTATTCGTTCCTATATATTTATCTCGGCTTAGCCGAGAAAACAGCTCTTGCAGAAGAACACCAAGACTGCATAAGTATGCCGAAACTGAGAAATCATATGCTGGAACAAGTAGGAGAATATCAAGTTTAGCTTAAAAAGGAGTGGGAAGAGGTATCTCTGCTGCGGGCTTAGATCAGAGATGAAGAAAGGGCATAAAGCTGAACTCGAGCGGTTTCCTTGGACTTCGCAGAGGAAAAGGATCATCTAACTAGCTAAGCCTATAAAGACAAAGATTTCCTCAAGGAGGTCGAGATTATGGTTAACTCGGCCAGCAAGAACTAGAAGATCACAAGGGCAAAAGCCGAGTGGGGTTGTCGGAGCTGACTTGGATGAACAGCGAAATGAACACTAAGTTCCTCTTGCCCCACATTTCCTGTCGACATATGCCATTTGCCGACACATCCATAATTTTACCCTTTTTACCTGCCTAATTTCAGGTAAGTTTCCTCATTCTATTTCTCATGCATCCACTGCTGTCAACAAAGCCCGACAAAGAAGAGTTGATGCCGGCTCGCTACCTGCTGAATGGGGTATGGACGATAACTTGGTTGCTCTGTTGGCTCACGTCAAGCCTCTCAAGGTTTTTGGAGTATACATGTTCAATGCCGCCATCCGCTGCTTCAAAGCTCTATGGCCAGGAGTCTCGGTTCCTACCTTTGTTACGGAGTTAGCAGAAAGCTTGATGGAGAGCGAGTAGAGGCTCTGTAAATGGCGGGAGTCGACTACCCGGGCTGGTATTGATGAAGTTTTGAGTTTCGTGCTCTCTTGGTATGAGGGTATTAAATTCGACTGTCTCCAGACAATGCGCTAAGGCTCCAAGTGGACCACAGATCCAGAGCTCATCAAGCAACACCAGTAGCGGGCTTACTCTTTCATCGACTATGCCGATGTCCACAGCTTCACTGAGGTCCCAAAGGATCCTAACGAGGAAGAGGAGGGAAGCAGAGAGGAAGAAGAAAAACTTGATGAAGACATCGTCGCCAAGACTAGCAACCCTTCAGCCGGGACTGCTAATCCAGGAACCGGCACTCCTGTTCCTCCTAAAGATCCTTCGGGTTCCGGTTCCACTGCTTGAACACTTATGTTTTCTTGCAAAACTTAGTTTGTTAAATCCCCGGTATGTCGGGTGCAGATGTAAGATACAATTAGGTTTATTCTGTTGCTATATCAAGAATAGGCTCTATGCGAAAATAGGTCCCGGATGGCGCTTTTTTGGAGAGCCTCCAAGTTCCCTCTATCATAGGAGTTGATGAGGAGTACCCGACCAAATACAACTCACCACTCATAGAAGTTCTGGTTGTTATTCCCAACTAGACGAAACCTACCTTGATTTCTTGGTAGATGGAAAATTACCCGAAGATGAAGTTCTGAGCCGGCAGATAATCTAATGAGAGAAATCCTATACGATATTCGGTGGTGATCTCTATAAGTGGAGTGTATTAGAGTCTTTGAACGTTGTGTTTCTCCGAAAGAAGAAGCAGAAATCCTAAGGGAAATCCACGAAGGCAAATATGGACATCATGCCATAGCCAAATCTTTAGTGACAAAGGCTTTTTGACACAGATTTTTCTAGCTTATAGCTAAGGCATATGCCGAGAGGCTCGTAAAGATGTGCAAAGGCTGCCAAAATATGCCAAAAATATCATGTTCCAGCTGATCAGCTGCGAACAATTCTGATTACATGTCCCTTTGTGGTCTTGGGGCTTGAAATGGTTGGACCGTTTAAACTGGCACCAAGTGGATTTTCCCACCTACTAGTGATGGTGGATAAATTTACAAATGGATTGACGATAAGCTGTAACAAATTGCGATGGAGCCACATCGAAAAGATTTATCGAGGATGTCATAATTTGATTCAACTATCCACGCAGTATTATTACATACAACGTGAGAAACTTTTCAATGGGAGAACTTGCCGAGTTTTGTGAAGATCAAGAGATTCGGCTTGATATTAAATCAGTCGCACATCCACAAGCCAATAGAGATGTCGAAAGGGCTAATGGTCTAATCTTACAAGGCCTTCGACCTCGCCTCGAAGCACCACTTCATCGTGCTGTGGGGGATTGGACGAACGAATTACTGTCTGTTATTTTGAGCTTACTAACTACTCCTAACAGGTCAACCAGATACACACCTTTATTTTTTGGTCTACGGTGCAGAAGCAATACTTCCGAGTGAACTCATCCATATTTCTCCCCGAGTTACTGCGTATGTCGAAGAAGATGTCAAAGTTTCTCGACAAGGTGACCTCAATTTACTTGAGGAAGTTCGTGCCGTTGCTGAACAAATATCTATAGCCTATCAGTAGAAGTTACGCAAGTATCATAGTTAGAGAGTCAAGAATTGTTCCTTCAAAAAGGGTGACCTAGTTCTCCGACTAGTGCAGCAAAGAAAGCACAAAATTTCCCCAATTTGGTAAGGACCCTTTATGATTAGCAGAGTACTACACAATGGGTCATATTATTTAACCGACATGAGACCAGACAAAGAAAGATCTGCTACTAGGAAAAGAAAGAGAGCTAGAGGCAGTACAGGTCTGGATGTGTTGGACCGTCCATAGAATATTGCTCAACTACATCCCTTTTCTTCTTAAAATTTTCTTTCATTGTATTCATATCAATGTACATGTTCAAAGTGAAATAAAGTATTGGTTCCCTCATTGTTTTTTTAACATGTTTTAGTACCATCTTATTTCCGAATGATCATGTCAAAGTCAAAAATCCCAGAATACTTGAAACTACTTTATGCTCATGTTTGTTCTGGTTAGATTTGTGATTCTAGAAAATGCTACCTTCAGGTGTAAGTCTCTTTTTTGTTTATACTTTGGTTTTTATCTAATTGCTTAGACGCAGGTATTTTCTGAGTAGCAAATTGTTGGTACTGGAAGCCGACTTTATTTTCAAGTTTAAACTGGTTTAACAATTGAGCTCCGTTGCTCAATAGTGTTTTCGTGCTAAAGGTTGGACAGCTGACAAAAGGGACGAGGCAGAAATCCAGATAAATGATAAGTATGAACAAAAATGTTCTTAAGTAATTTTCGAGCACAACAAAAAACAACCAAGTGCTAGAGTAAAAGAATAAGTTCTTACAAAATAGTACAATCAAATAAATAGTTTATATAACACCACTTGTTCTAAAATAATGCATAGTTTTTTTAACTCTAAGCTACAGGTGGAGGAGATGGAGGATTTGTCGGCTCGCTGGTTCCAACATCCAGGTCACCCTGCTCTTTGTTCGAGACGAAGACGTCAGACTCGGTCTTCTCGTCATCATCGGAGGCTTCAATTTCTTCAACTGGGGGGCTTAGTGGCACTACGATGGATTGGAAGAATGGCTTTTCGTAGTTGGTCATCTCGTCCACACAACAAGCTTATACAGCACCAGACTCCCAAATGGCTCTGATATCTTTATGAAGGGAATATGCCCGAGAGGCAATAATAAAGTGGTTATTATCTTATTCCATGTTTATGATAAATGTTTATTTTGCATGCTATAATTGTATTAATTGGAAACATTAATACATGTGTGTTTAATAAACAAAATACAAAGTTCCTAGTAATGCCTCTCATATAAACTAGCTCGTTGATTAACAAGATGATCAAGGTTTCCTGATCATGGAAATTGGATGTTGTTAATAACGAGGTCACAACATTGGTGGAATGATGTGATGAACATTCATCCAAAGTATAGCATTACGATCAGAGTCATTATGTTTATATTGCTATAACATCATACAAAGTAATCTTAGTCCTTAGACCATGAGATCATGTTAATTGCTAACACCGGAAGAATATCTTGATAACATGAAACGTCACACCGTAACAGGGTGACTATAAAGGTGGGTTTAGTGCTACGAAGGTGTTATGTTGAGGCTCATGGATCAAGAGTGGGATTTGTCCATCCTGATGACATATAGATATACTCTGGGCCCTCTCGGTGATATCACATTGAAATAGCTTGCAAGCAAGTGATGTGATCACTAGAATGTTATATCACGGGAACGAGAAAAGAGTGCATGTCGGTAACGAGATCAAACTAGGTATTTGGATGCCAATGATCGAATCTCGGACATGTAATATATTGCGAGACAAAGAGATTTAGTTATAACGTTAAAGGTTCACACGATCACAAGAGTCATCGTTGAATATGTGGGAGTCAGTACGGATCTCCAGGTCTCGCTGCTGATTTTTGATCGGAGAGGGGTCTCGATCATGTCTGCATTATTCGCGAACCGTAGGGTGACACGCTTAAGGGACACCGACACTATTTGGAGCAAATATGTTTCAGATAAAGATTTAAGAAAGCGTTGGAATTATTTCAATAGACATCGAAACTGTTTCGGGTGAAATTGCTGAAATTGGTTCTGCATGTGATATTGAAATGTTGCAGGGGGTTTTATGTGAATGTTTGTTATAAATAAAATTGTTTTATTTAATGAGAGCTTGCATTAAATTTGGTGGAAATTTAATGCATGTGTGAGTGGAATTTTGAGTGGAGGCTTTTTATGGGAGTGGGAGCTCCACCCACATGAATGTGGAAGAGGTGGGGGCACCACCATGGCTGCCACGCCATGGCCCTTGGATGCCTCCCCTCTTCCCTATAAAAGGCCCCCCTCTCCTCCTCACAACACACACTTCCTCGTGAAGGATCTCTCTCTCCCTCTAGTTATTCCCCATGGTCTCGGATTAGCGATATACATGTTCTCGGTGGCTTTATCTGGAAAGGAGTTGCTGCTTCCGCTGCTTTGCTGGAGCGAGGGATGGAGGTTGTCGGGGTACCGGACGTGTGTGCGATCACGGATGCACCGCTACTTTGCGGTGCTGGACTTGGTGGTGCTGGACTTGTTGGAACTGGATCTGATAGACATGCTGGAGCCGGACCTGCTGGACTTCATCACGATCTTGAGATCGGCAAGTGTACGACTACATCATCCACGAGTTCCATCTCGTTAACAAAGCTTTGTTGTCTTCGAGGGTAAGTTCTCTATGGATGTATATCCACCCATTGCTTGTATCTAGTAGATAGATCTTGGCGTATAGTTCCCATCGTAGGATTTTTTTATTTTCTATGATGCGAACCCAACAGTGGTATCAGAGTCGGATCTATGCGTAGGTGCTTTGACAGGTAGTACACATATGTTTATATGTGGGCGATGATGATCATGTTATTACATCTTTCATGTATTTTGGATATTGGTGGTATAGTGGGATGAAGCGGCCCGGACCAACCTTACATGTCATCGCACATGAGATTGGTTCCACGACTGACATGCAACTAGTTTTGCATAAGTGGCTGGCGGATGTCTGTCTCTCCTACTATAGTTAATATCTGATTTACAACGAGTTGCTAATAACTTAGTTATCCTCATTGTGGTTCCATGTTCGTAGGTAAGACCGGTTCTATCTCCGAAAGCCCTAAGCCACGTAAAACTTGCAATGGATAAATTAGAGGCGTCTAGTTTAGATCGTTGCTGGGCTAGTGTCATGATATGGTAATGTTGTAAGTAGATGTATGATAGATACTCTTACAACACACTTATCGCGTAAGTTCCATAGACCTTGGCCTTACACACAAAGGAATGATAGAGATCATACCACGATGCAGATGATAGAGATCAAATGTATGGACCATATCATCTCACTTCACACATTAGATGTTTGCATCTTATATTGCTAGTTTGGCGTTTTTAGTAGCATTGTAAGATGATCCCTCATTTAAATATCAAGATAAAACGTGTTCTTCCTTAAGTATGCATCGTTCTATGGATCGTGTTTCGAGACATCACATGATGATTGGGTGTATTCGACTCTACGCTTTCATACAACGGGTTTACATACGTGAATACTAAGGTTCTTACTTGGCGAGCCTAGCATGTACAAACATGGCCTCGGAACACGGACCGAAAGATTAAGCATGAGTCATATAGTTGATATGATTCCCATATAGATGCTCGCCTTTGAAGCTACACCGACTCACGTGATGATCGGACTTGGTGTAGTGGATTTGGTTCATGTCATCACCAAAAAGGCACGAGGGATGTCGTTTTTGAGTGGGAGTTCATTTCTAATTTGGACTAGTCGAACTCAATTTGTCATAAACTAAATCAAAGTGAATTTGCATAATTTGTTGTAGTCATTGGCATCTGTTTACTACCTTATGCTTAGTTTTAATTAAGATAATAGAACTATAGAATTCTGGATATTTACTTTACGAACTGGTATCGTATTGTTTTGAATGTCAATTTAAAGTTTAGAATCCTATTGCAAACTTTTAGCAAACTCTATTTACTCCATAAAGTTTAATAAGTAGTATTAAATCAAGAGTAAGAATTCCAATGTTAGTATCTTAAGTATCATGCTTGCCTCCATGATTCTTGATATTCAAAAGTTGTTTTAATATCGAGGTTATCTAGGAGCTGAAATAATTGTTTCAAAAACCATCATGTGTAGAATATATTGTGATATCTGAAACAATGTTTTTGGTTGCATTATGATAGAGTATAATTTATCAAAATACATGTTCTCATATTGTATGAGAATTTGTGAAGGATGGAGATGCTAGGCATCCGGATCTCCCAAAAAGGATTTGGGAACTAACATTATACTCACGATTCATCCTTATAGGATATAGTAGCTTGATCATGAAAGTTGTCATGATAAGGATGAATAAAAGATGTAAGTAAAATATTTACTACACTAAAAGATTACTAAAGAATGGATTTTTGAAAGAATGCCAAACATTTGATGATGGTGATCCACTTCAAAGTGCAAGTCCAAAGGTATTAGTGTTTGACTATATATGCTTTGTACTATGTGTCATGTAAATTACACCACTATTGATGTTGATAAATTCTTTTAAAAGGAAAAGGAATTGCTGAAAGAGAATCTATAAAATATTTGGCAGAAAAGAAAAAGTTGGAGATGTCCAACTTAGGTATATAGAAGATATACATGTTATGGTTGTATTCCTTGCTTGTTAAACAATGTGGTTCTTAGGTATTGGATACCGATATTGGATACCAAATTGGTTGGTATGAAGTGTCATACAGGAAAACGCAATTCATGAACTGCAATAGCCTAAGTAACTAGCAAGAGAATAAGTGATGATGTTCATCGAAAACAAATAAAGTGTTATTGTGTTTTTCGTTGTCATCAAACCTAGCCTTCAAGATTTGTTTTAATAATTGTTATTTTGTTCCGGTATTATGAGAACAATGGTTGTTCAAATAATTACCGTATTCCATAAAGAATGGATGAACTTTTACAAGTCTAGTGGGAGAAATCACTTCCATAATCACTATTGCTAAAATGTTGCAAGACAAATGATTGAAAGATAACTTATGAAGTGACATCGTTGTTTAAATTATATTGGAAAGAAAACATGAAGAAACTCCATGTTGATGGATTTTTGGAGTCTTTGATTTTGATCAACTGACGCTTGTGAGACTTTCCTCGAGATAATTGAAACTTCGTCCATAGGCCAAAGAGGAACGTATGACTAACTTATTGGATATTGTACATATTGATGTATATAGTCCATTATATGTAGCCATATGCGATGTATCTTTTTGCTTCATATACTTTCTCCAGAAATTCAAGTGAATATATCTATATATTTACTTAATTAGGAAGAAGTATGAAACATTTGAAAAAATTGTTCAAAGACTTTCAAGATGAAGTGAATAATCATTGTAACAAGAAAATAAAAGAGTTTATGATTTGATCATCAAGGAAGATATGTGAGTTATAGGTTTAGCAAAACACCTAAGATTTCAGGAATTATTCCATGAATTTGCATTTCCTGATAAACCACAGGAGCATGGTATGTTCGAGAGATCAAATCAAACCTTGTTTGACATGGTAAGGTCAAAGGTGTCATTTATATAATTGCCATTATGTTTTAAGGATTAAAGCTTTAGAGACTACCGCTTTTACACTGAAAAGAGCAGCATCGTGATCCGTTGAAATGACACCATATAAGTTATGGTTTGGGATAAAACCCGAATTGTCTTTTCTTAAATTTTGGTATGCTATGCATAAGTAAAATGTTTACAACCAAAGTCGAATAAGCACGTCTTTGTAGGTTATACCAAAGAATTTGTTGGGAATTCCTCCATAACACCAAGGACAAAAGAGTTTGTCGCTTGAAACGTCAAGTTTCTTGAGAAGGAATTTTTCGTGAAAAGTTAAGTGGGAGGACAATAGAACTTTGATAAGGTTGTTGAACCTTAGCTATATGTGCTAAGTAGCGCAGCGCCGGAAAGTGGTGGCGGCCACAATGCCCATGGCTCCCGTGATTACAAAGGGTGTGATCTTGGAGATTAGAGTTCCTATTAAACCATGTGTGTCGGTAAGAATCAAATAGTAAGATTTGAAACAGAAGTCGCTGTTATTTTTACAATGATGAACCAACTTCATGCAAAGAAGCGATGATGGGCCCTGACTCCATAAAATGACTAGAAGTCATAGAATCCGTGATAGTATCCATACACGAGAAATCAAGTTTCTGAACTTGGAAGACCCTCCGGAAAGGCATGAAGCCTATCGATCGTGTTTGGATCTATAAAGAAATAGACATGGATGTTTAGCATCTATGAAATAGTCGACATGTCGGAAAGAAGTTTACGACAATGTTCAAAGAGTTGACTATGACAAGATTTGATCTTTCATAGCGATATTTAGTCTTGACGGATTAATGTAGCAACCACTACATATAATTTGGTATATGGTAGTTGAATAAACAAAACAAGGTTCTTCTAATAGAATGGTTACCTAAGACGTATACATGACACAGTTCGAAGGGTTTTGTTAATTCAAAGGGTGCTAAAAGGGCATGCAAACTTCAATAGTTGAAGTGAGCATAGCGGAGTTGGAATCTTCACCATGATGAAAAAGTTAAAGGAGTTTAATTTCATCGGAGATGATGAAGATGCTTGTATTTGCAAGAAATTAAGTGGGAGCGCGGAGACAAATTTCCAATACATTATGCAGAGTACATATTGTTGATTGGAAATGATGTATCTTTTATTGACACAAGTTAAGAATTTCATTAAAATAGGATTTTGATGAAAGACTTAGGCAAAACCGTGATATTTGGCATCAATGTCTATATGGATAGATTGAGGCGCTAATATGGTTATGCCAGACGTACATATATGAGATATTGAAAGGGTTCAATATGGAAACAACAAGAAAGGTTCTTGCTGCATGGAAAGGATTGTATCATGATTCAAGTGTTTCAACACTTGGTGAGTAAAATCACATGAATATTTTGATCGATTATACCGTGATATGTATATATCCAGATATGTCCTATGCTCTAAATGTTATGAGCACATACTAGAATGATTCATAAGATGATCATTGGACGATAGTAAAGATATTATTATGAGCTTTGGAAGAACTAAGAATATATCATGTATAAGTGACAAATAGTTAAAGGTAGTTCATTGTAAAGTGTTACATTGATACTAGTTTTGTCACAAGATACAAATTAAATTTATCTCAATTTAGACTATGGGTGGCACAATGTAATGGAAAAGATGTTCCATGATGTATTTGGATAAGTTCCAAAGTTGAAACATTGTGACCGATACTATAAGAAAAGGCTAAGTATATGACTGCTATAGTAGCAGCAAAGGAGGGCATTTGTGTTAAGAAGTTTGTTATCAAACTAGGTGTGGTTCAAAGTGGGCTAATACTATGAAGATATATTGTATGACAATAATATCAACATATTTTAACCCGAATGAACTAAAGGTCTCACCAAAGGACCAAATTTATACAATTCCATCTTATTTGAGAATGAGTGATGCGTAGAGACGCAAAGACATGCAAATACACACGGACTTGAAAGTGCCAGATCCGAAGATTATGTTAACCACTAGCAAACGCGTGTATTCAACACCTAGGTGTTGTATATACAAGTTTACAAACTAGGTTATTGACTCTAGTGCAAGTGGGAGACTGAAGGGAATATGCCCGAGAGGCAATAATAAAGTGGTTATTATCTTATTTGTTGTGGTGGTGTCACGGCTGATGCCATGGATAGGCTAAAGGTGGGGCCAATATGCACTAGAGGAATCCAGGGAGGGATAGTGTGGTGATTCCACACACAGATGTTTTGTATTCTCTAAGCTCACCAAGTTTACAAATGCTCCTTGAGCTGTATAGGGGAGAGGAGGAATATGGAGCTCTCTTACTCTCACCACTACCTCTACTCAATGAACAAACTACTCACCCGTCAGCCCCAACTACAGAGGCCCTAGCGCCCCTTATAAAGGGGAGGCTCGGTCACTAGTTAGGGCATACGTGGAGGCATATTCCTGGGAATATGCCTCTCCCAAAATAGCAAACCGACCGGGTCACCTTTTGCCATCGTAAGCCATGTAGAGGCTACGTAACCCGCTGCGGCGCTAACGTCAGCCGGCATAGGCTACGTCACCTTTGTCGGCCACGCCCTGCTGGTCCCTCCCTCTGTTCGCTTCGCTCACGCTCCAGCGCACAGAGATCACCTTTTGACCAACGAGATACCTTCCTTCTCTTGCAAGCCTGGTATAACCCGGCCCTGTGGGTACCTGCATACAGGTTACAAAAAGCCTACCGGCATATGACATATGTCGGCCGGGACACAGTTAGGTGGACATCCTCCGGTCCGGGTTACTCCATAAGTCGGCCTGCCTTGAGGTGACTCGGCTAGCTTTCGCTTTGACCTTGCTATACCTCGGCTAACTCGGCCTCTATACCCCGGTGTGACCCTACCCGGGGGTATCCCCCCAACATTAGTCCCCAAAGCTGGTGCGGTCTTAGCAACTTTAGCTGCTAAGGCCACGGTAGGTTCAATCTACTGAGCTTTTTGCCCCCTTTCCGAGTTACCTTGTAGCTCGGATTTCGTGGCCCAGCTTTCCCTTGGCACATTCCGAGTTATCACTCGCTGGCCGGGTTACCCTTTAGTTTTCCGTGTTATCCTTCCTTCTCTCATACACTTTCCCACGTCCTACGTGGAGGATAATCATCACCTTGCCTCATTTTAAGGGCCTGCGCCCGTTACTGCACTTATTGTCAGGGGTTACTGCTGCAAACGTCGTGTCGCAGCTGCCTCCTCGTTAACTGCATCACCACGTCGTGTCGTGGGATCCCCTGTTTCCTGTGGCCCTTCCTGTGGCTTGCCTCTGATTGGCTGACCCGTCAGATACATGGCCACCTCATGTGGCTTCGATGCACAGCACGATCCCACTGTCTATCGCTTGGGCGTGGTTAAATAGGGGAGGGAACGCATCCCTTGGGTGTTTTCCCCCTTCTCACGCCCCTCAGCCTTTCTGCTTCCTCTTCTTCCTTGCGACAACGCCGCTGTCGCCACTTCTGCTCCGCAGCACCACCGCCGCACCTTACTTCCTCTCATTTCCTTGCGCTGGCCTTGCTGCCACTCTCGCGCTGCTTCAACATCACGGGGCCATGCCAATCCAAACCTCTGTCCCCCACCTCTGATTGGGCCGGTGAGGACAGTGACTTGGAGATGACAGAGGAGGAGCTCGCCGTCGTCGAGGAAGAAGAGATGAAGGAGGAGGGCGAAACTCTGGAGCCTGGTGCCTGGGCCGGTTCTTGGGTGTGCCAAGACAATCTTGACTGGCTCTACCGCACCCGCCGCATCCCCGAAGGCATAATTTCCCGCCTTGCCTCCGAGGAGATCGCTCCCTCACCCAATCCGGGTGAGTTCATCGTCTTCCTCTCTCACTTCCAGCGCGGCTTCGGCCTACCAGTGAGTGACTTCTTCCATGATTTTGTCAATATCTACGAACTCCAACCTCATCATCTTCCGGTGAATGCCATTACATCCCTCTCCTCCTTCGCATCCGCCGTAGAAGGATACCTCGGCTTGTGGCCTACTAAAGAGCTTTGGATCCGGTTCTTTGGTCTACCGAGGAACGTGGTTCCGGATAAGGAGCGTGCCCTGGAGGACAAGCACCTGACCCAATGTGGAGCCGCCTCCATCTCTCCCCGGAAACAATCTATCTTCCCCCGAGTCACGGGGCTTGAATCTTGCAAGGGCTGGGCCCAGACCTTCTTTTATGTGAGGAATGGCTCGGATGAGGATCTGATCCGGTTGCGCCCCTTCACGATGGGTCCCCCTAATCCGGCTCTGTGGGACCGGGTTCCCAAGACACCAACTGCCTTGGCAAATCAGGTCAATAAGCGGTTTAAGGAACTGAAGGATCTGGGGCTGCGCAACGAGGATGTGATGATCACATTTGTCCGCAGCCGGATTTCCCCCCTACAGAAGCGCACACACAAACTCTGCCATATGAGCTGGCGACTTGACCCCAACCGGACCTCCTCCTTCGAGTTGAACAACACTGAGATCTTTCGCCGGGTCAAGGCCATATTCACGACCGATAAGGAATTCTCCGCTGACTGAGAGTGGGGGTTGGAGCATTACTGCCGGGACAAGCCTCCTCCTGCGGTAAATCTCATTACCCAATCCTTCTCCGAGTTATATCCTATGTCGGAGCATGTTGTTTATTTGACCCCTTTGCATTTTCCTTTTAGTTGTTTCTTCAGCAGACCATTGAAGATGGCACCGAGCCTTCCCTCAAATGGGGGAAGGATCGACTTGTTTCAGACAAGGAGGAGCCGAATCAGGAAATGTTCTTGCCTGCCCCGGACACATCCAAGCGACCCTTTGGTAACTTCTTTTCCTTAAGGAATTGGCCTGACGATGAGGATGATTCTGACATTGAGGTGGTGGAGGTATTTGACCCGGTGCCCATTTCTTACGCGTTTCCGGCTTCAGCTAACCCGACTGGGCAGATCCATGAAGATCCCCCTCTTGCTACGAGTGAGTCGGCCCCAGCCGTGTCTAAGAAGCGGGCTGCCACTTCAGCTGCTTCTTCCGGGCCTCCCAAAACAACCAAAAGGCGGAAGAAGTCCACTGACAAGGTCGCCAGCAAACCTCCGACTAAGGCCATAGTTTGGAGAGCTCGGAAGCCCAAGGAGCCTCCGACCTCCGATGAGTGAGTTTCTTTTTCCTTGTACCATTTTCCGCTTCAAGTTTCTTTGTCTTCACGCCTCTCTCTGTTATATAATTTGTTATTTGTTGTTTTATTCGATAGGGCTGCGATGGAGGTTCCCCAGAGCGGCTCCAGCATCGCTTCATCTTTCCAGCGCACCCCCTCTCCCCCCCGTGGTGACAACACACGCCCACTGAGCCCAATTCAGGAGGGTTCAGTGGCTGCTCCGGGTCTTAGCCCACCTCGTCCAGAGGAGGGCAACCTCGGAGCAGGGGGAAGTGGAACGACCGAGGTAGCGGATGCTCCCAGCTCTTCATCGGCTCAGCCGCAACCTGACACTTCTGAGGTACTAGCAGCAACAGCAGCACCACCATCAACACCAGCAACAGTACAATTATCAGCACCAATACCATCAGCAGCACCAGCAGCAACACAAGCACCAGCACCAGCACCAACTCCTTCTGCCTCGCCTGAGTCTTCCAAGACTCGGCGAGAAGACCCCGCTAGCACAAAGGCTGCACCCAAGTCCAAATCTGCAGCTCAAGCCTTAGCCTCCCAACAACAACCCAGGGCTAAGAAAGGTTCTGGTGCCACCAAGGCAACATCCATCGAGGCTGGACAGCGCACGCTCGCGTCCATGCTGCCGAAGAGAGATGCCTCCTCCGGGTTAGCTAGCAGCAAGCAACTTGCACTGCATACCAGCCCTGCTGCCGCCCAAGTTGCGAGGAGGGAGGCCCACGCCAAAGGCTTGGTTGCGCCTCACATGCTTAGTGGAGAGAGCTATCCTCCAGCTTTGATTGAATATGTCAACAATTGGAACAAAGCAGAGTTCGTCGATCCAAACGACGATCTCCCAGAGAAGTTTGGGCCCGCCGAATTCAGCGCACAAATGAACACGGCAGCTAAGGCTATCAACCTTTGCTGGCCGGATGATGGAGGTACGCTATTTTGTCTTTCCTTTAACATGCACAAGTGCTTAGATATATCCATTAGTCCCCGAGCCTCCGGGGGAGTAACTTGTTACTCGGCCGAATGCTCCTTAGAGAACTAGTGTGGATCCTTAGTAGCTTCGAATATGCACACACCTAGAGCCGGGTTAAATTCCACTTGGCCCGGATCTTGTACACTTCGAATATGCACACACCTAGAGCCGGGTTAAGTTCCACTTGGCTCGGATCTTGTACATTTCGAATATGCACACACCTAGAGCCGGGTTAAGTTCCACTTGGCCCGGATCTTGTACACTTCGAATATGAACACACCTAGAGCCAGGTTAAGTTCCACTTGGCTCAGATCTTCTACACTTCGAATATGCACATACCTAGAGCCGGGTTAAGTTCCACTTGGCCCGGATTTTGTACACTTCGAATATGCATATAACTGAGCCAACCTTGCTCTTTTCAGGTCACTACCAATCGTCGGACTGCTGAGTTTCAACGCCTCTTGGACTCACACAAGGTGCTGCGCTCGAAACATGCTGCTCTTCTTGCTGAATGCGAGAAAAAGGGTAAGTTTTCTCTTCGACTTCTCCCCCCATCTTTCTTTGTCTTTTCCCGCCGAACTAATCTGTCATTCGGATTGCACAGTCGGAGTAGAGGCCAAAAATACAATTATGCGAAGAAACTTGGACGAGATAAAAGGTAATTCGCTTTGGTTGCTCAATTTCTGTGCTCTCTCTCCTTTCTCTTGAGCTCGGTAGATATTCATACCTCGGCTCTGCCGGGTCAACAAACCGTTGTAGCATCCCTTGAAGATAGTGTGCCCGTGCCTGATATGATGCTGCATTTTCTCAAACAAGCAGGGCAACATCAGGCCGAGCTCAAGAAGAAGGATGACAAACTTGCCAAACTCCAAGCCAAGGATGATGAACTTGCCAAGCTGAAGGCTGAGATGAAAAAACTCAAAGAGCTCCACAAGACTGAGATGGACAAGGCTGGCCAAGACTTCACTAAAGAGCGAGAACGTCTTAGCCTTCAACTTGCAAAAGATCAAGAGTTGTTGAAGGAGGCCGACGTCAAGCTTGACTTGGCTAATGTTGAACTTGAGAAGCTCCAGAAGAGGCGTGCTGATTGCACCAAAGAGCTGACTCGGATCCATAGTCATATCTCCCATAAACTCTTTTCCTTCAGCTGACATGTATTTCTCCGGGTTAAACTCTTTTACTTATTTCACTTGTTTGTTTTCAGGCAAATTCCTAGAGGGCGATGCCATTGCGGCTACTACCGTTGCCAAGTTCCGCCAGCAGAGGGGTACCCCAACTGATCCTGGCTCCGAACCCATTCCTTATGACATGGAGGATCTGCTAGTCAGCCTATCCTCTCGTATTGAAATTGTGAAGAACTATGGTTCGGGTATCCTGGATTTAGCCGTCCGAATCTTCCATGCCCTTTGGCCTGGTGAGGATCCTCTGGAGGGGTCCACTGCTCTAATCAACAAATTGATGGATTGTGAGACCCAGCTCGACCTCTGGAGGGAATCCGTTGCACGTGCCGGAGCTAATACTGTCCTCCACTTCGTGCTCACGTGGTATGAAAAACTAGATCTGAAGGTTCTCGAGCGCTTGCGCACTGGGTCAAGGTGGTCGAATGATTCGGATTGGGTAGCTCGACGCAAGGCTTGTGCCCACAACCTTATCAATTTTGCCCATGTCCATCAATGGAACGAAGGACCAAGCTTCCTCAGCGTCGTTGACGACGAATACGTCAAAGATGGTTCGGATGACGAGGAAAAGGACGAAGCCTTAGATCTCGAAGAGAATGAAGATGACGACGAGGCTGAAGCCGGAGTTCCACCCACTGGCACCAAATTACCTCCTCCTGCTGTTGCTCCTTGAGGACCAAAAACACTTTGAAATTTATCAGATCCTCGGTATGCCGGGTACAGATGTATTAAGCATACTTACTATTGTTTTGCTACTAAGTTGTTCACACCGGATTAATATGGCCGTAGCCCCCGAGTTTCATTTTCTTGTTTCTCCAATTTCATGGCTCGGCTCGCGTCTACCTTGATTCAGTTTCGTGACTTACGAGTCCGAGTTTCAAAAATTGACTTAACAATACTTGGAAACTTTAGGATTAGCTCAAAATAATCCAGCGTAGTAAAAGTAAAGTAAACATAAGGTTAGTCCGAATAACCAATGTCGGCTCGATTACGTTCTTTTCCTTAGTCGTTTTTCGTGTGCTACGCAATTCCAAACTTGTTCTCTTGCTTGCCATGAAGCCAATTCTTGTTGGACAACAGCAAGTCGAAGAGTTGAGTTTTTTGGTGCTCACACACTACTAATCCGGCTTAGGCAGAAGCAACTTAAGCCAGCCGACATAAAAATAAATAACAAATACAGAAGACAACAAATATTATTAAGGCAGTCCCCGAGTTACTGCTCGAGGTGCCAAGATTTCATTGATAAAGTCATTGCCAGCATACATACCGACATATGAGAGACTCGGATACACACACTTCTTTGTTAAGTGTAGAACGGACGAAGTAGAGCTACATTCCATGGACGTTTAGATTCCTCGCCGGACCTGTCCGCCTTGTTCTTCTTCTGTTGTGCATCAATGAGATAATAAGAGTCATTGTGCAATGCTTTGCTCACAATGAATGGCCCTTCCCATGGGGGGGATAACTTATGCATGCCAGCAGTACGTTGTACCAGCCGGAGTACCAGATCACCTTCCCGGAAGACTCAGGGGTTTACTTTCTGACTATGATAGCGTCGGAGATTTTGCTGATATATGGTGGATCTGGACAATGCCAATTCTCTCGCTTCTTCCAGCAGATCAACATCATTTTGCCGGGCTTCTCGCACTTCGGCTTCTGTGTATTGGGTGAATCTAGGCGAATCATGCTCTATGTCGGCTGGTAATACAGCTTCTGCCCCATATACCAGAAAAAATGGCGTATAACCCATTGATTTATTCGGAGTTGTTCTTAAACTCCACAGTACCACTGGTAGTTCTTCTATCCAGCACCCCGCTGATCTTTGCAGCGGCTCAATGAGCCGGGGTTTTATCCCGGATAATACTAATCCGTTGGATGTTTCCACTTGTCCGTTCGATGCGGGGTGGGCTACCGAGGCAACGTCCAGCCGGATCTTTTTATCCCGGCAGAATCGCGCAAATGCTCCTTCAGCGAAATTGGTGCCGTTATATGTTATGATACTGTGAGAATAGCCATATCTCAGAATGATATCTTTGAGGAATGACACGACTGTAGCCCCATCACATTTTCTTATCGGCTTTACCTCTATCCATTTGGTAAACTTGTCAACCATAACCAAGATATGGGTCATATTTCCTCTCGCCGGCTTAAATGGGCCAACCATATCCAAACACCATACAACAAATGGCCAGGTAATTGGTATGGTCTTGAGCTCCGACATTGGCATGTGTGTCTTGGTAGCATATCTCTGACAACCATTACATTTTCTTACTAGATCTTCTGCATGTTCCAAGGCACTTGGCCAGTAGAATCCATGCCAGAAAGCTTTTGCCACTAAGGCTCTAGATGAGGCGTGATGCCCACATTACCCTTGATGTATATCTTGAAGGATGTCAAGCCCTTCTTCCAGGTCAACACACTGTTGCAGGACATTCATGACACTCCTCTTGTATAGCTCGGCATTGATAATCGTGTATGCCTTTGCCCTCCTCTGAATTTGCCTCGAAAACACTTCTTCATTGGGCAAAGTTCCATCCTTCAGGAACTGGAATATGGGTAGTGCCCAAGCTAGTATAGCTCGCACCAGAAACACATCCTCGTCAATTTCCATTTGATCCACTGACATAACCTCCGCCGGGTCAAGCTGCGCAGTCCCCGGGTCCTGCGAAGCAGTCCTCGGGTTTCCTGAACCAGTTCCCACATCAATGTCCATGGGTGCAGCTTCCGACTCCAGATTTGCCGGGATATAGATTGACTCGGATTCTGGGGATGGCCTGATAGATGGCTTTCTGAGGTGCTCTAGTGCTACACCCGGTGGAATCGCTTGTCGGGTTGATCCGAGTTTTGACAGTACGTCGGCAGCCTCGTTTTCCAGCGGGGTACATGGTGAAACTTGCATCCCTCGAAGTATCCTGATATCTTCTGCACATGAAATCTGTACAATGCCATGTTTGCATCCAAAGCAATCCACTGCCCTGAGACTTGCTGAACTACCAGATCCGAGTCACCAAAGCACTGGATCCGACGTATTCCAATTTCTTTTGCCACTTTGAGCCCATGCACAAGTGCTTCATAATCTGCAACATTGTTTGATGATGTGAAGTGGATCTGCAACACATACTTCAGCTGGTCTTTCTTGGGTGAAGTAAGCATAACTCCAGCGCCTAACCCGGTTTTCGTTTTTGATCTGTCAAAATGCATTCTCCAGTAGTTCGGATCTAGCAACGGTGGCTCATATTGCATCTCGGCCCAATCCACGAAAAAGTCGGCCACAACCTGAGACTTAATGGAGCATAAGGGGCTAGCTCGATTGCCCATTTTGCGATCCGGCAGCTTGCATCCTTGTTGCTCATTATCTTAGATATGGGGGCTTCACATATCACTTTGATGGGGTGCTCTTCAAAATAATGCTTTAGCTTCTTAGCCGCCATATACACGCCATATTCCATCTTCTGATAGTGAGGATAGTTTTAATTTGATGCTGATAATACCTCGCTCAGGTAATAGACTGGCCTTTGCACTGATTTACCCTCCTCGTCGCGCTCTACCACAATCACTGCACTCACAACCCGTTTGGTTACGGCTATGTAGAGCAACATTGGCTCTTTTGATAGCGGAGAGGCTAACACTGGTGCAGTGGATAACATTTTCTTTAACTGGATGAAGGATTCATTGGCCTGCGGCGTCCATACGAACTTGTCCGACTTTTTCATTAGTTGATAGAGAGGCAATGCCTTTTCTCTCAACCGACATACAAATCGACTTAAGGATGCCAGACAACCAGTGAACTTCTAGACATCGTTAAGGCACTTCGGCAATTCCATCCGCTCTATGGCTCGGATTTTAGTTGGGTTAGCTTCGATACCTCGGCTGGAGACAAGAAATCCGAGTAATTTTCTAGCCGGAACACCGAAGGTACACTTCTCCGGGTTAAGCTTCATTCGAAACCTCCTTAAGTTCGCAAATGTTTGCCGGATATCGTCAAGGAGCGTTGTGCTTTCCTTGGTTTTTATAACCACATCATCCACATACACTCGCACATTTCGGCCAATTTGGTCGTGTAGACATTTTTGCATATACCTTTGGTACGTTGCCCCTGCATTACGTAAACCAAAAGGCGTGCGATAGCAATAAGCCCCGTACGGGATAATAAACACAGTCTTTATTTGATCATTCGGGTTCAGAGGTATCTGGTGGAAACCAGAATATGCGTCTATGAACAACAATAACTCACACCCAGCAGTAGAATCTATGACCTGATCTATCCTTGGCAGTGGGAATGGATCTTTTGGGCACGCCTTATTGAGGTTCGTGTAATCGATGCACATACGCCAAACCACTGCCACATTCAGATCATCTTTCTTCTTTTCCACCAGCATCGGATTAGATAGCAAATCCGGGTAAAGCACTTCCATGATGAACCCGGCTGCGAGGAGTCGAGCTATTTCATCTCCAATGACTTTTCTCCTATCTTTGACGAAGCGGCGGAGAGGTTGCTTCACCGGCTTTGCCCCGGTTCTCACATTTAAAGAGTGCTCGGCCAACTCCCTCGGAACACCTTGCAAGTCCTGTGTGGACCAAGCAAAGATATCTCGATTCTCACGGAGGAAGTTGACAAGCTCGCTTTCATATTTGTCAGTTAACCTGACACCAATTGTTATGGTGCGCTCTGGGAACAGATCATCAACAGGTACTTTCTTTGTATCCTTTGTTGCTTGAAATGAGACACTTCCATGCGGGTTACTCAACGCCGGCATATATTGCTGTGCGGACTGAGCCAATGCTGCTACTTCCTGGATCTTTCTCTTTTCTTGCGCAATTACGAGTGACTCGGCCAGGTTAGACCCGGCTGATGCACACTCAATGGAACATCGGAAATCCCTAGCTATGGTAATTACTCCATTTGGCCCATGCAACTTCATCTTCAGGTAACTGATGTGAGTACTTGCCATGAATTTGTTTAGGGCTGGCCTGCCGAGTAACACGTGATATGCGCTTTCTAAGTTCACAACCTCATACTCCAAATTCTCAGTTCGGCAGTTATCTCTTGTGCCGAATAACACGTCAACCCGGACTTTGCCAATGGGTTCACAGGAGATAGCAGGCACAATGCCATGGAAAGTTGTCCTTGTAGCTTGGAGCATGTTCTCTGAGATACCCAACTTGCGCATTGTATCCACGTACATAATATTGATGCTGCTGCCATTGTCAATCAGCACCTTAGAGAACCTCACATTGATATTTGGCCCGATGAACGTTGGGTCCAGCACTTAGTGCATACGAACCAGGACTCGGCATGATCTTGGGATGGTCTTTGATACTCCAGGTAATTTCCTGATCCGGCCAAGGCATATACCTCATTACTACCGGCATAACCGCATTCACTTCCATATGTCGGCGTTGCAAGCTCTTTCTATCCGTTTTCTCCGTGGCAAACACACAATAACTCTGGTGATGCTCTCTGTATTCATTTCTCCCCTCATTTTTGGGATACCTTTGATCTGGTTGATGCTGGTTTTCCACCTGATGCATTGCATCCCTTCTCTCATGATTCTCATACCTCGGCGGAGGTGGTGGTAACATTAACTGTTGCGTAGTTGCTCCGGAGAGCAACTACTGCCGAGGTAACTCCTGTTGAGGTTGATCGTTCCGAGGTGCCTGAGCATTCCCTGATCCACTTTGCTCTATCTTCCTCATCCACTCACATTGCCAGGTTGTATGACCCACCGGGTTACTCGGATTTGGCGTGTGAAATTTGCACGGCTGATCCTGCATTGCCTCATACGTATACCTCGGCCGGTCTTTCTTTTCTCGCCACTGTCTCTTTTGCTCGGGCGTCCAAGTTTTCTTGCCATAGTTTCTTGGAGTCCACTGTTGCCCTCCAATTTTCTGACACTGATTACTCCCTGCTCTAGGTTGATCTTGGTTTACAGCAACAACTTGTTGCGAACTGTACCTGTAATCCGGTCTATCATCTCTTCTCTTACCCCGGTAATCATTTTGTCGGGATGATCCGGCTCCATCTCGCTGGTAGTACTCCTCATTTGACTCGTTTGTCACAAGCCGGGGTTGAGTTGGATCACCTAAGGCATACGAATCAGCAATCCGGATTGTCTCTGCCAGCGTAGTTGGCATATCCCTTTGTAACCTTTGCCACAGCATGCTTGCATATATACACCCTTGTGTAAACCAAGCTATGGCCTGAGACTCAATCACGCATTCACATGAGTTTCACACATTGCACCAGCGAGTTAGGAATTCTCGGTCTGTCTCATTTGGTCTCTGCTTGCACATTGCTAGGGTCTGTGGCTATTCGGCCTCTGATATGTGCTTGAGAAGTTACTGACGAACATTTCCTAGAAATCTAGCCAGCAGTTGATACTACCGGGTGGTAAATTGTTTAACCATATCCTCGCTGGCCCCTCCAACATCTGAGGTACATATCTCACAGCCCATCTCAAGTTGCCTGTAGCAATTTTTACAGCTGTCGCGTAGTTAATCAACCAATCCTCTGGCTTTGTGCTGCCGTCATATGTTTTTGTGCCTCTTGGTAACTGGAAGTTAGGTACCGGAGGCTCCTTCATGATCCGGGGCCCAAAAAACGCTGGACCCGGAGGAACTTGCACCTCAATTTGCTCCGACCTGAAGAGCCGATCCAGCTTTAGTCTGGCGTCATCCGGCAACAAGTTCCTGCCTCCCAACCTTGATCCTATCTCATGATGCTCCAACCTATGGTATCCTGCATTCACCATTTCCGAATCACCATCGTTGTATCTGTATTGCTCTTGTGGAGCACATCTCTGTTGCATACCTTGGTCGGCACTTCGCTCTTGCCGTGGTATATTCCGCTGCTGCTGTTGCCCTGCACCCGCCAAGTTACGCTGTCCGGCATTGCCGTTTCCAGCGTTTCTGTGACCGGCATTGCCTTGGTCGTGGTTACCTCGGCTGACACTTTGTCGATCCTCATTTCCTTGCACTGCCTTTCCTTTCCCTGCCCTTGCCGAGTCATATGGGACTATCTGTTTGTTTCTCCTTGACGAGGTTACCACTTCCTCTCTTCTTGGGCCATCATGAGGGGACGATGCAGCCCCAGCAGAATTTCCGGGTTACCCACTACCGAAATAATGACCTTGGAAGCCCCTGCTCTTGCCGGGTTGGCCCTGAGCAACTCCTCATTCTATCTATTAGAGATTCGAACTAGCTCATTGACCCTCTCTTGCTGTCTTTGCCGGGCTTCACCCGTCAAACCTTCTAACTCGGATGCAGCTGCATCCGCTGCTCTGAGGTTCTTTGCCGGGGTGCTATACTTCGGCATCCCCATGGACAAAATGTTCTCTGATTCCTCAACTCTAGTCTCACCCTCTTTGTTCATTTCACTGATGAGGTTTCTCTCTTTTACTTTTACAACATCTACCTTATTTGCTCTTGCGTACTCGCACAGCGTCATGTTCAACGACTGCTGAGCCGCGGCTATCTTTTTCGCACCCTCTAGTATTTTCTGCCTAGTTTCCTCTAACTCGGCCTATGCCTGAGCCGGATCTACCACAAGTGCTATGGGGCTTGCCAAGCTATTATTGCCTGCTGCAGCACATTCTCTGGCCTCTCTAGCAGAGGGCCTCTACTTTTCCTGGGCGCCTTGGGTGTTACCTCCGGATCTGGTGCCAGGTCCTTGCTCGTGCCAGCATCAGGCACTATCATCATCACCTCAGCGTGGTCAGGGGAGCGAGCGATACGCGCGCCGTGAGCCGCTCTAAGGGGTGGCTCGCCTCCCTCGATGACGTGCCACGGGTGAACGCAAGTCACATCGACGCTGATGTAGATCTTGTGGGCACCAAGCTTGATGAAGAGGCCATTGCACAGTGGAGGTCGCTTGCCGAAGCTACCAGCATTGTCGCTGACGTAGTCCAGCGCTCCAAAGCGCTGAACGAGCCCAGATACGATGCGCTCGCCGGTGCCGATGATGCTTCCCATCCGGATCTTCACTCCTGCTAGCACCGCTAGCCCCACAGTGGGCGCCAACTATCGTGGTGGTGTCATGGTAAATGCCATGGATAGGCTATGGTGGGGCCAATATGCACTAGAGGAATCCAAGGAGGGATAATGTGGTGATTCCACACACAGATGTTTTGTATACTTTAAGCTCACCAAGTTTACAAATGCTCCTTGAGCTGTATAGGGGAGAGGAGGAAGATGGAGCTCTCTTACTCTCACCACTACCTCTACTCAATGAACAAACTACTCACCCGCCAGCCCCAACTACAGAGGCCCTAGCGCCCCTTATAAAGGGGAGGCTAGGTCACCAGTTAGGGCATACGTGGAGGCATATTCCTGGGAATATGCCTCTCCCAAAATAGCAAACCGACCGGGTCTCCTTTTGCCATCATAAGCCATGCAGAGGCTACGTAACCCTCTGCGGCACCAGCGTCAGCCGACATAGACTACGTCACCTTTGTCGACCACGCCCTACTGGTCCCTCCCTCTGTTCGCTTCGCTCACGCTCCAGCGCACAGAGATCACCTTTTGACCAGCGAGATACCTTCCTTCTCTTGCAAGCCTGGTATAACCCGGCCCCGTGGGTACCTGCATACAGGTTACAAAAAGCCTGCCGGCATACGACATACATCGGCCGGAAACTGTTTCGGGTGAAATTGCTGAAATTGATTATGCATGTGATATTGAAATGTTGCAGGGGGTTTTATGTGAATGTTTGTTAATTAATGTAATTAACAAAATTCTGAATAAAATAAATAAAATAGTTTTATTTAATGAGATCTTGCATTAAATTTGGTGAAAATTTAATGCATGTGTGAGTGGAATTTTGAGTGGAGGCTTTTTATGGGAGTGGGAGCTCCACCCACATGAATGTGGAAGAGGTGGGGGCACCACCATGGCTGCCACTCCATGGCCCTTGGGTGCCTCCTCTCTTCCCTATAAAAGGACCCCCTCTCCTCCTCACAACACACACCTCCTCGTGAAGGATCTCTCTCCCCCTCTAGTTATTTCCCATGGTCTCGGATTAGCGAGATACATGTTCCCGGTGGCTTTATTTGGAAAGGAGTTGCCGCTTCCGCTGCTTTGCTGGAGCGAGGGATGGAGGTTGTCGGGGTACCTGACATGTGTGCGATCATGGATGCACCGCTGCTTTGTGGTGCTGGACTTGCTGGAACTAGATCTGATGGACGTGCTGGAGCCAGACCTGCTGGACTTCATCATGATCTTGAGATCGGCAAGTGTACGACTACATCATCCACGAGTTCCATCTCGTTAACAAAGCTTTGTTGTCTTTGAGGGTAAGTTCTCTATGGATGTATATCCACCCGTTTCTTGTATCTAGTAGATAGATCTTGGCGTATAGTTCCCATCGTAGGAAATTTTTCGTTTTCTATGCTGCGAACCCAACACTTTATCGTTTCCATCTTCATCAATAGTCAAAATACCCTTTGTGACTTGCCAGATTTCCATGCTAGCATGTCGACTCATCACCATGGTAAGGGTATTCCAAGCAATCGTCCAAGCATGCGACATCTTTCAGTCCTTCACGAGCTTCGGAAATTCGTTCGCCTTGTCCCACATTTCATAGGCAGATAGGTTGTGTAGGTCGGAGAGTCCGATGGCTTCGCCAAACTCTTCAAGAGTTTGGCGGAAGTCATGGATTAGATCTTTGACTGTGACAAGTCAGTCATTGCGGGACTCAAATGAAGATGAATCTGTAATATTGAGGTGTCCGGTAATACAAAATAACTAAGTCTGACAAATAAAGTCGGAAGACATTGAAGCTGGAAAATATATGGCATTGGCAATAAACTTACCAAAGATGGTTTCATCTACATTGGTTTTCTCTTCCCTCAAACTCCAGAGTTCTTCCCGAAGTGCCTGGGTAGTATCAGCTTGCCTATCCTTTTCCACCTTCAAATCTTTGATTTCTTTGTCTTGGTGGGAAATGGTTCGGTCATGCTCTTCGGTGGCCATGTTGCTGGATTCGAGAGTATTGCTAAATCTGCGTTCGTGGTCAGCCTTAAGCTTTTTGAGTTTAGCTCGCAATTTAGCATTCTCCGCTTCCAAGACCTTGAAATTTTCTACCTCTTCCACGAGTTTGCTGGACTTATTCAGCAAGCCTAGAATGGCAAAGGAGAAGTTAAAGTCGAATCAAAATTTATCACATCAATCAAACATTAAATAGGAGAGCCAAAAATGTTTACCTTCTGCCTCAACCTTCTCAACCTTCAGCTGTGCATTTTCACGCCGGAGAGTTTTGACCTCTTTGTGCTTGTTGCATACATTCTTCAATAATTCCTGGTTGTAACAATTAACTTTCTATAAGTAAGAATAGTAACCAGTGTCAGAATTCTACTAAGAATCTGGATATTATTTTAACTAAGTTAAATTTCCTGTACGAGCCTTGGAGGCTACACTACTTCGTTCTTTGGCATCCTAAAGGCATAAACTCAAATTTCTATACTCCAAGTTCCTATTTGACTTCATGCTTGCGGCTAGAGGATATGATATAAAGATAGTAAAAGAGTCGAAAATGACTTACAATATGCTCACGATGCGGCTTGTTGAGGCTGGTATTGATCTCAGCAAAAACCTTCTTGGCTAAGGTTAAGGGCTATACTTGTGGAGGAAGAATTCCACCTGACCTTAATCTTTCGTCTTGAAGATGAATCTAACCCAACAGATCTTCAAGCTTGACATTCGGCTTCTTGAGCCTCTTCCTCAACAGAAATATTCCTGGATTCCAGGCAAGCAAAGGCAAGTTTCCAAATCTCCTCTATAGTTTTATTGGTAAGGCCAAGGTTGGCAGCACCAGGAAACTTCAGAAGGTTTTTGGCAAAGGTGTGAGCTGAGGGATTATTACCCTTTGAGGGTTCACCCTTATCTATTCGCAAGTCACCAATGGTGACGTCAATTTGTGAATTGGTTTTCACCGGCTCTTCAGTTTGAGCCTCAACATCTCCAGCGCGCGGAGACGGAATATCCTCCGATGCTGATGATGTGTTAGGGTTGGGAGTTGGAGGAGCGGTGGTAGGAGAAGTTAGGTTTAACTCTACTGGCATGAGGTCTTCCTAGATTTCCCCTTCCCCTTCAATAATGTTTTAGATCTAAATCATAAGATAGGTACTATTATGATTCAGAAAGAGTATAAACAAAAATACAAGTTATGATGGAAGAACTTACTTCTTTACGAGTGGTAGCGTCTGCGAGCCAGCCAAAACAACTAGAGTCTTACATTTTTTGGTAAGCATCTCCGATAATTCCACTAACTCCACTTCCTCGTCAAGAGGAATCAGATCTTCCAGTGGACAGCCCTCAACAGGAGCAAGCTCTGACTCAGGGAGGTCAACAAGCTGAAAGTCAAAAATATCTCAGCATTGCGATATGATAAAATATAAAGATGGATAGAACACAACAGGTAAAATCTGAATAATTTACCGAGATCAGAGGATTCTTCGCCGTGTACATTTGCATGGAGACCTCTAGGACTTTACAGTTGACCTGTTCCTTTATCAACCACTGAATCCATGTTTTGTAGTCCTTGGAGGGGATCGGGGTAGGGCTAACCTTCAAGCTATCTTTCTTATCAAGGGTGACTAAATGCATCAGCCGATAAACTCTCTTATTAAGTGTTATCATGAGTAACAACAGAATTTTGAAGATCCTAAACTGGAACTTAAGAGGGATGAATGCAGAGCAAAAAATGGCTAGCACCGTTAGACAAAATAGGGAATCTAGGTGTGAAATTATTTGTCTACAAGAAACAAAGAGAGAAATGTTTGACCTCGGCTACATAAAAAATTGTCCAAGAAAGTTTAATAAATTTGAATATCTACCATCCATTGGTTTTTCGAGGGTATAATTATTATGTGGAATGGAGCCATGTTTAATGGTGAATTGGCTTTCCAAAATGAGTTCTCAATATCAGTAAATTTCTCCAACAACCTAAATAAGGAGGAATGGATTTTGAGAAATGCCTATGGGCCCTATCAAAGTGAAAGAAATGCTCTTTTTTTGAACTGGTTAACCAATATTGATATTCCAGATGATCTTGATTGGATTATTATGGGGGTTTAATTGCATAAGAAAACCTTCTGATAGAAATAGAGGAGGAGATATAAATGAGATGCTTCTCTTCAACGAAGCAATTAGTAACCTGGGATTGGTGGAACTCCCTCTAAAGGGAAGGAAGTATACTTGGAGTAACATGTAGAAAGAACCTTCATTGGAAAAACAAGATTGGTTTTTCACTTCAAGCTCCTAGACCATCTCTTATCCTTCCACCCTTGTTTATCCTTTAGCCAAACCGACCTCTGATCACCTTCCTTGTGTTATTGCTATTTCAACTTATATTTCAAGAGCCAAAATCTTCAGATTTGAGAACTACTGGTTGCAACATAGTTCCTTCAAAATGTGGTAGAAAATGCTTGAAGATCTAGTGGGGTATATTGACAGTGTAAGAGAACAAATGCAAAGCTAAAAAAATCTAAGGAGAAGCCTGAAGATTTGGGCCAAAAATCTTCCATGCCTCAAGCAATTAATTGATAAAGTGAATGATACAATTCAGTTCTTGGATATGATAGAAGAGATGAGGGCCTTGACAATATTTGAATGGAATCTAAGAGACATTCTCAAATCACATGTTATCACTCTTCTTCAAAAGCAAAACTCTTACCGGAAGCAGAGAGGTAAAATTAGATGGGTCAAACTGGGAGATGCAAATACAAGATTCTTTCACACGAGAGCTACCATTAATTACAGAGATAACTATATTGCTATACTAAAAAAACAAGGATGAAGTGGAGATTCATGACCATGATGGTAAGGCCCAGATTCTTTAGGAATCTTTTAAGGATAGATTGGGTTCGGTTAATATACCATCTATGAAGTTTAATCTTAATGAGATTTATGCAGAAATAATTTATAATGATATGCTCAAAACTTTGGAAAGGTCTTTTTCAAAGAAGGAAACTGAAAAAGTGGTCTTTGCATTGCCCGGTGTTCAGTCACTTGGTCCTGATGGTTTCAACAATGAATTTGTTAAGAACTATTGGGGTATCATCAAAGAAGATGTATTGGCACTCATCTATGACTTTTATGAGGGGAAAGTTAATTTGCAAAGCATTAATTCATCTTTAATCACACTGATCCCCAATACGGAGTGCCCAACAACACCTGCAGACTTTAGACCGATTTTAGTCACTATATTGATGAATAATATACCGATATGTACAATATTCAACAATTTTGATACATATTCTATTTTACCAAAACATATCTATTTTTGTCATCTTTGCCCCAAAGAGGCATGCATTGCATGTGTCAAAAATGATCTAGTATCCAAATGACCTCATGTTTACTTGAACATGAATGCATACAACACAACTCTGACTTAAACTATAGTGTCATTCATTGTCATGTTTGGATATCCTTTCAGCTTTTAATGTTTATAAATGCATGAAGTATTATCACAAGGATCATAGTGAGAACAACATACTCATAAAAAAACGTGACCATAATAGAAATCATTCATAATAATTGAACAACTGATTTGTAATTAAATCATTATGAATAACTATCTCGCGAGGTGCAAGACACACTAATAAGTTCACACACTTAAATCAATTACAGAAATGCTCGAATTCTAACAAGTCCAAATGATAAATGTTGAAGAGAAGTGTCATTAGCCATCAACATCTTGTATGCCATCAACACGCCATGTGTCCTCGTCTCCTCCACACAACGCTCAAGTAGAAGGCCTTCTTTTCATAAAACAAGAACAAACATCAGTATACTTGATAGAACTACAACAAGTGTTTTTGTGAGAAACACATTTATAAACTATATATCACATATACCGCTCCGTCAATGATCTCCCTAGCCATGGGCTCTACCTCCACAGTTCTCAACTGTATAAGGAACACATGAAAGGTGACTGGTTCATTTCCCATGACGTATCCTTTGAGAATCTCTTTGTAGTTGGGAGGAAGCAAAAGCAAAATCCCTTCTACCGCAAAGTGATCATCTATCCAGTAGTCCACATCATACATGAGGTAGGCGTGCAATTCATGCATGATCTCTAAGTTAGTACCCAAGCATGTGTTTTCTTTCATCTTTTGTGAAAGAAACTTATCAAGCATCTCAAACTTCAAAAGCCTGACTTGTTCCATGAACATGACTCTGAGCTCAACGATTATCTCATACGATTGAGTGTGCATAAATTGTGCACGGAATTCAGGCGCCAGGCTAAACTGAATAGCGCTACTGGCACATATGTACATGTCATGACAATCACAGTACTCATCATAATCCTCCGGACTTGCACCAACATTGGGAGCATCTCCAAGTGGTTTTATTGTATAGTGTAGAGTGCATCATTTGTAATAAGGACATATTTTAAGCGTTGATAACAATCTATGAAATTTGACCCAACTACTTTAAGCAACTCATCACGGAACAAGGACCCGGGGTTGAACGACAGAATTTTATTTGCCATGATCTACAAGGACATTTGGAAAAGACATAAGACTAAGTTCATAATATATGACTTCAAGTTTTATAATCAAATTATTATTACATGAGCACCCACTAAAACTAACAACCCTAAGTTGTTTTAATGATTACATGATCCCTTACACAATATCATTCCCGATCGTCATGGTCTTCGATATAGCTGCCAGGGTGGACAAAACATGTCGATCACATCATTCATGTGATTCATACTCAATCTTCTCGTGTTTCGATGCCATGTCTGTACATGATAGGCTCGCCAATTCAATCTAAGTGTATTCATAGTGTATACATGGATTACATGCATTGTATGAGAACGTCGATATGTATAGCACCCAATCATCATGACCTGCTTCATAACGATGGACTTTCTTGGTGGTGCACACTATAGGGGGAACACTATGGTTGACATTAATTAGGGATCATCTTAACATTGCTACCATCACGTATCTAATACAACTAAGCAAAGTAATTAGATGCATAAAGGATTAACATCACATGCAATTCACAATATGTGATATGATATGGTCCTTCATGTCTTGTGCCTTGATCTCCATCATGTGCCCACCAGCATGATGCCAAGTCCACATCGCCGCCAGTTGGTGATCCATCATGATCCACTACTACTATAGTTTAGTAATAGCATATAAACTACTTTTCATCATGATCTCGACACGCATGCTGTTAGAGTAGAAAGAACAATTGTGTGGCTCCTACCGGTTGCTTTACAAGAAAGTGCATTTCATACAACAATATAAAATGACCGTAGCACATCACTTGCCCCTGCAAAATAAAGTTAGACACCTCTATATTTATCTTTTTCATGTTTTACGTGGATGCTAGGGCTTTCGAGATAGAACCGTTTTATACTTACGAACTTCAACCACAACATTAATCAAATAGTTGTCTCCACTACCCCTTTTCAGGGCCCTCCTTTGCAAATGCCATATCAACTACTATCAGAGATAGACACCTGCTGGCCACTTATACGATACAAGCCGTATGTCGAGTGTGGAACCAATCTCACTTAAGCTTACGCGTAAGGTCGGTTCGGGCCGCTTCATCTCACAATGCTACCATATGAACAAGTACATATGGGAGGGTAACAACTTAGATGATTAATGTCGACATTCTACATATGTTCTACCCGTACTAGCATAACTATGCATAGATTGTCTCGGATACCACCGAAGGGGTTCATAGCAGAAAACAAAAAAAATCCTAGCTATCACAACACCAATGCCATGATCTACCTACGAGTTAAGGAGTAACAAGATGGAGGTTTCGGTGACATCCCTTGTAGATCGAAAGCGGTTAACATCCTGCAGGGAATGTGGATGAAGTAGTCGAACTCATAGCCAACCTCAAGGTCGTGAAGCTCCTCGCATGTCACCTCCTGCTCCTCGCTCGACAACCCAAGTGCCACTAATGGCAGCACCTTCGCGGTTTTGCACACGTCCGTTGTGATGTCGTCTCCCACAGTGCCACTAATGATGACTCTCGTTCTCCTTGATCCAGTCGAGATGTGGAAGTGGACCTTCTATAACTGGATCCAGCAGTGCGACAAGGTGCCGGGGTGATGTCGTCTCCCACATATGTTCTTCTTCTTCGAACCGCACTCATGATATTCAATAGTGAGAGAGAGAAATTCTCTAAGGAAAAACGCCTTAGGAAATTCCGCAATTTTTATTGTGTATTTTCCCTCACCTATTCCCCTCTTTATATAGGGGAAAAAGAGGCACCCCCACATTGCCAAAAGGAGGAGGGGAGGGGTGGCGCGCAGCGGCCAAGGAGCCGACTAGACCGGGTGGGCCCTACCCGCCCGACCCAAGGCACACGGCGGCTATGGCCAGGGTGGGCCCCACCTCGCTGGCCCGCTCGCCCGCCCACGTGGTGGCCCCATAGGGGCTCGGCTGGTGGGGCCCAGGCGGCGGCGGCCGCCGCCCTCCGGGTGGCCTCCCTCTTAGGCCATTTCCCATCGGGGATTTGGCCCATTAGCGGAGGTTGCCCAATAAAAAATAATTTAAATATTATTTCATTATTAATTACAATAATTAATGTTAGAAAATATTTAACATTTCCACATGATCAAAAACTCTTTTTAGATCACTCTGAATGACTTTCGGACTTTACCCGAAACACTTCCGACTTTCTCTTTTCTTTCCATCTATGATCCCAACGCTTCCATATCGATCTCAGAACATCGTAAGACCCTTAAGTGTGTTACCCTACGGTTCGGTAATGACACAGACATGATCGAGATCACTCTCAATCAATGATCAATAGCGGAATCAGGATTCCCATAATGACCCCCATGCATTCCATGATGCTTTGTCGCTTGAACCATAAACTCTAAGTCCAATTGTGGGGCAAGGTAGGCGGTGTGTGGTCGTGTGTGACTGCAGGGAGGCAGAGGGGAGGCAGGGAGTAGTGTGATGTAAGGTTTCTTTCTTATCTCTTTATGTGCCCATGTGAGGAAGGTGAGAGAGAGGGAACCTAGGGCAGCTAGGGATGCACCCATTGGTCAGAGAGGGTGGTGAGTGGGTCCTAGTTCATGGCTAAAGAGGGAAGGGAGTGGGGTTTTCTGCTGTGGGTTTGACTCATCAAGATTTGCAAGGATTTGGTACCTCTCCTTCTCTCTTTCTTTCCAATGGCTAAAAGACAAGGAGGAGGAGGTGGCCCACTGTAGATCTGCAGTGCCACAACCAGAGGAAAGGGGTGTGGTTGTTGTGGTGGTTAAGAAAAGAGGTTTAGGGAAGGTTTAAGGATTTTATTAATGTGATATTTGAATAGATGCTTTTGTTTTAGTTCAAAACTATCTCAAATCTCTCATGATCAGGGGTTGATGGATGAGTGATGAGGTTGGGCATGATCTAGTGTGAGTGAGAGATTACTGGGTATCACTAGTTGGATTTGAAAATAATGCAAATTAGGAAAGTTAGAGTTTGGTGATTTTAGTGATCTAGGGTTTTATTATTTTCATACAAACTTAATCAAGCTTTAGCAAGTGGCTCAAGGATCTATTTGGATCATGTGGCACATGGGTGGATAGACTAAGTGATGTAGATCATCATGGTACAGAGGGTTGGTCTTAATCATGATTGGGGTTTCCTAGAATTGATGTCAAACTTGGTTGAAAATAGGGTTATCAGAATAGATTATTATTTAGCCTCCAAAACCATGTGGGTTTAGGGATCACTAATCTTTAATTGGAAAAAGGAAAATATGGATGGATAGATGATGAGTGCATATTTGCATCATGTTTTACATTATTATTTTACATTGTAGATGTAGGATTATGATATTTTACGTCATTCGTACGCACATTTTATGTCTGTTTTCACCAGGATCAGGGAAGATAATGGATCCAATGGATACAATTATTGAAGCAGTTGTACTGTGGAGAAAAGGAGTCAAAAACAACGTAAATCGCTTATTTGGGAAATATTAATAATACCAGAAGAAAACCAGAAGCAAACAAAGGAGATAGAGAGCGTAACGACCAACTATATGGCGGGATAATTTTCTCTGCCCGTATAGCTCCGGTCATATAGGTGGCGCCGCCTCCGCCTCGTCAAATAGTTTCACACCATGCAATTGGTTCGAGGAGACGACATACAGAACACCCAAAAATCGCAGAAACCTCACATCCGGAAGGCATCTAGAGGGGGAACTCATCCGCCAGAGATCCATCTTCACCCTGCGTAGATCTGGGAGGCTAAGGCATCGATCTTCATCATACACCACTGCATCACAACCATCTTCATCCATCCCATCTACATCTTGTCTAGATTTTGTTGTAATTCCTATACTCATTGTGGATTTATACAAGTACTATTCATCTATGATTGTTTACATTATCATTGCCATGATGTTGATTGCCTCCATGTCTAAGTAGATCATTAGTTCTTGGGGAGATAGAGAAACCCTAGTATGAGATTGAAATAAGATAAAGTCTATTATGATATTCATCGCTGTGACCATGTGTTAGATTCTCTACATCTTGATGTTGAGAGAAGTCGACCTCTCAATATTTGCCTCTCGTGGGGACTTGATGGAGGAAACTACTTGTTGGTAGACGGAGGCGTGCTAGCACTTACAGTGACTATAAATCTGTTAGCAATCCTTACGTATCAACTTGGGAAATCGAGGAAACTCAAGGAGCACTATCCATACCATGGGACACGTCCTATGGGATTACGTCCCTTAATAGAACAGTAATTAGATTGATGTCGATTGTTGACTGTTGTGATTATGAGGATGATATGAGCAGCAGTTGTTGCCTATTCGTCCACATTCGGAGTTCCTCCTACACATACACTGTTAAGAATGTTCATGATGATAATCTTTATCTTAGATCTTTACAATACTAGTGGTGTATCCGCTACTCCCTGAGAACGCCTTTTCCCTATTGCAGTTCACGATACTTGCTTTTTGTATTAAGTTACTTTGCTTTACTTTATTATTGCTCTGATACCCCAAACCCCAAAACACCTTTTACACATTACTCGCATTTTATCTTGTTACATAGAACTTTATCTAGCATTTATATAGCAATATTTATTTCAAGAATTATTAGACTTCAGACTCCTGCTCCATGTGGGGTCGATATCTTTATTTCGAAACTAGCTACAAACGATCTGTGCACTTGCAGTCATCAAGCTATTTTTTGGCGTCGTTGCCGGGGAGCTAAGCGCTGTAGGTCTTTTAGTTTTTGCTTATTTATTTTTGTCTTGCTAAATTTTGTTTTGAGTTACAGGTTTCCACCAACACGATGGAGTTTGAGCATATGACTAGTGTTAACCCACTCAACTACTTTGGGAAGCCCTATGATATTTATAAAAGAGACAACTCCAATGAGAAGACAATGGGGCTTGAAATAAATCCTCTACTACTTAGTATTCTTCCTAAGAAGAAATTTACTAGAGATGAAGAAGATCTTAATCCATATGAGCATATTGCATGTTTTAAAGATACATGTGGCACTTTTCTATTGACGGGATATACTGCCGATGAGGTAGAACCAATATATGAAGTGCCTTTCCCTAACACTGGACAAAAGCATATTTTTGAATATGAACAGGTCAAAGCAGTACATGAAAAGAGGGAAGAGGAAAGCGTGCCAGAAGTCAAGGAACATCTAAAGGAAAACAAAGATGAAGAGGTAACCAAGGAGGCAATTATGGCTATGTACTCACACTATAACATAGTTAAACTTGATGTAGAGACTTCCCTATTGGTTGAAGGTAAAATAAAGGTAAACGATGTGGGTAAGCCTATTCTTCCCTGCATATTTAAAGAAACCTCTCATTATGGTTTATGTGATCTTGACACCGAAGTTAATGTTATATCTTATGATTTCTACCTAGAAATAAAAGAAGAAATAGAAGCGGCTACAATTGAGAATACTGATATAACAATTATGTTAGCCAATAAAAATCTTAGAATTCTAATGGGAGTAGTTGACGATGCAACTATCACAATCGGCAACAACAAATTTCCTATCGATTTTCTAGTTGTTGATATGTCAGCTGACACTTTTTGCTCTATTATATTTGGAAGAACCTTTTTGGGTGATATAGGTGCCTATGTTAACTTCAAGAAGGAGATTGTGACTCTTAAGCTTGGGGGAACGGAAAATAAATTCCATTTTTCCAAATTTAAAGACAAGCCTCCACAAGCACAAGAAGAGGAGAAAGAGAGAACCATTGAGGAAATGGCAGCTCTTTTCTTTGGTAATGGAGAAGAAGAAATAAATGAAGATCCAAGTTACGGAGAAATAGTTATGGAGGATAAGTCCTTAGAAGAACTAGAAGATGAATTTGATTCACTTCCTATTTTGGGACCTCCGACTGATGAGGCTTTTGAAGAGCCAGAAAAGAGAGGGGACGAGGAACTATCACCCCCGGAGTTGAAGACTCTACCAGATAATCTCAAATACAGGTTTTTAGATGATACCAATAAATTTCCTGTTATTATTAGTGCTAAACTTTTAGGAGAAGAAGAAGAACTCATGAGGATACTTAAGGAGCACCACCAAGCCTTTGGGTACTCAATGGATGACTTAAAGGGTATTAGTCCCATGATAGTCGTCCATCGAATATTCATGGAAGAAGGTGCTAAACCAGTTGCGGAATTTAATAGAAGATTGAAGCCTGAAATGAAAGAAGTGGTAAGAAAAGAAATTGTACGCCTACTGGACGCAGGTATAATTTATCCTGTTAAAGAGAGTGATTGGGTAAGTCCTATTCATTGTGTTCCTAAGAAGGGCGGTTTTACTGTTGTTCCTAATGAAAATAATGAACTAATACCTACTAGAACTGTTGTTGGGCATAGGATGTGCATAGATTTCAGGAAATTAAATAAAGAAACTAGGAAAGATCACTATCCGTTACCGTTCATAGATCAAACTTTAGAAAGGTTAGCAAACCTACACATTTTTGTTACTTGGACGGATATTCTGGGTTCTCTCAAATAGCTGTTCATCCGGATGACCAACTTAAAACAACTTCCATAAGTCCTTATGGATTACATGCTACCGACATATTCCTTTTGGTCTATGTAATGCCCCAGCTACTTTTCAACAATGTATGACTGCTATTTTTGCTGATTTCAAAGAACTTAATGGAAGTATTTATGGATGACTTTTTTGTCTATAGAACTTTATTTACTAGTTGCTTGGATAATCTCAAGAAAGTTTTGCAGCGTTGTGAAGAAACTAATCTTGTTCTAAATTGGGAGAAGTGCCACTTTATGGTCAAAGAAGGTATAGTCCTGGGACACAATGTATCAGGTAAGGGAATTGAAGTGGATAGAGCTAAGGTTGAAGCAATAGAGAGAATGCCACCACCTAGGGATATTAAAGGTATAAGAAGTTTTCTTAGTCATGTGGGTTTTTACAGAAGGTTCATTAGAAATTTCTCAGGGATATCTAAACCTTTGACTAACCTCTTGCAAAAGGGAATGAGATTTAATTTTGATGATAAGTGTCTTGAAGCCTTTGATAAACTCAAGAATGCTCTAACTCGTGCTCCCACCATTAAACACCTATATGGGATACATCCTTTGACTTAATATGTGAAGCCAGCGATGATGTTGTAGGAGTGACTCTTGGACAACATATTGGGCGAAGATTTAATATTATACATCATGCTAGTAGAACTCTCAATGGTGCCCAAAATAATTACCCTAAGGAAGAAAAGGAACTGTTTGCTGTATTTTTCTCTTGTGATAAATTTCATTCTTATATAGTTGATGCAAATGTGAGAGTTCATACGGATCGTGACGGCTTAAAATAACTCCTTGAGATGAAAGAACATAAGCCATGACTGATCTGTTGGATTCTTTCACTTCAAGAATTTGAGTTGCAGATTATGCAGAGGCAAGAAATAAAGATGTTAGATGCAGTGTCCATGTTTGCCCAGGAGGACACCAATCTTATTGAGAGAAACTTTAGTCCTGGTGATTTTTGTTTACGAGAATTATTTGATAAACCAAATTCAATTCCTCCAAGAGAGGAGTCCTTGTTGTGGGAGGAACTTTTCATCCTCGATTAAGCAAGTGGTAAGTGCAAGGTAAGTGTTCTTACCCAAATAAGTGATTTATTTTCACAATTTTTACTCTTGAAATATTTATTTTCGAATTCCTTGTGTTTTTATGAAGTTTTAGAGGGGTTTTACGAACTATACGGGCGGAGCTAGAAGACCGGAGCGGGAGCTCCCGCCGTATAGTTGGTCGTTAAACTCTCAGTATCATCTTCGTGAAATTATTTCGATATCTGAGCCTATACGGTCGCAACTATACGACCGGAGCAAAAATTCCGGTCGTATAGTTGGTCATTAAACTCTCATATGGTTTTGCTTTTTGGTGCCTATATCTATATGGTCACAACTATACGACCGGAGCAAAAATTCTAGCCGTATAGTTGGTCGTTAAACTCGTAGACACTTTTGATTTTCGGTGTTTGAAACTATACGGTCACAACTATACGACCGGAACAAAAATTCCGGTCGTATAGTTGGTCGTTAAACTCTTAGGCACTTTTCGTTCGATCTTTCTTTTCACATATTAAAAAAAACGTTATTGTCGGTTCCAAGTCATGATTTAATCGACCTGGACTCGAGATATTTGGAAATATCTGCCCGGAACCAACTATACAACCGGACCTATACGGGTTGTGCCCATATAGTTGGTCGTTATGCGGCAGGTTACTTCCAAATGCGTGATTTATTTTTCTATTCTGTTTGGATTCTTTTCTTGGACGACAATTTGGTGTTTCTCGCGAGTTTTACCAACCTCTGACCCCTCTTATATGCTCCCATTGTCTATCTCTCTAATCGCAATCTACAGAAACCAATCTAGCGATGCGTTATCCCGCCCCAGGCCGTGGTAAACCCATGGGGCTCATTGCTCCTTCTAGGGACTGTTCTAGCAGCCCGTCCATGGAGGACGATGACGAGGAGGTGGAGAGGTTTAGCCCAAAGTACAAGGAGTACATCGAGCCAAGCTACTTCAACAACGATTCCGATGGCGATGATGACGTAGTTGACGTCTACATCCGCTGCGACATCTACGATCCACCAGAGATCAATTGGGTGGCGATGAAGAAAGCTCAACAAGAGAGAGAAGATCGCAAGCCACATGGAAGAGGGCGTGTGGAGACGGTCAAGTTCGTCACCACAAATTCAAGGCTACATAAGCATAAGGAATTGTCTAATATTGGTCCAGGTACTAGCAAGGAAGGGGAGGTTCCACTCTCGAGGCCAACCATTGGCACTCGTATGAAGGTTAAACCTCAAGAGGAGTAGAGGTACAGTTTCTACTTCACTGATCCATCAATTATGGATGAGGAAGAAGAAGCTATCCCCAGGACCAAGAATCGCGTGCGGGCACTAGAGATATATCAGAAACAGGAGCTACTCCATCGCATTGAAGTCCGTCACCATCTCAATGACATGGAGAAGAAGGAACACCTCCTTCCATTGGTTACCAAGCTTGCTGATAGAGTGGATACCCTGTAATCTGATCTACGCAGGTGCTACAGCCGCATAACTACTCTGGAAGATACCAACAAGAAGCTACGCACCGTGGTGTTACATGCCATGGCGCCCAAGTGACCTACGATAATTACAATATCAAATAATCGCAAGGGATTATTTGATCCCGCCTGGCTTGATTCCAAGCTTGGGGAGATCTTTAAGACCTTATAATCTATCTTATAAGTTTTTATTATTCATGCATTAGTGCAAACTAGAAATAAAGTTTGCATCATTAGAATTCCCTTCAAGAATAGTCGATCCCTTTTATGAAATTCCGAGTTTATTATTATATATGGAGCAATATTGAGTTTGTGTTTGCTTTATTGATATATGAATGGCTTGAGTATGATTTTACTTGAAGTTGATGATAGTAATAGGAGTCTTCCACACTATTGGTATTAATAGAATACATAAATATAATTTAGTCAATATGCTGTCAGTTTACGGTTTGATTCACAAAGAAAAAAATTATCTATACAATTAAGTTGAAAAAAGAAAACCTTGAACAAAGGAAAATGAAATACTATCTAAATAGAGTGAGAATAAGTCATGGTAGAATCTCAAGTCATAAGAATGCTTCATATACAGTTGGAATTTGATAATTGAGATTGTTGAACTTTGAATTCCTACATGAAGTGGAATATATGGCTAGCTCCTTTGCACAACACTTAAAACAAAAGTGTGAGCATATATGCAAAAGAAAAGAAAAAGAAAAGAAGAAAAGAGCGAATGTGCAGAGAGCAAATAGGCATATGCCAATGTATTGTAGTATGACAAAGAGAAACTTTTGAGATTTTGAATCCCAAGTGAATATGTTGATCCTAAAACACTTGGGACTACCTCGTTAACTCATTCGGTTGAACCGGATTCTTTTACATTATGTTGAGATTCATATTTTATGAACTATTGATAACTAAAGTGTGGAAGCCTTCTAATACTATTCAGATGGTTCGAGTAAGGTACTATTCATGAACTTACTCCCCTGTATCGTACATGATAAACACATGCTGCAATTGCCTCATTTATTTTATCGACTCAGCTTCATGAATATGAGGATCACATCCATTATGTTGAAATCTTGCTCGGGACGAGCAAGAGTCTATGCTTGGGAAAGTTGATGAGTACATATTTATATCATGTTTTACATTATTATTTTACATTGTAGATGTAGGATTATGGTATTTTACGGCGTTCACACACACATTTTATGTCTGTTTTCACCAGGATCAGGACAGATTATGGATCCAATGGATATAATTATTGAAGCAGTTGTACTATGGAGAAAAGGAGTAAAAAATAATGTAAATCGCTTATTTGGGAAATATTAATAACACCAAAAGAAAATCAGAAGCGAACAAAGGAGACAGAGAGCGTAACAACCAACTATACGGCGGGAGAATTTTCTTCGCCCATATAGCTCCAGCCGTATAGCTGGCGCCGCCTCCGCCTCATCAAATAGTTTCACCTCGTGCAATTGGTTCGAGGAGACGACATACAAAACACCCATAAATCACAAAAACCTCACCTCCAGAAGGCATCTGGAGGGGGAACTCATCCGCCAGGGATCCATCTTCACTTTGCACAGATCCGGGAGGCTAAGGCATCGATCTTCATCATCCACCGCTGCATCACAACATTCTTCATCCATCCCATCTACATCTTGTCTAGATCTTGTTGTAATTCCTATACTCGTTGTGGATTTATACAAGTACAATTCATCTATGATTGTTTCCATTATCATTGCCATGATGTTGATTTCTGATGTCTACGCACTTCTATTCTTGTAGACAGTTGTTGGGCCTCCAAGTGCAGAGGTTTGTAGAACAGCAGCAAGTTTTCCCTTAAGTGGATCACCCAAGGTTTATCGAACTCAGGGAGGAAGTGGTTAAAGGTATCCCCTCTCAAGCAACCCTGCAATCAAGATACAAGAAGTCTCTTGTGTCCCCAACACACCCAATACACTTGTCAGGTGTATAGGTGCACTAGTTCGGCGAAGAGATAGTGAAATACAAGTGGTATGGATAATTATAAGTGGCAATGGTGATAGAAAATAACTTGATGGCGTGGAAGAGACTAAAGGCAAACTGAAATAAAGATAGAAGCAAGCAAACATGTAACAGATCTAAATGCAAACGGTGTATCAATGCTTAGAAACAAGGCCTAGGGATCATACTTTCACTAGTGAACACTCTCATATAAATATATCATATTCATGATACTACGCTGAACTACTCTCCGGTTGGACACTCTAATCCATGGTAGGGCTATAACATCACACCTCAAAGTTCATCTTTCCCATCTAGAAAACCCCACACTGTTACCTTGAGCACTAGATGGTTCCAACAAACACCACAATTTCATAAAGACATCCAACTCCAAATATAACTCATAACAAGTATTTGTAATCTCTAGCCTAAGTGCCACCATGGTGTGCACGCTGTCACTTTCACACACATGGGGAGAGCAGAGATTCATTAAAGCACTTGAGTAGCAAGGTAGATATATTTGATTACAAAGCTCATGATCACAATATGATCATGCATAGAGAGAGATGAACACATAGCTATCGGTAGAACCCTTAGCCTCGAGAGAGAACTATTCCCTCCTCATCATGGGAATCAGCAATGGTGATGGAGATGGTGGTGGAGATCGATGGAGGTGGCTCCGGGGGCACTTCCCCGTCCAAACAGGGTACCGGAACAGAGACTTTTTGTCCCCCGAATCTCCCCTTCGGTGGCGGGGGCGCTGCGGAACTTTTCGTGGCTGGAGGCTATTCGATTTAGGGTTTTCGCATCGGGAGGCATCTTATAGGCGAAGAGGCAAGGTCGGTGGGCGGCCAGGGGGCCCACACCACAAGGTGGCGCGGCCAGGGCTAGCCCGTGCCACCACATGGTGTGGCCGCCCTGTGGCCCCTCTCTGTCTCGTCTTCTGGCTCCGTGAGTCTTCTGGTAAAATATCAACTTTGGCTTTTGTCCCGTCCAATTCCGAGAATATTCATTTTCTGACTTCTTGGAACCAAAAACAGCAGAAAATAGGCAACTGGCACTCTGGCATCTTGTTAATAGGTTAGTCCAAGAAAGTGTATAGAAAGTACTCCAAAGTTGGAACAAAACATAAGCAAGTAGATAAAACCAAGCATGGAACATCAAAAATTATAGATATATTTGCAATGTATCAACATCCCCAAGCTTAACTACTGCTCGTCCTCGAGTAGGTAAGTGATAAAAAGAAAGAATAATTTTTGAGGTGACATGCACCATCATAAACTTGATCAAAGTATTTGCAAAACATTCAAAGCTAGGATCATAGTACTTCAATCATAACATGAAAGATAAAGTTATAGCAATAAGCAAAGAAACTATGATGCAACATGAAAAGGCACAAACAAAAGATTCATGAATAACAATGCTTTGCAAGACGTTTGTTTGTTTCATATAAAGAAAACATAGAATAGTAGCATTCAGCTTGTCCCTCATAGAGTAGCAAACATAAATGCATTGGACACCTTCAAAGTTCATAAGAGTGACTAGATACAAATAGTTTAAAACAAGCAATATCAAGTTATGCATCAATCAACTAGTCTTGGGACAATGCACATAGAACTAAGAATGGCCACTATGCTCTCAAAGTAAGTGCATAAAGATAGAAGGTGGAGACTCAATATATAAGTGGAATAAAGGCCTTTATAAAAGGAAGTAGGGATTCAAGTCTCATAAAGAGCTTCCAAAAATTATGGTACTTATAGCTTTCACCTCTCATTGCCCCTATCATAAGCATCTTGAAGTGATTAAGGTTAAAGTGAACAAACTATGGTGTACATGCTTGACGAAGTATAAGTTAGAAATCTCATGTCCCTTGTATACGAGGGCCGCTCCTCATGCTACTCAAGTTTAATCACCGGTAAGTTCTTGTCATCATAAGTACATGTGTATCATAGAGAACCGCCAACGGGGTACCCCTTGCCCGATGATACGGAAGAATCCCCATATCAAAATGACAAGGCAAGCAGACAACGAGCATCTCAACAATCTTCTTATTTACCATGGGAATATGGTGCTTTTTTCTCTCTTTCCTCTTTTCATAGGCTCTCTTTTTTTTTTCTCAATATAGGAATCTTTTTTATAAGAAGAATGCTTCATAGACAGCTCATTATGGTTACGCTGCAGGTTTCCACCATGTTAGCATGGATTAGACCAGCGACCCAGGCGTTTCTCTAACACATATACATAACTCCATGGACTTACAAGCTCCCTTTTCATTTCACACCGACGACATCCATATACAAAAGAGCATGATATCAACTAGGTACAAGTACCAAGTGCAATGTTGAAAGCGTTCCCCATGACAGCATGGTTCTGCTAATTCCCAACAAATAAGTGCAAGCATATACAACATAGACGACACAATGGTTCAAGTTTATTAAGGGCAAGAAAAGTAAAGTGTGCCATCAAGTTCGTGAGAGCTTTAATCACTAGTTTTCTCATAACAAGTTTAATTTGGAAGGTAAACAAAAGCATGAATATACTTGGAATAGCATAAGCTAGTAGGTAGGTATGGTGGACTCTTTGGAATAACTTGGTTTAGGAAGTTGGATGCATGAGTGGAACTCATACTTGGTTGTGGAGGCTAGCAAAAGACTAAGAGCGACAAAATAAGAGAGCAATAATGACCATAATCATGCAGAGCGACAAAACATCATTAATCAAAGCATAAAGTGATACTACAAGTTGAAAACTAAAGGATCATAAAGGCTATGGTGACTTGAGATAGTCATAACATGGTGTGAGCATGTGCCAAGTCAACCCAAATAAAGCATCAAAGGAGAATACCACTATACTATGCTTTAATATGCTAAAACAACGCATGATTCATCCAAGGAACATTAAGCAATCTCAATTGTTTATAACAAGTCATGCTACAGCAAAGAATACTAAGCATAAAGCCAAAACAATATCAAGCATGGCATGACAAAGCATAGGCCACGGTAAAAAACAAGCTCTCTTTACCACTTAAGCATGAACTTTCCTACTCTTTTCCAATCCAACCAAACTATATGAAAACTAATGTATGAAAGAGGGGGTCCAACCAATTTATTCAGAAAACTAAGCAAACAAATCAAACGAACAAAAAAGAAGACGCTCCAAGAACAACACAACTATGCATGAAACAATAAAAATGAAGCGTTTGAAAGAAACCTGGAATTTTTATTGATGAAGAAGGGGATTCCTTGGGAATCCCCAAGCTTTGACGCTTGTACTTCTTGGATATTTCTTGGGGTGACACGCGTGGCATCCCCAAGCTTGAGCTTTAGTCCATCCTTCATCTCATTACTCATTCCTTCCATACACCTGAAATTTTTCTTCATACAAAACTTCACACAATCTTTATTAGCAACATTAGTGCACTCAAGATAATAGGTCTTTAGGTTCAGTTTCAACACCAATAAAACACAAGCTACTGTAGCACTTCCCTCAAAAATCTCAATTCCCCAAAAGAACTCAAAAAGGAACCAACAAGAAGCAAATGCAGAAAATGGCAGAAATCTGTCAAAACAGACCAGTAGGTAAAGACGAATTTTTTCGAAGACCTTCTGTTTCTCAAATCAAAAAGTGTTGAACTAACGAAAGTTAGATAACAACCTAGGGAAGAAGCACAAAACTTCATGCCTCAAAAGGACGTACAAAGATTTTACACGAATGTTTACGGTGAAGCACAGAAATCTGTTTCGGGACAGCAACTTTCCCAATCATTACTTCTCTCTCATTAGAGGTTACTCTTGGCACAAAAAGCAAATAAAAAGGATAAGGAGCGGTTATTACAGAAGTAATAACTTCCAAGACTCATCTAAAACTTTTGGGTTATCTTCCAATAAGTACTTTTCTTTAACGCCTTTAAGTTAGGCATGATAGTTTGAGAAGATGCTCACATAAGAAATATGAATTGAAGTAAAAGAGAGCATCAAGAAGAAAATTCAAAGAACATTTAAGTCTAACCCACTTCCTATGCATAGGAATCTTGTAAAGAAACAAGTCATGAAAGCACAAAGCAATAAGCATAGGAAAGCAAAACAAGTGCAACTTCAAAATTTTGAACATAAAGAGGGGAAACTTAATATTATTGAGATGCATAAAACCATGTTTCCCTCTCCCATAATAACTTTCAGTAGCATCATGAATAAAATTAACAATATAACTATGACATAAAACATTCTTATCATGAGCCACATGCATAAAAGAATTAATACTCTCCACATAAGCATAGTCATTCTTATTAATCATAGTGGGAGCAAATTCAACAAAATAGCTATCATTATTATTCTGATCACCATAGTCATCAAATATAGGAGGCATATTGTAATCATAATGAATTTTCTCCACAATAGTAGGTGGACTGAAAATATCATATTCATCATTGTAATCATCACATATTGGAGGTTTTGTATCATCATAAGAAATAGAATAACTATCTTCTAAAGCTGGGGAACTAAAAAGATCATTTTCATAAATACTAGCTTTCCCAAGCTTAGACTTTTCCATAGCCTTAGAAATAATGGTGTCCAAAGAATTCATACTAACAACATTGCTATTAACATGCAAATAAAGTTCTATAGGTTTTTTAATTTTCTCTTCAAACACTTCATGTCCTAACTCAAGATAAATACTATAATGCTCTCTAATTTTGTTGTTGTTTTCCATTAAGCCTAACTAGTGAAAACAAGAAACAAAAATAAAAAAATTGCAGAATCTAAAGGAAATAACTTCGAGCACTCACACCGGAGGATGTGAGTACCTTTTACCCTACCTTCCCGGCAACGGCGCCAGAAAATAGGCGTTTGCCGTGGGAGGTTCTTCTTCTTTAATCCTCCGGTGTGAATACCTTTTACCTTACCTCCCCGGCAACGGCGCCAGAAAATAGTTTGATGTCTACGCACTTCTATTCTTGCAGACAGTTGTTGGGCCTCCAAGTGCAGAGGTTTGTAGAACAACAGCAAGTTTTCCCTTAAGTGGATCACCCAAGGTTTATCAAACTCAGGGAGGAAGTGGTCAAAGGTATCCCTTCTCAAGCAACCCTGCAATCAAGATACAAGAAGTCTCTTGTGTCCCCAACACACCCAATACACTTGTCAGGTGTATAGGTGCACTAGTTCGGCGAAGAGATAGTGAAATACAAGTGGTATGGATAATTATAAGTGGTAACGGTGATAGAAAATAACTTGATGGCGTGGAAGAGACTAAAGGCAAACTGAAATAAAGATAGAACCAAGCAAACATGTAACCGATCTAAATGCAAACGATGTATCAATGCTTAGAAACAAGGCCTAGGGGTCATACTTTCACCAGTGAACAGTCTCATATAAATATATCATCTTCATGATACTATGCCGAACTACTCTCCGGTTGGACACTCTAATCCATGGTAGGGCTATAACAGCACACCTCAAAGTTCATCTTTCCCATCTAGAAAACCCCACACTATCACCTTGAGCACTAGATGGTTCCAACAAACACCACAATTTCATAAAGACATACAACTCCAAATATAACTCATAACAAGTATTTGTAATCTCTAGCCTAAGTGCCACCATGGTGTGCACGCTGTCACTTTCACACACATGGGGAGAGCAGAGATCTATTAAAGCACTTGAGTAGCAAGGTAGATCTATAGATTACAAGCTCATGATCTCAATAAGGTCATGCATAGAGAGAGAGAGAGATGAACACATAGCTACTGGTAGAACCCTTAGCCTCGAGAGAGAACTACTCCCTCCTCATCATGGGAATTAGCAACGGTGATGGAGATGGTGGTGGAGATCGATGGAGATGGCTCCGGGGGCACTTCCCCGTCCTGACAGGGTGCCGAAACAAAGACTTTCTGTCCCCCGAATCTCCCCTTCGATGGCGGCAGCGCTACGGAACTTTTCGTGGCTGGAGGCTGTTCGATTTAGGGTTTTTGCATCGGGAGGCATCTTATAGGCGAAGGAGGCAAGGTCGTTGGCGGCCATGGGGCCCACACCACATGGTGGCGCGGCTAGGGCTAGCCCGCGCCACCACATGGTGTGGCCGCCCTGTGGCCCCTCTCCGTCTCGTCTTCTGGCTCCGTGAGTCTTCCGGTAAAATATCAACTTTGGCTTTTGTCCCGTCCAATCCCGAGAATATTCATTTTCTGACTTCCTGGAACCAAAACAGCAGAAAACAGGCAACTGGCACTGTGGCATCTTGTTAATAGGTTAGTCCAAGAAAGTGTATAGAAAGTACTCCAAAGTTGGAACAAAACATAAGAATGTAGATAAAACCAAGCATGGAACATCAAAAATTACAGATACATTTGCAATGTACCAATTGCCTCCATGTCTGAGTAAATCATTAGTTCTTAGTGAAGGAAATATGCCCTGAGAGGCAATAATAAAGTTTTTATTATGTATTCCTTGTATATGATAGATGTTTATTTTGCATGCTATAATCGTATTGATAGGAAACGTCAATACATGTGTGTTTAATAAACAAAAGGTTCCTAGTTATGCCTCTCTTATAGACTAGCTTGTTGATTAACAAGATGATCAAAGTTTCCTGATCATGGACATTGGATATTGTTAATAACAAGGTCACAGCATTTGTGAAATGATGTGATGAACATTCACCCAAAGTATAGCATTACGATCAAGTCATTATGTTTATATTGCTATAACATCATACGAAGTAATCTTTATCCTTAGACCATGAGATCATGTTAATTGCAAACACCGAAAGAGTATCTTGATAACATCAAACATCACACCATATCAGGGTGACTATAAAGGTGGGTTCAGTGCTACGAAGGTGTTATGTTGAGGCTCATGGATCAAGAGTGGAATTTGTCAATCCCGATGACGGATAGATATACTCTGGGCCCTCTCGGTGATATCACATTAAGATAGCTTCCAAGCAAGTGATGTGATCACTAGAACGTTATATCACGGGAACGAGAAAAGAGTGCATGTCGGTAACGAGATCAAACTAGGTATTTGGAGACAGATGACCGAATCTTGGAAATGTATTATATCATGAGACAAAGGGATTAAATTACTAGCATTAAAGGTTCTCACGATCACAGAAGTCATCGTTGAATGTGCAGGAGTCAGTATGGATCTCTAGGTCCCGCTTTTGATTATTGATCTAAGAGGAGTCTCAATCATGTCTACATTATTCGCGAACCGTAGGGTGACACACTTAAGGGTTGCCGGACACCATTTAGGAGCACATATGTTTCAAACAAAAGGTTTGCAAAGCGCAGGAAATGTTTCGATAGAAACAGGAATTGTTTCGATAGAAATTGCAGAAAGTGGTTCTGCATGTGATATTGAAATGTTGCAAGGGGTTTTATGTGAATGTTTGTTAATTAAAGTAGTTAACAAAACTTTGAATAAAATAAATAAAATAGTTTTATTAATTGAGAGTTGCATTAAATTTGGTGGAAATTTAATGCATGTGAGTGGAATTTTGGGTGGAGTCAAAATTTATGTGAGTGGAGCTTCACCACATGAATGAGGAAGAGGTGGGGCAGCCCCCTTTTGGCCGCCGGCCATGGGAGGGGAGGAGCTCCCCCTCTCCTATAAAAGGCCCCCCTCTCCTCCCTCACAAAGCACACCTCCTCGTGAAGGATCTCTCTCCCCCTCTAGATATTCCCCCATGGTCTCGGATTAGCGAGATACATGTTCCCGGTGGCCTTGCGTCTAGAAGGAGTTGCTGCTTCCACTGATTCACTGGAGCGAGGAGGTGGAGGTTTTCTAGTAGCTTGAACGTGTGTGCGAGGACGGATGCGCTGCTGATTTGTGGCGCTCGGACTTCGACACGATCTTGAGATCGGCAAGCGTATGACTACATCAACCACGAGTTCCTACTCGTTAACAAAACTCGTTGTCTTCGAGGGTAAGTTCTCCATGGATGTGTGTCCACCCGTTGCTCTGTATCTAGTAGATAGATCTTGGCATATAGTTCTCATCGTAGGATTTTTTTGTTTTCTATGCTGTGAACCCAACACTTAAGGAGATGGAGAAACCCTAGTATGAGATTGAAATAAGATAAAGTCTATTATGATATTCATCGTTGTGACCATGTGTTAGATTCTCTACATATTGATGTTGAGAGAAGTCGACCTCTTAATATTTACCTCTCGTGGGGACTTGATGGAGGGAACTACTTGTTGGTAGATGGAGGCGTGCTAGAACTTACAGTGACTATAAACCTGTTAGAAATCCTTACGTATCAACTTGGGAAATCGAGGAAACTCACGGAACACTATCCATGCCATGGGATATGTCCTACGGGATTACGTCCCTTTATAGCGTAGTAATTAGATTGATGTCGATTGTTGACTGTTGTGGTTATGAGGATGATGTGAGCAGCGGTTGTTGCCTATTCGTCCATATTCGGAGTTCCTCTCACACATACACAGTTAAGAATGTTCATGATGATAATCTTTATCTTAGATCTTTATAATACTAGTGGTGTATCCGCTACTCCCTAAGAATGCTATTTCCTATTGCAGTTCCAATCTTTCTTTACATACGTGATACTTACTTTCTGTATTAAGTTACTTTGCTTTACTTTATTATTGCTCTTATACCTAAAACCCAAAAACACCTTTTACACTTTACTCGCATTTTATCTTGTTACTTAAAACTTTATCTAGTATTTCTATAGGAATATTTATTTCAAGAATTATTAGACTTCAGACTCCTGCTCCCTGTGAGATCGATATCTTCATTTCGAAACTAGCTACAAACGATATGTGCACTTGCACTCATCAATAGACAGAGACGAGTAGAGCACTACCATGCAAAGAGTTGGTCAAAATAAGATGGCATGGAGATGGGAGCTTCTGCCAAAGTAGGCATGTTAATAAGATTGGCAGAAACAGATTATTTTCTTGCCTACAAAACCATCAAGAACAAGTGGATCTAAGGATAATTTAGTCAAGGGAAAGAGTGGTGTTTGTAAGTACTCATGATGGTCTACAATATGGTTCAAGTGCATTTCTAAAAATGCACAAGGGTTGATATAGGCAGTGTCTCAAAGTGGGGTTCAGGATAACAGTTTCAAACTTAGCCATATTTTGACTGTTTTAGGGTTTTATACTAGGTACAAGATGTAGTGGTTTTGGTGGGGTGCAAGGTTCTAAACTCATCATCAAGTGGATTATGTTGAAGAGTATACTAAGTGGAAGGTATCCATGGCTTGAGTTGGTCTTTTTTACCTTGGAAGCTACAAAAGAGATGTGACTCAAATTGAGTATGATAAGGAAAACCGGGGTCATTTTAGTGATTATAGGTCAAGACAAGCTTGGGAGAATTGGTGAATGGGTTTATTGATCAAAAGAGAGTATGGGGGTGGTAAGGCATTTCCCAAGGATAGGTGTAGGGGAGGCAAAAGGCCTTTAATCTTGAGTGAAAGTGAAACAGATGTCGCCTAGAGGGGGGGGGGGTGAATAGGTGTTTTAAAATTATTACGGTTTAGGCTCTAATAAATGCGAAATAGAACTTAATGTTTAATTTATAAAGCCAAAACCTATATCAACTAGGTTCAACTAAGTGCACCAACAACCTATGCTAAGCAATACAAGCAACAAGGTGATAGCAAGATAAAATACTTCAAGCACGATGACTATCACAATGTAAATTGCATAAGTAAAGGGCTCGGCTGAGAGATAACCGATGGACACGGAAACGATGATTTGTTTCCCGAAGTTCACTTCCAAAGAAGCTACGTCTCTGTTGGAGAGGTGCGGTGGCGCAATGAATTGAAAACGCCACAAATGGCTCACCTTGAGGTGCGGTGGCTCGATGCTCATCCAACGCCACACAAGGCCTCACCGCAAGATGCAAAGGTACGCAAACCACTGATGCCACAAAAGGCTCACCCTATTTTCCTGTGAGATCGCCACAAAGGCATACCAACGATGCACTATGGGACACTTGAGGGCGGTCACCGAACCCATACAAGGCTTGGGGCAATCTCCACAACTCAATTGGAGGGCTCCCAAGAAATGCCACAAAGGCTCCACAAGGCCACAAGCTTGAGGAATCTCCATAACTCAATTGGAGGCCTCAAGAACACACACAACTCCACACAACCGTCTAGGGTTCCAAGAACCCAAGAGAAATAAGCCTAAGAACTTGAACTCGCCGAAACTCCAAGGAGAACTCAAACCTATGCACCAAATGCAAGAGGCAAGTCCTTCTCTCTCAAATTCCACCAAATCTACAAAAGAAATTTGGGGAATAAGAGAGGAAGAACACAAGAGGAGAACACAAAACTTTCCAAGATCTAGACCCCAAGGATTCCTTCACAAAGAAGGGATTTGGTTTGGTGGGGGTTGTAGATCTAGATCTCCTCTCTCAAATCCCTCAAAAAGATGCAAGAATCATAGGAGGGGGAAGGATAGAGAGCAAGCTCTTCAAGTTCACCAATGGAGGAGAGAGAGAAGGGCAAGAACCAAGAAAAGCAAGTACCCCCACGAAGGGGAAGGGGAGCTCCTTTTAAAGGGCTCCCCGATCTGCCCGTTACGCATAGAATCGAGCACAGCCGGTAGTACCGCTGGGTAGGCGGTACTACCGTAGGCGCCCTTTCAACGGTCAGAAAACAGGGATGCAAAGGGAAAATAAGAGAGCCTGGTCGGTACTGCCGCTGTCCACCGGAACTTCTAGCAGGGACGAAACAACCGCCAGAAATTCCGATCAAAGTTCCGTCAAATAGAGCACTCCAAAACAAAGAGGGTACTGAACTAAAAAATGAGGTGATCGGAAGTGGCTCCGGTATTTCCACCGGTACTACCAACGGCAAAAATGCCCTAGCGGTACTACCGATGGCTCGCTGGAACTACCGGTCAGGCAAAAACTCCAGAACCAAAACTGCCACAACTTTTGCATCCAAACTCCAGACGACATGAAACCAATTTTGTTGGAAATATTGGGTCTGACTCGAGCTCCAGTTGTCCTCTTTCCAACAAAATTGGTTTCGGGTCAGTCGGAGTCTCCTAGCTCAAGTTATTGATATTTGAATATTTGCCTCTTTGATTTATTAAAAAGAAAAAGTCTTTTTGGGGCCGAGCGGTAGGTAGTACCGCAGGGTACTACCGCTCGCCCCTACGCGCTCCCACTATCCTCTGCCTAGCCCGACAGCGCTGACCGGTAGTACTGGCCAATCGTGGTGGTACCGCCCGGCCGGGCCGGTACTACTGATCCGGCCCACTCCCAGCGCCTGCCTAGCTTTGCCGCTTGCTCCTGCACAGCCTGCCTTGTTGCTGCCCGCCCGCTCCCACTTTCTCGCTCGCTAGCATGCACAGCCCTGATCCCCTACACGCTCGCCTGGCTCTTGCTACGTGCTGATACATTGCAAATGTATCTATAATTTTTGATATTCCATGTTTGGTTTTATCCACTTTCTTGTGTTTTGTCCATACTTTGGAGTACTTTTCATATGATTTCTTGGACTAACCTATTAACAAGAGCCACAGTGCCAGCTTCCTGTTTTCTGCTGTTTTTGGTTCCAGGAAAGTCAGAAAATGAATATTCTCAGAATTGGACGGGACAAAAGCCAAAGTGGCTATTTTTTCGGAAGTCATCAAGTGCTAGAATACGAGACGGAGAGGGGCCAGAGGCCGGCCACACCACCTGGCCGCGTGGCCAGGCTGGGCCCGCGCCAGGGGGTGGTGTGGTGGCCCCTGGCACCCCCTCGGCCTCCCCTTCTGACTATAAGATGCCCTCGAGACGTAAACCCTAAGGGCGCGATAAAAAATCCACGAAAGAGTCTGTAGACGCCGTCATCTCCATCCCTAGATCGGGAGGGATCTGAAGCTCTTCCCGGCACCCTGCCAGAGAGGGGAATTCACCCTGGAGGCCTTCTTCATCACCATGCAAGCCTCCAATGTGATGCGTGAGTAGTTCATCCTTGGACTACGGATCCATGTAGTAGCTAGATGGCTGGTTCTCCTCCTTTGTGCTTTCATGTTTAGATCTTGTGAGCTCCATTCATGATGAAGATCATCTATTTGTATCCATACATGTTGTGTTTGTGGGGATCCGATGGATATTGAGATGCTATTTCAGATTGATTATTGATTCTATCATGTCTTTGTTATTTGTGATATTGCATGCTTTCCATTGTTAGTAGCTATCTTGGCCAACTAGATGCTAGCAACTCCAAGAGTTAGTATTTATGCTTGATAGTGGTTTCATGCCTCTGGTAATCTGGGGAAGTGATAGAAATCTCTAAGGTACTAGATGTGCTGTTGCTACTAGGGAGAAAACAGCAATCCTTTGTTCATAGAACAATCATATTGTTTACTTTACATGCAGTTCGTAAAGCAATAATCTGTTGCTTGCAACTTAATACTGGAGGGGGTTCGGATGATAACCTGAAGGTGGATTATTAGTCATAGATAAAGTTGGATGGCGGTCTATGTATAATGTTGTAATGCCGAATCAAGTCTCAAAGGAGTCAAGATGATTAGTATATGCATGTATTGCTTTCTCGATGTTTGTCAATTGCCCTGCTGTAATTTGTTCACCCAACATGTTATCTATCTAAGGAGAGCCACCTCTAGTGAACTATGGATCCCGGTCCTTTGTCTTTTACATTCAATCTACAATCTTTTACTGCTTTGTGTTTACTTTCTGCAAACTATTACTTCTTTCCATTCGATACGTTTAATCCTTTGTTTTCCGCAAAACACGGGGAGATTGACAACCTCATCGCAAGTTGGGGACAAAGTTTTGTGGTTGTGTTGTGCAGGTCTCCACATTGCTACTAGCACGGGTAGTGCGCCCTGCCAAAGCTCAGCTAGTAACAGCTTTGGGGTGTTTCCTTGCTCCTACTGGTTCGATTAAACCTTGGTTTCATAACTGAGGGAAACTTTCCATTGTGCTCATCATACCTTCCTCTTGGGGTTCCCAACGAGCTCTACATCAACCATGCACCAGCACATTTCTGGGCGCCGTGCATTGAGCCATCAAGCATTTTTCTGGCGCCGTTGCCGGGGAGTCAAGGACGTCTTCACAAGGGGAGTCCCTCATAACCAATCTCTTTACTCTGTTATTTTTGTTTTGCTTAGTTTCTTTTTGCTTTGTTTGCTTATTTTGTTATCCAAAAAACACAAAAAAATTAGTTTTACTAGTTTGGTTTCTTTATTAAAAAAACACAAAAAATTAGTTCCTATCTTGAGTTGCCACTATGTCTAGCCTTGCTCCAATCACTATGTCACCCGAGGAAATGATTTTCACTTTTAAACAAGGAATTGAGGAAAGTTTTAAGGAAGCTTGGTCTGGAATCTCTGATCTACATGAAAAGACTGAGCCTAAAATGACTCAAAGCTTGTTCCTTAGCAGTTTTTACCTTGGAATTGCTCTTTGCTATAGATATTCTTTAGATGCTATTGTGGGAGGAGATTTCCTCCAATGTAATGAGGATGATGCTATAAAGAAATTGATCCTCACTTACAACTTGCCTAGCCAAACTGATATTTCTTTCGCAAAAATATTTGCTAGGTTGAACACTCTTGAGGCTAGCACTACTAGCTTAAAAGATTGCTATAATACGCTTAGGGAGCATCACAATTATGTTCCAATAAATTCTGAACCATCAAAGTGGCTCCCTACAGTAAAGATTGAGATGAACACTGAAACTTTTCAAGCTTGCTGTGATATCATGTCTGAATTTTGTGTTATGCCCAAAGATATTTATAAGTCTCTAAATACTTGGGGGCTTACTGAAGGAGGAAAATAAATATCTCTTGCTAATAATACTACCATATTACCTCTTGGAATAGCTGAGGGAGTGTTTACAAAGATCCTTGGGAAAATGATTTCTATTGATTATCTTGTTATTGAATGTGCAGGAAAAGGACAAATTACACTTGGAAGGTCCCTATTAGAACTCCTTGGAGCAATAATAGATATGGGAAAGGGGACCATGCACCTTTCTTCTCCACCAAACAATCATATTTTCCCCAAGGTTAAGAATAAAAGTAAGAGAGGTAAGGGCAAGAAATTTGGTTTTAATGCTTCTTCGAACACTTGATTCTTTCTTGCTGCTTATGCCTAACTTAAAGGCGTTAAAGAAAAGTACTTATTGGGAGATAACCCAAAAGTTTTAGATGATTCTTAGAAGTTATTACCTATGTAATAACCTCTCCTTATCCTTTTTATTTTCTTTTTGTGCCAAGAGTAATCTCTAATGAGAGAGAAGTAATGATTGGGAAAGTTGCTGTCCCGAAACAGATTTTGTGATTCAAAATTCGTGTAAAATCTCTAAACGTATTTTTGAGGCGTGAATTTTTGTGCTTCTGCCCCAGGTTGTTATCTAACTTTAGTTAGTTCAACACTTTTTGATTTGAGCAACATAAGGTCTTCGAAAAAATTCGTCTTTACCTTCTGGTCTGTTTTGACAGATTTCTGCCATTTTCTACATTTGCTTCTTGTTGGTTCCTTTTTGAGTTCTTTTGGGGAATTGAGATTTTTGAGGGAAGTGCTACAGTAGATAGTGTTCTAATGGAAGTTTATTTGGTGTTAGAACTGAACCTTAAGACTTATTTATCTTGAGTGCACTAATGTTGCTAATAAAGATTGTGTGAAGGAAAAATTTCAGGTGTATGGAAGGAATGAGTAATGAGATGAAGGATGGACTAAATCTCAAGCTTGGGGATGCCACGCGTGTCACCCCAAGAAATATCCAAGAAGTACAAGCGTCAAAGCTTGGGGATGCCCAAGTCATTCCCCTTCTTCATCAATAAAAATCCCAGGTTTCTTCCAAACGCTTCATTTTTATTGTTTCATGCACAGTTTTTTTCTTGGAGCGTCTTCTTTTTCGTTTTCATTTTGGTTTTTCGTTTGCTTTTGTTTGCTTAGTTTTCTGAATAAATTGGTTGGATCCCCTCTTTCATATATTGGTTTGCAAATAGTTTGGTTTGGTTTGGAAAAGAGTAGGAAAGTTCATGCTTATGTGGTAAAAAGAGCTTGTTTTTGACCGTGGCCTATGCTTTGTCATGCCATGCTTGATATTGTTTTGGCTTTATGCTTAGTATTTTTTGTTGTAGCATGAATTGTTATAAACAATTGAGATTGCTTAATGTGCCTTGGATGAATCATGCGCTGTTTTAGCATATTAAAGCATAGTATAGTGGTATTCTCCTTTGATGCTTTATTTGGGTTGACTTGGCGCATGCTCACACCATGTTATGACTATCTCAAGTCACCATAGCCTTTATGATCCTTTTGTAGGGGTTACGCGCATAAAAACAATAAATTTTACTCTACGCCCCTGAACCCCTGAAGCTGCCAGGACCTATCTATTAGTAATACAGTAACGGGAGGGGCTTTTCGCGAACTTACCCTTGAAGACCGAAAAGCGTTGTCAACGCTCAGGAGAGCGTGGTTGATGTAGACGAGCCGAAGCCGACCTCAAGGTCGTGATGAAGTCCTTGCGCTCCTTCTGGCTCCAACGACTTGAGTGCCTCAAGTGCGACACCTCCTCGCGGGGAGTTACACACATCCGGTGCCTGACGATGACTCCCGCTTCCCCGATCTAGCAGCAGTTGCGGAAGTAGAGCTCCCGGATCTGAATCCCGCAGCGCGACGGCGCTCCGCGGTGAAGATGTCCCTCGCTCGTGTAGTCCAGAGTTGGGACCACGGTCACGAGAGAGAGAGGGGTAGAGAGAAAATATCAATTGGAGGTATTCCCAAAAGTGGGGAGACCTTTATTGATTATTGGGTGTATTTTTCTAGGCCAAATACCCCACTTTATATAGGGGGAGGGGAGGTACTACCTCCCCTCAAGTCCCGGGGTGGGACTAAAGGAGAGGAGGGGGGAGGAGGTGTCCGCCGGCCACTAGTGGGCCCCACGGGGGGGGGGGGGGGGGGGGGGGGGGCTAGGCCCAGCCGGCCTCCCCCTTGGCCCCTTCTCCCTCTCTCCTTTACCCTAATGGGCCCTCTCCCTCCGGAATTGGCCCATTAAGACTTTTTGACCTTTAATTGATTTTCTCTTTATTAAATAATTATGAATAAATGATTAAATAAATATTTAACATTCATTCACGTATCATTTAATCTTCGTGGCCATGGAACACCTTCCACCTCCACTCCAGACATCCTCCGGACTTATTGAAACCCTTCCGGTTTTCTCCCTTCTTTTCTTCGGTGATTCTACCAATCCTATAAATGCTCTCTAAGCATCATCAAGCCCTTAAGTGTGATACCCCACGGTTCGGGAATACTCTAGACATGGTCGGGACACTCCCGCACCAATGATCAACAGAGGGACCTGGATGGCCATGTGACCCCTGTGCGTTCCACGAAGATCTTTCGTTGTTTGAACCGGGACAATCGTGTCTTATTCCCTTTGTCTCTCGATACTTGCATTGCCCGAGATCTGATCAATGACATCACCATGTCGTGTTCAATCTCGTTACTGAACAATGCTACTTGACTCGTTCCGACAAGTGATATTCCCGTGATCTAATCACACGTTGTGCAACTATTGGATATAACTTATCCGAGTGGGCCCTTGAGTATCTTCCCATCACATGGACGGACAAATCCCGCTCTTGGCATATATTGCCTCTACGGTTTCCTCCGAATACCTGAACGCACCTTTATAACCACCATTTTACTAGATGGCGTTTGATGCTATCTAAGCACTCTCGGGAGACAGTGATTGATATAGCCTCACGGTCTAAGGAATAGTCTACGAGGATCCATTTCTAATCATCCTAACTTGAACTTCGTGACATGATCGAATCACGATGTTTAGGTTGGGTATTGGTTCATCATCTCATTCTCAGAATGAGATGACCTCATTTCCAACTGGCATAAATGTCACATGATCAGGAAACATGATCATCTGTTGACCAATGAACCAGTGACTAGAGTTTCACTAGGAACCCCTGGTTTGTTTGTATATCACACGTGTATTGATGTTTCCACTCAATACAGTTATAGCATGATATAAAACTTAATCATAAACTATATGAAATATGATAATAGTCCTTACTACTATTTGACTCTAGGGCATATTTCCAACAGTATCCCACTTGCACTAGAGTACAAATACACTAGCTGCATTTGTTCTTAATTATTGGTACCATATAACCGGTTCCTAGAACATGCTTGCTCATGGAAGAGGTTGAGTCTTGGTTCTGTACTTTATAGTCCCAGATCCTTTGCAACTTACTAATGTCACTTTGATTGACATTAATATTCTATCATCACATGACAACATCTGTGTATGCATCGTTGCTATGGCAGCAGAACGAGGCCTGATTCCAGGAGCCTACAGTGACTTTAGATCAACCTCGAGGGCTTTCTCATGGGCACTATGCCCTGGGACACATCATTCTACGTTAAAAGCGAATTAGCCCCACCATAACATTATACAACACTTTATATGGTACCCTTATCTATTATTATAAATGTATTCATCGAAACACTAGTGCACTCGGTGGAGCTTTCGATGTTATGTTCACCTCGCTTCCTACTTGAATTTAATTGGTATCTACAGGAGTTTCCAACATATTCCCTTATAACATAACTCTTTATGCTTTAAGATATGTTATCCTTTATAGATTTGGAAAAATGTGTCCATAGTTATCTACTAGACACCACGGACAAACTTAGCTCAACGCTCTATGATTCAAACTTAATCACTTTTAAACGTTCCTTATTTGGATCACATATTATGCTAAGTTATCATCATGGTTTTCTAAGATAGAACCTATGTCTTAACATAGTGGATGATGATCATCCTTTTCTTTCTTTTAACCATTGATGTTAAACTTAATACTATTCCTAATTTGAGTTATCAAGGATTAGCTCCTTAATTAACTCCTTAATTAGCTCCTTAATCAAGGAATGCTACATAATATTATAATACACCTATTATCAACTTCTACATCTTATAAATCATTATTTATAAGTATTTGCGCTTTCATTCTTAACATACTTAAGAATTACTCCTATAAGATCCCACTCAAAATATGTTCCTAACATGTTTGGGTATGAGTCAGTACTCTTACTCAAACTATGTTCCTACATATTTGAATTCGAGTCTTATATTGCTCCCACTTAAAAATATGTCAATCACATATTGTTTCAGGAAGACTTTCATAGCTCCCACTCAATTTTATGCAAATTGCATATCCACTCACTATTTTGAATAACTTCAAAATCCTTTGATTAAATATCAAACTTGGAGATTTATTATGAGATACTAGTACTTTACTAGTTTTAAATCCACTAGACATTCAGCACACTTGAATCAAATTCATTTGAACTTGTCCAATACTTGACAAATTGTGCTTTTGTCATTCACCCCTTTTTCCTACTATGGCTTTGCAGTCATTTGGGAAAATTCCATGTAACCCCTTTTACTTGTGAGATTCAGCAATGAATTGCTTTCTAATCTCAAGGGAATTTTGCTTTTAGGATTTCTCACAATTCTAGTTTACCATCATTTCCTTTGTAGTTCGTAGGTATGTCACATTCTAAGAATCATGACAGATGATTCACAAATGTTCCCATACAAGATATGGATTTACATTTTGAATCCTACTTCATATAGTGAAAAACAATAGTGGAGGGAAAAACACAATGATCAAAATCATTGATTCTTTCCTTCTATGAAGAGAATCGTTCAGAAATCCTGTCCGTTGCGCTTCTCAACACTCTGATGCAGGGTTTTGAATCCTCATCGTGTTTTACACTATTTTCCATTTGCTCCATAATTGAGAAATATCACTTAAGTGAGCTTTCTCAAGAATGTACCAAAATCCAAGCAATACGAATCTTTCTTTCCTTTTGGTTTGAGCTATGGGTTTCGTATTCAAAGTTTCCAATGAATACTCTACAAGGACTTTATTCGCTATTGTTTTGGTTATATCGAATAACCCCAAAACTTTCACGAATTCAAATGGTTCACTAATTCTAATTGAGTGCTAACTATTTTGAACTAATGGTCTCTACATCTACACTACAACGATTTATTTGGTGCCTTCTGTTCAACCCCCTTTGATATCTAATATCATATTGCGATGCTTTGCATTTTGACGTTTCAAAACACTTTGCATTCCACAATTTCTTTCATGCCATTCTTATAAAGTTGAATTTCATTACTATTGATCAAATCATAGTAATTAGATTCTCTTTTATACTTATACCCTTTTTGTTGATGAAACACTTTGATCAAATCAAATAGTTTCATCTTCATGTTTCCTTTGGTAAACTTACTTTACACATTTAAACAATCATTTAATGATAATTACCATTTTCGTTAAAACACAATGCATCGGATATGTATTAACTTTTAACAATTCATCAAACACTTTGTATTCAAGTAATACACGGCGTTCAAGTTATTTCGCCGAACTTAGGCATGATTTATATGTGACAAGAAATCGAATGACTTTCACATATTATCACATAACTTTGAATTTAAACAATGGTTTCATTCATAAATAATATATCATTAAGTTGGGTATTTTAAACAAGGCATTTTAATGTTTTAAAAATGTTCATTCATTATCAATTAGTTTCAAACAACAAGGATAATTCACACATAATCAAACAAGATATGAACACGAATAGAAATCATTCATAAAAGTAGAACAACTATTTGTTACAAACTGATATGAATAACAGTCTCACCAAGTGTGAGACACACTAAAGGAGTTCACAATCTCTTGATTACAAAAATCATCCTAAAACACAAACTAAGTGATAAATGTTGAGGGAGAGTGTCGTCGGCCATCATCATCATGCTCGCCATCAACACGCAACGTCACCTCCTCTCCAGCAAGCACCTCTATGCAGAAGGACCTGTTTTCACCAAAACAGAACAAGTATCAGATATACTTAACACTGCAATGTGTTTGCAAGATTATAACATTTATAAAACTGTATATCAAATATATACCTTTGTCATTGACGACTCCAGCGACGTTGTGTTCATCTATCACATTTCTGAAATGTGATATGAACTCAAGGAAATCCAGTGTTTCCGTGTCGCCTCTCATAACGCTGATCCTGACTTGTGCTTGGAAGCTTGGAGGAAGCGACCGCATCACAACTCCCATCGCGAATGAGCTTGAGAACCAGTTGTCCAGGTAGTATGCCAGACTCATGTACGCATCGTAGAGGCGCAATAAGTGCTCATCCAGTGAGGAGCCCTCCTCCATCTTTATGGAGAGGAAGTCCCCCATCAGCTCATACTCCCACATGCGCATGTGCTCCACGAAATGTGCTCTCAGATGTGTCATGACCGCCCGGGGCTTGAGATTCCCCACTATTGGCCATAGCCCATCCTCCATTTCAAGGCGCATGGTCACTGATATGAATGTAGCCATCACACGACGACGATAACGCAGATCCCGTTGCTCCTGGGTCTCATGAGTATAGGGTGACTCCAAATACATCTCGCAGGTCATGTAGTTAGCTACGTTGTTCTCCCCAAGGAGATCAAATAGGCGTATGACCCATGCAGAAAAGTTGGATCCATCTAACTTGAGCTTTTCTCCTTTTAACCAATCATCGATAGGAAAGGTAATCTCGGGAAAAACCATTTTTTCTACATTTATAATTGCAAGAGGAATTTATACTAAGTTTATAATTAAATGAGTTAATAATAACTCCACTCAGAAACACCTATCCTCAGTGAGGGTTCCTAGTGATAACACGACCCCTATCAGCCACATCTCCCCCGATCATCACGGCCATCAATGTGGGTTCAAGGGTGGACGCTAAACGTTGGTCACATCATTCATGCGACTCGTGCTCGATCTTTCGACCATTCGCATTCCGAGGCCATGTTTCTCTAGCGTGCTAGGCTCGCCAACTCAACCTTAGTGTATTTGTTGTGCAACATGGCTTACACCCACTGTATGTGAACGTAGGTATGTATGACACCCAGGCCTGTCACCCTGGATCGCCTCATACCGAAGAACTTTCTTGGTGGTGCACACTAAGGGGGAACACAATCGTTGGTAATTTTAACAGGGATCATCTTATTAGGCTACCGTCGAGTATCTAATACTAGCACACAATAAGACATACAAACAATAACACTGAATGTAAAAGCTATGTGATATGGTCCTTCATGTCGTGATCTCCATCCGCCGTCACCGGGTTCCGGCGCCAGGGTTCCGGCGCCGTAGACACCAGGGTACCGGTGTCATTCTGGTGTGGTAGTTTGTCATTACCGTGACTATCTACTACTATGTAACAAAAGGTAATTACTTTAACTTTTCCACAACCATATCACAAAGCAACGCCCCCTGCAAAACAAAGTTAGACGCCTCTACTTTATCTTTACATGTTTTACGTGGCTGAATGGGCTTTCGTACAAGAACCGTTCTTACCTACGAACTTTCAGCACAACGTTGATCAAGTAATTGTCTCTACTACACCCCTTTCGGGGCCCTCCGTTTCAAATGGTATACCAACTAATGCGAGAGAGACAGACACCCCCCCTAATCCACTTTATACGGCACAAGCCGTATGTCAAGCATGGACCAGTCTCCCGAATGAACGCGTAAAGTCGGTTGGGGGCCGCTTCATCAAGCATTACTGCGGTATACACAAGTACACGTGGGAGGGTAACAACTAAAAGATCATCGCCCACACGCTACATCTCGTGTGTTCTACCCGTACTAGCATTACTACGCATAGACCTGGCTCCGATACCACTGTAGGGGTTCTGCGCATAAAAACAATAAATTTTACTCTACGCCCCTGAACCCCTGAACCTGCCAGGACCTATCTATTAGTAATACAGTAATGGGAGGGGCTTTTCGCGAACTTACCCTTGAAGACCGAAAAGCGTTGTCAACGCTCAGGAGAGCATGGTTGATGTAGACGAGCCGAAGCCGACCTCAAAGTCGTGATGAAGTCCTTGCGCTCCTTCTGGCTCCAACAACTTGAGTGCCTCAAGTGCGACACCTCGCGGGGAGTTACACACATCCGGTGCCTGATGATGACTCCCGCTTCCCCGATCCAGCAACAGTTGCAGAAGTAGAGCTCCCGGATCTGAATCCCGCAGCGCGACGGCGCTCCGCGGTGAAGATGTCTCTCGCTCGCGCAGTCTAGACTTGGGACCACGGTCACGAGAGAGAGAGGGGCAGAGAGAAAATATCAATTGGAGGTCTTCCCTAAAGTGGGGAGACCTTTATTGATTATTGGGTGTATTTTTCTAGGCCAAATACCCCACTTTATATAGGGGGAGGGGAGGTACTACCTCCCCTCAAGTCCCGGGGTGGGACTAAAGGAGAGGAGGGGGGAGGAGGTGGCCGCCGGCCACTAGTGGGCCCCGCGAGGGGGGGGGGGCTAGGCCCAGCCGGCCTCCCCCTTGGCCCCTTCTCCCTCTCTCCTTTCCCCTAATGGGCCCTCTCCCTCCGGAATTGGCCCATTAAGACTTTTTGACCTTTAATTGATTTTCTCTTTATTAAATAATTACGAATAAATGATTAAATCAATATTTAACATTCATTCACATATCATGTAATCTCCGTGGCCATGGAACACCTTCCACCTCCACTCCGGACATCCTTCGGACTTATCGGAACCCTTCCGGTTTTCTCCCTTCTTTTCTTCGGCGATTCTACCGATCCTATAAATGCTCTCTAAGCATCATCAAGATCTTAAGCGTGATAGCCCACGGTTCAGGAACACTCCAGACATGGTCGGGACACTCCCGCACGAATGATCAACAGAGGGACCTGGATGGCCATGTGACCCCTGTGCGTTCCACGAAGATCTTTCGTCTTTTGAACCGGGACAGTCGTGTCTTATTCCCTTTGTCTCTCGATACTTGCATTGCCCGAGATCTGATCAATGACATCACCATGTCATGTTCAATCTCGTTACTGAATAATGCTACTTGACTCGTTCCGACAAGTGATATCCCCATGATCTAATCACACGCTACGCAGCTATTGGATATAACTTCTTCGAGTGGGCCCTTGAGTATCTTCCGGTCACATGGACAGACAAATCCTGCTCTTGGCATATATTGCCTCTAAGGTTTCCTCTGAATACCTGAACACACCTTTATAACCACTGTTTTACCAGATGGCGTTTGATGCTATCTAAGCACTCTCGGGAGACAGTGATTGATATAGCCTCACGGTCTAAGGAATAGTCTACGAGGATCCATTTCTAATCATCATAACTTGAACTTCATGACATGATCGAATCACGATGTTTAGGTTGGGTATTGGTTCATCATCTCATTCTCAGAATGAGATGACCTCATTTCCAACTAGCATAAATGTCACATGATCAGGAAACATGATCATCTGTTGACCAATGAACCAGTGACTAGAGTTTCACTTTGAACCCCTGGTTTGTTTGTATATCACACGTGTATTGATGTTTCCACTCAATACAGTTATAGCATGATATAAAACTTAATCATAAACTATATGAAATATGATAATAGTCCTTACTACTATTTGACTCTAGGGCATACTTCCAACACCTTTAGTTTTCAACTTGTAGTATCACTTTATGCTTTGATCAATGATGTTTTGTCGCTCTGCATGATTATGGCCATTATTTCTCTCTTAGTTTGTCGATCCCAGTCTTTTGCTAGCCTCCATAACAAAGTATGAGTTCCACTCATGCATCCAACTCCCTAAACCAAGTTATTCCAAAGAGTCCACCATACCTACCTACTAGCTTATGATATTTCAAGTATATTCATGCTTTTGTTTACCTTCCAAATTAAACTTGTTATGAGAAAACTAGTGATTAATGCTCTCATGAACTTGATGACACACTTTACTTTTCTTGCCCTTAATAAACTTGAACCATTGTGTCTTCTATGTTGTATATGCTTGCACTTATTTGTTGGGAATTAGCAGAACCATGCTTTCATGGGGAACGCTTTCAACATTGCACTTGGTACTTGTACCTAGTTGATATCATGCTCTTTTGTATATGGATGTCGTCGCTGTGAAATGAAAGGGGAGCTTGTAAGTCCATGGAGTTATGTATATGTGTTAGAGAAACGCCTGGGTCGCTGGTCTAATCCATGCTGACATGGTGGAAACCTGCAGCGTAACCATAATGAGCTGTCTATGAAGCATTCTTCTTATAAAAAAAGATTCCTATATTGAGAAGAAAAAAAGAGAAAAAAAGAGAGACTATGAAAAGAGGAAAGAGAGAAAAAAGCACCATATTCCCATGGTAAATAAGAAGATTGTTGAGATGCTCGTTGTCTGCTTGCCTTGTCATTTTGATATGGGGATTCTTCCGTATCATCGGGCAAGGGGTACCCCGTTGGCGGTTCTCTATGATACACATATACTTACAATGACAAGAACTTACCGGTGACTAAACTTGAGTAGCATGAGGAGCGGCCCTCGTATACAAGGGACATGAGATTTCTAACTTATACTTCGTCAAGCATGTACACCATAGTTTGTTCACTTTAACCTTAATCACTTCAAGATGCTTATGATAGGGACAATGAGAGTGGAAAGCTATAAGTACCATAATTTTTGGAAGCTATTTATGAGACTTGAATCCCTACTTCCTTTTACAAAGGCCTTTCTTCCACCATTATGTTGAGTCTCCACCTTCTACCTTTATGCACCTACTTTGAGAGCATAGTGGCCATTCTTAGTTCTATGTGCATTGTCCCAAGACTAGTTGATTGATGCATAACTTGATATTGCTTGTTTTAAACTATTGTATCTAGTCACTCTTATGAACTTTGAAGGTGTCCTATGCATTTATATTTGCTACTCTATGAGGGACAAGCTGAATACTATTATGCTATGTTTTCTTTATGTGAAACAAACAAACGTCTTGCAAAGCATTGTTATTCATGAATCTTTTGTTTGTGCCTTTTCATGTTGCATCATAGTTTCTTTGCTTATTGCTAGAACTTTGTCTTCCATGTTATGATTGAAGTACTATGATCCCATCTTTGAATGTTTTACAAATACTTTGATCAAGTCTTTGATGGTGCATGTCACCTCAAAAATTATTCTTTCTTTTTATCACTTACCTACTCGAGGACGAGCATGAGTTAAGCTTGGGGATGTTGATACATTGCAAATGTATCTATAATTTTTGATGTTCCATGCTTGGTTTTATCCACTTTCTTGTGTTTTGTCCACACTTTGGAGTACTTTTCATATGATTTTTTGGACTAACCTATTAACAAGAGCCACAATGCGATCTGTCTGTTTTCTGCTGTTTTTGGTTCCAGGAAAGTCAGAAAATGAATATTCTCGGAATTGGACGGGACAAAAGCCAAAGTGCCTATTTTTTCGGAAGTCATCAAGTGCTAGAATACGAGACAGAGAGGGGCCAGAGGCCGGCCACACCACCTGGCCGCGTGGCTAGGCTGGGCCCGCGCCAGGGGGTGGTGTGGTGGCCCCTGGCACCCCCTCGGCCTCCCCTTCTGACTATAAGATGCCCTCAAGACGTAAACCCTAAGGGCCCGATAAAAAATCCACGAAAGAGTCTGTAGCCGCCGTCATCTCCATCCCTAGACCGGGAGGGATCTGAAGCTCTTCCCGGCACCCTGCAAGAGAGGGGAATTCACCCTGGAGGCCTTCTTCATCACCATGCAAGCCTCCGGTGTGATGCGTGAGTAGTTCATCCTTGGACTACGGATCCATGTAGTAGCTAGATGGCTGGTTCTCCTCCTTTGTGCTTACATGTTTAGATCTTGTGAGCTCCGTTCATGATCAAGATCATCTATTTGTATCCATACATGTTGTATTTGTGGGGATCCGATGGATATTGAGATGCTATTTCAGATTGATTATTGGTTCTATCATGTCTTTGTTATTTGTGATCTTGCATGCTTTCCGTTGTTAGTAGCTATCTTGGCCAAGTAGATGCTAGCAACTCCAAGAGTTAGTATTTATGCTCGATAGTGGGTTCATGCCTCTGGTAATCTGGGGAAGTGACAGAAATCTCTAAGGTACTAGATGTGTTGTTGCTACTAGGGAGAAAACAACAATCCTTTGTTCATAGAACAATCATATTGTTTACTTTACACGCAGTTCGTAAAGCAATAATCTATTGCTTGCAACTTAATACTGGAGGGGGTTCGGATGATAACCTGAAGGTGGATTATTAGTCATAGATGCAGTTGGATGGCGGTCTATGTATAATGTTGTAATGCCCAATCAAGTCTCAAAGGAGTCAAGATGATTAGTATATGCATGTATTGCTTTCTCGATGTTTGTCAATTGCCCCGCTGTAATTTGTTCACCCAACATGTTATCTATCTAAGGAGAGCCACCTCTAGTGAACTATGGATCCTGGTCCTTTGTCTTTTACATTCAATCTACAATCTTTTACTGCTTTGTGTTTACTTTCTGCAAACTATTACTTCTTTCCATTTGATACGTTTAATCCTTTGTTTTCCGCAAAACACGGTGAGATTGACAACCTCATCGCAAGTTGGGGACAAAGTTCTGTGGTTGTGTTGTGCAGGTCTCCACGTTGCTACTAGCACCGGTAGTGCGCCCTGCCAAAGCTCAGCTAGTAACACCTTTGGGGTGTTTCCTTGCTCCTACTGGTTCGATTAAACCTTGGTTTCATAACTGAGGGAAACTTGCTGCTGTGCTCATCGTACCTTCCTCTTGGGGTTCCCAACGAGCTCTACATGAACCACGCACCAGCACTTTTCTGGGCGCCGTGCATTGAGCCATCACGTGCATCGCTTGATCCCCTTCCCCAGCTCGCTTGGCAGTCCACCGCTCGCCTTGGTTGCTCATCCGGACCAGCTCGTGCTACTGCTCGCATCGTTGGATCTCACTCGCGCAGCTCGCTCGCTCCTACGCCTGCCTCGATCGCCAGCTGCTCGCGTTGACCCTGCCTGGCTCCGCTCGTTTGCTGGGTCCGATAGTACCGGGCCTCAGCGGTACTACCATCCCTGGTAGTGTCTTTTGCCCCCAACGACCAGAAAAACGTTGGGCCTATATAAGCCTCCTCTTTATCCTTTTTGATTTACTTCTTCTGCTCTATTTCTTCAAGCCTTTTGCCCCATTGTTCTTCCCTCTTTAGAGCTTGATTAATATCTTCCCCTTCAATGATTCTTGCCAATATTTGAGAGGAAGATAGAGGAGATCTAGATCTACATTTTGACCAAACCAAATAACCCTTTTGTGAGTGAATATTTGGGATCTAGATCTTGGGGGATTTTGTGTTCTCCTTGTGTTCTTCCTCTCTTGTTCCCCAATTGCTTTAGTAGCCTTGTTGGAACTTGAGAGTGAAGGATTGGGGCATCTTTGTGGTGTTCTTGCCATTTGCATTAGGTGCATCGGTCTGTGTTCTCTCCGGAGGATTTGCTTGGTGAAATCAAGAAGCTTGTCCCTCTTGGGTTCTTGGAACCCTAGATTGTTATGTGGCCTTTGTGGCGTGTTCTTGGGGCCTCCAATTAAGTTGTGAAGCTCTCCCCAAGATTGAGGCCTTGGTGGCGATTATTGGGAGCCTCCAATTAAGTTGTGGAGATAGCCCCAATCTTGTACGGGTTTGGTGACTACCCTCAAGTCTCCCATAGTGGAACGGATGCTTGCCGTGTGGTGGGTGCTCGAGAGAATAGGGTGAGGCCTCTTGTGGCATTGGTGGTCTTAGTACCACCCACCCCTCCAACGAGACGTACTCCCTTGTTGGGAGGAACTCAGTAAAATATCGTCGTCCCCGCGTGCCTCGGTTATCTCTATACCCAACCTCTTTACTTATGCACTTTACATTGTGATAGCCTTTATGCTTGAAGTAATCTATCTTGCTATTACATTGTTGCTTGTCTTGCTTAGCATAAATTGTTGGTGCACATAGGTGAACCTTAGTATATCTAGGCTTTGGGCTTGACAAAATAAAATACTAGTTTTATTCTGCCATTGTTAAGCCTATCTCGTAAAAGTTTTTAACCGCCTATTTACCCCCCTCTAGGCGACATCTGTGATCTTTCATCTTCCCTTTCATCGCGGGTGTCGCGAGGACGTTCCCTTGAGGAGGTTGCGCCGCTGGGCGTTGGGGTTATACCAAAGCCAGCTTCCTCCATTCCTTCAGCTAGATTTGCTGCTGGAAAGTCAACTGATTGTGCTGACAGTTACGTTTGTTTGGACCCGACGTGGGTGTGTGTGATGTGTACTCCTCGACCTGTTTTTCTAGATCTGCCGCTACCTTGGTGACCAACTTGTAAGCGGTCTTGAGCTCCGCCTCTAGGTTGGCATTCTCAACCTCGGGGGACTCCACCAGGCGTCTAGGCCCGGGTCTAGGCCCGACCATGAGGGGCACGAGCGGGGCGGCCACCCTGGGCCCTAGTATCCAAGGAGGCCCTGCTAGGTATGGCATATGCAATAACCAACAGGTATAAGTTCATGCGCCTCACACGGGAACCACACGTCCTCCTCTCGCATGAGGCGGCGGCGGCGGAAAAATCCCCCCGATCTCCTCCAGCCAAGACGCTCGTCCCCTCTTATTTTGTTTGCCACCTCGGCGGCAGGAGGAAGAGGGGACCCTGTTTTCTCCGTTTTGGTCTAGTAGTTAGGGTTTAGATCCGTCTGCTATGGTGCGCCGTTGGGGTGGTGGTAGCGGCGCCCGGGTAAATAAATCTGCCTCATCTCTACTCCCATACCGGCGGCGACCTTCACGGTGGCGCCTCGGAGTTTATGGCAACGTGTGCTGGTCGGTCCTTCAAATCGACAGCTTAGTTTTCTCGTCGTTCTTCAAATTTGGCAAGATCTGTTTCTCGGTCTGTCGCTGACATTCGTTGTTACCTGCGACGACACTGGCGGGCGGGGCGAGGTGATTTCTCTGGAGCAAGGATGGTGGTCCTGAGGTGGTGGGTTTGCCTTTCTTCCCCGACTTCGTCGATGGGAGGCCGCAGATCTTGGTCCAAGACAACACAGGGACGTCCCCTGGTCGACGTGCCACAACGACATGCCGCTCGCTGCGGAATCGTTTTGTATTTCTCGATCTCTTAAAATTTTATCTGCAAATTCAGGATAATCATTTTATTCCGGTTTGTCTTTTAGTTTCTATGTGTGTTGCTTATTGTATCTTGTTTATGTTTAATGAAATACGTGGTTACTCTAAAAAAAATCATGCGTCTCCGCCGTTAGAGCAGATCGAGATCCAGATGGAGTTTTTCTCTCCAACCGCGTACGTTTTAAGGCAGAGGAAGGATGAATCGTTACCTGCTGCTTTCAAGTGGGCTGCTACTTGGGTATTTTCTTCTTTGTTGTTTAAGGTTTTCTTTTGCTTTGGGTCTGGCATTTACGACTGTCCTGTTAGCCATGAGGAGTATATAAGTTGGGTGGGGCCGGTGAGTGCAAACAATCAACTCGTTCTCTTTTGGCAGTGCTACGCGTTCTTTGGGGGATATTTGCCCCGGATCTTCCGAGTCGACAGCGCGACGTGTCCCTCAAAACAGCATCTCTCCCGCTTTTGTTACAAATGACCTGTTTTTGCTACATGTAGCAAAAAATGATTCGGTCTAGAAAATAAAAAAATAGACTTGACCTCGCTAGAGATTTCACCGGAGACCTTGCCGGCGATCGTGTAGCAAAAAAGTTATGCTAATGTAGCATATCCGCCTTCGCCGGATACTCGCCGGAGGCTTTCGCGGTAGACCTCACCAGAGACCGTGTAGCAAAACCTTTACCCTATTGTAGCAAAACCGCAAAACGGTGGTAGCAAAAAGAACGATCTCGCCGGAGACATAGCCGGTGGCTGCCGTAACAAAAATGACTTTGCCGAGGACTTTCGTCAAAAATATCGTAGCAGATACTTTGTGCTACTGTAGCAAAAACATAGAATAAAAATAGCAAAAAATTGCTATTATTGTAGCACCGTCCTGTAGTAAAATCTCAAAACTCATTCATTAGTCGGGTAGCATCGTGACCCTTCATTTGTACTCCTAGTAGCATCGCCGTCCCGTCTGTGTAGCACCGTGCCGATAGCAATCGTCGTCTCCGCGTGTAGCAGCCACCGCTTTGCATGGAGGTGCGGCGGGGTGGAAGCGGAACAGCGGGGTGCCCTGGGCACGACGGCCATGTAGGTGGCCTCCATCTTCGATGGCCGGCGGCGCTGGTGTGGGGCGGAGGCGGCACAGCGGGGCGCCCTCGAGCGTCAGCCATGGTGGGTGGCCTCGAAGGACCTCCCCTCGCCGGAGGTGGGAGAGAGGGGAGCGGCAGGGCAAGTGTCTGCTCCGGCGGCGCGACCTAGTCACTCCGGCGACGGCTACAGCTGCCTGCTCCGGTGGGCCGAATCTGATGGCAGCGAGTGCCCTGCTCCGGTGGTGGTGGCGGCTGCGGCTGCCTGCTCTAGTGGGCCGGCCGACGGCGGGTGGCTGCTCCGGTGGATGGCAGCCGCTGTGGCAGGCGACAGGCGGCACAAAAGCAGTGTGCGATTTGGTGGCCACGGTGGTGTCCGTCTCGTGGGGAAGAGATAAGGGAGCAAGGCTGGGTGGGTCCCGTAGGGACGCGTGGACTGGCGCACGTCGCGACCCGGGGGATGGCGCGCGTGAGATCCCCGGGGAGGAGTATCCTTTTCCTTCTCTTTTATACCGCTGATTACTCTAGTTGTTTTTTCGTTAGTGATCTTTATAATCATTGCCAAGAGTAGAACAACCAACCCTGTTGTAATAGGTCAAACAAAAAAATAAACTAGTGTCATGAGCAGTAAAAGAACTAGGGAATAACCATACTCGAGGCACAGCGTGACGGATCTTATAGGGCCAACAGTCCGACAGTATGTGGTATGAACCAAAAGTTTTTTTTAACAAAACGGACAATTTGCCTCATTTTATTTAAAAAGTAGAAGAGAATCGACCGGCTCATTAACGGGGAACCGGCCAAAAACCGCTACAAAGTATCAATGTGTCGTCAAGAAACACAACCACATTGTGTACATCGGCCAACCTGACTACCCACACGAAGCACACACGCCATCGAGAGAGACCATTGTTGAGGACGTCATCGATCGTCATCTCCATCACTCCTCCACGAGCCAGCGACTCCGACTTCAACTTTGACAACCACAAACGAGACACTCACCACAAACGACATCAGAGCCCATGCCGGTCCATGCCAAACAGTCAACCCCAAAGCACGTCGAGGAGGAAGCAGCTCCGACTTCAACGATGACCTTCCGAGGAGAAAGTTGCACTCCTTGCACTGACGAAATCCACGCACCAGCTGGTTTTATATGTTGATCCAAATTCTACAAAGTAGAGGCCAACTTCTGACAGAGCGGAGCGAGGCCCGTCGCCCCCCGCGGTACAGATCGTTGATGACCTAGGTTACCACCGCTATATATACTTCTTATAAGCCGCCGGCTGGGATAAGTTGCATCTGTGAAATCCCCGGCGTTGTGTAAACACTCTCCGTTATAGTGAAGTTTCGCTGGCTGGCGCCCGTGGTTTTTCCCCTCTCTTTGTTGGAGAGGGTTTTCCACGTTAAATCTGTGTCCCCTTGCTGTAATTTTGTTTTCGTTCTTCGTTATTTACTTGTCGCAAATCTAACAGCTAGAACTCCAAGCACCGGCACAACCCATCAAGTGGCATCGTTGCCACACGCTGCCCCGCGACCGCAGCTCCGACTTCACCAACATGGCTAGACGACGCAAAGAAGCCCAAAAAATGCACGGATAGCCGGTGACGAAGGACCTGCCGCGACTCCAATCCGCTCGCCGATGTCATCGTCGCCGCACAACTCGCAACGCCAATACCACCATCATCCGCTGGTCCCTCCGGCCTGAGCGAGCTCCAAATCGATGCCCCCAAGAGGGAGACGATGCAACTGCGACGCCATCGACCGATCACGACGGATCTAGGGATTTCCCCGGAGCCTCCACAACAGGAAAGGCAGTGCATCACCTCGGCGATGCCTTCAAGAAGGGAGCGGCGCCCGTAGCCGTCGCCATCGCCGGCCTCGGACAACTGCCGGCCGGCCAGCTGCCGAGAACAAGGCCTTAGCCAGGATCAGACACGAGCCTTCCTGCAACATGCACAAAACCGGACCACCATTAGCCCTCAGCCCAAGATCCAGCCCGGATCCAACCGCAGCACCGCAACTCCCACCATCCTTCCCGCTGCACCTCCTCGGGGCCGCAGCCCCGGCAACTCCGGCCGAGAACTACCGCCAGCAGAGGCCACGACCAGCACCCCCAACGCCTCCCAACCTGGCGGCCCGCCTAGGCCCAGATCGGAGCCCAGACCGAGCCCGACACGCGCCTCCGACCCCCTAGAGCCCCACACCACGCAGCATCTCCTGGGCCGACCGCAACCACTCGCCCGCCTCCACGCTCCAGCCCCTCCGCCCTGGCGAACTCCGCCAGCTCTGAGCTCGCCCCGCCTCCATGACAGAGCGCCGCCTTGAGCACGGATGCGCCCGCGAGGAGAGGAAAAACGCCCTGCCGCCACCATCCCCGGGGTGCGTGAAGGCTTCGCCGGCGCCCCCCTCTGGCGGCGGCGGCGCGGGGAGAATAGGGGAGAGGGGGTAGCGGCGGTGGCGCGTGGGGTTCCCCCGTGTCGCCAGAGGAGGGCGACGCGGGGGACGGGTGGTTGTGCTATGCCTTGTATGAACCAAAAGTTACATTAGATAGCGATATGCAATGCCATGGGTACGTATGAATCCAGCTAGATGAACAGGCTCGCCTCGCCGCTTGCATCCCGTGTACAGCATGGATGGCGCCACAAGACTTACCGTGTAAGTTGTTTTTACATACATCTGAACTACGATGTACTTGTCATACATAAACCAATGTCTAGCTATAGTCTATACTGTCCAGAATATAAACTTTGAATTAGTATACTAATCATTTGGAATATCACTTCACTTCAGGGCCCACAAAGAGAAGTGTGTATATATATATATATATATATATATATATATATACATATATATATATATATATATATATATATATATATATATAGCCATGCGCTTGGCTAGCTACGCACGTTCTAAGAATCATTGGATATAGCGAGCAAAACTGCCCCCCAATCTCGATGCAGCGAGCAGAGAGCACAAACAACCCAACGGCGTCTGCCTTCTCCGTCTTGCACCGTCAACATGCAAACATCGCGCATGCATGCACAAAGAAATCCCTGTTCCTGCCATTGTCCATAGACTATGCTCCAGTGGTGTGCTTTCTTCTTCTATGCTCTGCATGCCAACCAATTTGGTTTTCTCCATGCATTTTTACATTGTGGTTGTACTTTATGTTTGGCGAGTGGCATGGCAGGGGTGTGTCAAGCCACAATTTCTCAATTTGCCATTTTTCAAACACCGCCACGTCAATCCACAACACCACGTGAAGCCGCCATTTCTAAATTTGCCATATACCAAAACCACCGCGTCAAGCCACAACGCCACGCTAAGCCATAATCTATAAATTTGCCATATACCAACACCATGGCAAGTTGGCAGGTACGCGTTTTTTGCAGGTGGTCTCCACACCCCGCTGTCCCATGGTGGTCAACCAGCATGGCAACCTCAGACCACGATGTTTTATTTGTGGTAAATTTCTGTTTCGTGGCTAGCTATGCACCACACCAAGCCCAGCCATGGTATATGCATTGTGGTTATTTTCGTGTTTGTGGCTTGCTATGAAACACACCAAAAAGCATTTGCCACGTGAGGCAGCCACAACTGTCATCCTTTGTGGGTATGTAACCTGTGATGGTGACCTCCTTATTTTTGTTGGCAGTGGGTATGGTAACCTAGCCGTGGTGGTTTTCCATTTGTGCCTAATTGTTTTCCTTGTTGCATGCGACGTGATGGTGTTAGTATATGGCAAATTTCGAAATTGTGGCTTGACCCATCCCTGCCATGCCACTCGCCAAACACAAAGTACAACCACATTGTAAAAATGCATGGAGAAACCCAAAATGGTTGGCAGGAGCGCCTGCAAAAATCACCGCACTCACGCATGTGTTCTCGCTGTAATCCAAAAAACTAGCAATGAAAAAATTGCACCCGGCCTAACGTCGTTAGTGGGGGTTCTGCTCCTGGGTTCATATCAGGTGCTCTGTGTAGTTGATCCTGGACGTGCGTAGCTAGCCGCCTGAGTATCCCACTATTTCCGATATATATATATATATATATATATATATATATATATATGAAAAATACTTCTTACTCCCGGGTGTAACTACACCCACGTCTCATATACTACCTTACGGAAGTATTTGTAATATTTTATCTATTTGAGTATGTTCATATACTATATCTAAGATACTTCCAATCAAGTTAGGTGAAAAAATTATAAGTGCACCCATAGTTTGCACTATGTATGTAAAATACCGTCGTATTTGTACGTACAAAAGGAGTATGTGAATAAAAATTACATACTACCAAAAAAATATTATATATACTGTCCAAATATTCTTATATACTCTATACTACGCATACATACCTTCCGGTATGGTAGATACTACCTAGATAGTATGAAACACGTGTGTGTAACTACACCCGGATGTAATATGATATGCCCGTGCGTTGCGACGGGTCACATCACAGGACTATGAGATTGGCAGATCGCTCGTTTATTTGCACCGCTTCACCAACACATATTCGGCTGGCATCTTTATTTCTGGCCGGATGTAATTCTAATTTATTTTAAGATATATATTACGTCAGAAACCAATTTAAGAGGAATAAATAAATATTTAATATCGAATGATTAAGAAATAACTATTTTAGAGTAATCACTAAGAATTATCCCATCGTACGTCGGAGGGCATGCACGTGGAAGGCTTGGTATCTCTCCAGCTAACTCTAATGCTGCCATGAATGTAAAGCCAATGTTCTACATGTCTGTTCCAAAAAAACAAATTTATATTAATTCATGAGAGACCAAATGAACATGATTTGGAGCTAACGAAGGTTTTTTGAAAATAGCTGTTTTCCTCTGAACATGCTAGTCAAGTAACAGGCGCTTGAGTATATTTGCATTATCAAGAAAAATATCTAAAAATATTATCTGTTATGTATGCAGCTTAACATATACATAAGTGACATCCGCTAGTTCATCTAATTGCGCAACACGATGAATAGTCTCAGCTTCTCATACGTGTGCTCCAAAACCAAGTTTAGATACAGTTCATCCTTCTCAGTTTTAGAAAAGATACAATGCTTCAGAGCTAGTACAAAATTTGGGTGGTCAAGATGGCACATGGTCTGCAGCCCACGGTTCTTGGAGGGCATATCCTAATGAACCTTCTTTATAGCAACAGTGTTACCTGCCTCTAACCATTTAGCCTGCAAAATGCTTACACCAAGGTCACATTAGATACAATTTCAAGGTATGCACAGAGAAGTATATCGATAGTCACAAGAAATTGCATGAAGGTTATATAACATATCTCCAATATGTTGACTAACTATATATACGTTGAGCCATATAGCTCACATTCTGCAGAAGCATCTAAGAACAACCTGTTTCGGTTGATCTCTTTTTGTGCCATTAATAATAGCAGATCCCACTTTCTATATATGTGCCTGCATATGTGTGGTGTGCATGAGGCTGTTGACCTCGGCCATGTGTGGAGCGCGAGATGCACCTGGCCGGGCATGGTCCATGCCCTAGTTGAGTTTCAGCTGCCAAAACTTCACTAAGGCAATTCATGAACTATGCATGTATTATACAGAACATCTACATACCCTAAGAATTTCTGTGTTCCAAATACACCGGCCTCAAGACATAAGCTAAATGCTAAGTACTACGCACATGCCTGTGAGTTGCAAATCAATCCGTGAGCTGATCAGTAGTTCAACACTCGTCGAGTTCTTCTGGAAGAACTTTTGATTTCACGACGATCGACCCACTTGAGCTGCCCCTACATGGTGCGCTTCTTCAGCCGCCTATTCTTGCTCGAGATGGTCACCGTGAAACTCATCACCTGGTTCACCTCCGTGAATTTGAGCTTGTTCGGCATCACCGTCACTGACAACGACGCCATGTAAACGGTCTTGCTGTTCCTGATGTAAGGCTCCATGAACTCGTTCTAGACATCCATGTTGACAAATTGTAGCTCAGAGCTGTCCATGGTCTTGGACATGTTTGTTACCTTCGTAATCCTATCAAATTTCCATACCGAGCCTACAGGAAGGAAATTCGGATCACACATCACAGAAATGAAATTTCTCCATCACCTGTCAACTGGTACAGATATGATACAGAAACACTTGGCAGCAAATCCTCAAGCACAAGCACACATCCTTTTTCGCCATCTAACATAGCGTACGGAAATTCCAACCGAAATCAGGGAATACGGAAAGGGATACAAAATTAGTTCTCCATTATAAACAATCAGTAATTACGCAAGAAAATAGGGACAAAATTGCAGTATCCGTTCAAGCATCTGGATCATAGAAAGTCTTAATAAATTTGCACGAAAAGTCTGCATAAATTTGCAGCATCCATGTACGGATAGAGGACGTGTCAGATCTTGTAGGTTGAAAGTAAAACAATCAAGCTAAGAGAGAGGGAGGATCGAAACGAACATTTGGTTGAGGAGGAGGTCTGCAGATTCCCGGTGGATGCAAAGCAGAGAGAGATGCCGTTCCCGCCTTCTCGATGAATCTGATGTCGTTCAGATCGGAGGAATTCCCCATATCGAGTGTCACCACGAACTCGTCCATCACGAACATCACGCCGGATGGCTTGGCCTGCTACCAGCTGGAGGGCGCCCTTTGCCGGCTGGAGATACCCGGGCGGTACACACATAGTAGGTTACCTCACCAGATCGGCGTCCTCCTGGAAGGCCAGGTGCTCGGAGGCGCGCAGCGGACCTGGGGCGTCACGCATGTCCGGAAGTAGCGGGATAGCGGGATGCCATGAGCTCCATAGGTGGACCGCGGTGGCCGGCAACGGAGAAGAAATCGGCGGCGCTGGCGGCGCCTCTGTTTCCTCACGGGATGCGGCGCTGACCTTGGGCGACATATGAAACGATTTGTTTCACTTAAGCGGTGGCATCGGGGTAGTTCTGGTTTTTGTGGAAAGGCAAAATCGTCCAAAAAAAACTGGTTGGAAACGTTTCGTTAGATATAGATATATATACATATAGAAACTCCATTAGACCCCCTGGGTGCAGAATAACCCGGGCCGGTCGACCGAGCCGGCTGCATCAACCCCGCTAGATGTTGGTCGCACCGAAACAGATGGTTCCTGTAGGTGCTATCCCACTACCGACCCGGAAATTTTCTCACCTGGTTTCTAATCGAGCACGGAGGAGCGGCGAGCGGTTTGGAATGGCGGCGCCGACAGACGGCCTACAGCGACCCAGGACAGCTAACGTTTTCGACGGATCGTGTCGTGATGAGCGGTGTGCGGCCTCGGAGACTAGTCAAACACGACGGGCTCCGCGACACTCTCGGCAGCGATGTGGCGGCGGGTTGAATCACCGTCAATTACGTCGTCGTCAGCGGCGTTTTGCCTCGTTGTCGAGTGGTAGGTGGAGCACAACTGCGGACGTGAGGTACGTGCCTTGTTTGTTCTCCCCTGTCATCTCCTTCTCCTCTCAAACACCATGGTCAACCACCGCTGCCCCAGCTCCACCTCCATGGATCCTACCTCCCCTGGACTCCGGCAGCCGGATCTGGTGAGTCTTACCGGGTCCTCTGCCATCCACGCGTTGCTCGTCGAATTCGACCCTTCTGGCCATCACGCGCCACGGCCAACCTTCACCTGAATCCGCCGCCCTTCATTCGGCCGGAGTCGGAGCTTCCCGGTGTCGCCCTCTCACTCCATGACATCGGGTTCCCGCCATCCTGCCTCGCAGCAGCAGGCCTCAACCAACATCCGATTATCAGCTCCCCTACCCGACCTAAATCAGCAACATCGATCCCTTCTGTTCTTCCGGATTACATGAAATTCCACGGTTTTCTAATGCTTGGTTCACTTTCATGATCTAGATCCACGCTGCCTATGTCCAGTTCTTATGCTCTTGAACTTCTCATGTGCTTGATCCACATCCACACGTTTGGATTATATTTTCTTTATGTTTGGATCTGAACGTAGGATCTGGTTTGTTTGTTATCAGTGTACACCGTGAAACAATCTCATCAATCATCAGTTTATGTCCTGTTCTTGTGGAGACAAAACATATTAGTGGTACTCCACGGTAATTTATTTCCCTTTTGCAGATGACATAGGAGTAATTTATTTCCCGTTCTTGTTATCAATGTAGGACCTAGGAGTTTATTCCCAGTTCTGCAGATGACATAAGAGTGCAGAACCACGATAAAGATAGTTTTTGTCGAATGAAAACATAATTTCGAAAATATTGGATGATCCTGTCTTGACAAGATTACCACAAGTTACATGCAATTGAGCGTCTGCACAATTAGTTTTGAAAACTAGGAAGGTCCTTGACTCCTCGTTGTTAGTTCCTGTCCAAGATGCTTGACCTCCAGATGTCCCCGAGGTTAGGTATACTGATTATTTTGTCTGTAGGAGCTCCTCAAGAACTACTTCCATCTTCTATTGTGAGATGTGCGGATCCAGCTTCTATTGTGTTTCCACGCATTGGATTATTTTAAGCTGTACAGTGTTTTTTTAAGTTTACGAAAATTCATCAACACTCACAAATATTGTCACCAATATTTGGACCTGAGGTGCATCAGGCATCCAGGGAACATGATGTGGGCACACTAGCGGTTCATCCTCTTAGTTCACCCAACTGCTACCTCCTGTCGAGTGAGCACACTGGTGCCTCACGACAGTAGTATTACAGGATTGGCTCAATGATCTCGTACTAGTTTGCTCTTATCTGTTCACATTTTTCTGCTAAAAAATTGTGTTCATCTGTATTCCAGTAATGCCCGTGTGATCAAATATTAGTTTGTAGAAGCACACTTTTAAGTTTTAACTGATGTATGCTTTGTCGAACGAGTAATCTCCAATGCAAAAAGAAAGTAATCTCCAATTGTGATCTAATGTTGATTATAATTTAGTTCTTTTAAGAAGGTAAAATATACCGGGGATTCTCCAACGAGGCATACCTCACGTACTACGAGTCGGTGCCGCGGAAAGTGATGGAGGCGACGGTGAGGGACCTTGCCAAGCTCCGGGCCATGGGCCTCGTCGCTGGTGATGCGGGCAAGGAGGTCATTTCGGTGAGCCCTCTCCCTCCTCCTCACCTATCGATTTTGTGGTTCTGATCCTCGTTTATGCTTTGGATTAATCGCGAGCATGGTGTGCAGTTGGCCATTTGCAATGGTGATGGCTTGAGGCGAGAGGCGAGTGAATTCAGCCTGGAATTGCATTGCAACTGTTATCTTTCTATTTTACCGTGCACACGAGGAACATGTCCACAACTACATCTTATCTACGACAAGTTCTTTGGCTTCACGGCAAGGCTGTAAGTGCATATGTTTGCTACTAGTGCTAGCAGCCACACTAAATAAAACTTTGCCTACTCTAGCTTTCCATTACATTGTTTACTTAGTAGTCCTGGAAATTGCTTTGGTTCTGCTAGTGTACTACACCATTTTAATTCCGTTTGATAGCAGGCTAGCAGCACTAGCTTCCTCACAATTTATCTGTTGGGTTGCTCTTTTGTCAGTAGCATTAGACATAACTAGTATACTATGCATGTGATATGTGATGCTTTGTTTGCATGCTATTTATAAATGGGATAACCTGGTGTGTTAACGCGTGAGAGGTAGCTGATATATTGCAGTCCTACTTGTTTTTGGCCTCGTGTCGCCTGAGCTGACCTCAAGTCTGAATCCAACAGTTCATATTGTGTGGCTACTTTTTATTTGGGGTTTCATGGGTCCACTCTTGATTCACGTTACACCAAACCTAGTGATTGTTTCAGATATCCAAGTTCTCAATTAGATTTATCTGTCAAGGTAAATTATGCCAGCCAATGCATATAATGGGCTTACTAAATATGAAAATGTCTTAAGAGTTGCTACCTTATCTCTAATGCAATTTGGCTCCATTCTTTCTTATTTCTTCATGAGTAATTTAGCTTGTTTGGGAGGTGCACATTTTTTGGATTCACTTTTTAACATATGGACATTTACCTGATCGCTTAAGCTTCATATTTTATTATGGCTTGGTTTTATTATTTCATTGATGCAACAAGGTTATGACTATGTATGCGGAAATCCATTTTTGAACCCGGGTGCATTTGCACCCGGTACAAAAATAAGATATTTCAAAATGTTGAAAAATTACAAAAAAAATATGTTCATGTGTAGCTTCATGTTGTAGGTTCACGCGAAGTCATTCCATGAAAAACCGATATGTTTTGTGGGCTATGCAAAAAGACAAAAAGTTGTCTTGTGTAGCATGTTACTTTAGCACCATTTTTTGTCTTTTTTTGCACAAGTCACCTAAAATGTTTATTTTTCGTGAAACGACTTTGCACACACCTAAAACTTGAAGTTCTATGTGCACATAGTTTTTTGAATTTTTTTGGCTTTTTAAATTTTGATAAAAATCAAATTCAAATAAAGGGTACATATGAGCTTGGGAGCCAAATAGCCGCATCCAGCTTTTCATTTAAAGAAGAAAAGCTTGGCTCACCTTCTTCATTTCACTATGGGATAACTTCTTGTCCTCCATGAAATGAACTGTTGATTTTTTTACTGTTGATTTTTTTCCTTCTTATCATACGTACTCCAGCCATTTATTACCGACTCAAAAATCATATTTTTCAGGTTTCTAATTTCTACCTGAGTAGCATATTTAGCATATGTTTTGGCATATTCTTGAAACAAACATAATTTTCTTTCTACTGCCCAGCCGTTCTCTCCCATATGGAAGATTCTTATCATCATTTTTTCTTAAGATTCATGTTCATCTCTAACCTATTTTTCCTGCCTTTCAGAGCTAGCCAGTCAAATATGATTAGTTTCTTCTTGACTGCTCACCACTGTATGGCTACCATAGGCATTTGTTTATTTACTTCATTAGATATTGATTAACCTACATTATAACCTGCATGCTTTTCCATTAATTGCATACCCATTTTGCTCTTTGGTAATTTCCAGTTTGTGATTTTTGAAAGTAGACCAGTAGCTACAAGCAAGAAAATACGTATGCAACTTTGCTCGATATTATGTCTATTTGGGCGGTCCAAAGGTGGCTTCAGTGCAAGAGATACTTAGAGCATTGTGTCTAATGTGATTTCTGTTGTTGTTTGTCATTTGGAAGTGGGTATATATATAGAAATAAAAGACTTCCACTGTCTGAATACCATTTCACATTAGTCTTTTTTTTTCTAAATTTTCTGCCTCTTGGCAATAATATCTTTCAGTTGAAGCTCTGTACATGGTGTGATCATATATAGGTTTGTCGTGCCTGTAGATAGCTAGCTAGCTAGGAATACCTTTTCTTTTGTCTAGCATAATCTTCTCAATTGTTTTTATGTACTCCGTTTGTTTCTACTTTTTTTCTAATATGCTTCTCTTTTTATACTCCTTTCAAAAAATATCACCATGGAAAACGTTAAGTTATGTACAATGGATTGCAGCACTAAAAGATTGTTCACATGAAGACCGTGCTGATCTTTGGTAGTCTCTGCAATTTCTCGTACAGCTGGACAAGCAAGATTTGTCATGCTTTGTCAAGATCATGTTGTTACTGAGGCATTCAGATTTCAAGACTGATTATGATCAAGTGGTTGAAGTATTGTCAAATCAGTGTTTACATGAAGAAAGGAGTTCTCTTCACATCAGAATGCGCCAGGCCTCAAGGACGCTGACGAGATGACCTTCACACCATGTTATCCTAATTGGACGAAATAAAATTATCGATGCATGGAAGTCGCACCCCGTCGTTTAATTTATACTGTGTCTATATTTCCTTTGTTCTTGAGTTTACAGACACAATACACCACGGTACTTTTGGTACCTGGCTACTTATGTATCTGGAATGTGAAATATCTAGTTTTGGTTAGCTACCAATTAAACACAGATGGATTGGGTATTATTTTTATGTTCACGTTACATCCAGTTTTCTTGCGTTGGCACACAAATTTCTTATATCGCTCGTTGGACTGAGTTTGTTCTTATTTTAAGTCAAATCCTTATTTTCGTATACTAAGTAGTAAATTACCTACGTCGGTAGCTGGCAATAGGGTTGACTAGGTCGTATGCAATTTGTCTAACGTCGACAGGTTGCAAAAACGAGTGGCAGCTCTTTTCCGTCGCATGCAACATGCACCTTCGTGACGACAACATCGTGCGGTTGTGCGGGCTAAGGCTTCCATCTACACCAGCTTTTTTTATGTCGCATGCGCCGTACTTTTACGTCAAGCACACGAGCGGGCTGGTGGAGTGCGTCGCGAGCCGGCCTGGGTGTGCTTCCTGGTGCGGTGGGGTGAGTCAAATAGCGCGACTCTATATATATATAAGCTCGTGCTTCGTCACGTCAGTAAAATATAAGCTCTTCAGCGTGTCTTTTGCAGAGCTTCGTCACGTCAGTAAAATATAAACTCTTCAGCGTGCCTTCTGCATTTTTACTGGATTGACTAAACAACCGTGTGATAATTCTACACAATCTAGCTTTTACAAAAACCCATCTATCAACTCAACTGCATAATCTAATCAAACTAGACAGTTCCGAACAGAGAAGGCCACACAAATCCAAATTAACTAACCGTTGGCAGGCGGATCAAGTACCATAAATTATATCACAACTATCTGAACCACATGCCATGAGCCTATAAAATCAAGAAAAATAGGCCTACTAAATATGAGCACACCAGGCAGACACTATGAAAAAAATAAGACTCTTCTCTCAAACTGAGCAAACATATTGTGGCTCATGGATACGGATGCATGCGGACATCCTAGACTTGTCCGGTTCGATTTCTAATTACCTAATAATCATGTACTCACTTGTCCTTAGCCCAATTACTACTACTCCCTCCGACCCATATTACTTGACTCGAAGTTTTCTAGATTTGGATGTATCTAATACTAAAACATGTCTAGATACATCCGAATCTAGATAAATTGGAGTCAACTAATATAGGTCGGAGGGAGTACAAATTTTACATGCACTAATTCATGGGTTGTCCGCCTTATCCACCGGACGGGCGGCCTGTATGCCTACTCATGGAGCATAGGTAATCTAACAGCAAGCAGTCTAGGCCCCATATGAAAATAGAGCGAAATGAAGCTATGGATATACTCCATACAAAAAATTATGTGTGTGAACAATATATGTTATATAGCATTGCATGCAAAAAGGAGAAAACAATCTGCACTATTCATTGAAGCTGTGCACAATCAAATGATATCATCATATGCAATGAAACTTGGAAAAGTGCATTAGCATTCTTTTGATTTTTGATGCTTGGTAAGAAGGGCATATACTTTCATACACAGTGGCACAATGATCCAAAAATCTAGTCCATTTCCCCCAAAATTTGTAGGCAACTGCAAGAGAGCGAAGACAACAAAAATAGAGATGTGACCACCAGTGCAATGCTCTGTTCCCCAAAAAGTAGAATCTCCAAATTGCCACAAAGAATACTAATCAAGATTAATCAATTTCATGACATAAAAAAACTGATTAATGTAGCATAACATGATGACGCTTCTCTATCTCAATTTATCTCCTTCTCCAATACATCTTTCCATATCCCTGGGCAAAGGGCATCAACATGTCACCACAAATGTTAGAGAGAGAGAGAGAGGGATTAGCAGGCTAACCTGGGGTGAGTAGCAGGAGGATGAACTACCTCATGCCGCTCGGCAGTGCTATCACCATCCAGAGCGCCCAACCATCTAGCACCGCCTCGTTCGATGGCGATCCATCCGCCAGAGTCAGATCTTGGAGTTTGCCGTCACCACCAAGTTGGGTCACCGCCTATGTGGTTGGAGAGCGAAAGGAGTAAATGCGTTGTAGAGGGAGAAGAAAACTAGAGGCGAAATGGATGCGAGATTCTGCCTTTTCTTTTCCTCGAAGGAGAGAGATAAGCGGGGAAAGACACAACCAGAGACATCGTGGAACTTGTGCCTGACCCACGCTTAGGCCCACGGGTCAGGCACACTCTGATCAACAAATAGCCTTAGTGTGCACCCAGGTACCGGATATAGTATACATGTACTTCACACCAAAGTGTAAAAACTTGGAAAGTGATAAATGGGAACTGTCGATATCTACATTCTAATATTGCTTCAAATACACCTATGTAATTCATAGCACCTAAGAGAAGCATCTCATTTCGTCTCCCTATTGCAGCACAACACTTGTTTCATATCATCACTTATTCAAATGGCTTTGTACAATTAAACAGAATGACTCAGGTTCAAGTGACGAACTATCTAAATCTGGAACGCAGTAATTGAACATCAAGCAAACTATCTAATTTGTTTCGATGGTTTCCTCATTGAGGCTCTAAATAGGTTGATCTCTAGTAGAAACAGAACTAAGAAACATTCTTATGGAAAAAGCATTGTCTATTCTCTCAAATTTAATGCATTGTTGCCTAAAGGCTGAAGCCATATCAGGATGACGTGTAGGAAGTCAACTAAACGATAAGCCAGCAATATCTTCATATTTGGTGAGGTGTGAAAATTTTAATGGGGGAAGTTTCACAAACATAAATGGCATGAAATTTCTATAACGATAACCTAACCTGTTAAGATTGTCACACATAGGCACCGATCAGCTAACACATCAGAGAGGGTAGAATGTAAATTTTTGGGCAAGGCGCATCATCTCAACTCTTATGGAAAATAGCCAAACACCAACTTTAAACAGGAACACCACCAATGGTCTTGTCAGGGGGATGACCCCCGGGTAGGCCAAGCCAGGCTCAACTGGCTGGCTCCAGGGAGATCTGGCCAGATGCCGCAAGAACAAGGAACCACAGCCGGGTGGAACGCTCCACCCGGTCTGCCTCAAGTTCCCCCGGCTGGCCAGGAGAACCGACTAGGTGGCCACCTCTACCTGGCCCCCTCGGATCCATTGGCCGAAGGTACGGGAGGGGGTGATGCTCCTTGCTGAGTGCACCCTTGACATGACAGGCTAGCACGTCACCCCGCCAACACTACCTGATGAGGATGCCAAAGCGCCAAGGCTAGAGGCTGACGAGTAAAGCACTAGCTGACGGATAAAGCTCCGGCTGATGGATAAAGCACAGGGTGACGCCCAAAGCGGCGGCACTAAGTCGCTGTGGCATTGTCCCCACCTATACTGGAGCTTGACCGGGTCCTGGACCACCGGCTAGACTCGGCAGCCGGCCCGCTTTGTAAACCCAAAGCCCAAACAGCAAACCCTAGAGCCCACATTGTAACCTACCCTTCCACCAGTATATAAGGAGGGGTAGTGCCAGGGTTCTAGGTAAGGCATGAAAAGTTAGAAGTTAGCCAGAATCGACAACTCAACTAGTTCATCTTCCTCTAGCTCTCGATAGCAGCTAGGGAAACAGCTCAAGGAGCACTTTTATTGGGCATTTGCTCCCCATATAGTAGATCCTTGCATGAGTAGGAGTGTTACCTCAACCAGAGGGCTCCGAACCTGGGTACATCGCTGTGTTGCAGTATCTGTGCCCAACCCGTTGCGAGTAGCCACTGATGGCACCCCGATTGTCTCCTCTCAGGCTATTCCCGATGTCACTGTCGTGTTCCACACCATGATAGTTGGCGCCCACCGTGGGGCACAACGCTTCGGTTGGGGTCATCTTTCACACGGGACTTCTGCTCGTTGCCGGTGAGCGAGTCTGGCCTCGTCCTCACCTTCGGCTCCTTCGACCGTGTCCTCGATAACGCATCCTGCTTCAACGGGGAAACCTTCCCAAGTGACGGCTCCTTCATGCACTTTGGCGAGCATCGTGTCTACGTCGCCACCGTCGTCGATGATTTCCCTCGCCAGGTCATCACCGTCTCCATCGTGCCTCCAGGCTTCTCCGCCCCGCTCCTTGCCAGCGGCAACGTAGAGGTCATGATGGCCGGCGAAAGGGGAAGGCCTCCGCCCACCTCTGGAGCGCAACGCGGGCGCCAAAGACGCTGCCCCGCGCGAGCAGGGCGTGGACCCCTTGGTGGACTCCATCTAGAACCTCCGCATCCCCATCGCTCCCGAGCTGGACCCGTCCACTGCAGCAGCTGCACTAGAGGCCACGCGCTAGAACCTCCTGGAGGAAGCCAGCAAGGTCGCTGCCCGCCAACAACGCCTGGACGCAACCATGCGCGAGTACAACACCGCGCACGGATTCTCCCGCTTACCTGGTACCAACCGGCAGGTGCCACCCTAGGGCCACAACTTGGGTTCGGAGCTGGACCGAGCTGCTGACTCGCGTGTCGCCGTGGCTCAGCCGGTTTACAGTACCCCAACCAAGAACATGAGGGCCGCAGAAGCTGCCGTTGTGGAGCTTAGCCACCTGGAGGGTGACAAGCCGTGTCGCCAACAAGCACACATTCAACTCCTTGTCGCTACGGCCAACAGGCAACATGCCGAGGCAGGCGCGAGCCTCGGAGGAAATAGCAAGAGCCAGCAACCTCGCCGAGTGGGCGATCTGGCTGCAGGTGGGAGCAAGGCCTCCTCTCTGAACGTTACAAGGCAGACCAACTGTCTACACGGAGGATCAGCCGACCGTGGGAAAAACCCGCGCGAAGCCGCGACTATCACCAGCAGGAACCACGATCCGGCTGACAAAGACAGAAACCAACGCGCCACCCAAGTCCTGCCTTTCAGGATGGCTTCGCCCGCTCAAGCTGGAGGAGCCGCGGGATGCGCACGCGCGCATCGACCTGTTGGCCTAGTCACGCGTGCTGGAAGAGGAAAGTCCAGCCGGCCCAAGGTGCTTTAGACCGCGCATCCGGAATGAACTGTTTCCAAAGGGATTTTTGCTTCCAAGGGACACGCCAAAGTACAATGGCACGATCAAGCCAGAGGACTGGTTCGTGGATTACACCACCGCGGTGGGCATCGCAAACGGCAACCGTACGAGTGGCTGTGCGCTACATCCCGCTCATGCTCCTCGACTAGCCAGGACATGGCTCAACAGCCTCCCCGACAACAGCATCAATGCTTGGCTTGACTTCGAGCAAGCATTTGTCCATAACTTCACCGGCACCTACAAGCGCTCGGGTCACCCTGGCGAACTCGCCCTTTGCGTTCAAGGCAAGGACGAGACCGACCGCTCCTACATCACCCGGTGGACAAGCATGCAAAACTCTTGCGAGGGGGTGCTCAAGCACCAAGCAATCGACTTCTTCATCAATGACTGTAGAGACGGCGCTCAAGCATAAGCTTCACTGGGTGGAGCCCGATACCATGGCCAAGACCATGGAGATCGCGGACAAATACGCCATCGCGGACGCGGCGATGAAAAGGTCCATCCGGCTGGACGACCAGGGGTAGATCATCGTGGAGGTCTCCACGGACCGGCGCCAGCCGGAAGGGAACATCCACAACTCCAGGCGGCATGACAATCGCCATGGCAAGAGGAAAGACGACCATCCGGATAACCAATATGGTTCTAGGCAGGTGGCAGTCGTCCAAGAGGACCCGGCTACAAGCGGCAACCAGAGAGAGAAGCCCGACAACCGGCCACCTCGGCCCAAGTACACCATCGAATCGATGCTTGATGCCCCATGCAAGTTCCATAGTGGCGGCAACAAGCCGACAACACATACAACTCACTAGTGCACCTGGACAAAGAAGATGATCGAGGTTTGTGGTTTACCACCGCCACCCCCTCCTCTGCCAGCCGGTGGGCATCATGACAACCGAGAGCGCTAGAACCATGATACATTGCAAATGTATCTATAATTTTTGATGTTCCATGCTTGGTTTTATCTATTTTCTTGTGTTTTGTCCACACTTTGGAGTACTTTTCATATGATTTCTTGGACTAACCTATTAACAAGAGCCACAGTGCCAGTTGCCTGTTTTCTGCTGTTTTTGGTTCTAGGAAGTCAGAAAATGAATATTCTCGGAATTGGACGGGACAAAAGCTAAAGTTATTATTTTCCCGGAAGACTCACGGAGCTAGAAGGAGAGTCAGAGAGGGGCCACAGGGTGGCCACCCCCCTTGGCGCGGGCAACCCTAGGCCGCGCCAGGGCATGGTGTGGGCCCCCTGGCTAGCCACCGACCTTGCCCCTTCGCCTATAAGATCCCTCCGATGCGGAAACCATAAATCATCCAGCCTCCAGCCACGAAAAGTTCCGCAGCGTCGCCGCCACCGAAGGGGAGATTCGGGGGACAGAAAGTCTCTGTTCCGGCACCCTGCCGGTATGGGGAAGTGCCCTCGGAGCCATCTCCATTGATCTCCACCACCATCTCCATCGCCATTGCTGATTCCCATGATGAGGAGGGAGTAGTTCTCTCTCGAGGCTAAGGGTTCTACCGGTAGCTATGTGTTCATCTCTCTCTATGCATGATCTTATTGGGATCATGAGCTTGTAATCTATAGATCTACCTGTTGGAGATATGCCCAAGAGGCAATAATAAAAGTGGTTATTATTATATCTTTGTGTTTATGATGAATGTTTACATCCCATGCTATAATTGTATTATAAGGAAACACTAATACATGTGTGTTTTGTAAACTTAAAAGGGTCCCTAGTAAGCCTCTTGTTGAACTAGCTTGTTGATTAATTGATGATCATGGTTTCCTGATCATGGACATTGGATGTGATTAATAACAAGATTATATCATTAGGAGAATGATGTGATGGACACACACCCATAGTAAGCGTAGCATAAGATCAAGTCATTAAGTTCGTATTGCTATAAGCTTTTAAATGCATAGTAACCTAATCCTTCGACCATGAGGTTGTGTTAATCACCATCACCGGATGGGTACTTTGATGACATCAAACACCACTTCGTAACTGGGTGGTTATAAAGGTGTCATTGGGTATTCTGAAAGTATGTGTTGAAGCGCATGGACCAAGATTGGGATTTGTCCATCCATATGACGGATAGATATGCTCTAGGCCCTCTCGGTGGAATGTCATCTAGTTAGCTTGCAAGCATGTGACTGGGTCACAAGGGATGACATAACATGGAACGAGTAAAGAGTACTTATCAGTAACGAGGTAGAACTAGGTATGGAGATACCGACGATCAAACCTCGGACAAGTATAGTATCGCGTGACAAAGGGAATTGGTTTTGTATGTTACTGGTTCTATCGATCACGAAGTCATCGTTGAGTATGTGGGAGCCGTTATGGATCTCCAGATCCCGCTGATGGTTATTGATCGGAGAGGTGTCTTCATCATGTCTGCATATTCACGAAACGTAGGGTGACACTCTTAAGGTTCGAAGTTGTTTTAAGTAGATATGGAATGTGCGTTGGAGACCGAATGTTGTTCGGAGTCTCGGATTGGATTCAGGACATCACGAGGAGATCCGGAATTGTCCGGAGAATAAGATTCATATATTGGGGATCATTTTCTAAGTTAGGAAATGTTCCGGAGTATTTGTATGGGGATTCTAGAAGGTTTCGGAATGTTCCGGAAGGTTCTAGAAGATTTCTTGGAGTTTGCTTGAAAACCAAGAAAGGATCAAGGAATCTTTGTGGGGCAAGATAGTGGGGGAGGAGGACTCCTCCCCCCTCCCAATCCGCCGGCCAAGGGAGAGGGGAGTCCTACAAGGACTCCACCTCCCCATGGCGCCTCCCTCCTTTAAATAGAGGGGTGGAGGCGCCACCCCCTGGCCCCTCTCCACTCTTGCCCTAGCCGCCTCTCTCCTCCTCCTTTCTTCTGCTCAGGCTTAGGTGAAGCCCTGCAGAATTCTCTACTCCATCACCACCACCACGCCGTCGTGCTGCTGGGATTCCATGGAGAAGATCTACTACCTCCGCTACTCGCTGGAACAAGGAGATGAAGGTCTACTTCGACTCCGCACATGTGACCGACTGCGGAAGTGCCGCCAGAACGCGGCACCGGAAGGATCGTCCACTCGATCTTGAGATCGGCAAGTGATCAACTACATCAACCACGAGATCCAATCTCGTAACGCTTTCGGATCTACAAGGGTTAGTACAGATCTATCTCGTTGCACATGTCTAATAGATTAGATCTTGGCTTTTATCTAGATTAGATCTGGGTTTTGTTCGTTCTTGCGGTAGAAATTTTTTGTTTTCCCTGCTACGAACCCATCAGTGGTATCAGAGCTGTGTCTATGCGTAGATCTGTTGCACGAGTAGAACACAATGGTTTTGTGGGCGTTGGTGCTCGTGCCGTCTTTTGCTGTGTGTACTTTGCATCTTGCGGTATGGTGGGATGAAGCGACTCGGGCTAATCTTACATGTCATCGCACATGAGACTTGCTCCACGCTTGACGTGTAACTTGCTTTGCACAAGTGGCTTTGCGGGTGTCTGTCTCTCCCACCATAGTATAGATCCAATCTACACTTTACACTTGATAGCACTTGTATCAACGTTGTGGTTCAGTTTCGTAGGTAAGATCCGTTCTTATTCGAAAGCCTCAAACCACGTAAAACATGCAAATAAAATTAGAGGCGTCTAACTTGTTTTTGCAGGGGTTTTGTGATGTGATATGGCCATCATGTGATTGTGATTATATTTGATGTATGCAATGATCCTTGTTGTAATATGGCAACCGGCAGGAGCCTAATGGTTGTCTTTAATTCTGTTAAGACCTGCGTGTCTATTCATCTTGTAATAGCTTTATTCCAAGTAGTTGTAATAGTTGCTAGTGATGATGGACAACCATGAAGCGGCGCCACTGACCTTGACGCAATGCTGGTGATGATGGAGATCATGTCTGTGCTTTGGAGATGGAGATCAAAGGCATAAGAAGAAAGGGCCATATCATATCACACTAATTATGAATTGCCTGTGATGTTAATCCTTTATGCATCTTGTATTGCTTAGATCGCGACGGTAGCATTATAAGATGATCCCTCTCACTAAATATCAAGTAATAAAGTGTTCACCCTTAGTTGGCACCGTTGCTAAGACTCATCGTTTCGAAGCATCTCGTGATGATCGGATGTGATAGATTCTACGTGTGCATACAACGGGTGCAAGCCAGATTTGCACATGCGGAAACTAAGGTTATCTTGACGAGCCTAGCATGTACAGACATGGTCTCGGAACACGGAATACCTAAAGGTAGAGAATGACTCATATAAATGATATGATGAACATGAAGATTGTTCGCCGATGAAACTACATCTTCTCTCGTGATGATCGGACTTGGTGTAGTGGATTTGGTTCGTGTAATCACTAAGACAACGTGAGGGATGTTGTTTTAAGTGGGAGTTCACCTAGTTAATTTAAGAATTAAATTTGAACTCAATTTATCATAAACTTAGTCTAAACTACTTGCAAATTGTTGTAGATTATGGCGAACCTCTCCATCAATTTCAATGCGTTCTTAGAGAAAGAAAAGCTTAAGAACAATGGAGGCAACTTCACGGACTGGTTCCGTGGACTGAAGATCGTCCTCAGGGCTGGTCAGTTGACCTATGTGCTCGAAGCACCGCTGGGTGACCCACCTGCAGAAGATGCCACCGATGACGTAAAGAATGTTTACGCCACTCGGAAAAATCACTACTCCACATTTCAGTGTGCCATCCTGTACGGTTTAGAAGCGGAGCTTCAGAAGCGCTTTGAGCACCACGACCCGTTCGAGATCATTAAGGAGCTCAGGCTGATTTTTGAGACTCACGCGGCCGTGGAGAGCTATGAGGCCTCCGAAAAGTTCTTTAACTGTAAGATGGAAGAGGGTAGCTCCGTTAGCGAGCACGTGCTCACCATGTCGGGGCACGCAAACAAGCTCCAAGAGTTGGGGATAACGATTCCTAATGAGTTAGGGATTCACCGTGTCCTCCAATCACCGCCACCAAGTTATAAGAACTTTGTGATGAACTACAATATGCACTGCATGAACAAGACGTTGCCTGAACTATCGTCCATGCTGAAAACTGCTGAAGTGGAGATCAAGAAGGAGCACCAAATGTTGATGGTCAATAAGACCACCAATTTCAAGAAATAGGGCAAGCCTAAGAAAAAGGGCAACTTGAAGAAGGACGGCAAGAAAGCTGCCGCACCTGCTAAGAAGCCCAAGGCTGGTCCTAAACCTGAAACTGAATGCTTCTACTGCAAGGGTGCTGGTCACTGGAAGCGTAACTGCCCCAAGTACCTAGCGGATCGGAAGAAAGGCAACATCATGAAGAAAGGTATATTCGATATACATGTTATTGATGTGTATCTTACTAGTAATCGTAGTAGTGCCTGGGTATTTGATACTGGTTCGGTTGCTCATATTTGTAACTCGAAACAGGAGCTACGGAATAAACGAAGACTGGCGAGAGACGAGGTGACGATGCGCGTTGGAAATGGCTCCAAGGTTGATGTGATCGCCGTCGGCACGCTCCCTCTACATCTACCATCAGGATTAGTTTTAAATTTGAATAATTGTTATTTGGTGCCTGCGTTAAGCATGAACATTATATCTGGATCTTGTTTATTGCGAGACGGTTACTCTTTTAAGTCTGAGAATAAAGGTTGTTCGATTTATATGAGTAATATATTTTATGGTAATGCACCTGAGATGAATGGTTTATTCTTATTGAATCTCGATAGTAGTGATACACATGTTCACAACATAGATGCTAAACGAATAAAATTGAATGATAATTCTACATACACGTGGCACTGTCGTCTTGGTCACATTGGAGTGAAGTGTATGAAGAAACTCCATTCTGATGGACTTCTTGAATCACTTGATTTTGAATCACTTGAAAGATGCGAAGCATGTCTAATGGGAAAAATGACTAAGACTCCATTCTCTGGAATAATGGAGCGAGCTACGGACTTATTGGAAATAATACATACCGATGTGTGCGGTCCAATGAGTGTAGCATCGCGTGGTGGATATCGTTATGTTCTCACTTTCACGGATGACTTAAGTAGATATGGGTATGTCTACTTTATGAAACATAAGTCCGAAACTTTCGAGAAGTTTAAGGAATTTCAAAGTGAAGTGGAAAATCATCGTAACAAGAAGATTAAGTTTCTGCGTTCTGACCGCGGAGGTGAATATCTGAGTTATGAGTTTGGCATGCATTTAAAGAAATGTGGAATACATTCGCAGTTGACACCGCCCGGAACACCACAGCGTAATGGTGTGTCCGAACGTCGTAATAGAACCCTCTTAGATATGGTTCGGTCTATGATGTCTCTTACAGATTTACCGCTATTGTTTTGGGGCTATGCATTAGAGACAGCCGCATTCACTTTAAATAGGGCACCATCTAAATCCGTTGAAACGACACCGTACGAATTGTGGTTTGGAAAGAAACCTAAGTTGTCGTTCCTTAAAGTTTGGGGTTGCGAAGCGTATGTAAAGAAGTTACAACCAGATAAGCTTGAACCCAAAGCGGAGAAATGCGTCTTCATAGCATACCCTAAAGAAACAATTGGGTATACCTTCTATCATAGATCTGAAGGCAAAGTTTTCGTTGCCAAGAATGGATCCTTTCTTGAGAAGGAGTTTCTCTCGAAGGAAGTGACTGGAAGGAAAGTAGAACTCGACGAGGTTGTTGAACCTTCTCTCGGATTTGAGAGTAGCACAGCACCGGAAGATGTTTTTGTGCCGCCTGCACCAATTGGAGAGGAAGCTAATGATGTTGATCATGAAACTTCGTACGAAGTTACTACTGAACCTCGTAGGTCAACGAGGGTTCGTACCACTCCTGATTGGTATGACTCTGCCTTGAACGTCATGTTGGTGGACAACACTGATGAACCTATGACGTATGCAGAAGCTATGGTGAGCCTAGATTCCGACAAATGGCTAGAAGCCAGGAAATCCGAAATGGGATCCATGTACGAAAACCAAGTATGGACTTTGGTGGACTTACCGGATGGCCGTAAGGCTGTCGAGAACAAATGGGTTTTCAAAGGAAAAACAGATGCTGATGGTAATGTTACTGTCTATAAAGCTCGACTTGTCGCGAAAGGGTTCCGACAAATTCAAGGAGTTGACTACGATGAGACTTTCTCACCAGTAGCGAAGCTAAAGTCTGTGAGGATTTTGTTAGCAATTGCTGCATATTTCGATTATGAGATTTGGCAGATGGATGTCAAAACGGCGTTCCTTAATGGTGACATTGAGGAAGAGTTGTATATGGTACAACCCAAGGGTTTTGTTGATCCTAAAGATGCTGACAAGGTATGCAAACTTCAGCGCTCCATTTATGGACTGAAGCAGGCATCCCGGAGTTGGAATCAACGTTTTGATAAAGTAATCAAAAACTTTGGATTTATACAAACTTATGGAGAATCTTGTATTTACAAGAAAGTGAGTGGGATCTCTGTAGCATTCCTAGTACTATATGTAGATGACATATTGTTGATTGGGAATGATATAGAACTTCTTAATAGTGTCAAAGCCTATTTGAATAATAGTTTTTCAATGAAGGATCTTGGCGAAGCGGCATATATTCTAGGCATCAAGATTTATAGAGATAGATCAAGACGCCTAATAGCACTTTCACAAAGTACATACTTGGACAAAGTGCTAAAGAAGTTTAGAATGGAAGAGAGCAAGAAAGGGTTCGTGCCCATGTTGTCAGGTAAGACCTTGAGTAAGACTCAAAGTCCAGCTACGGCAGAAGATAGAGAAAAGATGAATAATATTCCCTATGCCTTGGCCATAGGTTCTATCATGTATGCCATGCTGTGTACAAGACCGGATATAGCACATGCTGTTAGTTTGACCAGCAGATATCAAAGTGATCCTTGAATGGAGCACTGGACAGCGGTCAAGAATATCCTAAAGTACCTAAATAGGACTAAGGATATGGTTCTTTCTTATGGAGGTGATGAATAGCTTGCTATAAACGGTTACACTGATGCTAGTTGGAACACCGATCCAGATGACTCGAAGTCACAGTCTGGATACGTATTTATTTTGAATGGTGCTGCAGTAAGCTGGAGGAGTGCCAAGCAAAGCGTTGTGGTGAAATCTTCAAATGAATCGGAATACATAGCTGCTTCGGAGGCTGCACAAGAAGCCATATGGATGAAGGAGTTCATTACTGAACTTGGCGTGGTTCCCAGTGCGTTGGACCCGATGGCCATCTACTGTGACAACACAGGTGCCATAGCTAATGCACAGGAGCCAAGGTCACATAGCAAGCTGAAGCACATCAAGCTACGTTTCCATGCTATTCGCGAGTATGTCCGAGATGGTGACATAAATATTTGCAAAATACACACTGATCTGAATGTGGAAGATCCGTTGACTAAACCTCTCCCTAGGGCAAAGCATGACCAACACCAGGACGCCATGGGTGTTAGGTATATTACCATGTAATCTAGATTATTGACTCTAGTGCAAGTGGGAGACTGTTGGAGATATGCCCAAGAGGCAATAATAAAAGTGGTTATTATTATATCTTTGTGTTTATGATGAATGTTTACATCCCATGCTATAATTGTATTATAAGGAAACACTAATACATGTGTGTTTTGTAAACTTAAAAGGGTCCCTAGTAAGCCTCTTGTTGAACTAGCTTGTTGATTAATTGATGATCATGGTTTCCTGATCATGGACATTGGATGTGATTAATAACAAGATTATATCATTAGGAGAATGATGTGATGGACACACACCCATAGTATGCGTAGCATAAGATCAAGTCATTAAGTTCGTATTGCTATAAGCTTTTAAATGCATAGTAACCTAATCCTTCGACCATGAGGTTGTGTTAATCACCATCACCGGATGGGTACTTTGATGACATCAAACACCGCTTTGTAACTGGGTGGTTATAAAGGTGTCATTGGGTATTCTAAAAGTATGTGTTGAAGTGCATGGACCAAGATTGGGATTTTTCCATCCATATGACGGATAGATATGCTCTGGGTCCTCTCGGTGGAATGTCATCTAGTTAGCTTGCAAGCATGTGACTGGGTCACAAGGGATGACATAACATGGAACGAGTAAAGAGTACTTATCAGTAACGAGGTAGAACTAGGTATGGAGATACCGACGATCAAACCTCGGACAAGTATAGTATCGCTTGACAAAGGGAATTGGTTTCGTATGTTACTGGTTCTATCGATCAAGAAGTCATCGTTGAGTATGTGGGAGCCGTTATGGATCTCCAGATCCCGCTGATGGTTATTGATCGGAGAGGTGTCTTCATCATGTCTGCATATTCACGAACCGTAGGGTGACACACTTAAGGTTCGAAGTTGTTTTAAGTAGATATGGAATGTGCGTTGGAGACCGAATGTTGTTCGGAGTCTCGGATTGGATTCGGGACATCACGAGGAGATCCGGAATTGTCCGGAGAATAAGATTCATATATTGGGGATCATTTTCTAAGTTAGGAAATGTTCCGGAGTATTTGTATGGGGATTCTAGAAGGTTTCGGAATGTTCCGGAAGGTTCTAGAAGATTTCTTGGAGTTTGCTTGAAAACCAAGAAAGGATCAAGGAATCTTTGTGGGGCAAGATAGTGGGGGAGGAGGACTCCTCCCCCCTCCCAATCCGCCGGCCAAGGGAGAGGGGAGTCCTACAAGGACTCCACCTCCCCATGGCGCCTCCCTCCTTTAAATAGAGGGGTGGAGGCGCCACCCCCTGGCCCCTCTCCACTCTTGCCCTAGCTGCCTCTCTCCTCCTCCGTTCTTCTGCTCAGGCTTAGGCGAAGCCCTGCAGAATTCTCTACTCCACCACCACCACCAAGCCGTCGTGCTGCTGGGATTCCGTGGAGAAGATCTACTACCTCCGCTGCTCGCTGGAACGTGGAGAGGAAGGTCTACTTTGACTCCGCACGTGTGACCGACTACGGAAGCGCTGCCAGAACGCGGCGCCGGAAGGATCGTCCACTCGATCTTGAGATCGGCAAGTGATCGACTACATCAACCACGAGATCCAATCTCGTAACGCTTCCAGATCTATAAGGGTTAGTACAGATCTATCTCGTTGCACATGTCTAATAGATTAGATCTTGGCTTTTATCTAGATTAGATCTGGGTTTTGTTCGTTCTTGCGGTAGAAATTTTTTGTTTTCCCTGCTACGAACCCATCACTACCTTGCTACTCAAGTGCTTTAATAGATCTTTGCTCTCCCCATGTTTGTGAAGTTGACAGTGTGCACACCATGGTGGCACTTAGGCTAGAGATTACAAATACTTGTTATGAGTTATATTTGGAGTTGGATGTCTTTATCAAATTGTGGTGTTTGTTGGAACCATCTAGTGCTCAAGTTGACAGTGTGGGGTTATCTAGATGCAGAAAGCAAACTTTGAGGTGTGTTGTTATAGCCCTACCATGGATCAGAGTGTCCAACCGGAGAGTAGTTAAGAGTAGTATCATAAAGAGAAGATATTTATATGAGAGTGTTCACTAGTGAAAGTATGATCCCTAGGCCTTGGTTCTTAGCATTGAAACACCATTTGCAATTAGATCTGTTACATGTTTGCTTGATTCCATCTTTATTTCAGTTTGCCTTTAGTCTCTTCCACACCATCAAGCTATTTTCTAGCACTGTTGTCTTATATTCATACCACTTGTATTTCACTATCTTTTCACCGAACTAGTGCACCTATACACCTGAAAAGTGTATTGGGTGTGTTGGGGACACAAGAGACTTCTTGTATCTTGATTGCAGGGTTGCTTGAGAGGGGATACCTTTGACCACTTCCTCCTTGAGTTCGATAAACCTTGGGTGATCCACTTAAGGGAAAACTTGCTGCTGTTCTACAAACCTCTGCACTTGGAGGCCCAATAACTGTCTACAAGAATAGAAGTGTGTAGACATCAAACCACTAGGATGAAGATGGAGGAGACTATCCTCGCTGGGTAGGGAACTACCACATCTTCACCACTAAGCCGGAAACCAAGCACAACAAAAGGCACCACGATGCGGAGGTGAACACAATCGTTCCTCCTATTCCTCAGTTCCTGAACTAGTCTGGACAAGAGTTCAAGTGGAGCCGGAAGGACCAGTTGGACGTGCTACCGCATCCAGGCACATACGCCATGGTCCTGGACCCCATCATCATCTACAATAAGCACTCGTGCATGTTCTCTCGCGTCTTGGTGGATGGAGGAAGCAACATCAACCTCCTGTACTACAGCTCCCTAGACCGGCTAGGCATCAATGAGTCCCAGCTGGAGCCATCCAACACCTCCTTCCATGGAGCCATTTCGGGTCCATCATATTCGCCCATCGGCAGGATCCGGCTGGGCGTCATGTTCGGCACGAAAGACAGTTTCCACCATGAGCCTATCTGGTTTGAGGTGGTGAACCTCTGCAGCGCTTACCACGCCATCCTGGGATGCCCCGCGCTCACCAAGTTCATGGCAGTGCTGCACTACACGTACCTCAAGATGAAGCTCCCCGGGCCAAAGGGCGTAATCACCATCGTGGGTGATTACAGGCGGTCGGTGGAATGCACCACTGACGGCTCCAAGATTGCCGAGGCCATGAGCGGAAGAGAAGCGCATCATCATGCAGAATGTGGCGGACATGCCGGCTGGCGAGCCAAAGCCGGCCGGGGAAGCACAGTTCAAGCCATCAAAGGGCACCAAGAAGATCCTGCTAAATGAGGCCGATCCGGACAAGTTCGTCCTGGTCGGAGACGGCCTTGACAGCAAATAGGAAAGCGCGCTCGTCGACTTCCTCCATGAGAATTGGGATATCTTCGCATGGTACCCCAAGGACATGCCTGGTGTTCCAAGGGAGCTCGACGAGCACTCTTTACATGTCAGGTCGGATGCAACGCTGGTAAAGAAGTCACTACACCGCTTCATGGAAGAGAAGAGAAGAACCATTGGTGAATAAATCACCCGACTGCTCACATACGGATTCATCATGGAGGTTTTCCACCCGGAATGGCTGGCAAACCCAGTGCTGGTGCTGAAAAAGAACAAGACTTAGCTCATGTGTGTTGACTACACCAGCCTCAACAAGGCATGCCCCAAAGACCCGTTCGCCTGCCAAGGATAGACCAAGTGACCGACTCCATAATCGGCTGCAAACTATTGTCGTTTCTAGATGCGTATTTCGGCTACCACCAGATTTGGCTGAACCCCGCTGATAAAATAAAGACAACATTCATCACCCCATACGGGGCCTACTACTACACCACCATGCCATTTGGAATGAAAAATGCAGGCGCCACATACCAGCGCTACATGCAGAAGTGCCTACAATTACAAATCGGCAGAAACATGCACGCCTATGTCGATGACGTGGTGGTCAAGACAAAGGAAACGCAGACGCTCCTCGAAGACCTGAAGGAGACATTCGCCAACCTTCGCCGGTTTTAGATGAAGCTGAACCTGGAGAAGTGCGTATTTGGCGTCCCAACCAGCCAGCTCCTCGATTTCCTTGTCTCAGAACATGGAATCGAGGCCAACCCAGAGAAGATCGGTGCAATAGAGCGCATGCAGCTGCCGTAGAATCTGCACGACGTGCAGAAGTTCACCGAGTGCCTAGCCTCCCTTAGCCGGTTCGTCAGCCAGCTGGGCGAGAAGGCACTCCCCCTGTACCAGCTCATGAAGAAAATGGACAAGTTTGTCTGGATGGCAAGCGCATGCTATCCTCTCCGCCAATACTGGCGGCCCCCGCTGCAAAGGAGCCAATGCTGATGTACATTGCAACTACCAACCGGGTTGTCAGCGTCGTGCTGGTGGTTGAAAGGCCAAAAGAAGGAAAGGCTCAGACGTTCAACGCCTAGTGTACTACCTAAGTGAGGCACTCTCGCTGTCAAAGCAGAACTACCCTCACTATCAGAAGCTGGTGTATGGCGTGTACATGGCCGCCAAGAAGTTGAATCACTACTTCCAAGAGCACTCCATCTGGGTAGTGGCGTTAGTCCCCCTATTGGAGATCATCGGCAACAAGGATGCCACATGCCGGGTGGCGAAATGGGCAATAGAGCTCGCCATGCACTGCATCCGGTACGAGCCAAGAACGGTGATCAAGTCTTAGGCCCTGGCGGATTTACTCGTCGATTGGGAAAAGACACAATATATTCCTCCATGCCCCGACTCCATCCATTGGAAGCTACACTTCGACGGCTCCAAGATGTACGGGAGACTCGGAGCCGGGGTCATCATTACCTCTCCAAAGGGGGACCTGCTGGAGTACATACTTCAAATTCACTTCCGTGCATCCAACAACATCGCCGAGTACGAAGCGCTCATCCATGGCCTCAAGATGGCAAAAGAGATCGGCATCAGGCACATCCTTTGCTTCGGCGACTCAGACCTGGCGGTGCAGCAAGTATCAGGCGACTGAGAAGCCAAGGACACAAACATGGCGCTATACTGTTTCTTCATACAACAACTGTGCGCCTGCTTCGAAGGATGCGAGCTTCATCACGTGCCCCAAGCAAAAAATGAAGCCACTGACACACTCGCATGCGTCGGGTCAACAAGAGCAGACATTTCACCCGGGGTCGCCCTCGAACACTTGCGCAAGCCCTCCATCACGCCATCTCCAAAATCCGACTCCATCATGCTAGATGCGGACCCAAGGACTACTAGCTCCAAGAAACCCGGTGCCACACCGCACCCGAGGACTGCCACGCCACACCCAGGGAATACCCGCCGCACCCGAGGACTACCACGCCACACTCGAGGGCTACCGCCTCCATCCTAGGGACTACCGGACCAAAGGTCACGACACTCTTAGCCAGCTCCAGCAGCCCGGGGACTGCTGGCTTCGGCCTCCCACATGGTAGGCCACCTGACGAGCCCGAGCCGTCCGGGAGCGAGGAAGTCAAGCTGATCATGCAGACCGTCTGCGCCATCAGGGAGACACCTGCATGGGGCAAGCCATTCATGAACTTCCTAGTCAAAGGGGAGCTGCCAGATGAAGAGGTTGAGGCAAGGCAAGTGAAGCGAAGGGTAAGCACATACACCGTCATCAACAATGAGCTCTACAAGCGCAACATGGGAGGAATATACTAGCGATGTGTAAGCCAAGAGGAAGGAATCCGGCTGCTGGTGGACATTCACTAAGGAGAATGCGGTCACCACACATCATCACGAGCCATAGTGGCAAAGGCATTCCGCCATGGGTTCTACTGGCCCACGGCGCTGGAGACGCGGAGCAGCTGGTGAAGGCATGCAATGGGTGCCAGCGATTCGCCCAATAGAAACACACTCCTTCATCAACACTCAAGACAATACCTATCACCTGGCCATTTGCCGTCTGGGGCTTGGACATGGTAGGCCCCTTCAAAACAGCGCGATCAGGCATGACACACTTGCTGGTGGCAGTGGACAAGTTCACCAAGTGGATCGAGGCAAAGCCAATAAAGAAGCTAGACGGACCGACAATGGTCAAGTTCTTCACCGACATCATCACACGTTTCGGCTACCCTAACAACATCATCATAGACAACGACATGAACTTCGCCAAAGGGGCCTTTGCGCGTTTCTGTGGTGACAAGGGCATTCGCCTGGACCTGGCCTCCGTCGCACACCCCCAATCCAATGGGCAGTGTGAGCGAGCAAATGGTCTGGTCCTAGCCGGAATCAAGCCAAGGCTAATTGAACCACTGATGAGGACTCTCGGATGCTGGATAGAGAAGCTGCCGGCTGTGCTGTGGAGCCTGCGCACAATGCCTCATGTGGATATGCCAAATGGGGTATGCCCAACAGCATGTTCTGATTGGGCCAAAGGCATCGCGAGTGGGCCTACACGACGACGACTGGAACAGGACTGAGAGGAAGGCCTCGTGACTGGAGAATGGAGGCCCAGAAGCATAGTTGAAGCCCAGTCGGATTAGGTCGAAAGCCTCCGAATCCATAACTTGTTTGGTTGTATACTGTAAACCCTAGCGAGGTACCCCCTATATAAACCTCCCTAGGGTTCCTTGAGTACTCACGTTCCATCATACACCCCCTCTAGCGACTCGCTGCTTAGACGCCGAGCTCGCCACCCCTGTAACTCGCTCTCCGCCAATACAATCTAGCAGGAGTAGGTCTTTACCCTTCGGGGGGCTGAACCTGGGTAAACTCATGTGCATCCGCCCCCATCTCACACCACAGATGGACGCCAGCTCTTTCCCCCAATACTATCAATCACTACCCCTGGTAGCGACTGCCGTGGCCATTCCCAGGACAGTCGCGCCCACCGTGGGGCCTGGCCGGTCTGGCCCGAGTTCTGCAGCGAGACCCTACACGCCAATCGATCGGCCGATATCCACCGGCCGCATGATCGCCAGCGGTGGGATCCTGCAGATCCTACCTAACAGCTACATCTCGGCGTCGCACCTGATCATGCACAACGCGGTCATGCCGATCGACACCATCAGCTTGTTCATCGGCTTCACCGATGCAGTCGACCAGGGGGATGATGATTGTCGGCGGATCACCACCACACCGCGATCTGCTCTCGGAGGAGCAGGTCCGCTCCATCAGCCACCTCGCCACCGAATATGACTCGGCCGCTAGCAACGTGGTCGGGACTAACGCCGCCACGGACGACGCGGCTCTCCACGACGACACCGACTCCGTGACCCCTACCTCGGTCGATGGATCCATCACCGTAACGTCACAGGAGGACTCCATCACACGGGTCTCCAACCCCAAGGACTTCGAGGATCCCTCCATCCTTGGGATCTTCGATTCCAACTCCGGCTTGGAGTCCCCTGAGGACTTCCGGGCCAGATCCAATCGCTTCAATGCGATCTACATGGCGGGCAGGGCCGCCCCACCAGATCCATTCTCCACGCCGATCCTGCCAACCACCACGACCACGGAGGTGGAGGAAGCTCGCCTGCAACTGGAGGAGGCGTAACGCAGGGAGCTAGCCGAGCGCGAGAAATTCCGCCTCGAGCGGGAAACAACGCAGGAGCTGTCACTCTACCATCAACGCCGCATCAGGACCCGCCTGAAGTCCAACGTCCAGGGCTGCTTCTTGAACTTCAACGACGAAAGCGACCCCGCATGCGCAGACGAGCGCGAATACTATGAGAACACGCCACCAGGCGGCAGCAACCGACCACCACCCGGCGCACCGGCGACTGGGGCCCCACCGCCACCAATTGGTCGCGTGCCCCCACCAAACCAGCCGCGAATCATCATCTCGCCACAGGCCCGCGACGCCAACGGGCTCCCACTGTACTCCACTCCAATGGAGAATGTCATCGCGGCCGACGCCGCGGTCGCCCACCTCGACATCCAAGGAGAGGGCGCGCTGCAGATCCAGTATGCTAAGTCCCTACTTGCTAGGGCCATCGAGTAGCAAGCCACGTGAGTCGACCCGCGGGAGCGGATGTATTCCCGCTCATTGGCAAGCAGGGCAGCCTAAAGCGGGCCCCAACCATCGCCAACGCCGTCACATGCCCACCACCCCAGCCCCTGACGCACCAGCCATGGGCCGCCAACCCCACGCTCTCCACCAACGAGCCACGATCGGTGAACAACACGGTCGCCGCCAACGAGCAACCCATCGACACCCGGATGCACATCGTCAACAACCAGGCCTGGCGGGCGCGCCAGCCCAACGACTTGAGGCAGACCCTCACCAACCGCGGTAACCCCGAACCCAAAGGCTCGCTCAGTTGAGTCGGCCCCCAGTGCTTCAGGCCAATGATCCGAGGCGAGAAGTATCCTGCCAACTTCAAGGCGCCCAAGGAGATAGAAAAGTATGACCCCACGTACGACCCAACGGTGTGGCTGGACACGTACTTCATGGCGAAGGGAATCACCGGTCACACCGACCTGCTAGCTGCTCGCTACCTCCCCCTGATGAAGGAGGGAGCGGCCATGCAATGGATCAACACCCTCCCCGCTGATAGCATCGACTCGTGGGAGGAGATGCGGGACGCCTTCGTCAGGCACTTCAAGGGCTCCTGCACCTGTGCCACCACCATTGAAGACCTGGAGTGATGCATCCAGGGGCAGCGTGAGTCGACTCGCCACTAGATCCAGAGGTGGCAGGAACTATGGATCAACGCCTCCGACATTCACCCGGACACGGCGATCCACTGCTTCAAGAATGCGTGATGGTACGAACCCCTGGTTGCTAAGATCAAGAGGGTTACCGGACGCTCGACAACATCCCCGACCTCCTCGAGATCGCCAAGCGGTATGCGGAGGACGACCCCAACCAGGACTGCGATGACGAGTCGGGAGGAAGACGCTGCACTAGCGGCCACGACAATGGGCAACAGCACGACATGCACTATAGCAACACTCGCCTCACCAGCAAGCGCCACGGTGTTGGGCTAGTCGACTTTGTTACTAACGCCAATTACGGCCAACGCGACCCGAAGAATTTCCACCGTGACGAAGGAAACTACCGTGACAGTGAAAACTATCGCGCCAACAATGCGACAAGGCCGAAATTCGACCCTGCCGCCCTGCTCAACTAACCCTATGTCTAGCACAGCAGGGAGGGGAAACCTACCACCCACACACCACCGCAGACTACCATTCTCTAAAGGAGATCGAAAACGCAAGGCGAGCAAGGGAGGACCCCAACAACAACCCACCAAGGGACAACGGCAGGTTCGGAAACGCCGTCGGCTCGCTGCACACTTTCACAGGGCTCGGCACCAAACACGAGAAGAAGGTGCTCGCCCTTGCAATCATCGACAATGCGGTGACCCAAGTCGACATCCCCCGCTTCCTCAACTGGTTCGAGCAAAGCATCACCTGGAGTCGCCAGGATCATGCGCCCAGGATTGAGTACCCAGGGTGAGTCGCCCTGGTGGTCAGGCCCAAAGTGGCCAACTACTGGCTGCCCAAGACGCTGATGGACGGTGGAAGCTCCATCAACATCATGTACTTGGACACATTCAAGAGGCTCCACCTCCAAGAGTCGGTGATCGAGCCGACACTCACCACTTTCCACGACATCGCCCCGGTCGGAAGGCGTATCCGATCGGCAAGGTGACGCTGCCAGTCACCTTTGGCACACCAGCGAACTTCCGCACCTAGCGGGTCGTCTTCGAGCCGGTGAACTTCCGCAACCCCTACCACTGCGTCCTTGGGCGCCAAGCATTCGCCAAGTTCATGGCGACCCCGCATTACACCTACAACATGATGAATCTCCTAGGGCCTAGCGGCATCATCAATGTCCACGGCGACCCCGACATGGCCGTGGAGTGCGAAGACAAAGGCACCGAGCTCGCCGACATCGTCATTGCCGCGGAAACAAACCACACGGACGAGCTCGCGCAATACGTGAGCAACATCGACAAGGACGACCCCACCATCCCGAAGAAGCCGACCGCCGCAAGTTCCACCTTCGAGGCGACCACACACACCCGCACCGTCAAGCTTGTTCTAGGCAACTCCAGCTAGACAGTCACCATCGGGGCACACATGAGCCCCGCATAGGAAAGAGCTCTCATCGAGTTCCTACGTGAGAATCATGACATCTTTGCATGGCAACCATCCGACATGCCTGGTGTCCCGAGGGAACTTGCTGAGCACAAACTCAACACTGACCCAAAAGTGCGACCAGTGAAGTAGTCGCTGTGACCCTTCAATGAAGAGCGCCGCCGAGCAATCGCCGAAGAAGTACAGCACCTGCTAGCCGCATTCTTCATTCGGCCTATCAAGTACTCCAAGTGGCTGGCAAACCCAGTCCTGGTCCTAAAAAGGAACAACACCTGGAGAATGTGTATCGACTACACCAACCTCAATAGCGCCTGCCCAAAGGAGGAATTCGTCCTACCGCGCATCGACCAGATCACCGATTTGACCACGGGATCGGAGTCGCTGTGCTTCCTTGACGCATATTCTGGCTAGAAACAGATCAAAATGGCGGTCGAGGATGAGGAGAAGACGGCGTTCATCATGCCATTCGGCGCCTTCTGCTACACAGCCATGACGTTCGACCTCAAGAACGCTGGTGCCACCTACCAAAGGTGCATGCAGGAGTGCCTCGCGAGCCAAATTGGCCGCACCATCCATGTCTACATCGACGACATGGTGGTAAAATCCACCCGCCAGGACGACCTGCTCGCCGACCTGGCCGAGACCTTCGCAAATCTGCGGAGGTACAACATCAAGCTCAACCCAGGGAAATGCACCTTCGGCGTCCCCACCGGACAGCTCCTAGGGTATGTGGTCTCCAAGTGAGGCATCGATGCCAACCCCACCAAAATCGACACAATCGCGTGGCTCAGGAAACCCGAGTGCCTACGCGACGTCCAGAAGTTGGCCGAGCAAGTTGCGGCTCTTAGTCGCTTCATCCCCCGGCTCGGCGAGAAGGCAATGCCCCTATGCTGCCTGATGCGCAAGAACCCTACGTTCCAATGGGACACAGAAGCAGACAACACGCTCAAGGCACTCAAAGAAGTGCTACTCGCGGCTCCACTACTCGCTGCCCCAATCGACAAAGAGCCAATGCTCGTCTACGTCGTGGCCTGCACTCAAGTCGTCAGTGCCGTAATGGTCGTCGAACGGCTAGAAGAGGGCAAGGAGCGCCCCGTACAGCGACCTGTCTACTACATCGGCGAGGTCCTGATAGACTCAAGATAGCGCTACCCGCAGTACCAAAAATTGGTGTATGCGGTCTTCAAGGCCCAGCGGTGACTCCCGCATTACTTCTAGGAGCACCACATCACGATCGTCTCCTCCGCGCCGCTGCAGGACATCATCCGCAACTGCGAGGCGACTGGGCGAGTCCCTAAGTGGGCCGTTGAGATAAGCATCCACAACATCAAGTACGAGCCACGCAAAGCGATCAAATCACAGGCCCTGGCCGATTTCCTCGCCGACTGGGAAGACGCATAGCAGCTGGAGAAGCTCCCCAACCTCCATTACTAGTCGCTCCACTTCGACGGTTCCAAGAACACCGATGGTGCCTAGGCCAGGGTCATACTAACCTCCCCTAAGGGAGACAAGCTCCGCTACGTGCTCCATCTTGACTTCAAGCTCTGCACCAACAACATGGCTGAGTACGAGGCCCTCCTTCACGGCATGCGGGCCGCTAAGGAGATGAATGTCAATCGCCTACGATGTTACAACGACTCCGACCTAGTCACCGGACAAGTCGCAGGGACCTGTGATGCCGTCTCCCTAACAATGATAGCATACCACCAAGCGGTAGACTAGCTGGGAGGGCACTTCACCGGCTACTCAGTCGAGTGGATCGATAGGCGCAAAAACAAGGGGACAGATGCCCTCTCCCACATCAGGTTGGCTTGGCAGACGCTGCCTGTAGGAGTCTTCCTCGACATCATCCACAAACCCTTGGTCTCCCTGCCCAAGGAGATCGACATCGGGATACCGCTGCAGCCCGAGCCTGTCCTAGTCGCCATGGTCATTGAGCCCAACAACTCGACCGCACCGTATGTCGCCTTCCTCGAGCACAAGGTCCTACCAAGCAACGAGATGGAAGCGCAAATGATCATACACCGTTGCAAATCCTTCGTCATCATAAACGGCGAGCTCCACAAATGCAGCATGACCGGTGTGTTCTAGCGTTGCGTACATCTAGAAGAAGGACGCAAGATCCTCCAAGACATCCACGCTGGCGACTGCGGCCATCACGCTGGCGCCAGGTCGCTGGTCGCCAAAGCCATGCAACACGGCTTCTACTGGCTCACCGCGCACGCCGATGCCATCGACATCGTCCAATGATGCGTCTGGTGCCAGAAGTACGCCAACCAGACGCATCTCCCTGGTTCGGCACTCAAGACCATCCCCATCACTTGGCCATTCGCTGTATGGGGCATGGACATGGTTGGCCCGTTCAAGAAGGCTCCATCCAGCTTCACCCACCTCCTGGTCGCGGTCGACAAGTTTACCAAGTGGGTCGAAGCCAAACCGATCAAGAAATGTGACGGCAAGACCGCCACCAAGTTCCTCCACAAGCTCATTTACCGGTATGGCTACCCACACAGCATCATAACGAACAACGGCACCAACTTCGCCAAGGGAGCCATGGCAGAATTCTGCAAGGAGTACAACATACGACTCGACCTCGCATCAGTCGCCCACCCGGAGTCGAACGGCCAAGCGAAACACGCCAATCAAAGTGTTCTCCATGGGCTCAAACTGCGACTTCAGGTACCCCTCGAGCGAACCCTAGGATGCTTGGTCGAAGAGCTCCCCTCCTTAATATGGGGAATCCGCACCTCCGTCAACTGCTCCACGGGGTTCACGCCCTTCTTCATGGTGTATAGCGCCGAGGCCGTAATGCCAACCGACCTAGAGCACAACTCGCCTCGGGTCACCAACTATGTTGAGGCGGCAAACAAGATCGCCCATCAAGACGGAATCGACCAGCTCGACGAGGCATGCGACCTAGCTTGCTCCCGCACCGCCATCTATCAGTAGGGACTCCGCCGCTACCACAGCCACCGAGTCTGGACCCGCACCTTCCAGGAAGGTGACTTGGTCCTACGACTGGTCCAGGACAAGAAGGGCATGCACAAACTTTCTCCCCCATGGGAGGGGCCATTCTCCATAGGACGTGTCCTCGACAACGACGCCTACTACCTCATCGACATACGAGGCAACGACTAGCTCGAGGTCGGGAGGCCATGGAATGTAAACCTCCTCCGGAAGTTCTATACTTAGAACTCAAACTTGTACTCAACTGCTATATAATGAAATACATTCGGATTGCACAAATTGTGTCTACTCGCTGTCTCCTTGTGCCACTCGCACTCATATATTCAACAATATGCTACCTACGGAAGTCAACCCTTGGTCGAACGACTGGCACGGCTAACTAGTGCGACCCAAGGGCACCGAAGATATTCGGGCCTTGTGTCTATTGGAAATATGACCTAGAGACAAATAGAAGTAAGGACTATTATCATATTTCATATAGTTTATGATTAAGTTTTATATCATGCTATAACTATATTGAGTGGAAACATCAATACACGTGTGATATAGAAACAACCAGTGGTTCCCAGTGAAACTCTAGTCACTGGTTCATTGGTCAACAGATGATCATGTTTCCTGATCATGTGGCATTTATGCCAGTTGGAAATGAGGTCATCTTATTCGGAGAATGAGATGATGAACCAATACCCAACCTAAACATCGTGACCTGATCATGTCACGAAGTTCAAGTTACGATGATTAGAAATGGATCCTCATAGACTATTCCTTAGACCGTGAGGCTATATCAATCACTGTCTCCCGAGAGTGCTTAGATAGCATCAAATGCCATCTGGTAAAACGGTGGTTATAAAGGTGTGTTCAGGTATTCAGAGGAAACCATAGAGGCAATATATGTCAAGAGCGGGATTTGTCCGTCCATGTGATGGGAAGATACTCAAGGGCCCACTCGGAGAAGTTATATCCAATAGCTGCGCAGTGTGTGATTAGATCACGGGGATACCACTTGTCGGGACGAGTTAAGTAGCATTGTTCAGTAACGAGATTGAAACCGACATGGTGATGTCATTGATCAGATCTCGGGCAATGCAAGTATCGAATGACAAAGGGAATAAGACACAACTGTCCCGGTTCAAACAACAAAAGATCTTCGTGGAACGCACATGGGTCACATGGCCATCCAGGTCCCTTTGTCGATCATTGGTGCGGGAGTGTCCCGACCATGTCTAGAGTGTTCCCGAACCGTAGGGTATCACGCTTAAGGGCTTGATGATTCTTAGAGAGTGTTTATGGGATCGGTAGAATCGCCAAAGAAAAGAAGGGAGAAAACCGGAAGGGTTTCGGTAAGTCCGGAGGATGTCCGGAGTGGAGGTGGAAGGTGTTCCATGGCCACGGAGATTAGATAATGTGTGAATGAATGTTAAATATTGATTTAATCATTTATTCATAATTATTTAATAAAGAGAAAATCATTTAAAAGGTCAAAAGGCTTAATGGGCCAATTTCTGGAGGGAGAGGGCCCATTAGGGAAAGGAGAGAGGGAGAGGGACCAAGGGGGCTGGCCGGCTAGGCCTTGCCCCCCCGCGGGGCCCACTAGGAAGCTGGCTTTGGTATAACCCCAACGCCCAGCGGCGCAACCTCCTCAAGGGAACGTCCTCGCGACACCCGCGATGAAAGGGAAGATGAAAGATCACAGATGTCGCCTAGAGGGGGGTAAATAGGCGGTTAAAAACTTTTACGAGATAGGCTTAACAATGGCAGAATAAAACTAGTATTTTATTTTGTCAAGCCCAAAGCCTAGATATACTAAGGTTCACCTATGTGCACCAACAATTTATGCTAAGCAAGACAAGCAACAATGTAATAGCAAGATAGATTACTTCAAGCATAAAGGCTATCACAATGTAAAGTGCATAAGTAAAGAGGTTGGGTATAGAGATAACCGAGGCACGCGGGGACGACGATATTTTACTGAGTTCCTCCCAACAAGGGAGTACGTCTCGTTGGAGGGGTGGGTGGTACTAAGACCACCAATGCCACAAGAGGCCTCACCCTATTCTCTCGAGCACCCACCACACGGCAAGCATCCGTTCCACTATGGGAGACTTGAGGGTAGTCACCAAACCCGTACAAGATTGGGGCTATCTCCACAACTTAATTGGAGGCTCCCAATAATCGCCACCAAGGCCTCAATCTTGGGGAGAGCTTCACAACTTAATTGGAGGCCCCAAGAACACGCCACAAAGGCCACATAACAATCTAGGGTTCCAAGAACCCAAGAGGGACAAGCTTCTTGATTTCACCAAGCAAATCCTCCGGAGAGAACACAGACCGATGCACCTAATGCAAATGGCAAGAACACCACAAAGATGCCCCAATCCTTCACTCTCAAGTTCCAACAAGGCTACTAAAGCAATTGGGGAACAAGAGAGGAAGAACACAAGGAGAACACAAAATCCCCCAAGATCTAGATCCCAAATATTCACTCACAAAAGGGTTATTTGGTTTGGTCAAAATGTAGATCTAGATCTCCTCTATCTTCCTCTCAAATATTGGCAAGAATCATTGAAGGGGAAGATATTAATCAAGCTCTAAAGAGGGAAGAACAATGGGGCAAAAGGCTTGAAGAAATAGAGCAGAAGAAGTAAATCAAAAAGGATAAAGAGGAGGCTTATATAGGCCCAACGTTTTTCTGGTCGTTGGGGGCAAAAGACACTACCAGGGATGGTAGTACCGCTGAGGCCCGGTACTATCGGACCCAGCAAACGAGCGGAGCCAGGCAGGGTCAACGCGAGCAGCTGGCGATCGAGGCAGGCGTAGGAGCGAGCGAGCTGCGCGAGTGAGATCCAACGATGCGAGCAGTAGCACGAGCTGGTCCGGATGAGCAACCAAGGCGAGCGGTGGACTGCCAAGCGAGCTGGGGAAGGGGATCAAGCGATGCACGTGATGGCTCAATGCACGGCGCCCAGAAAAGTGCTGGTGCGTGGTTCATGTAGAGCTCGTTGGGAACCCCAAGAGGAAGGTACGATGAGCACAGCAGCAAGTTTCCCTCAGTTATGAAACCAAGGTTTAATCGAACCAGTAGGAGCAAGGAAACACCCCAAAGGTGTTACTAGCTGAGCTTTGGCAGGGCGCACTACCGGTGCTAGTAGCAACGTGGAGACCTGCACAACACAACCACAGAACTTTGTCCCCAACTTGCGATGAGGTTGTCAATCTCACCGTGTTTTGCGGAAAACAAAGGATTAAACGTATCAAATGGAAAGAAGTAATAGTTTGCAGAAAGTAAACACAAAGCAGTAAAATATTGTAGATTGAATGTAAAAGACAAAGGACCAGGATCCATAGTTCACTAGAGGTGGCTCTCCTTAGATAGATAACATGTTGGGTGAACAAATTACAGCGGGGCAATTGACAAACATCGAGAAAGCAATACATGCATATACTAATCATCTTGACTCCTTTGAGACTTGATTGGGCATTACAACATTATACATAGACCGCCATCCAACTGCATCTATGACTAATAATCCACCTTCAGGTTATCATCCGAACCCCCTCCAGTATTAAGTTGCAAGCAATAGATTATTGCTTTACGAACTGCGTGTAAAGTAAACAATATGATTGTTCTATGAACAAAGGATTGTTGTTTTCTCCCTAGTAGCAACAACACATCTAGTACCTTAGAGATTTCTGTCACTTCCCCAGATTACCAGAGGCATGAACCCACTATCGAGCATAAATACTAACTCTTGGAGTTGCTAGCATCTACTTGGCCAAGATAGCTACTAACAACGGAAAGCATGCAAGATCACAAATAACAAAGACATGATAGAACCAATAATCAATCTGAAATAGCATCTCAATATCCATCGGATCCCCACAAATACAACATGTATGGATACAAATAGATGATCTTGATCATGAACGGAGCTCACAAGATCTAAACATGTAAGCACAAAGGAGGAGAACCAGCCATCTAGCTACTACATGGATCCGTAGTCCAAGGATGAACTACTCACGCATCACACCGGAGGCTTGCATGGTGATGAAGAAGGCCTCCAGGGTGAATTCCCCTCTCTTGCAGGGTGCCGGGAAGAGCTTCAGATCCCTCCCGGTCTAGGGATGGAGATGACGGCGGCTACAGACTCTTTCGTGGATTTTTTATCGGGCCCTTAGGGTTTACGTCTTGAGGGCATCTTATAGTCAGAAGGGGAGGCCGAGGGGGTGCCAGGGGCCACCACACCACCCCCTGGCGCGGGCCCAGCCTAGCCACGCGGCCAGGTGGTGTGGCCGGCCTCTGGCCCCTCTCTGTCTCGTATTCTAGCACTTGATGACTTCCGAAAAAATAGGCACTTTGGCTTTTGTCCCGTCCAATTCCGAGAATATTCATTTTCTGACTTTCCTGGAACCAAAAACAGCAGAAAACAGACAGATCGCATTGTGGCTCTTGTTAATAGGTTAGTCCAAAAAATCATATGAAAAGTACTCCAAAGTGTGGACAAAACACAAGAAAGTGGATAAAACCAAGCATGGAACATCAAAAATTATAGATACATTTGCAATGTATCAACATCCCCAAGCTTAACTCATGCTCGTCCTCGAGTAGGTAAGTGATAAAAAGAAAGAATAATTTTTGAGGTGACATGCACCATCAAAGACTTGATCAAAGTATTTGTAAAACATTCAAAGATGGGATCATAGTACTTCAATCATAACATGGAAGACAAAGTTCTAGCAATAAGCAAAGAAACTATGATGCAACATGAAAAGGCACAAACAAAAGATTCATGAATAACAATGCTTTGCAAGACGTTTGTTTGTTTCACATAAAGAAAACATAGCATAATAGTATTCAGCTTGTCCCTCATAGAGTAGCAAATATAAATGCATAGGACACCTTCAAAGTTCATAAGAGTGACTAGATACAATAGTTTAAAACAAGCAATATCAAGTTATGCATCAATCAACTAGTCTTGGGACAATGCACATAGAACTAAGAATGGCCACTATGCTCTCAAAGTAGGTGCATAAAGGTAGAAGGTGGAGACTCAACATAATGGTGGAAGAAAGGCCTTTGTAAAAGGAAGTAGGGATTCAAGTCTCATAAATAGCTTCCAAAAATTATGGTACTTATAGCTTTCCACTCTCATTGTCCCTATCATAAGCATCTTGAAGTGATTAAGGTTAAAGTGAACAAACTATGGTGTACATGCTTGACGAAGTATAAGTTAGAAATCTCATGTCCCTTGTATACGAGGGCCGCTCCTCATGCTACTCAAGTTTAGTCACCGGTAAGTTCTTGTCATTGTAAGTATATGTGTATCATAGAGAACCGCCAACGGGGTACCCCTTGCCCGATGATACGGAAGAATCCCCATATCAAAATGACAAGGCAAGCAGACAACGAGCATCTCAACAATCTTCTTATTTACCATGGGAATATGGTGCTTTTTTCTCTCTTTCCTCTTTTCATAGTCTCTCTTTTTTTCTCTTTTTTTTCTTCTCAATATAGGAATCTTTTTTTATAAGAAGAATGCTTCATAGACAGCTCATTATGGTTACGCTGCAGGTTTCCACCATGTCAGCATGGATTAGACCAGCGACCCAGGCGTTTCTCTAACACATATACATAACTCCATGGACTTACAAGCTCCCCTTTCATTTCACAGCGACGACATCCATATACAAAAGTGCATGATATCAACTAGGTACAAGTACCAAGTGCAATGTTGAAAGCGTTCCCCATGAAAGCATGGTTCTGCTAATTCCCAACAAATAAGTGCAAGCATATACAACATAGAAGACACAATGGTTCAAGTTTATTAAGGGCAAGAAAAGTAAAGTGTGTCATCAAGTTCATGAGAGCATTAATCACTAGTTTTCTCATAACAAGTTTAATTTGGAAGGTAAACAAAAGCATGAATATACTTGAAATATCATAAGCTAGTAGGTAGGTATGGTGGACTCTTTGGAATAACTTGGTTTAGGGAGTTGGATGCATGAGTGGAACTCATACTTTGTTATGGAGGCTAGCAAAAGACTGGGATCGACAAACTAAGAGAGCAATAATGGCCATAATCATGCAGAGCGACAAAACATCATTGATCAAAGCATAAAGTGATACTACAAGTTGAAAACTAAAGGTGTTGGAAGTATGCCCTAGAGTCAAATAGTAGTAAGGACTATTATCATATTTCATATAGTTTATGATTAAGTTTTATATCATGCTATAACTGTATTGAGTGGAAACATCAATACACGTGTGATATACAAACAAACCAGGGGTTCCTAGTGAAACTCTAGTCACTGGTTCATTGGTCAACAGATGATCATGTTTCCTGATCATGTGACATTTATGCTAGTTGGAAATGAGGTCATCTCATTCTGAGAATGAGATGATGAACCAATACCCAACCTAAACATCGTGATTCGATCATGTCATGAAGTTCAAGTTATGATGATTAGAAATGGATCCTCGTAGACTATTCCTTAGACCGTGAGGCTATATCAATCACTGTCTCCCGAGAGTGCTTAGATAGCATCAAACGCCATCTGGTAAAACAGTGGTTATAAAGGTGTGTTCAGGTATTCAGAGGAAACCTTAGAGGCAATATATGCCAAGAGCAGGATTTGTCTGTCCATGTGACCGGAAGATACTCAAGGGCCCACTCGAAGAAGTTATATCCAATAGCTGCGTAGCGTGTGATTAGATCATGGGGATATCACTTGTCGGAACGAGTCAAGTAGCATTATTCAGTAACGAGATTGAACATGACATGGTGATGTCATTGATCAGATCTCGGGCAATGCAAGTATCGAGAGACAAAGGGAATAAGACACGACTGTCCCGGTTCAAAAGACGAAAGATCTTCGTGGAACGCACAGGGGTCACATGGCCATCCAGGTCCCTCTGTTGATCATTCGTGCGGGAGTGTCCCGACCATGTCTGGAGTGTTCCTGAACCGTGGGCTATCACGCTTAAGATCTTGATGATGCTTAGAGAGCATTTATAGGATCGGTAGAATCGCCGAAGAAAAGAAGGGAGAAAACCGGAAGGGTTCCGATAAGTCCGAAGGATGTCCGGAGTGGAGGTGGAAGGTGTTCCATGGCCACGGAGATTACATGATATGTGAATGAATGTTAAATATTGATTTAATCATTTATTCGTAATTATTTAATAAAGAGAAAATCAATTAAAGGTCAAAAAGTCTTAATGGGCCAATTCCGGAGGGAGAGGGCCCATTAGGGGAAAGGAGAGAGGGAGAAGGGGCCAAGGGGGAGGCCGGCTGGGCCTAGCCCCCCCCCCTCGCGGGGCCCACTAGTGGCCGGCGGCCACCTCCTCCCCCCTCCTCTCCTTTAGTCCCACCCCGGGACTTGAGGGGAGGTAGTACCTCCCCTCCCCCTATATAAAGTGGGGTATTTGGCCTAGAAAAATACACCCAATAATCAATAAAGGTCTCCCCACTTTAGGGAAGACCTCCAATTGATATTTTCTCTCTGCCCCTCTCTCTCTCGTGACCGTGGTCCCAAGTCTAGACTGCGCGAGCGAGAGACATCTTCACCGCGGAGCGCCGTCGCGCTGCGGGATTCAGATCCGGGAGCTCTACTTCTGCAACTGTTGCTGGATCGGGGAAGCGGGAGTCATCATCAGGCACCGGATGTGTGTAACTCCCCGCGAGGTGTCGCACTTGAGGCACTCAAGTTGTTGGAGCCAGAAGGAGCGCAAGGACTTCATCACGACTTTGAGGTCGGCTTCGGCTCGTCTACATCAACCATGCTCTCCTGAGCGTTGACAACGCTTTTCGGTCTTCAAGGGTAAGTTCGCGAAAAGCCCCTCCCATTACTGTATTACTAATAGATAGGTCCTGGCAGGTTCAGGGGTTCAGGGGCGTAGAGTAAAATTTATTGTTTTTATGCGCAGAACCCCTACAGTGGTATCGGAGCCAGGTCTATGCGTAGTAATGCTAGTACGGGTAGAACACACGAGATGTAGCGTGTGGGCGATGATCTTTTAGTTGTTACCCTCCCACGTGTACTTGTGTATACCGCAGTAATGCTTGATGAAGCGGCCCCCAACCGACTTTACGCGTTCATTCGGGAGACTGGTCCATGCTTGACATACGGCTTGTGCCGTATAAAGTGGATTAGGGGGGGTGTCTGTCTCTCTCGCATTAGTTGGTATACCATTTGAAACGGAGGGCCCCGAAAGGGGTGTAGTAGAGACAACTACTTGATCAGCGTTGTGCTGAAAGTTCGTAGGTAAGAATGGTCCTTGTGCGAAAGCCCATTCAGCCACGTAAAACATGCAAAGATAAAGTAGAGGCGTCTAACTTTGTTTTGTAGGGCGGCGTTGCTTTGTGATATGTTTGTGGCAAAGGTAAAGTGATTACCTTTTGTTTCATAGTAGTAGATAGTCACGGTAATGACAAACTACCACACCAGAATGACACCGGTACCCTGGTGTCTACGGCGCCGGAACCCTGGCGCCGGAACCCGGTGACGGCGGATGGAGATCACGACATGAAGGACCATATCACATAGCTTTTACATTCAGTGTTATTGTTTGTATGTCTTATTGTGTGCTAGTATTAGATACTCGACGGTAGCCTAATAAGATGATCCCTGTTAAAATTACCAACGATTGTGTTCCCCCTTAGTGTGCACCACCAAGAAAGTTCTTCGGTATGAGGCGATCCAGGGTGACAGGCCTGGGTGTCATACATACCTACGTTCACATACAGTGGGTGTAAGCCATGTTGCACAACAAATACACTAAGGTTGAGTTGGCGAGCCTAGCACGCTAGAGAAACATGGCCTCGGAATGCGAATGGTCGAAAGATCGAGCACGAGTCGCATGAATGATGTGACCAACGTTTAGCGTCCACCCTTGAACCCACATTGATGGCCGTGATGATCGGGGGAGATGTGGCTGATAGGGGTCGTGTTATCACTAGGAACCCTCACTGAGGATAGGTGTTTCTGAGTGGAGTTATTATTAACTCATTTAATTATAAACTTAGTATAAATTCCTCTTGCAATTATAAATGTAGAAAAAATGGTTTTTCCCGAGATTACCTTTCCTATCGATGATTGGTTAAAAGGAGAAAAGCTCAAGTTAGATGGATCCAACTTTTCTGCATGGGTCATACGCCTATTTGATCTCCTTGGGGAGAACAACGTAGCTGACTACATGACCTGCGAGATGTATTTGGAGTCACCCTATACTCATGAGACCCAGGAGCAACGGGATCTGCGTTATCGTCGTCGTGTGATGGCTACATTCATATCAGTGACCATGCGCCTTGAAATGGAGGATGGGCTATGGCCAATAGTGGGGAATCTCAAGCCCCGGGCGGTCATGACACATCTGAGAGCACATTTCGTGGAGCACATGCGCATGTGGGAGTATGAGCTGATGGGGGACTTCCTCTCCATAAAGATGGAGGAGGGCTCCTCACTGGATGAGCACTTATTGCGCCTCTACGATGCGTACATGAGTCTGGCATACTACCTGGACAACTGGTTCTCAAGCTCATTCGCGATGGGAGTTGTGATGCGGTCGCTTCCTCCAAGCTTCCAAGCACAAGTCAGGATCAGCGTTATGAGAGGCGACACGGAAACACTGGATTTCCTTGAGTTCATATCACATTTCAGAAATGTGATAGATGAACACAACGTCGCTGGAGTCGTCAATGACAAAGGTATATATTTGATATACAGTTTTATAAATGTTATAATCTTGCAAACACATTGCAGTGTTAAGTATATCTGATACTTGTTCTGTTTTGGTGAAAACAGGTCCTTCTGCATAGAGGTGCTTGCTGGAGAGGAGGTGACGTTGCGTGTTGATGGCGAGCATGATGATGATGGCCGACGACACTCTCCCTCAACATTTATCACTTAGTTTGTGTTTTAGGATGATTTTTGTAATCAAGAGATTGTGAACTCCTTTAGTGTGTCTCACACTTGGTGAGACTGTTATTCATATCAGTTTGTAACAAATAGTTGTTCTACTTTTATGAATGATTTCTATTCGTGTTCATATCTTGTTTGATTATGTGTGAATTATCCTTGTTGTTTGAAACTAATTGATAATGAATGAACATTTTTAAAACATTAAAATGCCTTGTTTAAAATACCCAACTTAATGATATATTATTTATGAATGAAACCATTGTTTAAATTCAAAGTTATGTGATAATATGTGAAAGTCATTCGATTTCTTGTCACATATAAATCATGCCTAAGTTCGGCGAAATAACTTGAACGCCGTGTATTACTTGAATACAAAGTGTTTGATGAATTGTTAAAAGTTAATACATATCCGATGCATTGTGTTTTAACGAAAATGGTAATTATCATTAAATGATTGTTTAAATGTGTAAAGTAAGTTTACCAAAGGAAACATGAAGATGAAACTATTTGATTTGATCAAAGTGTTTCATCAACAAAAAGGGTATAAGTATAAAAGAGAATCTAATTACTATGATTTGATCAATAGTAATGAAATTCAACTTTATAAGAATGGCATGAAAGAAATTGTGGAATGCAAAGTGTTTTGAAACGTCAAAATGCAAAGCATCGCAATATGATATTAGATATCAAAGGGGGTTGAACAGAAGGCACCAAATAAATCGTTGTAGTGTAGATGTAGAGACCATTAGTTCAAAATAGTTAGCACTCAATTAGAATTAGTGAACCATTTGAATTCGTGAAAGTTTTGGGGTTATTCGATATAACCAAAACAATAGCGAATAAAGTCCTTGTAGAGTATTCATTGGAAACTTTGAATACGAAACCCATAGCTCAAACCAAAAGGAAAGAAAGATTCGTATTGCTTGGATTTTGGTACATTCTTGAGAAAGCTCACTTAAGTGATATTTCTCAATTATGGAGCAAATGGAAAATAGTGTAAAACACGATGAGGATTCAAAACCCTGCATCAGAGTGTTGAGAAGCGCAACGGACAGGATTTCTGAACGATTCTCTTCATAGAAGGAAAGAATCAATGATTTTGATCATTGTGTTTTTCCCTCCACTATTGTTTTTCACTATATGAAGTAGGATTCAAAATGTAAATCCATATCTTGTATGGGAACATTTGTGAATCATTTGTCATGATTCTTAGAATGTGACATACCTACGAACTACAAAGGAAATGATGGTAAACTAGAATTGTGAGAAATCCTAAAAGCAAAATTCCCTTGAGATTAGAAAGCAATTCATTGCTGAATCTCACAAGTAAAAGGGGTTACATGGAATTTTCCCAAATGACTGCAAAGCCATAGTAGGAAAAAGGGGTGAATGACAAAAGCACAATTTGTCAAGTATTGGACAAGTTCAAATGAATTTGATTCAAGTGTGCTGAATGTCTAGTGGATTTAAAACTAGTAAAGTACTAGTATCTCATAATAAATCTCCAAGTTTGATATTTAATCAAAGGATTTTGAAGTTATTCAAAATAGTGAGTGGATATGCAATTTGCATAAAATTGAGTGGGAGCTATGAAAGTCTTCCTGAAACAATATGTGATTGACATATTTTTAAGTGGGAGCAATATAAGACTCGAATTCAAATATGTAGGAACATAGTTTGAGTAAGAGTACTGACTCATACCCAAACATGTTAGGAACATATTTTGAGTGGGATCTTATAGGAGTAATTCTTAAGTATGTTAAGAATGAAAGCGCAAATACTTATAAATAATGATTTATAAGATGTAGAAGTTGATAATAGGTGTATTATAATATTATGTAGCATTCCTTGATTAAGGAGCTAATTAAGGAGTTAATTAAGGAGCTAATCCTTGATAACTCAAATTAGGAATAGTATTAAGTTTAACATCAATGGTTAAAAGAAAGAAAAGGATGATCATCATCCACTATGTTAAGACATAGGTTCTATCTTAGAAAACCATGATGATAACTTAGCATAATATGTGATCCAAATAAGGAACGTTTAAAAGTGATTAAGCTTGAATCATAGAGCGTTGAGCTAAGTTTGTCCGTGGTGTCTAGTAGATAACTATGGACACATTTTTCCAAATCTATAAAGGATAACATATCTTAAAGCATAAAGAGTTATGTTATAAGGGAATATGTTGGAAACTCCTGTAGATACCAATTAAATTCAAGTAGGAAGCGAGGTGAACATAACATCGAAAGCTCCACCGAGTGCACTAGTGTTTCGATGAATACATTTATAATAATAGATAAGGGTACCATATAAAGTGTTGTATAATGTTATGGTGGGGCTAATTCGCTTTTAACGTAGAATGATGTGTCCCAGGGCATAGTGCCCATGAGAAAGCCCTCGAGGTTGATCTAAAGTCACTGTAGGCTCCTGGAATCAGGCCTCGTTCTGCTGCCATAGCAACGATGCATACACAGATGTTGTCATGTGATGATAGAATATTAATGTCAATCAAAGTGACATTAGTAAGTTGCAAAGGATCTGGGACTATAAAGTACAGAACCAAGACTCAACCTCTTCCATGAGCAAGCATGTTCTAGGAACCGGTTATATGGTACCAATAATTAAGAACAAATGCAGCTAGTGTATTTGTACTCTAGTGCAAGTGGGATACTGTTGGAAATATGCCCTAGAGTCAAATAGTAGTAAGGACTATTATCATATTTCATATAGTTTATGATTAAGTTTTATATCATGCTATAACTGTATTGAGTGGAAACATCAATACACGTGTGATATACAAACTAACCAGGGGTTCCTAGTGAAACTCTAGTCACTGGTTCATTGGTCAACAGATGATCATGTTTCCTGATCATGTGACATTTATGCCAGTTGGAAATGAGGTCATCTCATTCTGAGAATGAGATGATGAACCAATACCCAACCTAAACATCGTGATTCGATCATGTCACGAAGTTCAAGTTAGGATGATTAGAAATGGATCCTCGTAGACTATTCCTTAGACCGTGAGGCTATATCAATCACTGTCTCCCGAGAGTGCTTAGATAGCATCAAACGCCATCTAGTAAAATGGTGGTTATAAAGGTGCGTTCAGGTATTCGGAGGAAACCGTAGAGGCAATATATGCCAAGAGCGGGATTTGTCCGTCCATGTGATGGGAAGATACTCAAGGGCCCACTCGGATAAGTTATATCCAATAGTTGCACAACGTGTGATTAGATCACGGGAATATCACTTGTCGGAACGAGTCAAGTAGCATTGTTCAGTAACGAGATTGAACACGACATGGTGATGTCATTGATCAGATCTCGGGCAATGCAAGTATCGAGAGACAAAGGGAATAAGACACGATTGTCCCGGTTCAAACAACGAAAGATCTTCGTGGAACGCACAGGGGTCACATGGCCATCCAGGTCCCTCTGTTGATCATTGGTGCGGGAGTGTCCCGACCATGTCTAGAGTATTCCCGAACCGTGGGGTATCACACTTAAGGGCTTGATGATGCTTAGAGAGCATTTATAGGATTGGTAGAATCACCGAAGAAAAGAAGGGAGAAAACCGGAAGGGTTTCAATAAGTCCGGAGGATGTCTGGAGTGGAGGTGGAAGGTGTTCCATGGCCACGAAGATTAAATGATACGTGAATGAATGTTAAATATTTATTTAATCATTTATTCATAATTATTTAATAAAGAGAAAATCAATTAAAGGTCAAAAAGTCTTAATGGGCCAATTCCGGAGGGAGAGGGCCCATTAGGGTAAAGGAGAGAGGGAGAAGGGGCCAAGGGGGAGGCCGGCTGGGCCTAGCCCCCCCCCCGTGGGGCCCACTAGTGGCCGGCGGACACCTCCTCCCCCCTCCTCTCCTTTAGTCCCACCCCGGGACTTGAGGGGAGGTAGTACCTCCCCTCCCCCTATATAAAGTGGGGTATTTGGCCTAGAAAATACAACCAATAATCAATAAAGGTCTCCCAACTTTTGGGAGGACCTATAATTGATATTTTCTCTCCCCCCCTCTCTCTCTCTCGTGACCGTGGTCCCAAGTCTGGACTGCACGAGCGAGAGACATCTTCACCGCGGAGCGCCGTCGCGCTGCGAGATTCGGATCCGGGAGCTCTACTTTCGCAACTGCTGCTGGATCGGGGAAGCGGGAGTCATCGTCGGGCACCAGACGTGTGTAACTCCCACGAGGTGTCACACTTGAGGCACTCAAGTCGTTGGAGCCAGAAGGAGCGCAAGGACTTCATCACGACCTTGAGGTCGGCTTCGGCTCGTCTACATCAACCACGCTCTCTTGAGCGTTGACAACGCTTTTCGGTCTTCAAGGGTAAGTTCGCGAAAAGCCCCTCCCGTTACTGTATTACTAATAGATAGGTCCTGGCAGCTTCAGGGGTTCAGGGGCGTAGAGTAAAATTTATTGTTTTTATGCGCGGAACCCCTACAGTGGTATCAGAGCCAGGTCTATGCGTAGTAATGCCAGTACGGGTAGAACACACGAGATGTAGCGTGTGGGCGTTGATCTTTTAGTTGTTACCCTCCCACGTGTACTTGCGTATACCGCAGTAATGCTTGATGAAGCGCCCCCCAACCGACTTTACGCGTTCATTCACGAGACTGGTCCACGCTTGACGTACGGCTTGTACCGTATAAAGTGGCTTAGGGAGGTGTCTGTCTCTCTCGCATTAGTTGGTATACCATTTGCAACGGAGGGCCCCGAAAGGGGTGTAGTAGAGACAACTACTTGATCAGCGTTGTGCTGAAAGTTCGTAGGTAAGAATGGTCCTTGTGCGAAAGCCCATTCAGCCACGTAAAACATGCAAAGATAAAGTAGAGGCGTCTAACTTTGTTTTGTAGGGCGGCGTTGCTTTGTGATATGTTTGTGGCAAAGGTAAAGTGATTACCTTTTGTTTCATAGTAGTAGATAGTCACGGAGGTGACGAACTACCACGCCAGAATGACACTGGTACCCTGGTGTCGACGGCGTCGGAACCCTGGCGCCGGAACCAGGTGACGACGGATGGAGATCACGACGTGAAGGACCATATCACATAGCATTTACATTCAATGTTATTGTTTGTATGTCTTATTGTGTGATAGTATTAGATACTCGACGGTAGCCTAATAAGATGATCCCTGTTAAAATAACCAACGATTGTGTTCCCCCTTAGTGTGCACCACCAAGAAAGTTCTTCGGTATGAGGCATGCCGTGATGATCGGGTGTCAGACATATCTACGTTCGCATACAGTGGGTGCAAGCCATGTTGCGCAGCGAAAACACTAAGGTTGAGTTGGCGAGCCTAGCATGTACAGACATGGCCTCGGAACGCGGATGGTCGAAAGATCGAGCACGAGTCGCATGAATGATGTGACCGACGTTTAGCGTCCACCCTTGAACCGACATTGATGGCCGTGATGACCGGGGGAGATGTGGCTGACAGGGGTCGTGTTATCACTAGGAACCCTCTTTGGGGATATGTGTTTCTGAGTGGAGTTATTATTAACTCATTTAATTATAAACTTCGTCTAAATTCCTTTTGCAATTATAAATGTAGATGGCTCACCGTGAAGCTTACTTTGAGATTAAGGATTGGGTAAAGGGTGAGAAACTTAGACTTGATGGATCCAACTTCCCTAGTTGTCTTGTGCGCCTAGATGATCTCCTTACTAGGAATCATGTGGTAGACTACATATGCCGCACGATGGATTTGACTGAGCCAGACTACTATGAGACCCCACAAGAGCTGGCAGACCGCTACTATCGCCAAGAGATGTCCACTTACATTTAGATAATAATGCATTACGGGATGGTGGATGAACTACATCTGCTCATGGATGATCTTGACCCATACTCGATGGTGGATCAGCTGAGAGCAGAGTTCATAGGCCATGTGCGCATGTGGAAGCACGAGTTGCTTGGAGAGTTTCTTTCCATATAGATGGAGGAGCATACATGTCTGAAGAGTCACTTGGAGCGCATGTTTGATGCACACACGAGACTGGTTCACTTCGTGGATTACTGGATGGCTGATCCATTTGCGATAGACATACTGCTTCGGTCATTGCCTCCCAGCTACAAAGGACATGTCCGGAGTAGCATCATGAGTGGTGATACGGAAGCATTGGACTTCCATGAGTTCATATTACGTTTCCAGAACGTAAAGGTTGAACCAATCGCCGGAGAGGTCATCGATGACCAAGGTATATATTTGATATACAGTTTTATAAATGTTATAATCTTGCAAACACATTGCAGTGTTAAGTATATCTGATACTTGTTCTGTTTTACTGAAAACAGGTCCTTTTGCATAGAGGTGCTTGCTGGAGAGGAGGTGACATTGCGTGTTGATGGCGAGCATGATGATGATGGCCGATGACACACTCCCTCAACATTTATCATTTAGTTTGTGTTTTAGGATGATTAATGTAATCGAGAGATTTGAACTTCTTTAGTGTGTCTCACACTTCGTGAGACGGTTATTCATATCAGTTTGTAACAAACAGTTGTTCCAATTTTATGAATGATTTCTATTCGTGTTCATATCTTGTTTGATTATTGGTGAATTATCCTTATTGTTTGAAACTAATTGATAATGTATGAACATTTGTAAAATATTAAAATGCCTTGTTTAAAATACCCAACTTAATGATATGTTCATTGGTGAATGAAACCATTGTTTGAATTCAAAGTTATAATGATAATATGTGAAAGTCATTTGATTTCTTATCACATATAAATCATGCCTAAGTTTGGCAAAATAACTTGAACACCGTGTATTACTTGAATACAAAGTGTTTAATGAATTGTTAAAAGTTAATACATATCCGATGTGTTGGGTTTTAACAAAAATGGTAATTATCATTAAATGATTGTTTAAATGTGCAAAGTAAGTTTACCAAAGGAAACATGAATATGAAACTATTTGATTTGATCAAAGTGTTTCATCAACAAAGGGTATAAATATAAAAGAGAATCCAATTGCTATGATTTGATCAATAGTAATGAAGTTCGACTTTATAAGAATGGCATAAAATAAATTGTGGAATGCAAAGTGTTTTGAAATGTCAAAATGCAAAGCATCACAATGTGATATTAGATATCAAAAAGGGGTTGAATATAAGGCACCAAATAAATCGTTGTAGAGTATATGTAGAGACCATTAGTTAGAAATAATTAGCACTCAATTAGAATTAGTAAACCATTTGAATTCGTGAAAGTTTTGGGGTTATTTGATATAACCAAAACAATAGCGAATAAGTCCTTGTAGCGTATTCATTGGAAACTCTGAATACGAAATCCATAGCTAAACCAAAAGGAAAGCAAAACTTGTATTGCTTGGATTTTGGTGCATTCTTGAGAAAGCTCACCTCTAGTGATGTTTATCAATTATGAGCAAATGGAAATTAGTGCAAAACATGATGAGGATTCAAAACCCTGCATCAGAGTGTTGAGAAGCGCAACAGATAGCATTCCTGAATGATTCTCTTCATAGAAGGAAAGAATCAATGATTTTGATCATTGTGTTTTTCCCTCCACTATTGTTTTTCACTACATGAAGTAGGATTCAAAATGTAAATCCGTATCTTGTATGGAGACATTTGTGAATCACTTGTCATGATTTTTAGAATATGAAATACCTACGAACTACTAATGAAATGATGGTAAACTAAAATTATGAGAAATCCTAGAAGCAAACTTCCCTTGAGATTAGAAAGCAATTCATTGCTGAATCTCACAAGTAAACGGGGTTACTTGGAATTTTCCCAGATGACTGCAAAGCCATAGTAGGAAAAGGGGGTGAATGACAAAAGCACAATTTGTCAGGTATTGGATGAATTCAAATGAATTTGATTCAAGTATGCTAAATGTCTAGTGGATTTAGAACTAGTAAAGTACTTGTATCTCATAGTAAATCTCCAAGTTTGATATTTGATCAAAGGATTTTGAAGTTATTCAAAATAGTAAAGGAGATATGTAATTTGCATAAAATTGAGTGGGAGCTAAGAAAGTCTTCCTAAAACAATATGTGATTGACAATGTAAGGCTCAAATTCAAATATGTAGGAACATATTTTGAGTGGGAGCTTATAGGAGTAATTCTTAAGAATGTTAAGAATGAAATGCACAAATACTTATGAATAATGATTCATAAGATGTAGAAGTTGATAATATGTGTATTATAATATTATGTAGTATTCCTTAAGGGATTCTGAAAGGGGTTTCAGAATATAAGTTAATTAAGGAACTGGTCCTTAATAACTCAAATTAGTATTAAGTTTAACATAAATGGTTGAAAGAAAGAAAAGGATGATCGTCATCCACTATGTTGAGACATAGGTTCTATCTTAGAAACCATGATGATAACTTAGCATAATATGTAATCCGATTAAGGAACGTTTGAAAGTGATTAAGTCCGAATCACAGAACGTTTGAGATAAGTTTGTCCACAGTGTCTAGTAGAGAACTGTGGATATATTTTCCAAATCCATAAAGGATAACATATCTTAAATCATAAAGAGTTATGTTATAAGGGAATATGTTGGAAACTCCTCTAGATACCAATTAAGGTCAAGTAGGAAGCGAGGTGAACAAAACATCGAAAGTTGCACAGAGTGCACGGGAGTTTCGATGAATACATTTATAATAATAGATAAGAGTACCATCTAAAGTGTTGTATAATGTTATGGCGGGGCTAGTTCGCTTTTAACGTAGAATGATGTGGCCCAGGGCACAGTGCCCATGAGAAAGCCCTCGAGGTTGATCTAACGTCACTGTAGGCTCCTTGAATCAGGCCTCGTTCTGCTGCCATGGCGACGATGCATACACATAGATGCTATCATGTGATGATAGAGTATTAATGTCAATCAAGGTGACATTAGTAAGTTGCAAAGGATTTGGGACTGTAAAGCACAGATCCAAGACTCAACCTCTTCCATGAGCAAGCATGTTTAGGGTACCGGGTATATGGTGCCAATGATTGAGAACAAATGCAGCTAGTGTATTTGTACTCTAGTGCAAGTGGGAGACTGTTGTAAATATGCCCTAGAGACAAATAGTAGTAAGGACTATTATCATATTTCATATAGTTTATGATTAAGTTTTATATCATGCTATAACTGTATTGAGTGGAAACATCAATACACGTGTGATATACAAACAACCAGGGGTTCCCAGTGAAACTCTAGTCACTGGTTCATTGGTCAACAGATGATCATGTTTCCTGATCATGTGGCATTTATGCCAGTTGGAAATGAGGTCATCTTATTCGGAGAATGAGATGATGAACCAATACACAACCTAAACATCGTGACCCGATCATGTCACGAAGTTCAAGTTACGATGATTAGAAATGGATCCTCGTAGACTATTCCTTAGACCGTCAGGCTATATCAATCACTGTCTCCCGAGAGTGCTTAGATAGCATCAAACGCCATCTGGTAAAACGGTGGTTATAAAGGTGTGTTCAGGTATTCGGAGGAAACCGTAGAGGCAATATATGTCAAGAGCAGGATTTGTCCGTCCATGTGACGGGAAGATACTCAAGGGCCCACTCGGAGAAGTTATATCCAATAGCTGCGCCAGCGTGTGATTAGATCACGGGGATACCACTTGTCGGGACGAGTTAAGTAGCATTGTTCAGTAACGAGATTGAATCCGACATGGTGATGTCATTGATCAGATCTGGGGCAATGCAAGTATCGAATGACAAAGGGAATAAGACACGACTGTCCCGGTTCAAACGACAAAAGATCTTCGTGGAACGCACATGGGTCACATGGCCATCCAGGTCCCTCTGTCGATCATTGGTGCGGGAGTGTCCCGACCATGTCTGGAGTGTTCCCGAACCGTAGGGTATCACGCTTAAGGGCTTGATGATGCTTAGAGAGTGTTTATGGGATCGGTAGAATCGCCGAAGAAAAGAAGGGAGAAAATCGGAAGGGTTTCAGTAAGTCCGAAGGATGTCCGGAGTGGAGGTGGAAGGTGTTCCATGGCCACGGAGATTAGATAATGTGTGAATGAATGTTAAATATTGATTTAATCATTTATTCATAATTATTTAATAAAGAGAAAATCAATTAAAAGGTCAAAAGGCTTAATGGGCCAATTTCCGGAGGGAGAGGGCCCATTAGGGAAAGGAGAGAGGGAGAGGGACCAAGGGGGCTGGCCGGCTGGGCCTTGCCCCCCGTGGGGCCCACTAGGGGCTGGCCGGCGGCCTCCCCACCCCCTCCTCTCCTTTAGTCCCACCCCGGGACTTGAGGGGAGGTAGTACCTCCCCCCATATAAAGTGGAGTATTTGGCCTAGAAAATACAACCAATAATCAATAAAGGTCTCCCCACTTTTGGGAGGACCTCTAATTGATATTTTCTCTCTCCCCCTCTCTCTCTCGTGACCGTGGTCCCAAGTCTGGACTGCGCGAGCGAGAGACATCTTCACCGCGGAGCGCCGTCGCGCTGCGGGATTCAGATCCGGGAGCTCTACTTCCGCAACTGCTACTGGATCGGGGAAGCGAGAGTCATCGTCAGGCACCGGACGTGTGTAACTCCCACGAGGTGTCACACTTGAGGCACTCAAGTCATTGGAGCCAGAAGGAGCGCAAGGACTTCATCACGACCTTGAGGTTGGCTTCGGCTCGTCTACATCAACCACGCTCTCCTGAGCGTTGACAACGCTTTTTGGTCTTCAAGGGTAAGTTCGCGAAAAGCCCCTCCTGTTACTGTATTACTAATAGATAGGTCCTGGCAGCTTTAGGGGTTCAGGGGCGTAGGGTAAAATTTTATTGTTTTCATGCGCGGAACCCCTACAGTGTCATCCACAAACACGCCACCTTGGAGTCTCCTCGCTCGACTAGCCTACCGGGCCAAGACAATCGATAAACTCTTCTCACAGCGACCTGTCCTCCCCATCCTCGCGCAAAGCGACTCGAACGGTTTAGTACCACGCACGGGGACTTCGCAACAACAAAATCTCACGCGGATCAGGAATACACCAAGTAAGAGAGCTGCCTTGGACTCGCCACGCGACTGGCTTTCCGAGCCAGGGGCAGAGACGCGTTAAAAACAATGTATCAGATCCTACGATGGGCACGCGCCCAGAACGGCTAAGTACCACGCTCGAGGACTCGCCTAAACCGACCCTGCTCGCGCCCGGGAAAACAGTTAAGTACAGAGCTCCCCCGGAGTCGCAAGGCGACTGGCCCTACGCGCCATGACAAATCAGCCCCAACCAAAACAAAAACTCAAAGCAAACACACATGCACATAAACGAGTTATACCCCATTAAAGGGCGGACGCGCTCGGGGACTCGCTCAAATAAAAATCAACATATAACATACTTGACCATGCATTGCGAGTCGATTGATTCCTCTTACTTCCATACATATGTATTGTTCATATTACAAAAGTGGCTATTCAGCATAATTTACAAAAGCCTCCTAGGGCAGTGACCTATTTTGCAGGCTTTGATGAAGAAGCACCGCCATCGCCCTTGACCCGGATGATGGCTCCCACGGATTCATCGGGTACGTCCTCCGCGACTTCAACAACGCTGATTGAAAGGGCTGCTTCGACTTTAGGCCGCGATGCTCCGGCTCGGGGTCGCCTGGTGCTACCATCGTCTCCTGGTACGGCAACAAGTCCCCCATCGCCAGCACCCGATCAGCGAATGGAGCAGCCTTGGCGCTTAGCCTCAGAACCTCTGACATCTCCACCGTGCGAGTCGTCAAAGGGTAGCCACTGGTGATGTCGTCGAGGTCGAAGTCGTCGGGGAAATGCGCAAGCCCCAGGCTCAACGCCGTAGTGGCCCCACGCCTGAAGGCTGAACATGCCATCCACTCCACGACGACGGGTGCCTCCTCCAGATAGCGCCACGCTTCAGTCAGCCCCCTAGGAATAACCTCGGTGGGGGACATCCCTTGAAGAACGGTCTGGACGCACAGTGCCGAGGCGGTGGCCGTGTTCACCACCGTAGTCACACATTGCGACGCATTGTAGGTCTGCACCACTGGGTCACTTTGACCTATCAGAGCTGCACATCAGGAACTCAGTGTCATTACAGACCACCCTGCTCGGGGACTCGCCGCATACAAGAGAGAGAAGAAGGGACACTTACCAAGGAGCTTATGGCAGTTCTCTGTCACATGCTTTTCAAGGGCACCAAGGTCACCCTGCAATCCAAGGGTAGCCGAGTCGGCGGCCTTCCATTCCTCCTCCGCCGCAGCGACTGCAGCCTTGGCCCTCTCTTCAGAAGAGACCATCGACGCCTTCGCCTCCTCTAGTTCCTTCACCAGCGAGTCGATCCGCCCCTTCGCTACATCCAGTTCAATAGCCGGGACATACCCCTCCCGAGCCTTGGCAATAGCAGCCGGAAGACCATCTACAAAGAAAGAGCAACACAAGTCAGTCTTGTGTAAGCACCAGCAGCTCAAGCTCACCAACCAGAACAACAACTCACCAGCAGTTTCCTGGAGTCGTCGGTTGGCCTCCTGTGGCACGCGCATGTCACGCTCCAGGCGTTCCTTCGCGGCTTGCCGATCAGTCGATTCCCTCTACAGCCCCTATGAATAGAACAAACATTCAGCGACAGGACGACTATAACTTTAAGTGCCTAGCCGCTGAAATTCAGTGACTAGGCACTCGTGGACTGGACGACTACAATTTTAAGTGCCTGGCCGCTGAAATTCAGAGACTAAACACTCAGGGACTGGACGACTACAACTTTAAGTGCCTAGCCACTGAAATTCAGCGACTAGACACTCGGGGACTGGACGACAACAACTTTAAGTGCCTAGACGCTGAAATTCAACGACTAGACACTCGGGGACTGGCGACTAAAAGAAATTCAGTGCCTGACCGCTAAAATTTAGCGATCAGGCACTCGAGGACTGGACATACCTAAATGGTGGCACCAAGCATGCCATGAAGTTCCTTGGCGTCTGTTGAAGGAACTACAAAGGAAGTGCGTCCGTGACGAGGCCCAACGTCTTCATCAACAATCTCTGGAAACTACGGAGAGTGGTTATGCGCCACGAATGGGAACCCCTTCGCCATCAAGCGCGTAAACGACGCAACCTAGGCATGTGTTCCATATATAGTCATACGTGCTCGTAATGAGAACTTGCACAACATATTTTGTCCTGCCAGCCCATTTGCAGCGGGGCCTCAAGGGAACTACTGGCAATTAAGGTTGTTCTTTTAACACAGCACCGGAGCAAAGCATTAACACTCTGTGAACACATGTGATCCTCACATCAAAGCCATTCCCTCCGGTTATCCCGATTTTTGTCACTTCGAGGCCATTGGTTCTGGACAACAACGTGTGTATACAACTTGCAGATAAGACCATAAACAATACTATCATAATGAATCAATAACATGTTCAGATATGAAATCATGGCACTCGGGCCCTAGTGACAAGCATTAAGCATAACAAGTCGCAACAAAGTCATAAAGCACTAATAAAAGATACTAGGCACCATGCCCTAACAATCTGATGCCATTACATGAACGATCTCATCCAATCCCTACCATCCCCATAGCCTACAACAGGGATACTCACTCATAGATGGGGGAAACATGGATGGTCGATGGAGAAGCGATGGTGATGATGATGGCGATGATCTCCTCCAATTCCCCATCCCGGCAGGGTGCAAAAACGGAGTTTCTAGTGCTGTTTCGTGGAATCTGGTGGTGGCAGCGGAGCGGAACTCCTTCCGAAAAAAAACGTCGAACCCCCCTGAGTTTTTAGGTCAGAAGGCATCTTATAGGCGAAGAGGGAGACCGAGGGGGTGTCTAGGGCGGCCAGACCACCCCCTATCACGGCTAGGCCCAGCCCGCATGGCCAGGTGGTGTGGTTGGGCCCCAGCCCCACTCCGTTTCATATTTCACCTAGTCTTCTGGTGAAATAGGATTTTTGGCCTCTGTCCCGTCCAATTCCGAGAATATTCATTTTCTGACTTTCCTGGAACCAAAAACACCAGAAAACAGGTAGCTGGCACTATGGCTCTTGTTAATAGGTTAGTCCAAGAAATCATATGAAAAGTACTTCAAAGTGTCGACAAAACATAAGAAAGTAGATAAAACCAAGCATGGAACATCAAAAATTATAGATACATTTGCAATGTATCAACATCCCCAAGCTTAACTCCTGCTCGTCCTCGAGTAGGTAAGTGATAAAAAGAAAGAATAATTTTTGAGGTGACATGCACCATCATAAACTTGATCAAAGTATTTGTAAAACATTCAAAGCTGGGCTCATAGTACTTCAATCATAACATGAAAGACAAAGTTCTAGCAATAAGACAAAGAAACTATGTTGCAACATGAAAAGGCACAAACAAAAGATTCATGAATAACAATGCTTTGCAAGACGTTTGTTTGTTTCACATAAAGAAAACATAGCTTAGTAGTATTCAGCTTGTCCCTCATAGAGTAGCGAATATAAATGCATAGGACACCTTAGAAGTTCATAAGAGTGACTAGATACAAATAGTTTAAAACAAGAAATATCAAGGTATGCATCAATCAACAAGTCTTGGGACAATGCACATAGAACTAAGAACGGCCACTATGCTCTCAAAGTAAGTGTATAAAGGTAGAAGGTGGAGACTCAATATAATGGTGGAAGAAAGGCCTTCATAGAAGGAAGTAGGGATTCAAGTCTCATAAAGAGCTTCCAAAAATTATGGTACTTAATAGCTTTCAGCTCTCATTGCCCCTATCATAAGCATCTTGAAGTGATTAAGGTTAAAGTGAACAAACTATGGTGTACATGCTTGACGAAGTATAAGTTAGAAATCTCATGTCCCTTGAATACGAGGGCCGCTCCTCATGCTACTCAAGTTTAGTCACCGGTAGGTTTTTGTCATTGTAAGTACATGTGTATCATAGAGAACCGCCAATGGGTACCCCTTGCCCGATGACACGGAAGAATCCCCATATCAAAATGACAAGGCAAGCAGACAACAAGCATCTCAGCGAACTTCTTATTTACCATGAGAATATGGTGCTTTTTTCTCCCTTTCCTCTTTTCATAATCTCTTTTTTTCTTTTTCTCTTTTTTCTAAATATAGGACTCTTTTTTTATAAGAAGAATGCTTCATAGACAACTCATTATGGTTACGCTGCAGGTTTCCACCATGTCAGCATGGATTAGACCAGCGACCTAGGCGTTTCTCTAACACATATACATAACTCCATGGACTTACAAGCTCCCCTTTCATTTCACACCGACAACATCCATAGACAAAAGAGCATGATATAAACTAGGTACAAAGTACCGGTGCAATGTTGAAAGCGTTCCCCATGACAACATGGTTCTGCTAATTCCCAACAAATAAGTACAAGCATATACAATATATACGACACAATGGTTCAAGTTTATTAAGGGCAAGAAAAGTAAAGTGTGCCATCAAGTTCGTGAGAGCTTTAATCACTAGTTTTCTCATAACAAGTTTAATTTGGAAGGTAAACAAAAGCATGAATATACTTTGAATAGCGTATGCTAGTAGGTAGGTATGGTGGACTCTTTTGGAATAACTTGGTTTAGGGAGTTGGATGCATGAGTGGAACTCATACTTGGTTGTGGAGGCTAGCAAAAGACTGGGAGCGACAAACTAAGAGAGCAATAATGGCCATAATCATGCAGAGCGACAGAACATCATTGATCAAAGCATAAAGTGATACCACAAGTTGAAAACTAAAGGATCATCAAGGCTATGGTGACTTGGGATAGTCATAACATGGTGTGAGCATGTGCCAAGTCAACCCAAATAAAGCATCAAAGGAGAATACCACAATACTATGCTTTAATATGCTAAAACAACGCATGATTCATCGAGGGCACATTAAGCAATCTCAATTGTTTATAACAAGTCATGCTACATCAAAGAATACTAAGTATAAAGCCAAAACAATATCAAGCATGGCATGACAAAGCATATGCCACAGTAAAAAACAAGCTCTCTTTAACACTTAAGCATGAACTTTGCTACTCTTTTCCAAACCAAACCAACCTATTTGAAAACCAATGAATGAAAGAGGAGGTCCAACCAATTTATTCAGCAAACTAAGAAAAGAAAACAAAGCAAACTAAAGACCAAAAACAAAAACGAAAAAAGAAGACGCTCCAAGAACAACACAACTGTGCATGAAACAATAAAAAAATGAAACGTTTGGAAGAAACCAGGGATTTTTATTGATGAAGAAGGGGATGCCTTGGGCATCCCTAAGATTTGACGCTTGTACTTCTTTGATATTTCTTGGGGTGACACGCGTGGCATACCCAAACTTGAGCTTTAGTCCATCCTATCTCATTACTCATTCCTTCCATACACTTGAAATTTTTCCATCATACAAAACTTCACACAATCTTTATTAGCAACATTAGTGCACTCAAGATAATAAGTCTTTAGGTTCAGTTCCAACACTAATAAAAATTCCATTAAAACACAAGCTCCTGTAGCACTTTCCTCAAAAAGCTCAATTCCCCAAAAGAACTCAAAAAGGAACCAACAAAAAGCAAATGCAAATAATGGCAGAAATCTGTCAAAACAGACCATCAGGTAAAGAAGAATTTTTTCAAAGATGTTATGTTGCTCAAATCGAAAAGTGTTGAACTAACGAAAGTTAGATAACAACCTGGGGCCGAAGCACAAAAATTCATGTCTCAAAAGACGTACAGAGATTTTACAAGAATTTTTACGGTGAAGCACATAAATCTGTTTCGGGACAGCAACTTTCCCAACCATTACTTCTCTCTCATTAGAGGTTACTCCTGGCACAAAAAGCAAATAAAAAGGATAAGGAGCGGTTATTACTGAAGTAATAACTTCCAAGACTCATCTAAGACTTTTGGGTTATCTCACAATAAGTACTTTTCTTTAACGCCTTTAAGTTAGGCATAAGAACTAAATGGAAAGAATAGAAATAAACAGAGATAATCATGGTGAAAACATTGATTTGTTCAATGAAATCCTTTTGTTAACAAGGTTGATCAGGTCTTGTTACCAATTTTTTTTCATATGAGACAAAACTTTGTATTCCACTAATAATTATGTTATCTCAACTTTGATAGCAATGGTCCCAATCATAATAGTTTCAAATTTTTCTCTTGGTATGGGACAATATATTTCTCCAACTTGAATGCCCTCGACATGTTCAGTTGAATTTAAACCATAAGTCCTTTCAATCTTCTTGGGGAAATAGACGGTATGTTCCTTGTCATTAATATTAAATGTCACCTTTCCTTGATTACAATTAATAACAGCTCCTGCAGTATTAAGAAAAGGTCTCCCAAGAATAATAGACATATTATCATCTTCAGGCATTTCAAGCACAACAAAATCAGTTAATATCAAGCAATTATGAGCCACTTGAATAGGTACATCCTCACATATACCAACAGGAATAGTGGTAGATTTATCATCCATTTGCAAAGATATATCAGTTTGTATCAGTTTTTCTAGTTGAAGCCTCTTATAGAGAGAGAAAGGCATAACACTAACTCCAGCTCCCAAATCACACAAAGCAGTTCTAACATAAATGTACTTAATAGAGCAAGGGATAGTTGGAATCCCTAGATCTCCAAGTTTCTTTGGAACCTTACCATTAAAGGAATAATTAGCAAGAAAAGTAGATATTTGTTCATTAGGGATCTTCCTTTTATTCGAGACAATATCCTTCATATACTTTGAGTAAGGAGGCAATTTAATAGTGTCAGTCAAAGGAATTTGCAGGAATAAAGGATTCATCCATTCACAAAACTTATTATAGTGTTCATCTTCCTTTGACTTGTATTTCTTATCAGGAAAGGCATAGGTTTTTGGACCCAAGGCTCTCTTTCACTACCATGTTTCTTAGCAACAAAATCTTCTTTAGTGTATGTAGTATTCTTAGTGTGCTTTTCAGGTTCTTCTTCAACTTTTTCTTCATTAGGAGCTTCATTTTTTCATTACCACTTTCAGTTTCAGCATCAGAGATAGATATACTATTAGGATCTATAATAGGTTCAGAGGGTTCTACAATAGTTTTATGTTTCTTTTTTCCTTTTCTTACGAGTAGAACCACTATTTTCAGCTTGTTGAGAATCCTGCTCAATTCTTTTGGGATGCCCCTCAGGATAAAAAGGATCTTGGGTAGCAGCTCCACTTTTAGTTCTAATTTCATAAGCATGTTTTTCTTTAGCAGCATTAACTAGCAAGTCTTTTTTCACTTTAACGAGTTGATTTATTTGAGTTTGAACCATTTGAAAGTGTTTAACAATCATTTTAACTTCATTAGAGGTTCTTTCCACAATATCTTTCAACTCAACAATAGCTCTAGTGTTTTCCATTAGATGATTTTGCACCCTTTTATTAAAATTATCTTCCTTAACAATAGAGATATGAATTCTTCTAAGCATTGATCAGGAGGTTTAGAGTAAGGGATATCACCTTCATCAAAGTGTTGGAGAGAGTGTACCTCAATAGTGGATGAGTAGGGAATAGGCTTACACAATTCTTCTATAGGAGGTAAATTCTTGACATCTGCAGCTTTAATTCCCTTCTCCTTAAGACATTTCTTAGCTTCCTTCATCACTTCATCATTTAATTCAATAACTCCCCTCTTCTTTGATGTTGGAATAGGCACTGGAATAGTTGGTTCAGGTACAATTACTTCAGGTATAGCTTGTTTAGGAGGAGTCCAATCTTCATAATTCTTACTTATTTTAGCCATTAATTCCTCAGCTTCCTTAGGAGTCCTATTCCTGAAAACACAATCAACACAACTATCTAGGTATGTCCTAGATTCTTCCGTTAGTCCATTATAAAATATATCAAGAAGCTCATTCTTAGGTAATGGACTTCCAGCCTATGCATGAATCAAAGCACAAAACCTTGCCCAAGATTCGGGTAATATCTCCTTTTCTCCCTGTTTAAAATCAAAAAGTTCCTGCAAAATAGCATGTCTAGCACTAGGAGGAAAATATTTCAGCAGGAAAGTACTAATCAAGCAATCAGGGCTATCAATAGATCCAGGAGGTAAATTACTAAACCAAGTTTTAGCTTCTCCTTTCAGTGAAAAGGGGAAAATCTTAGCAACAAAGTAAGTACGCATCTTAGTATTATCAAAAAACAAACCACTCATGGTAGAAAGTTCATTCATGTGTGCTATCACACTTTCATTTTAGTCCCACAAAAAGGTTCTTTCTCGACAATAGCTATGTAAGATAGATCAAGAGAGAAATCATAATCTTTAGCTTTAATGTTTATGGGAGAAGCAACAAACTTAGCAATATGAGACAATTTGGGTCTAATAGTACGCCTCTCAAGGAGACTCTTAGCAGCGCTCCTATCATGGGTGTTTTTACATTCTTTAATAAATTCATCAGTCATCTCAACATAACCATCTTCAATATCATAAATCTCACTAGACTCAGGTGAACTAACAAGTGTGGTAGTGTCTTCATTATGAGTTTCAGTATTTCCAGCTATAGTTCTAGCAATCGTAGCATTTAGGAAAGGACCTAATGAACTACTCTTATCAAGCACAGTAGAAGCAGCATCATAAGCATCAGAAGTTTCAGATTCAGCAGTAGTTGCAGTGTGTCTAGCATGTGTATGTGGTGGTGTAACGAACTTACTCATAACAAATGGTGAATCAAGAGCAATAGAGGTGTTCAGAAACGTACCTCTTCTTGTAGTGGATGGTAAAATAGGAACCTTGCCATCACGAGACTTACCCATGATGGATGGATAGCAGCGAACAATAGAGAATCCAAGTGAACTTGATAAATAAAGCTATGCTCCCCGACAACGGTGCTAGAAAATAGTCTTGATGACCCACAAGTATAGGGGGTGTATCGCAATATTTTCGAGGGAAGTGAAACCCAATTTATTGATTCGACACAAAGGGAGACAAAGAATATTTATAAGCCTTAACAACTGAGTTGTCAATTCATGTGCACCTGGAAACAATCTTGCTCACAACAGTTTATCAGTAGCAACAGTTTTGTAGTAGGAATAGTAAAGTAACAACAGAGTAATAGCAATAGTAAAAGTAAAGACAGTAGTGACAATAGCGGTAAATAGTAGGATTCGAGTGCGGTAGGCATAGGGATGGATGGACGGGCGTTGCATGGACAAGACAATTCACATAGCAATCAGAACATAGGGCAATTGCAGATAAATAAGATAAAGCATCCAAGTACTAGATAATCCTAGGCATGTGTTCCATATATAGTCATACATGCTCGCAATGAGAACTTGCACAACATCTTTTGTCCTGCCAGCCCGTTTGCAGCGGGGCCTAAAGGGAACTACTAGCAATTAAGGTGCTCCTTTTAATAGAGCACCGGAGCAAAGCATTAACACTCTGTGAACACATGTGATCCTCACATAAAAGCCATTCCCTCTGGTTATCCCGATTTCTTTCACTTCGGGGCCATTGGTTCTGGACAACAACGTGTGTATACAACTTGCAGATATGACCATAAAAAATACTATCATATTGAATCAATAACATGTTCATATCTGAAATCATGGCACTCGGGCCCTAGTGACAAGCATTAAGCATAACAAGTCGCAACAAAGTCATAAAGCACTAATAAAAGATACTAGGCACCATGCCCTAACAATATGATGTCATTACATGAACGATCTCATCCAATCCCTACCATCCCCATAGCCTACAACGGGGGATTACTCACTCATAGATGGGGGAAACATGGATGGTCGATGGAGAAGCGATGGTGATGATGATGGCGATGATCTCCTCCAATTCCCCGTCCCGGTAGGGTGCCAGGATGGAGTTTCTGGTGCTGTTTCATGGAATCTGGTGGTGGCGGTGGAGCGGAACTCCTTCTAGAAAAAACGTCGAACCCCCCTGAATTTTTAGGTCAGAAGGCATCTTATAGGTGAAGAGGGAGACCGAGGGGGTGTCTGGGGCAGCCAGACCACCCCCTGGCGCAGGCAGGCCCAGCCCGCGCGGCCAGGTGGTGTGGCTGCGCCCCAGCCCCACTCCGTCTCATATTCTGGCTCCGAGAGTCTTCTGGTGAAATAGGATTTCTGGCCTTTGTCCCGTCCAATTCCAAGAATATTCATTTTCTGACTTTCCTGGAACCAAAAACAGCAGAAAACAGGCAAGTGGCACTGTGGCTCTTGTTAATAGGTTAGTCCAAGAAATCATATGAAAAGTACTCCAAAGTGTGGACAAAATATAAGAAAGTAGATAAACCAAGCATGGAACATCAAAAATTATACATACATTTGCAATGTATCAGCGGAATCTTAGCCACCATAGGGCGACCTATCTTCTTGGCACCGGATCTGTGAAATCACCAAGGTCAGCAAAGAAATCATACAAGAAAACATCCAAGAATGGAAAGGAGAACACCAGACTCACTTGGCGACCGGAAGAACACGTAGCCCCGTGCAGATGTGGGCAGACTTGTCCAACTCCGGGCCCAGCTTGCACGAGAGCCCCTTCTCAAAGACACTTGCAACCCATGACACCGCGGGCTTTTTCGATGATGAAGCTGCGGTCGCAGGAATCTCCGGCCCGGACGACGCGGTCGTCCCTGCCGGCTGTGGCGACCTTGATGCCACGGTTTCAGTGGCACCCGGCTCCAATGCAGTCGGGACCGTTGGCATGATCGCCGCAAGAGGAACCTCCATGTCCACCACCGCATCCGCAACTTCCGGTCCCATCATTGAAGTCATGTCCTCTAGGGTCTCGGGCGAGGTCTTGGTCACATCATCATCGGACTCGTCGTCCGACCCAAATGCCACCACCGACCTGGGCGACGACACCGGCTTCGGAGCTGGCTTCTTCGCGGGTGATTTCAGCTTGCGCGCGGGCTTCGCTGGCGTAGCCATTTGCCGTGAACTATGCTCCTGCAAGATTTCATCGTCTTCATCGCGTTCTTCAAGAGTACGACTCGCCTCGATCTCGGGTTGTTTCTGCATGCGAGTCTTGCGGGCCGTGGGCGCTGGGGGAGGAACCTCCCTCTCTTCTCCTTCACTCTCGGAGGATTCCCATTCGGTCCCCTCCTTGAGTTCTTTGGGAACCTCTTCGTCGAGTGGGGGAAGCCAGTCTTCGAGGACCTGAAACAACTGAGAATGGGCAAGAAAGAGTGGTTCGCTTAGGGTCCATAAGTGAACATTACAAGCCGCGGTTGCAAATTTCCCCGTGAAAGTCATGATTGAAGACGAAGGTAACGAAATCGGCTTACCTTAGGAGCCTCGTTTGTTGGGGATATACTTTCCGGGTATCCTCACAGTTCCTCCCTGACCAGGGTGGCCCACTTCGGGTTAGAGCTTTGCTTCATGGGCGGCCTAGTCAGGAAGAAGAGACGGAGTTCAGTCCAGCTACGGGAAGGCCCAGAAGACTTACCGACTTAGGCCCATAGTGTTACTTGTAGTTCAAGATGTACTCTGTAACCGACTCTTAGTCGTAGCTGGATAGATCTCTCCTGTAAACCCTAGGACGGATATCTATATAAGCCGTCCTAGGGAGAGCCTTTAGGGCACCCTCAATAGTCTACAATCTCAACTCGCACAGTCGAACCCTTGTAACCCATATTCCGGCTCTGCCGTATTACTAGATTGCTAGCAGGAGTAGGATCCGTCCAAAGCCGGCGGATTCGAACCTGGGTAAATTTGTGTGCTCACTGTCCCGGAACACCGTACGTATCACACCCCTCTCTTCCGCACGCCTCGAGGAACCCCTCATGGCATACTTGTCATCAATCCGACGACAGTTGGCGCCCACCGTGGGGCAAGTGAGCTTCGGATCTGCGTTCCGAGCGGAATCTGCAAGAATTGGAATCGGTGAGACTATCACCGCTGGTCGCATCCTCTACGCCAGCGACGTCCCTCTCATCGTTCTCGACGAGACCTGGATTCCGGCTAGGGAGGCTGTGACTGCCTACACAATCATGTCTTTTGGCGAGATCGATGTTTACATCATTTTTGCTGAACCTGCCCCACCTACCCTAGCGGTGATGATAGAGGCAGAAGAATCTTCTAGGTCACCTTTGTCCGAAGAGGCGGCAGAGTTCCGGATCTCAAAAAACCCTAATCCCACCCAGAACACACCAATTGTGGAGATAGTGGAGAAATCCGAGCCTGAAGAAGACCTAGCGGCCCAAGTCGAATCAGGAGTGGATCTCCTTGTCGAGACCGAATCCCAGATCGACCCTCCTGCCGAAGTCGAAATCCAGGAGGAGCATAGCAACGACACTGATTCCGGCTCTGATGATGCCGAGACAGACATGCCATTCCTAAGGTACACGCTGCGGCGTATGATAATGTAAAACTCAGGCATAGACGCAATTCTCGAGACCATCAAAAGTTTCGACGAAGCTGATCGCAAGAGCCACAGGTACCTCAGGAGGAACGCAATGCACTTTGTCGGATCCGTGGGATTCGGATCCGGCTCTGTCGATGCTGGAGACAACACCGACTTTGTGCTGGAGGCAATTGGAACAAACGCCGACGTACCCGCATCCTCGGATGAATCGATGACATCAGCAGATTTCCAAAAGTTCTCCGCGGAATATGAAGAGGAGTATAACTCCAAAGCTGCAGAGGAAGGAGAAGCCATGGATGAAGGATCCGGGGAACACTCTCCCAAAGCACAAGATGACATGGAAGTCAGAGATAATCCCGAAGTCCAGATGTCCGAAAGTACCGATCAGAGCTTGACTCTAGGAAACAGACCCAAAGCCGTCTTTGCTACCGGCGCTGCCAAGAAGGCAAAGAAGAAGAACAAGACCCCGACAAAAGACCCTTTGGCAGAGGAGGTGATTGCCGAGGAATATGAGGAAGACTCGGATGGAGCACTTATCCCAGAAGAGCCGAAAAAAGAAGAATCGGTGGATGGACACGTGATCACTGAAGGTGCGCGTAAACTCATCGATGTTGCATTAACCACACCTATCCCTACAGCTGCAGAACTTACTGCTGAAGAGCTGGACGAAAGGGCCCAAGCCCTAGAAGCGCGTCATCAACAACTCCTGGATGAAGCCAAAAACATCGAGGAGGAAAAGAATGCATGGCAACTAAGGATTACATGTCTCAGTTGCATCAAAAGACACGGAAACGTTACACACGTGACTGTAAATTTCCGGAAGTGAACAGGGTCCTCTTTGAAGGAGATCCAGGGATGCCTCATCTCGATAGCAAAGGAGATCCGGTGTACCCAACACTGGTACAGAACACTATCGCAGATCGAGATATCCTGTCAAATAATCCAGGCCCAGAACAGGTTCGATTGGGCATCAAGCTACTCACCAAGGGTCTGGAGCAACAGATGGCCGCGAAATCTGGAAGTGGAAAACTGGTCTCCAAATCCGACCAATGTCACATGGACTCAGCCTGGAATGATATAAGGCCCCAGTGTGTTCCGAAACAGCATCACCGTTCCGACCAACGGGAAGACAACTACTCCAGAACCAGATCATCAGGACAACATCACAGATCTACGCATGACTGGAGCAACGTCGCTCCAGCGGCCGAGCAAGAGGCCATTGCTGCACTGTATCCGAAGAACCCTCCTCGATGAGAGTCGAACGATTGAAGGGGAGAAGATAAAGAGAAACGTCAGGAGGAGGATCGTCAAAAAATGCCACCTCCTAGACATGCAAGCCGTCCGGCTGAGCCTCATCATAGTGGGAACGACGGACGAAGGAACGACGGAAACCATGCTGGGACAAGCCGGCCGGGGGCTCGTCATAGTGAAGACCATCCCCGGAACTGGAATAATGATGCTCCGGACGGAGGCCGGTGAACAGCCGGAAACAATCCAGCTGCCCCACCCTCTCCACCAAGTAGTCATCACAACGGCTCTCAAGGGGGACAAGGAGGACGACATGGCGGAGGAGGTGGTGGCAGAAGCCGAAGTCCGGCTCCAAGGTACCACAGCCACAGCCAACATTCGGGACGATCTCTATCCCCGAACGACGCAAGGCACATGATCAATTCCAACATAGAGGCGCGGCGCTACGAAAACGATGATATCTACATGGGCCCAAACTAATTTGGACGACGCATCAGAGCTACAAGATTGCCGAAAGGATTTGCTATCTCAAGACATATCCAAGCCTACGACGGCATTGCTCGGCCAGATACCTGGCTACAGGATTTTTTCCAAGCTTGCTGCATCGCCAAAGGCGGAAATAGCCTGGTCGCAACCCGATATCTCCCACTTATGTTGCGGAAGACGGCACGATCATGGCTTAATGAACTTCCGGAGAACACCAGCCACAACTGGTATGACATGCAAAGTGCGTTCTTTCGGAATTTCGAAGGCACATACCGGAGGCCCTGTACGGTCGGAGAACTACAACGTTGCACCCAGAAAGCTGGAGAAACTTGCCGGGATTATCTCGGACGATGGATCGACACCAAGAACTCCTGTGAAGGAGTAAATAATCAAACTGCGATAGAAGCTTTCATTGCAGGTCTCCCAATTGGTCTACTGCACCATCGCTTGAAGTGTGACAAAGTCACTGATTTGGGAGAGATGATAGAAACAACGAGCAAGTATGCTGATGCCGACGACGATGCAGAGGGATTACTCAATGCCCTAGCTGTGCCACAGTCAACAAAACAACCAAAGCAACAAGCTCAGAAGCGCAAAAATACCTCGGAAGAAAAACCCAACGCAGAAACGGCAGTGGTCACTGCTACTTTCGGGTCTGGAGGACAAGGAGGACGCGGCGGAGGCCACGGGCGTGGTCGTGGGACTTCAAGAGTCCAAGGTAGAGGATACCAGCAACCAGGCAAAACCTACTCTTGGGCCGACATTGCCAAAAACCCATGTGTGCATTACTTAGACGCCAATGGGGGCTCGTCCCACACCAACGCCGAATGTCGGTTCAATGACGACATCAAAAGAGATGACACCGCGGGCTACAAAGCTAAGCGGAAGAAGGGAAAAAAGAATCCCGAAAAAGATAAAGAGACTAAGGAAGATTCCGACATGGAGGAAGCTGAAGCTTCAAATCCCAAGCCGGAAGGGAAGAAAAATTTTCCAACCAAGAAAGACACTTATGTCACCTTTCTCGGATCTCAACCAACAAAGGTTAAGAAGGCAGTTCTACATGAGCTCAATGCCACAATTCCGGCTGTCCCCTAATTCTTGGACTGGTCGGAAGTGGCAATCACATTTGACCGCGCTGATCATCCGCCTAAGTTGCACAGGCGAGGTAAATACGCCTTAATCGTCAATCCACTTATTGACGGTTATAGGTTTCTGTAAGACCCTCATGGACGGCGGTAGCAATATCAATATTCTCTATGTCGAAACGCTATGTCGGATGAAGATCTCAGAGACCTAGCTGAACCATAGCTCTGTGATTTTTCACGGAGTTGTCCCAGGAAGACAAGCTAATTCCCTGGGGGAGATTACTTTGGATGTTACCTTTGGAACTCCAAAGAATTACCGGACGGAGGCCCTTTCCTTCGAAGTGGTCCCGTTCAAGAGCGCATACCATGCTATATTCGGACGTCCGGCTTACTAGGCTTTTATGGCTCGTCCGTGTTACATTTACAATATGATGAAAATTCCAGGTCCCAACGGCGTAATCACTCTCAGGGGAGACCCGAAGAAAGCGCGAGAGTGCGAGGATAGAAATGTCGCCTTTGCTGAAGCCATGCTGCACGCCCAGGAGTACCAGGAGATCAAGAAGAGCATAGATCCGTCCGAGATGCCCGCAACAAAGAAGGAGGTGACAAAGCCAAATCTAGAGTTCAAGGCATCAGAAGAGACGAAGAAGACGCCGTTGAAGGATGATGACCCCTCCAAGGTGACCCAGATAGGCGTAGGCCTAGGTAGCGCATAGGAAAGCGCGCTCGTCAAATTCCTCCAAACAAATCAAGATATCTTCGCATGGCAGCCATCTGACATGACCGGAGTACCTAGGGAACTTGGCGAGCACTCTTTAAATGTAAACCCAAATGCTAAACCCGTCAAACAGTCCTGACGATGTTTCGGCGATGAAAAGCGTAAGGCAATAGCTAAGGAACTAGCACGACTCGAGTTAGCCGGATTCATAGAAGAGGTCATCCACACTGAGTGGTCGGCCAATCCTATAATGGTCCCTAAAAAGGACACCACTGATTTAAGGATGTGTGTTGATTATACTGCCTTGAACAAGGCTTGTCCAAAAGATCCGTTCGCTCTACCTAGGATTGATCAAGTTATCGATTCTACGGCAGGCTCGGAACTCCTCTGTTTTCTCGCCGCATATTCCGGTTATCACCAAATCCGGATGAAGGAATCTGACAAAGTCAAAACTTCATTCATAACCCCCTTCGGAACCTTCTGTTTTGTTACGATGCCCTTTGGGCTGAAGAACGCAGGAGCTACGTACCAGCGCACGATGCAGCATTGCCTCCATGACCAACTCGGACGCAATGTACATGCATACGTGGATGATATTGCGGTGATGTCCAAAAAGAAGGAAACGCTGATTTCCAACTTGGAGGAAACATTCGCCAATCTACGAAAATACAACATCATGCTTAACCGGAAGAAATGTTTCTTTGGAATACTAGCCGGAAAATTGTTAAGCTTCATCATGTCTCGAAGAGGCATAGAGGTGATCCGAGACAAAATCAAGGCTATACTCAATATTTCCAGGCCAACTCGCCTGAAGGACGTACAAAGACTAACTGGTTGCATCGCTGCAGTCAGTCGGTTTGTAAGCCGACTTGGTGAAAGAGCCGCACCACTATACAAACTCCTGAAAAAGACCAATGATTTTGTTTGGACCAACGAAGCTAAAGCTGCACTACAAGACTTGACAAAAGTACTCTCATCTGCTCCTATCCTTGCTGCGCCGGAACCACAAGAACTGATGTTGCTCTATCTTGCTGTGACAAACAAGGTCGTTAGTATCGTCATGGTGGTGGAGAGACCGGAGGAAAATCAGGAACACCTGGTGCAGCGTCCGACTTACTTTGTCAGCGAGGTCCTGACAGAATCAAAACAGCGGTATCCGCATTGTCAAAAGTTGGCTTATGGTGTTTTTCTAGCATCTCGTAAGCTACGACATTATTCTCAGGAGCATCCAATTACCGTGGTGAGCACAGCTCCCATGAGAGATATAATCAACAACAGTGACGTCATAGGACGCATCGCCAAATGGGGCATAGAGCTTTCAGCTTTTGATATTGAGTATAAACCTCGGACAACAATCAAATCCCAAATCCTTGCTGACTTTGTCGCTGATTGGACAGAGTGGAGGGAGAATATGACCCTCCCTAAGTCGGAATATTGGACCCTCTACTTTGATGGGTCTAAGGCTCGAGGAGGCTCGATGGTTGGCGTGGTGCTCAAATCACCCCAAGGAGATAAACTTCTATACGTGTTGCAGATCCACTTCACAACGACAAATAATATTGCCGAGTATGAAGCACTGCTGCATGGAATCCGGATGGCTAAGGATATTGGCATCCGACGTTTGATGTGTTACGGAGATTCGGAGCTTGTTGCTCAACAAGTGTCGGATATTTGTAATGCAAATAAACACATGGCAGCTTATAAAGCTGTCGTGGATGATTTATCTAAATCGTTCGAAGGGTTTGAGGTTCAACACATACCTTGAGCAGAAAACGAGGAATCAGATGCACTATCTCGGATAGGTTCTGCGTGGAAAGAGGTCCCGGATGTCACTTTTTTAGAGCACCTCAAAGTTCCCTCAATAAAGGGAGTAGATGAGGAATATCCGACCAAATCCGACTCACCTCTAATAGCAGTTCTGGCTGTAATTCCCAGCTGGACTCAACCCTACCTTGATTATTTGGTAGATGGCAAATTACCCGAAGACGAGGTTCTGAGCCGGCAGATTATCCGACGAGCGAAAGCCTACACTGTAGTTGAAGGTGAGCTCTATAAGCGGAGTGTTTCTGGGGTTTTTCAGTGCTGCGTATCTCCGGAAGAAGGAGTGGAAATCTTAAGAGAAATCCATGAAGGCGAGTGTGGTCACCACGCAGCAGCCAAATCTTTAGTGGCAAAAGCTTTTAGACACGGATTTTTCTGGCTTACAGCTCAGGCAGATGACGAACGATTAGTCAAGACGTGCAAAGGCTGCCAAAAGTACGCCAAACAAGCTCATGTTCTGGCTGATCAGCTGCGAACAATACCTATAACATGGCCTTTGTCGGTCTGGGGGCTTGATATGGTAGGACCATTTAAACGAGCTCCAAGTAGATTTACTCACCTCTTAGTGATGGTGGATAAGTTCACCAAATGGATCGAGGCTAAACCTGTCACTAGTTGTGATGGAGCGACAACCAAAAGATTTGTCGAGGATGTCATAATCCGGTATGGTTATCCGCATAGCATTATCACGGACAACGGGAGTAACTTCTCTATGGGATTATTGGCTGAATTCTGCAACAAGCAAAATATCTGGTTTGACATTGCGTCAGTCGCACATCCACAGGCTAACGGACAAGTCGAAAAAGCAAATGGTTTAATCCTACAAGGCCTAAAACCGAGACTCGAAGCACCACTACGACGCGCTGCGGGGGCTTGGGTAGAGGAATTACCCTCTGTAGTATGGAGTTTATGAATAACTCCGAACAGGTCAACCGGATACACACCTTTCTTCTTTGTCTATGGTGTAGAAGCAGTTCTTCCTAGTGATTTAATTCATACTTCTCCTAGAGTGGCTGCGTATATTGAAGAGGATGCTAAGATTTCTCGACAAAATGATCTCGACTTAGTCGAAGAAGTTTGCGTCGTTGCTGAAATGAGATCAACAGCCTATCAGCAGAAGTGACGCAAGTATCATAGCCAGAGAGTCCGAAACAGATCTTTTAATAAAGGCGATTTGGTTCTCCGGCTTGTGCAATAAAGAAAGCACAAACTTTCCCCAGTATGGGAAGGGCCCTTTTTAGTTAGTCGAGTATTGCACAATGGTTCGTACTACTTAACTGACATGAGGCTAGTCAAAGAAAGACCCGCTACTAAGAAGAGAAAGAGAGCTAGAGGCAGTACAAATCCGGATGAGTTAGACAGACCATGGAATATTGCTCAGCTACGTCCCTATTATTCTTAGTTTATCCTTCTTTGTAAACATATATATGTGCATGTTCTATGAGAAATAAAATTCTTGGTTACCTCAAGTTTCTTCTGAGAAGTTTTTACCATCTTATTTCCTAATGATCATGTCATAGTCGAAAATCCCAGAATACTTGAAAGTACTTTATGCTCATGTTTGTTCTGGTTTAGATTTCCGATTCTAAAAATGCTACCTTCAGGTATAACCCTAAAGTTTCTAGTCTATACTTTGGTTATTTGTCTGATTGCCGGATGTGGGTATTTTCCGAGTAGTGAATTGTTGGTACTAGAAGCCGGCTTTGTTTCCGAGTTTAAACTGGTTTAGCAATTGAGCTCCGTTGCTTGGCAAAGTTTCCGTGCAGAAGGTTTAGCCGGCTCACGAAAGGGACGAGGCGGAAAGCCAGATGAGCGATAAGTATAGGCGAAAAAATACAAGTGCTTATGTAAACATTTCAGGCACACAAAAATTTAAAGCCAAAAATGCTGAATAGATCAAAAGCTTAGCACTAGCAAAATTATAGTACTGCATATTTTACAGACCCATCATGTTTTTCAGAATAATACAAATGTTTCTAGCAATCTATGATGCAGGAGGAGAGGAAGGAGCTGCCGGCTCGCTGGATAGGTCGCCTTGATATTGTTCCGAGATGTCCACTTCCGATATGGTGTGGTCATCGTCGGAAACTTCTGCTGATTCTTCTGGAGCCGGAGGAGGAGTGTCCACGCGGTTGAAGAACAGAGTTTCGTAGCTGGTTAAATCAGCCACGTGACACCCATATCTGGCGCAGGAGTCCATAATGACTTTGATGTCCTGCTCCTGGCCGTCTTCATCTACCTTGCAGTACCCTCTGGTCACTTGTCATATTTCCATGGTGGCTCATGACCATGGTAAGAGCGTTCTGCGCTGCGGACCGCGCGTAGGACATGTTCCAATCCTAGACAAGTTGAGGCATCTCCTCCGCCTTGTCCCGCACCTGAAAATCCGACATGCTATGCATGTCCGGAATCTTGAGAGCTTCACCAATATCCTCAAGGGATTGGCGGAAGTCATGAAGCAGGTCACCGACTTGGGTAAGTCGGTGGGTGTGGGGTTCGGCGAAGGTGGAATCCGTCAAGTTCAGAGGACCTATACACAAAACAGTTAATAAAATCCAACATTGAAAGAAGTCGAAGAAAATAGACAAATCAGACAGATGGAACATACTGAAGATGACGTCGTCAACTTTGGTCTTCTCTTCCCAAAGACTTCGGAGTTCAGCCCGGAGCGCCTCAGAAAGGTCCTTCTCTCTGCACAACTCATTATTGAGGTCCGAGATTTTCAGATGTTGAGCAGCAATCTTACGATCACGCTCATCAGTAGCCATGGAGGAGGACTCAAGAACTTGAGCTATGCTCTTCTCATGATCCACCTTGAGCTTATCCAGCTCTTGGCGAAGCTATTTGTTCTCCACCACCAAGGTTTTGAGGTTCTCAGCCTCTTCAATCATAGCGCAGGACTATTTTACCAGCGCTATAAGTCAAAAAAGAACAACAGTTCAGTAAAAATTCGACTATGAAAACATGAAAGACAAGATTTGAGTCTCGGAATGATTACCTTCGACCTCATCCTTGGCAACTTTAAGCTCAGCATTCTTAAGTCGGAGAGCTCTGATCTCTCTCCGCTTGTTGCAGACATTTTTCAACAAATCCTGGTTATAGGAATATACTTTCTGTAAGTCAGAATACCCAAAGTCAGAAGTCTACTAAAGACTCGGGCTAATATTTCTACTAATATCAGCACGAGCCTTGGGGGCTACACTAGTTCATTCTTTGGCATCCTAAGGAAGCATAAACCCGGATTATATATCCTACAAGAGTTAGAATTCCGACTTATATATTGTTTGCGAGTAAGTTTGTCCAAACTCGCATTCACTTCAACAACAACCTTCTCAGCGAGAGTCAGAGGAGTCACTAGAGCAGTTGGAAGCTCACCGGACCTTATCCTCTCGTTGCGAAGACGCACTTGTTCAAGAAGGTCAGAGTGCTTGATGTCCTCTGCCTCTTGCGCTTCTTCTTCGGCAGATAGATTTATTTTCTCCAGGAACTGCCTGGCCAGCTGCTGGATCTCTTCTGCAGATTTCTGAGATAGGCCAAACTTGGCAAGTCCCGGATTGCTGAGAAGGTTCTCGACAAAGGTTTCGTCTGAGGGATCATTACCTGAAGAGGGTTCACCCTTATCTATACCTCACTCACTCATGGTGACGTCAGTTTGTGATTCAAGGATCCTAGGCTCCGTTGAAGGAGCCGGATCTTTTATGACAGCTGGAGAAGGAGTGATCACCGGCATTGCGGAAGGTTGAGGGGCAGGAGTCGGAGGAGCCATGGCAGGGGAAGCTATGGTAAGCTTCGTCTGTCGCAGGGGCTTTGAAGAAGTTCCCTTCCCCTTACCCTTGATGAGCTGCTTTGCTCTGAGAATGTAACAGAGTTGAAAACATTACATCTCGGAAGAAAATTTGAGTAAAGTACAAAGGCGGAAGTTGTGTTGAACGTTACCTTTTCACAAGAGGCACCTCCTTTGTGCCAATAGCCACTGTCGGAGCCCTGCGCTTCTTGGGCACAGTTTCTATAAATGGGACCAGCTCTGCCTCCTGAGAAAACTCTGGAGGATATCCTTTGAGTGGAGCAAATTCCGACTCGGGGAGGTCAGCAAGCTGAAAAGAAGAAAACATATCAGTATTGAGATATAATCTAAACAATGAAAGACCTAAAAAGGTTTATTGTTAGAAGCTTACCGGCACCACAGGGTTTTCCGCTGTATGCATATCAAGAGAAACCTCCGGGATCTTCCTCTCGATCCGTTCCCTTATCAGCCATGTAATCTGGCTTATATAACCTTGCGAGGTATAGGCTCTGGGGCTGATGCAGAGGGAATCCTTTTTGGACGACGTGATAGAGTGCATCAGTCGGTCTCCGTGGTACCGAAGGGGTTGGATCCGGCGTGACACCCAACATTGGACCAAGTCGGATCCCTTCAGTCCTTTGTGTTTAATCAGATATTCGATCCGCCTCTTAGCGAGGATCAGATCATCACTGAGAGCCGGAGGGGCCTCGTCCCAAGACGGTTGGGCTATGGAAGCTCCGTCGACGAAAGCCGGCAAAGTAGTGGCTTTGCCGGGAGCCGGAATATCCTTGTGGTAAAAGAAGGTGGCTGGCCATTGTTTGACCGAGTCCCTGGCAAGAATCTTGGGATATGCGCGCTCACGTCTAAGTGAAAAGCTAATTGTACCGGTAATATACGGATTACCGACAGTGATAGAATTTCTCCGGACATGAAAGTAGTACCAGAATAAGGTAAGACTCGGCCTAATGCCGAGAAATCCCTCACACAAAGCCGCATAGGCGCTCATCTCTAGGAGGGAGTTGGGAGGAAGATGGTGGAGTTGGACACTATAGTGAGCTATCACCTTGGAAAAGAATTCCGAGGGAGGAAACGACAAACCTCTATCGAGGTGGGTGTCGAAGTGTACCCGCTCGCCAGCGTGCGGGTTGGGGACAGTCTCCTCGACGCCGCTCCGCTAGTCACTGGCACGGAGGAGACCTTCTGTCTCCACGCCACGAAGCTTATCGTCATTGAGCATGCAGGGGATCCAGACCCCGCGGAAGCTTTCCTTTTCCACCGCCGCCTCCGCCGTCGCTGCCGCCACCCAACCAGAAGATGAAGACGAAGCCATTTCTCCGGTGTGCCGGCGACCTAAGATGGGCGGCGCTGGGAGTTTTTTGGGGAAAGCAGAGGAGCTCTGTGCGCGGGGGAGATTTGGAGGAGAAGAAACGGCAAGGGAACATGTGAAGAAAGGAGGAGGAGAATCCTCACCCCTTATATCCACCTAACCGCGCCAAGATTCGTGCAAATGGTACAGTGTAACTGCCACGCGTCGTGGAATGAACTACGAAGGACCCACGCGATGATTACGTCGCCTCGATCTCCACGTACGCATTGAAACGGCGCCTCGGTTCCGCGAACTGCGGACCCACGAACGGTCGTGCTGACAGGATGTCTGTTAGATGACGTGACTTGACCATGACTGGTGTCAGGTGGCGTTAGAGACCAAGTTCCGGCTTAGTTTGAAATCAAGCTGGAAAATCAGAGTAACCTGTTGATAGGTCCGACTTATTTTTAAGACCCGGATCGTATTTTTTGTTGTGAAGTTTCAGGAACCCGTCAAGATTCTGCAAGCCGAAGATCAAGCTAGATGATCATGAATCCGACTTTGGATCTTGGTGACTTCCGGGGGCTGCTGTTGGGGATATACTTTCCTGGTATTCTCACAGTTCTTCACTGACCAGGGTGGCCCACTTCGGGTTAGAGCTTTGCTTCACGGGCGGCCCAGTCAGGGAGAAGAGACGGAGTTCAGTCCGGCTACGGGAAGGCCCAGAAGACTTACCGACTTAGGCACATAGTGTTACTTGTAGTTCAAGATGTACTCTATAACCGACTCTTAGTTGTAGCCGGATAGATCTCTCCTGTAAACCCTAGGCCAGATATCTATATAAGCCGTCCTAGGGAGAGCCTTTAGGGCACGTTCAATAGTCTACAATCTCAACTCGCACAGGTGAACCCTTGTAACACATATTCTGGCTCTACCGTATTACTGGATTGCTAGCAGGAGTAGGATCCGTACAAAGCCGGTGGATTCGAATCTGGGTAAACTTGTGTGATCACCGTCCAGGAACACCGTACATCTCACACCCCTCTCTTCCACACGCCTCGAGGACCCCCTCATGGCGTACTTGTCATCAATCCGACGACATCGTTCTTCTCAGGCATGTACGGGGCGAGCCCGGCCGATGTGGTGGTAAACTACGTGTCGGTGATCTTCTTCAAGGCGCCCTTGTAGTCCGCAGCATCCCACGACTCCTTGCTGGTCCGGGAAGGATCATTCTTCCCGGTGTATTCATACATCCAGTAGGGCCGGGTCGCCAATGGGACCAAGCGACGCCCGAGCCAGAAGTTGTATAGATTGATCGTCAACAATCCCTTGTCCTTCAACACCTGGATCTGGTTCATCATCTCCGCGACGACCATCCTATAATCGTTAGGGAGCCTGTCCGCTATCAGCCGGCGAGGTTTGCTCCTTTGCGCGACATACTCGGGAAGCGCCACTTCGCCAGAGGGAGTGGTTTCCCTCACGTAGAACCAACTCTTCTTCCACTAGCTCACGGCCTTCTTCGGCAGCAGGAGCTTGAAGAAATTTGCCTTTGGCTTTAGCTGGAATGTGACGCCGCCTACCACCAAGATGGGACCGCCGGATCCGTCGCGACCAATACAGCCGTGGAAGAGCTCGAGCCACAGCGGGAAGTATGGCATGCAGCCGAGGTAGCATTCACAGAAGGCGACGTAGATCACCAGTTACTCGATGTTGTGTGGGCCAAGGTCCGACGGCTTGATCGCGTAGTACGCACAGAATCGCCGGAAGAAGACCGAGGTCAGGAACCCCAAGCCCCTCTCCAATGGCTCGGGAAGCAGATGAATTCACCGGCGCGTGGCTTCGGCTCGGTCTCGGAGGGCGCGGGAATTCGCTAATTCCTCTTGTAGAGGACCCACGCGTCCTCAAACGATTTGAGCTACGCCGTGGTGCACTTGGATTTCCCCCATAGATCTTTTGGAGGCGCCATCGAGGGAGAGACAAGGTCGCTTGGTCCAGGGAATCTGGATCATGAAGAGACAGAGAGAATGAGATGCGCGAAAGTGAGGAGTGCGGGAGAGGATCTATAGGAATTTTCCGTCACTTTCCTTATAAAGAAGTGCTACCCGCCAATCGCTGGGTAGCCGTTACCCGCGGTAATTATGCCGAAGTTACCATTGGATTACCCAACGACTAGTTTGACCGAGATGATGGTCCAACTTCTTCCACTCGACTCGCCTGCAGGTACTCCCTATCCAATTGATAGGGGCAGCGATTCGAGCAAGAATACGTTCACCAAAGCCGTGACTGGAAGCCAGGTGGAAAATTTCCTCCATTCTCGACAGAGTCCATCGCCGATTCGACTGGGCATCCAAATTGGAATCGCCTACTCCGACTACCAAATGAACACCTGCGCTGAATCAATGATGGCCTCGGGGACTATTGATGGGGATATGCCAAATGGGGTATGCCTAGCAGGATGTTCCGATTGGGCCAAAGGCCACGCGAGTGGGCCTGCAGGACGGCGACTAGAACGGGACCGAGAGGAAGGCCTGGCGACAGGAGACTGGAGGCCCAGAAGTGTAGTTGAAGCCTAGTTGGATTAGGGCGAAAGCCTCTGAATCCATAACTTGTTTGGTTGTATACTGTAAACCCTAGCGAGGTACCCCCTATATAAACCTCCCTAGGGTTCCTTGAGTACTCACGTTCCATCATACACCCCCTCTAGAGACTCGCTGCTTAGACACCAAGCTCGCCACCCCTGTAACTCGCTCTCCGCCAATACAATCTAGTAGGAGTAGGTCTTTACCCTCCGGGGGGCCGAACCTGGGTAAACTCATGTGCATCCGCCCCCATTTGGCACCGTAGATGGCCGCCAGCTCTTGCCCCCAATACTATCAATCGCTCCCTGGTAGCGACTGCCATGGCCATTCCCACGACAACGCCTAACCGCTCCACTGGCTACATGCCATTCTTCCTCGTCTATGGAGCAGAGGCAGTCCTGCCAACTGACATCGAGTTCGACGCACCGCACAAACTGCTGCATACTGAGCAGCAAGCCAAGGAAGCACGGGAAGACATCATTGATCTCCTTGAAGAGGCACGAGAGCTAGCCTTGTCTAGGTCCGCTATCTACCAGCAGAGCCTGCGCCGCTACCACGCCAGCTAGATCCGCAACGTCTCGTTCCGCGAAGGCGACCTGGTCTTGAGGCTGGTACAAGACACCAAGGGAATGAATAAGCTAGATCCACCTTGCGAAGGGCCATTTATCATTAGCTGGGCGTTGCGAAGGGCCATTTGTCATACTACCCAATCAACGCTTGTCAGCTGGCAAAGAACAAGATGGACCGCTCCAGCGAAGAAACTGAATGCCCGTGGAATGCGAACTTGCTTTTCCCATTCTACACATGAGTAAAGGGCAAATGTATATTACCTTTATGTAATAAACAAGTTGAGGAGTCTTGACACAGTCTCGGGGACTCCATAATAATTTGGCATTTTCTGCCGCATCACTTGAAGTTTTATGACTTCATTGTTTTTAACCCCGGACCCGACAGTCTCTCTCTAGGACTCGCCGGATGGCCCATACGGCTGTGCATTCTAGAAGGCGAAGTACTATACACGGCTCCAAGAGAGTCCTCTTTGATTCCGCTGCAGACTGCAAGCCGGCTGACAGACACGGCAAGAGCAGAAAACTTGAAGACCCGTACAGGAAAAGTCCTATGGAAAACAAGATGTCTAGACGTTCCGGTTGCGCTTGCTCGCTCGAAGCCGATAGCCAAAATCTAAAGTATTGTGTAGTATGGTAACTAAGCAAACCCTTGCTTCGGGCTAACAGCTGACAAGGGCTTCAATGGCCAATGCTCGCTAAGAAAAGGACTAAGCTATCAGTTTTGCGCAAAATGGCAAAGTTTTCAACCAAACGAACAACTACAGACTATGTTTATCCTACGCATGTCTAACGCGCAAACCACTGTTTGTATTTTTCATCTTTGCATGAGCCAAAGTACCAAAGCCAGAGGCCCGGAGTAGACAAGGAGCTTCGACCTGGCTAGACTCTCCTGCCGGCCAAACCTCAGGGACTACACCCTGTGGGTGCGCTCGCACGCCCCCACACAGTAAACCTGCAACAAGCAACAACATACGCACGACCCCACAGAGTAAACCTACAACAAGCAACATCATAAAGGATCATTAACCCGGCTGGATTATCCAGCCGGCTCGAACCTCGGGGACTACACCCTGTGGGTGCGCTCGAGCGCCCCCGCACAGAAGAAAGCATACAACAAGTGCAACACAAGACAACATCACAAAGGGAGACAAAGCTCCCGACAGAGTTCACTGCAGAATGACGAATCATTCACACAAGTAGACATACAAACAAGTTTCCAACTAGATACAAATACTCCCGGCACCCCGAGGATCAGCCTTGAGTGTCAATGGAAGGGCCAGAGGCATCGGCAGGAGCATGGCTGCTGGAGGCAACATCGGTAGAGGAAGGGCCCGTCGCAGCTGGCGCGTCGGCATGAGCTGAAGCCACCAATGGGTTGTAGTGGTACCCCTCTAAGCTGGCCAGATCGCTGAAGTCTCGGTCCAGCTGGATGAAGCTTCCAATCTTGACACAATAGGAGAGGATGTCAGGAACTTAAGCGCGAAGCTGGTCATAGCTGGTCCCCTGACGAAACCCTCTGGAGAGACTCCGCAGGTCCATGTCGGGGTACCAGGACTTCAGCAGCGCCAGGACCATCTCCGTGCTGCCATGAGCCGCCTAGTCCCGTGCCACGTCCATCAGCTCAGGAGAAGCGAGAAGCTTCTTCGCCAAGGCCTCCATCATAGCCGGTGGACTGGAGTCCGGCCAGACGTACTCGTAGATGTCGAGGGTAGCATCCCGCAGTTGTTTTCCCTCCTCACACGTGATGGCCACCAACTCCTCCGGGTAGAGGTCACGTTCGCCATCTGCCTCGGGGACGCGGGCCAGTGCTTGATCAGTCACCCTAGGATACTGGGATGCACCCGGAAAAGAGATAGCTATCAAAAACTGGCTGCGAAACAAGAGAAGCAAGCTCACTGAAGGAATAACCACATACTGACGACGATCTCGGTGATCTGGCACAGCTCCACCAGCACCTCCTTCTCCTTGGCCTAGGCGGTCTTCAGAACCTCCTCCTGATGGGCATGAAGCTTCTCAAGATTCTTCAGCGCCTCAGTCCGGGTGTTGACGACCTTCTTCGCCTAGCCGACCTTGACCACCATCTGCTGCTGATGTTGTAGCAGCTGGCCGATCTGGGACCGACGAGTATGATTGGACTCATCTAGCTGGGCGACCTCCGCCTTCAGCCTCTCCACCTCCTGGTCACTGTCAGCTAGCAGAGCTGCATGAGGGTACCCAATGGTCAACAAGAAACGCGAAAATCCGCGTAACTGGGAGGACGTGGCAGAGTAAGCAATCTTACGCCCTAGGTCCTGAGAGGTCTTGGCGGCTTCAGAAAAGCTTTCTACAAGGAATGCACGATCAAAAAAGAGAGCAGAGAGATCAACAGCAAAGAAGGGCAACAAAAACAACGGAGGAGATATTTACCTCAACGGATGCCCCCAGCGCCTTGGCCTCGCCAAGCCCTAGCTTCATCACCTCCACCAGGTGACGGGCCTGGACAAAGGCAATGGGCACTGACTCGGAAAGCTGTGCTAAGACGGAGTCGGGCAGCGGCGCAATCGACGCTGTCCGCCAGCCGGTGAGCTGGAGGTCATCGTCGTCACTGGAGGCCACGCGTGATGCCTTCGGAGCCGCAGTGCCGGAGCTGAGGGCCACCTCCTGTTCACCTTCTTCAGCCAGCGGCTGCGTGGGAGCTTCCCTCGCCACCTCCACCGGCTCCTCCACCCGATAGGCGGTAGAGCCTGCCTAGCTTGGGGCCGAAAACACGTTGACGAGCCTGGAGGCGGCAGAGGCCCGGTGAAGGATCAAGGGTGCGACCGGCGCCGCTGTCTCCACCACATCCACCGCGGCCTCAGCCGGCTTGGCAGCGGATGCTGCAGTCTCGGACGGCTTGGTAGCAGCGGCTATAGCCTCAGCTGGCTTGGTAGCAGAGACTGCAGCCGGTGCAGCGGGCCCCTCAGCTCTAGCCGAGGAGGTTCGAACATAGTGGCGATGGTCGTGGAGCCGGCCAAGGGCATCGCCTCACTGTAAGAAAGACAAGAGGAACACAATAAGAAAGGCGCAAGCCAACAACCACGCAAAGAAATGTGAGCAAGGGCACATACCCAGCGACGCTTGGAACGGTAGCCGCGGCCCTCATTCGGTGAACCCTCTTTGAGCCCCCACCGGCTGGGGCGGTGCTGGTCAAGCTAACCCCCTTCCCCCTGGCCCGAGAGGCAGCAACCTCAGCCGGGTCCGCATCGACGTCGTGTGCGGCTGCTCAAGGGCACATGTAGAACATCAAGCCTAAGTCCAAAGAAGAGAAAAACTGACAAAGGCCAAGAATGCATCCTCACCGGCTGGGAACTTGGAGCCCTCGTCGGCCCGGGTGGGGAAGCGTTCTAGCTCCTGCGAAGGGAACTTCGTCGGCTTGAAGTCAGCCGAGAAGGAGGGGAGATCGTGGTCCCCCATGCCGTCCTCCGCTAGCTGTGCCATAAAAAGCTACTCAACAAGGGGGAAATAAGAGGCAGGAAGAGATCCCTTGGGACACGCTCACCCAGAAGAAAGAAGAAAGGAATCTAACCTTCGGCGGCAGCCAACCACGATGGTAGGGCCGACAGGAGAAGGTCCAGTCCTCCTCTAGCGTATCCTTCGAGATGGTGGCGAGTCATTCTCGAAGGGCCCCGAACAGCACCTCTAGCCGAGACACCCACATAGGATCCAGGGCGCCGGACAGGTGGCACATCTTGTGCGACCGCTGCTGCAGCGGAAGCACGCGGTTCATCATCTAGGACAACAGGATGTCCCGAGAGGTGAGACGCTCCTTGTCCACCAACCCCCCCCACGTGGGTGGCCATCCACTTCATGTCGGCATAGGCGCCTAGATTCTGGACCTTCCATGGCTTCCGGGTGGAGGGGACGTTGGCGAACGCTGACACCTTGATGTAGTCCATCTCAGTGTGATTGCGCATGTAGAAGTACGAGCGCTGCCACATCTTGATGGTGTTAGGCATCTCCAACCGCGGAATTGCCGAGGATGGCCACAGATAGATGGCGCGGCAACGGTCTCCGTCACGCGGCTGCCCTTCCCCACCACCTAGACCTTGAAATTGAAGAACTTCAAGAAGTTCGCCGCGTCCGGGCAAACCCCTAGGAAGGATTCGCAGTAGGTCGCATGGTGCGCCAGCTGCGCGATGGCATTGGGCCCCAAGTGGTGGAGTTGGAGGTCGAAGGAGACAAGAAGCTCGAGGACGAACCAGCTCAACGGCAGGCCAAGTCCACAGGCGAAGTGGGCAAGGAAGAGGACGACTTCCCCATGTCGGGGGTTAGGCACCCACTCCCCCTTCGGCGCGACGCGATGCCTCACAAGACGTTGTGACGGGAGGAATTTTCCCCGCCGGTGTTTCTAGACAAGCTCGTTGGTGACGTATGACCCACACCAGCTAGCGGCCTGATCTGGCAGCATCTCAACAGGCGTGGTGGTAGCACTGGAGAACCGAGGTCCCATCATCGCAGAAGGAGGGCAGCGACGCCGGCAACCAATAAACGACGGTGCTAGGAGGCAGCGAGGAGGCAGAGCGCAAAGGGCAGAAGCAGTGGGCATAGGGAGAAGATGAAGTTGGGAAAGAACTCTCCCTAGTGCCCCTATTTATCGAGGCAGGGTAACCGCGCCCCCCGCGCTCCCCTCCGCCACGTGGCAAAGAACCGCTCCACTCCCACCACGACGCTTCAGTTCTAGATCGCGTGTGCTAGAGCAACTCCCACAGAAGACCCGCTTGATGTTTGTCTCCATTGATCTGGTTGCAGTGTCGTGTTCCAGAAGGCTCTGCCGGTGAACTCCATAGTGCGCATATGCCGAGAGATCGCTGTATTGGGTGGGATTCGGTCGTGCGCACCATGTTTTTAATCTGGCCATTTGGGTTCAGAGGGAGCGCTTGAAGCTCTGTTGGCTATTAATATCATGGGGCATGTTCTCGTTACATGGTGCCGATGAAGAATGTCACGAAGACCGAGATCTGAGGACTGACAATGGTGGTTCGAATCCGGGTGGTAATGATGTATTGACTTGGTGACTCGTGACTTGGTGTGGTGGTATGCAAGCGGGGGCGATAGTACAGGTGAAGATCATGGTCCTATCTTTCAGGGTGAAAACCCAGAGTCTGGCCTTAATTGGTTGTGCCTGGCAATGACTTTGTTGAAGGTATTGTTTTGAGAGCGTGGTCTTTCTTTAGGGTGAAAACCTAGATCTTTGATCGGGCAATGACAGTGTTTGTGCACTATTCACTTCTTGGAGGCATCGTTTTTGGAGAAGATAGACTTCTGGTGCTGTCTTGGTGGTGGTAATACTGCTATTTCAATGAATGAGGAACTGTAGTGGGACTTTACTTTTTGTAATTCTTCTTTCTTTTTTGGCTGCGTGCATTTGTATGGCCGCTAGGGCAATGCATTGTTGTAGAGGCTGGGTGTAATTGGTATCTGTTTGCTATGATTGGATTCAAGATGTGCTGAATTCCAAGCAAATGCAAATTTAGAAGGTGCACACTGATGACAATAGGGCTAATATGTTGACCAAGGTGGTGACAAGAGGAAAGCTCGAGGTATGCCGTCGGCTCGCTAGCATGACTATCGGTTGGCAGTGAGACCCTCCATGATGTGGGGAGGGGAGTTTGTTGGGCCATGTCCCTCCACATGGAGGTATGTTGGCAGCCCAACATCAGCCCGTGAAGTCCAACATGTTTCAACCATTGATCGATGTTCGGATCCAACGACTAAGGTGCTCCTTGAGAGGTGAGTAGAAAAGAAAACCCTACCCATGGCTGTGTGTGTGAGTGTAACTCAATCAGAGTGTGAGTTGAGCAAGCAAGCCATCGTGGCTACTGCTGAGAGAGGGTGATAGAACACACAAGAACACCATAACCTAGTGAGAAGAGAGAAAGAAGAAGGAGAGGTGATTTCTGTCCAGGTTTCTGCGATTTGACTAGTCTGTCTTCAAGCTGGTGTTTGGAGGCTCAAAGGTGCTTGGATTGGCTCCAAACTTGGTGAGCTCGTTCCTTGCTTTGAGTACTTCCATCTGGTTAGCTGGTTTGAGATTTGGGTCAGCGTAGCATCAGATTTGGAAGCGGTTTTGTTAGTTCAGACTACTACAGTTTTAGCACATAACAGTTTTGGTAGACAAATAGATTGGATAGGCAAATGGTATCCGATTGAGCTGAAATTCGGCACGTAAGTTGGGAACTCATATGTCTACTTGTCTACCAAGTTTGGTGTTGATTGGATCTGCAGTTTAAGAGCAGTTTGCTGATTATCGAAGGGGACAGAAGCTGAGATACTCTGCTTTGCTGTAATCTTTCTTTCAAGTGGTTGTTGTTGTTGCCGGTTGACAACGTGATGAGTGTGTTGTACATCTCTATATCTTCTAGAGAATACTCTGTATCCTGGTTGCTCATAGTGAAACTCGCGTGGTCCGGTTGGTTTACACCCGTAGTTTTTTCCTCCTCACCTTGAGGAACTTTTTCCACGTAAATCCTTGTGTCACGTGTGCATGTGCTTGTTGTTTTATTTCCGCTGCATATCTGTTGATTGAAGCTATCCTCGGAGTTCACCGTAGGCAGCGAGGGTTGTGTATCTCTTCCCTCCAACAACATAAAACTTGTATCTTGGCACAAATTTATACAACTTTCATAGAATGCCATGTTCTCCCTTTGAACTACATGGTGTAGTTATGGAAATACAAGATACAATTTCCAACTGCCAAGGAGTGTGACCCAGTGCCTTTAGAAATCAAAGTAGTGCATGCGGCTAAAGCAATTGCGGAATGCCAGGAACTTGCAACACTCCATGCGATTTGGCGGCAACCTTCAACAGCTCAACAACGCTAGACGCCAGATGCGTTCCACTTCCACTTGAACCCTCCCGTGGTGACACCCAGGCGCCGCCAGAGAGCCCGCAGATTCTGCCGCCGCCGACCTCCCTCCTCTAGATCCCATCCCTTTGCCGCTGCCACCGGTGTCGGCCGCGGTGGCGGCCGCCCCCCTAGTACCTAAGGTGCTAGGGGTGGCGGCTACGGAGGTCTTCGGATGGGCGGCCGGGGCGGCGCCAACAGAGCGGATAAGAGACGACGATCGAGGCGGCGACCTTGGCCAGGCGACGGTGGGTGCTCCTACAACTTCTTCAGGAAGCAGCATCGCGTCGTGGGCCTAGGGCGTCCGCCTAGGCCCATCGTCTTCCGGGCGGCGCAGATCGAGGGCTTGGGGAGGAGGAGGTGTAGTGGTGGCAGCATTGGAGGCGATCTTGCCAGGACTTCCTCGGCGGCACTGACGTGCGGCCGCCATGGCGGGCGGCGGTTGTATCGGGTCTACCTGGATCCGATCTGGACCTCTGGCTATGGAGGCAGCTGCACGCTGGGTTCTGGCGAGCCGCTTCGGTGGGATGCTGGACTGTCTTCTCCTCTACCTCCGGCTGGTGGCGAGGGGGCTGCTGGCTCGGATTGAATAAAGGGGGTCATCCTATGGTTCATCTCTCACCAAGACGAAGACCCGCTTGATGTTTGTCTCCATTGATCTGGTTGCAGTGTCGTGTTCCGGAAGGCTCTGCCGGTGAACTCCACAGTGCGCATATGCCGAGAGATCGCTGTATCGGGTGGGATTCGGTCATGCGCACCCATGTTTTTAATCTGGCCATTTGGATTCAGAGGGAGCGCTTTGAAGCTCTGTTGGCTGTTAATATCATGGGGCATGTTTTCGTTCCATGGTGCCGACGGAGAATGTCATGAAGACCGAGATCTGATGACTGACAATGGTGGTTCGAATTTGGGTGGTGATGAGGAATTGACTTGGTGACTCGTGACTTGGTGTAGTGGTATGCAAGCGGGGGCGATAGTAGAGGTGAAGATGACGATCCTATCTTTCAGGGTGAAAACCCAGAGTCTGGCCTTAATTGGTTGTCCCTGACAATGGCCTTGTTGAAGGTATTGTTTTGAGAGTGTGGACTTTCTTTAGAGTGAAAACCTAGATCTTTGATCGGGCGATGGCAGTGTTTGTGCACTGTTCACTTCTTGGAGGCGTCGTTTTTGAAGAAGATGGACTTCTGGTGTTGTCTTGGCGGTGGTAGTACTGCTATTTCAATGAACGAGGAACCGTAGCGGGACTTTACTTTTTGTAATTCTTTTTTTTTGCTACGTGCATCCGTATGGCCGCTAGGGTAATGCGTTGTTGCAGAAGTTGGGTGTAATTGGTATCTGTGATATTAATATATGATCCTTTAAAAAAAAAGGCCAGATGCAATTCGAGAAAAAAGAAACACCATCAGGTCCGATCTTCTAATTGCAAGTAGTACAATAGTTATTGCTAGCGCCTCCTCGAAGAACATGAAAATTCATGGCAATGTAGGTCACGATGCTACATGTACCGGATCTTCTGTTCACTTTGGAGACACATGTGAAAACATCACCATTCTTCTGCAGGCCTTAGAAGCACCGACGCCATCCCCTCTCCAAGTTGAAGCTTCAACTCTTCTCCTAGTCTGCAGCCAAAATAGCAGGCCTTCTCTCCGGCTTCATCATGCCACCTTCTTAACAGACATCTCACTGTCGCTAGCGCGACAACGAAGGGGCTCCTTGGTGCTGATGAAGTTAATTGGGAGAGTATAGAATACACGGTGAATTACTTCTAGGTCTCTGAACCCCTCCAGCCGAGAGTGTATCGCGTCTCCAGGGACCTCAACGCCGTTGCTCATATAACCATGCTCATCAGGTTCTAAAACAAAGGTTGACTGAACCTGTCCTCAGTTGCAAGTTGCAACAACTCAGCTTATAGGAATAGCAATGCACACTCTATTAGCTTTGCAAAATGCGATCTGCCTTGGCTATGTGCTGCATGCTGTAATTTGTACATGACCTTAAATGAAATTGGCGCCTCTGGTGCCTCCTCTTGTTCAAAAAATAGGAGCGCGGATTCTAGAAGGGAGAAATTTACGGCAAAAGAATAAACTTAGAATGGTACATAAATTTGCAAAGGTACGACTTTTAGTTTGGATCATGAAAAAAGCAGTTCAAAGGAAACACAATAGGAAGTCAAATAAACATGGAAGCAAGCCAATGTATCATATATCACCACATTTTCATAAAACTAGAGTAATCAAGCCTTAGGTTCGTACATATAAGCACATGAAGTAGATATGCATCCGAAGAAGTGTCATCTCAGCCTCGGCTTATTGTTTTCTTGCACACATAAAACCAAACCCGTGCACCATGTTTTTTATACACACAGGTCACCCATATTACCTACGCTTAACACTAGAATGATTCAGAAAGATGGGAAAATGCATCGCTGTAATACACACACGCAACTTGTTTCTGCCAAAATAATCCGGTTACAGTTTCATCTTCATCTTGGGGATGGACCAAACGTGGACACCAAGGCCGCAACATCACTGGGGCTTACCCTGACGCCGCTGTCCTCGCGGGCTTCCTCCAATGCTAGGCTCTCCTTCAGCTGTGCCACCACATCAGCCATTGTTGGCCTTTGAACAGAAGCATCCGCTGTACACGCCATGGCAGTGTCAACTACTTTCCACATGGAGGTAACCTCGTAGGCACCGCCAAGCCGCACATCGGCTACTGAGTTGATGTTACCAGTGGCCATCTTTTGTTTCACACGCTGAACAATGTGGCCACGGCCAGGCAGTATCGGAAGCTCACCGGTAGCTATTTCCAGTAGGACAATACCAAAGCTGTAAACGTCGCTGCTCTCTGTGAGCCTGCCAGTGTGGTAGTACCTAGAAAATAGAAGATAAACCTCACCTTAATGATCTAAATTTGGATTAAGAGAGTATGGCAATGCCATCTGTTTAGCAGTATGCGTTCTTGCTCTGGTAAAGTTAACTTCTCATTAGAAGCTACATCAAAAGATAAAAACAAAAATAATATGCACAAAGATACATACTCTGGGTCAAAGTACCCAGCTGATCCAGCTGCGTTGGTTGATATGTGAGTCTGTGTTTCGCTGAGGTAGGTTTTAGATAGTCCAAAATCAGCTAATTTCGCTCGCAGATTTTGATCTAACAGAATATTGCTAGTCTTCACATCTCTGTGAATGATTGGAAAGCTGCATCCCTTATGCAGATAATCTAGACCTACGCAAGACAAGTTCAAGATAGCTTCAGTAAAAAGAAAAGCAGACAATCTATAACATATTCGCTTAACTGGACAATTTTTTTATCATATCATACTTACCTCGCGCAGCTTCCAGCACAACTCGTACACGTATTGCCCAATCAAAAGTTTCATCACCATTTTTTCCTTCATAAATGAGCATATATATTAATCGTTAGATCAGTACCATATCTACAACTTCACATGTCAATGTTCATACATTTGTGCAATGTATATTTCTTTGTTTGCAAATTCGAGTCGCTCCTCTGCATCGGAAGTTGAATAATTTAGTTGAAACAAGCATGTTATTTCGTTAGAAAATTGTTAGGAATATACAACTATCTTTTGGAAGACAAGCAATATGCATTTTACACGTAGCATACACCACAAAAGGAATAGATGTAGTTAGCCTCAAACTGGTTTAGATACCAATATCTTAAATCCTCTCATGTTAAAACAATGGATATACATATATACTGCATGGAATTATAATAAACCTACAAAATTGTTATATATTAATGAATACTAAGATTTGAAATGGACAAACCTCTCAGATGATCACAAAGATTGCCTCGAGACATGTACTCATAAACCAATGCTAAATGATCCTTCTCCAAGCAGTAACCAACCAAATAAACTAGATTCTTGTGATGCACCTTTGTCAAGTTATGAACCTATGCAATACGACATAGAGGACTTATATGTCTTATTTTGCATGTGAACTCCATATGTGATAGCAAGTTGCCCAACTTTACTTTGAAATTGCATTTTCTTTTACGAAAGAGAAGTACCTCGGCTAAGAACTCATCAAGCCCATGAGTTGATGATTCAGAGCGCATCTTGACAGCAACCTCACTATTATCCTCTAAACGTCCATAGTACACGAGCCCAAAACCTCCTTGTCCAATAAATAGTTCAAACTAATTAGTGAATTTTTCAAGCTCCTTGTACATGAATTGACGGTTCTCAGTATTTTGCACGTGATCTCCGAGACCTTTTGTACTTCCTAGAGCACTCTGAAACTCACGTGATCTCCAAGAACTTTTGTACTTCCTAGAGCACTCTGAAACTCCGACTCTCTGGGAGGATCATTTGTGGAAACTGGTTGAACAAATATTAGTTATCAGTGAACCTAAATAATCAATGGATTCAGTTAAATGTTATCAAAGGAGAAAAACATACATACTTTTGGACTTTATCTTCCCGCTCCAAATCAAATATGAAAGAACAAGTCCAGCCACTACCACAATGGGAACCACTACTAAAATAGATATTATAGTTGTTTTGTTTCTAGACGGAGTCGGGCTTATTGTTTTGTTGCACATATCTTCACCAGATTCATACCTACAATAATGAAATTACATCAAACAATCGGTTCAGGGTAACTTTGGCATAAAAAATAACCTTGAACAATTAGAATTTCTAAAAGTCATAAAAAATAAGATTACATTTCTAATGCACATTCACAGAAAAGAAAACATCAAGAGGAAAACCCAGACCTGAAAACGAGTGGTACTGCATTCTTTTTACACATGGTATACGGAATTGGGCCATTCAAACTATTTCCGGACAAATCCCTGTACAAAATGACATGTAGTTTAGGCCTAGCAATTATAATTTTTGATTATAACAATTGTGATCAAATTATCCAAGTAGAATTCCTCTCAAAGTAGATCATGTTGGTGTTCTTCACTCATGAATACAGGTCAAAGGGACTCCCCCGTTCATGTCAAATGCCATGTCAGATATTAGTGATAGTCGAACAAGAGCCATAAAAGGAAGGAATGCTGAACTTTTATACACTTCCCCACAATCCACTAATCATATGTCAAGAGAAGGTGTTTTGGAGTGGAGTGGGTCTAAAGAAGCCTATATTTTTTTGGTAAACCGGTATACACCATAGGTATATAATTATCTAATATACTTACAGAAATTGGAGTTGTGTGAGCAATATGAAGTTATCAGATATCGGTCCATTCAAGTTACTGTTGGACAGGTCCCTGCATGTAAATACACATTGCAACATAAGGAAAAGGCTACATTATTTGCACCGTGTAACATGAAAAAAGACGATATAAATATTACTCACACAGATATTATCCTTGTATTCTTATCAGTTACATTGCTACATTTCACGCCATTCCATGTATATTTGGGTGGAAAGCATGGGTCACCCATCCAGTTTTTCTTTATTCCATACTCGTGTTTGATAGCCATCATTGCATTAACTACCATCGCAAAGTAAAAAATAGAGTAGTCAAAATAATATTGCTGGTCACCCTCCTAACAAAGTTGTTTGATCACGGAATGCAAATATTTAGTTTGATAATAGTTCCTAGGAAAATTGCAAAATTCATGCACTTCTACGCACATAAAAAATATACAAGTTTTCAAACAAAGCTCGCAACCTCCTCAATTCTCATATGAAAAGGTGGGATCGACTCTTTAGCGAGACCAAAGCTCTGGGCCGGAGGTAGTATAAGTTAAGATCCAGCTTTAACACGTGTTCTTATGCACTTTGTGAGAATAAAATGTGAACCATGTATTGATTAAGTAGTAGAATTTTATAGCTAACTGTTGTATGTGTCGGCTACAAAACTGGTTATGGATGACATGACCATATTTTTATAGCCAACAACAAGCTATATTATTAAACTTTCTCTTACATTAATAGCCCGAAAGTGGCAGACCTTGTTGCTCTGGACGGGCATGGTTCTTGGTTGTGGTTATACCACCACTGCCTTGAGTACAACGCAAGGCAATGCACTATGCATCATTGGCGGGCACCTTCTATTCTTCCTGACATGCCCTCTAGGAGCTACAACTCCACCAGCACACACACCTTGTTCACAGAAATGCCGACAAGGTAAAGTTACACCCACCTCTCGGAATGTGTTCCAAATGAGATGATTTAGACAGGTTTATTTTGGATTCCATTTGCAGTTTCAATTTGCACTCGGTGCCGACTTCTTATGTGGATTTGTTTGATGAGAACATGGTCAATGTTGAGTAACCATCACTTGGTCCATTCAATGCTTACATGGAGGAGGGTGGTGGTGACAATGAGGAGGAGGAGGTTCGAGAGAATGATGTGGGGGAGATAGTCTAGGAGGTATTCGATGTGGCTATCCTTACCATCCATAAGAGATCTTTTAATTACAACAATGTTGAAGATGTTTGCTTGGTGAAGGAATGGGAGAGTGTTTCTCTCAATGCGGTGAACGACAATGATCAATCCAAGAAGAAGTATTGGCAAATAATTCAGGACAAGTGTCGTCTGGTATGCCATGATGGGGTTCTCTAGGCGTGGAAAGAGAGAGGGTGTGAGATGTGAGGATATCTAGGATGGGGAGCCGACTGTTATGGTTGGATCCTATTCCTGCAATCAATCCACCACAATGGGTTAAGCCGGAGTTACAGAGGGTTTGACTATGGTTCAGATGTGCAAGGTTGTGAATCGTTGTGCCCTAAGGGCTGCCCGTATGCCGGCTTATGTAGTTATCTGACATAGTGCTTATAGGAAGGAACCATATCCCGTTATGGTAAAGATTACAACATAGTCGGTAACTACTATATCTTGTACTCCAAGTCTTCTAGTATCAGGCCCAATGCGGTAAACCTTTTGGGCCTTCTCGTAGCCGTAGGAGACTCCGTCTTTCTCGTTGAATGGGCTGCCCATGAAGCCATAGGCTCTAACCCTGGTGGGCCACCTTTGTCACCGAGGATTAATGCTGGCTATGGGTATACCCGGAAAGTATAAACCCGACAACAAGTTTCATTGTCTCATGACGATACCATCTACCTGCACTATAAGATATCTACAAGGATGATCTGATATGATCAAGGAATGTTGTAGCTACTGGAGTGGATGCTTGGAGCAAGTGATAAATGCACCTCCTAGCATCATCACTATCAATAACTATGTGAGTTTATTTTGTATGTCAATTTATTTCTTGTGATGTTATTGTCTAGTAAAATGCTCACACTTGCACTATTTTAAATGTAGGATAAAATTGCTAGAGGTACAAGGAAATGTTGGCTTCCAAAAAGAAACCATTTGTGCTCTGACATTATTGGAAATTTCTTGAGCATAGTGAGAAATGGAAGTTGAGGGACCAAGAGGATCCACAAAATAAAAGGTGTTTTTCTTAGCTTGGATGATGATGATAGTGATGAGCAAAAGGGAGGAATAAATAAGGGTAAGCCTGATGGAAAGGAAGAAGGACAAGGAGAAGTCAAAGAAGCAAGAGGATGCCACAATCTTGAGGGAGGATTGATGAGATGTTGAAATCAAAGGAGCATTGGTGGCAAAGACCTTGAAAGCAAAGGAATGATGGCGGACAAGAAACACCAAGAAAAGAACGCAAGGTGGTAAGAACTCCGGAAAGGTGAAAAGCGCAAGGCCACCATCGACGAGAGGCTAGTCCTTGTCAAGGAGAAGAAGGTGATGGCAGATATGATTGCTGAGGAGAACATAATGATGATGAATCCAAATTCATGGACAAGGTGATAAGGGAGTGGTGGGCGATGAGAAGAATGGAGATCATGCAAGTGAAATGCAAGCCCTTGGAGGTGGTGCTGGTCGTGGTGATGGCGTGGGTGTTGCTTGAGTTCACCAGGTTGGTTGATGATTGCCCATTATTTTGGTTATGATACATTGCTCCATCCGTTGCACATACTTTTGTTGGATGTTTAAACTATTATCTAGTTAAAGTACTATCGAGTTAAACTATTGCTAAGTAGACCTATTTGGCTAGTTAATTTGCAAACTATTGTCAAATGTCAAGTTAAATGTATTTGCTAGTCCAAGGCTTTTAAGGTACCGCGGGAGCTGGCACATACCATAAAAGGTTTACGGTACTAGTTTATGGGATCTGTCCCGTGCGTGCCCCTGCAATAAAAAGCCTTTTTCCGCTTCCCTTATAGCCCCTTTAAGAGGCAACCTTTTAAAGGATCTGGTAGAGATGCTCTTACGCATGGGTACCCGGATATTTTCGTCGTTGTCACCTCTTTGTTTGGTGGCTGAAGCCCAGGGAAAGGGCACTTGGTCTATCTCCATCCATCAAACCTCTCGTACAATTGAAAACTTGCAATTTGCATGTCTTCAATAGGAGTAGGATAAGGTGATGCTCACACATGGTGGATATGAAATATCTTGAGTTCTCGAATCTTAATGAAGGTTTTCAGTGTGTTCTCTACCTCAAGTTGTGCTAAGGCCATCATGAATCTCATCATGGGCTGAGCTAGGGGAATCCTGCATTGTGTGGTGAGTAGGAGGACATGAATCATATTTTGTTTTCCTATCATCTAGCAAAGTTCTTGTGGAGTTGTGTCCATTTGACCATCCAAAATTATTTCAGCTTGTACTCTTTCGAGGACTTTGTTAGTCTCTGTTGAACTGTGTTGGGCCAATATAGACATACTATTTTGGAATTTGGATAGCTTTGGCTGCACAATGTTGGTATCTTCGGATTTCTAGGACTAAGCTCATTGTTGAATAAATTATTCCTAAATATGCAGATGATATTTTGTTTCACATATCCTATTGATCGAGCAGTGGCTGCTAGAGGTGAAGGCGAAGAACAAGGAAGCGTTGGCGGTTAAGAGCTCTAGCCAGTACACATCCATATATTATTCACCTAGGGCGTGTTTGGTTGTGCCGATGTCCATTTATCGCACCCGGCGGGAAGAAATAAACCCGTTTGGAGTCTTGGGTCGCATGGAATTCTTGCATGACACGGTTCTCAAAGCAGTCCAAAACTTGGTCCGCTGGAAATGATGGGTTCGTAGCATAGAAAAAAAAAATTCTACCGCAAGAACGAACAAAACCCAGATCTAATCTAGATAAAAGCCAAGATCTAATCTATTAGACATGTGCAACGAGATAGATCTGTACTAACCCTTGTAGATCCGAATAGTGTTACGAGATCGGATCTCGTGGTTGATGTAGTCGATCACTTGCCGATCTCAAGTTCTAGTAGACGATCCTTCCGGCGCCGCGTTCCGGCAGCGCTTCCGCAGTCGGTCACACGTGCGGAGTCGAAGCAGACCTTCCTCTCCCCGTTCCAGCGAGCAATGGAGGTAGTAGATCGCTCCACGGAATCCCAGCAGCACGACGGCGTGGTGGTGGTGGTGGAGTAGAGAATTCCGCAGGGCTTCGCCTAAGCCAGAGCAGAGGGAAGGAGGAGGAGAGAAGCGGCTAGGGTTTGAAGTGCAAGGGGGCTAGGGGTTGGCGCCTCCACCCCTCTATTTAAAGGAGGGAGGCGCCATGGGGAGGTGGAGTCCTTGTAGGACTCCCCTCTCCCTTGGCCGGCGGATCTAGGAGGTGGGGGGGAGAGTCCTACGCCCCCACGAATCCTTGTCTTACCCTACATGGATTCCTTGATCCTTTCTTGGTTTTCGAGCAAACTCCAAGAAATCTTCTAGAACCTTCCGGAACATTCCGAAACCTTCTAGAATCCCCATACAAATACTCCGGAACATTTCCTAACGTAGAAAATGATCCCCAATATATGAATCTTATTCTCCGGACAATTCTGGATCTCCTCGTGATGTCCCGGATCCAATCCGAGACTCCGAACAACATTCGGTCTCCAACGCACATTCCATATCTACTTAAAACAACTTCGAACCTTAAGTGTGTCACCCTACGGTTCGTGAATATGCAGACATGATGGAGACACCTCTCCGATTAATAAACATCAGCGGGATCTGGAGATCCATAACGGCTCCCACATACTCAACGATGACTTCGTGATCGATAGAACCATTAACATACGAAACCAATTCCCTTTGTCACGCGATACTCTACTTATCCGAGGTTTGATCGTCGGTATCTCCATACCTAGTTCTACACCCGTTACTGATAAGTACTCTTTACTCGTTCCATGATATGTCATCCCTTGTGACCTAGTCACATGCTTGCAAGCTAACTAGATGACATTCCACCGAGAGGGCCCAGAGCATATCTATCCGTCGTATGGATGGACAAATCCCAATCTTGGTCCATGCGCTTCAACACATACTTTCAGAATACCCAATGTCACCTTTATAACCACCCAGTTATGAAGCGGCGTTTGATGTCATCAAAGTACCCATCCGGTGATGGTGATTAACATAACCTCATGGTCGAAGGATTAGGTTACTATGCATTTGAAAAGCTTGTAGCAAAACGAGCTTAATGACTTGATCTTATGCTATGCTTACTATGGGTGTGTGTCCATTACATCATTCTCCTAATGATATGATCTTGTTATTAACGACATCCAATGTCCATGATCAGGAAACCATGATCATCCATTAATCAACAAGCTAGTTTAACAAGAGGCTTACTAGGGACTCTTTTATGTTTACAAAACACACAAGTATTAATGTTTCCGGTTAATACAATTATAGCATGGGATGTAAACATTTATCATAAACATAAAGATATAATAATAACCACTTTATTATTGTCTCTTGGGCATATCTCCAACAGTCTCCCACTTGCACTAGAGTCAATAATCTAGTTAAAAACTTGTGCATTCAACACCTATGGCTTTCTGGTGTTGTATAGACACTATTGCTAGTGGTAAACATAATCTTCGGATCTGACACTTCCAGGTCCGTGTGTATTTGCATGTCCTTGCGTCTCTACGCATTACTCATTCTCCAATGAGATGGCATTGTATAAATTTGGTCCTTTGGTGAGACCTTTAGTTCCTGGGATTAAATCATGTTGATACAATTGTCATACAATGTATCTTCATAGTATTATCCCGCTATGAACCACACCTAGTTTGATAACAAACTACTTGACGCAAATGCCCTCATTTGCTTCTACAATAGTAGTCATATACTTAGCCTTTTGTTGTAGTATCTGTCACAATGTTTTAACTTTGGTACTCAACCAAATCCGTTATGGAACTTCCTTTCCATTACATTGTGCCACCCATAGTTTAAATTGAGATAAACTTAATTTGTGACAAAACTAGTATCAATGTAACAATTTACAATGAACTATTTGTCACCACTATATAAATAATATATTCTTAGTTCTTCCAAAGATCATAGGAATATCCCTACTATTGTCCAATGATCATCTTATGAGTCATTCTAAAGAATGATTGATCAAAATATTCTTGTGATTTCACCAAGTGTCAAAACACTTGAATCTCGTGTCAACACACTTGAATCTTGATTCAGTCCTTTCCGTGCGTCAAGAACCTTTCTTGTTGTTTCCATATTGAACTCATTCAACATCTTATCTATGTACATTTGGCAAAACCATATTAGCGCCTCAATCTATCCATATAGACATTGATGCCTAATTCTTGGGTTATGCCTAAGTCTTTCATCGAAATGAAATTCTTAACCTGTGTCAATAAAAGATACATCATTTCTAATCAACAATATGTCTTTCACATAATGTATTAGAAATATGTCTTAGCACTCCCACTTAATTTCTTGCAAAATGCAAACATCTTCATCGTCTCTGATGAAATTTAAACCTTTTAATGGTTTCATCACGGTGAAGATTCCAACTCCGCGATGCTCACTTCAACCATTGAAGTTTTGCATACTCTTTTAGCATCCTTTGAATTAACAAAACCCTTTGGATCGTGTCATGTACACGTCCTAGGTAACCATTCTATTAGAAGAACTTGTTTTGTTTGTTCAACTACCATATACCAAAATATATGTAGTGGTTGCTACATTAATCCGTCCAGACTAAATATCGCTATGAAAGATCAAATCTTATCATAGTCAATTCCTTGAACATTGTCGTAAACTCTTTCCGACATGTCGACTATTTCATAGATGTGAAACATCCATGTCTATTTATAGATCCATATACGACTGTAAGGTCTTGCACCTTTCCAGAGGGTCTTTCAAATTCAAAGCTTGATTTCTCGTGTATGGAATTATCACGGATTTTATGGCTTCAAGCCACTTAACAAAGTCAGGGCCCATCATTGATTATTTGCATGTAGTCGGTTCATCATTGTCAAACAACAATGATTTAACTCTCAAATCTTGGCATTTGATTACTTACCCGACCTACTTGGTTTAATAGGAACTTAGATCTCCGTGACCACAACTTTTGAGGCATGTGAGCCATGAGCATTGTTGCTGCCTCCGGGACACTTACCGACGCTGCGCAACTCAACACATATTAGCCAAGGTTCAACAACCTTGTCAAAGTTCTATTGTCCTCCCACTTAACTTTTCACCAAAAATTCCTTCTCCAGAAACTCGACATTCTAAGTGACAAACACTTTTGTCTTCGGTGTTATGGAGGAATACCCAATGGTTATTCGAAATAACCTACAAAGACATGCTCATCCGTCTTTGGTTGTAAACATTTTACTTATGCCTAGCATACCAAAAATTTAAGAAAGGACAACCTGGGTTTTATCCCAAACCATGACTTATATGGTGTCATTTCAACGGATCACGATGGAGCTCTTTTTAGTGTAAAAGCGGTAGTCACTAAAGCTTTAATCTTTAAAATATAATGGAAGTTTTATAAATGACACCTTTGATCTTACCATGTCAAACAAGGTTTCATTACATATCTTGAACACCCCATACTCCTATGGTGTTTTGGGAAATGCAAATCCATGGAACGATTCCTCAAATCTTAGGTGTTTTGCTAAACTTGTAACTCAAACATCTTTATGATCCAATCATAAACTTTTTATTTTCTTGTTACAATAATTTTCCACTTCATCTTGAAAGTCTTTGAACATTTTCAAATGTTTCATACTTCTTCCTTATTGAGTAAGTATATACATATACTTACTCAAATCTTCGGAGAAAGCATATGAAGTTGAAATCCATCGCCCACGACTACACATAATGGACTATATACGTCAATATGTACAAATTCCAATCAGTTAGTCCTCCTCCTCTTTTGGCCTATGAACGGAGTTTTAATTATCTCCAGGAAAGTATCACAAGCGTCATTTGATCAAAATCAAAGACTCCAAAAATCCATCAACATGGAGTTTCTTCATGTATCCCTTTCAATATAATTTAAACGGCGATGTCACTTCGCAAGTGATCTTTCAATCATTTGTCTTGCGACATTTTAGCAATAGTTTTATGGTCGTTATTTCTCCAACCAGACTTGTATATCATCCATCTATTATGGAATACAGTAATTATTTGAACAACCTTTTGTCGTCATAATACCTGATCAAAATAACAATTATTGAAACAAATCTTGAAGGCAAGCTTTGATGTTAACGATCAACACAACAACCCTTTGTTTGTTTTCGACGAACATCATCACATATTCTCTTGCTAGTTACTTAGGCCATTGCAGTTCATGAATTGTGTTGTCCTGTATGACACTTCATACCAACCAATTCGGTATCCAATACCGCAGAACCACATTGTTTAACAACCAAGGAATACAGCCATAACATGTATCTTCTATATACCTAAGTTGGATATCTCCAATCTTTTCTTTTCTGCCAAATATTTTATAGATTCTCTTTCAACAATTCCTTTTCTTTTAAAAGAATCTATCAACATCAATAGTGGTGTCATTCACATGACACATAGTACAAAGTGTGTATAGTCAAATACTAATACCTTTGGACTTGCCCTTTGAAGTGGATCACCTTCATCAAATGTTTGGCATTCTTTCAAAATTCCATTCTTTAGTAATCTTTTAGTGTAGTAAACATTTTACTTACATCTTCTATTCATCCTTATCATGACAACTTTCATGATCAAGCTGCTATAGCTTATAAAGGTGAATTGCGACTATAATGTTTCTTTTCCAAAACCTTTTGGAGGATTAGGACGACTAGCGTCTCCAACCTTCACAAATTCTCATAAAATATGAGAACGTATACTCTATCATGTTGTAACCAACACATTGTTTTAGATATCGCAATACCTTTCACATATGATGGTTTCTGAAACATTGCTTTCAGCTCTTAGATAAACTTGATATTAAAAACAATCTTTTGAGTATCAAGAATCATGGAGGCAAACATGATACATTAGATACTAACACTGGAATTGTTACTCTTGATTTAATACTATTTATTAAACTTCACAGAGTAAACGGAGTTTGCTGAAAGTTTGCAACAGAACTTTTAAACTTTAGATTGACACTCAAAACAATACGATACCAGTTCGTAAAGCAAATATCCAGAATTTCTATAGTTCCACTATCTCAACTATAACTAAGCGTAAGGTGGTGAACTGATGCCAATGACTACAACAAACTATGTAAATTCACTTTGATTGTGTTTATGATAAATTGAGTTCGACTAATCTAAATTACAAATGAACTCCCACTCAAAACAACATCCCTCGAGTTGTTTTAGTGATTACACGAACCAAATCCACTACACCAAGTCCGATCATCACGTGAGATGATGTAGCTTTAAAGGCGAACAATCAACATGTTCATCACTTTCGGTATTCCGTGTTCCGAGACCATGTCTGTACATCCTAGGCTCGTCAAGGTTAACCTTAGTTTCCGCATGTGCAAATCTGGCTTGCACCCGTTGTATGCACACGTAGAATCTATCACATCCGATCATCATGAGATGCTTCGAAACGATGAGTCTTAGCAATGTTGCCAACTAAGGACGAACACTTTATTACTTGATATTTAGTGAGAGGGATCATCTTATAATGCTACCGTCGCGATCTAAGCAATACAAGATGCATAAAGGATTAACATCATAGGCAATTCATAATATGTGATATGATATGGCCTTTCTTCTTGTGCCTTTGATCTCCATCTCCAAAGCATGGACATGATCTCCATCATCACCAGCGTGGCGTCAAGGTCCGTGGCGCCGCTTCATGGTTGTCCATCACCAACAGCAACTATTACAACTACTTGGAATAAAGCTATTACATGATGAATAGACACGCATGTCTTAAACAAAATTTAAAGACAACCATTAGGCTCCTGCCGGTTGCCATATTACAATAAGGATCATTGCATACATCAAATATAATCACAATCACATAATGGCCATATCACATCACAAAACCCCTGAAAAAACGAGTTAGGCGCCTCTAATCTTCTTTGCATGTTTTACGTGGCTTGGGGCTTTCGAATAAGAACGGATCTTACCTACGAACATGAACCACAACGTTGATACAAGTGCTATCAAGTGCAAAGTGTAGATTGGATCTATACTATGGTGGGAGAGACAGACACCCGCAAAGCCACTTGTGCAAAGCAAGTTACACGTCAAGCGTGGAGCAAGTCTCATGTGTGATGACATGTAAGGTTAGTCCAGGCCGCTTTATCCCACCATCCCGCAAGATGCAAAGTACACAAAAAGCAAAAAGACAGCACGAGCATCAACTCCCACAAAAAACCATTGTGTTCTACTCGTGTAACAGATCTACGCATAGACGTGGCTCTGATACCACTGATGGGTTCGTAGCATGGAAAACAAAAATTTTCTACCGTAAGAATGAACAAAACCCAAATCTAATCTAAATAAAAGCCAAGATCTAATCTATTAGACATGTGCAACGAGATAGATCTATACTAACCCTTGTAGATCCGAATAGTGTTACGAGATCGGATCTCGTGGTTGATGTAGTCGATCACTTGCCGATGTCAAGATCGAGTAGACGATCCTTCCGGCGCCGCGTTCCGGCAGCGCTTTCGCAGTCGGTCACACATGCGGAGTCGAAGCAGACCTTCCTCTCCCCGTTCCAGCGAGCAGCGGAGGTAGTAGATCTCTCCACGGAATCCCAGCAGCACGACGGCGTGGTGGTGGTGGTGGAGTAGAGAATTCTGCAGGGCTTCGCCTAAGCCAGAGCAGAGGGAAGGAGGAGGAGAGAGGCACCTAGGGTTTGAAGTGCAAGGGGGGCAGGGGTTGGCGCCTCCACCCCTCTATTTAAAGGAGGGAGGCGCCATGGGGAGGTGGAGTCCTTGTAGGACTCCCTTCTCCCTTGGCCGGCGGATCAAGGAGGTGGGGGGAGAGTCCTACTCCCCCACGAATCCTTGTCTTACCCTACATGGATTCCTTGATCCTTTCTTGGTTTTCAAGCAAACTCCAAGAAATTTTCTAGAACCTTCCGGAACATTCCGAAACCTTCTAGAATCCCCATACAAATACTCCGGAACATTTCCTAACGTAGAAAATGATCCCCAATATATGAATCTTATTCTCCGGACAATTCCGGATCTCCTCGTGATGTCCCGGATCCAATCCGAGACTCCGAACAACATTCGGTCTCCAACGCACATTCCATATCTACTTAAAACAACTTCGAACCTTAAGTGTGTCACCCTACGGTTCGTGAATATGCAGACATGATGGAGACACCTCTCCGATCAATAAACATCAGCGGGATCTAGAGATCCATAACGGCTCGCACATACTCAACGATGACTTCGTGATCGATAGAACCATTAACATACGAAACCAATTCCCTTTGTCACGCGATACTCTACTTATTCGAGGTTTGATCGTCGGTATCTCCATACCTAGTTCTACCCCCGTTACTGATAAGTACTCTTTACTCGTTCCATGATATGTCATCCCTTGTGACCTAGTCACATGCTTGCAAGCTAACTAGATGACATTCCACCGAGAGGGCCCAGAGCATATCTATCCGTCGTATGGATGGACAAATCCCAATCTTGGTCCATGCGCTTCAACACATACTTTCAGAATACCCAATGTCACCTTTATAACCACCCAGTTATGAAGCGGCGTTTGATGTCATCAAAGTACCCATCCGGTGATGGTGATTAACATAACCTCATGGTCGAAGGATTAGGTTACTATGCATTTGAAAATCTTGTAGCAAAACGAGCTTAATGACTTGATCTTATGCTATGCTTACTATGGGTGTGTGTCCATTACATTATTCTCCTAATGATATGATCTTGTTATTAACGACATTCAATGTCCATGATCAGGAAACCATGATCATCCATTAATCAACAAGCTAGTTTAACAAGAGGCTTACTAGGGACTCTTTTATGTTTACAAAACACACAAGTATTAATGTTTCCGGTTAATACAATTATAGCATGGGATGTAAACATTTATCATAAACATAAAGATATAATAATGACCACTTTATTATTGTCTTTTGGGCATATCTCCAACAGGAAATGCCAAAATCGAGCGTTTCTCTGGGGACAGGCTTACTGGGTGCAAATTCTTCTTCCCGCGTGCAACCATGTACATGGAATTTCCTCTATAAACGTGGTTAAATTAATCCACTCCGATCTACAAAACCATGCACCGATTCAAAATAGGTTGTACATGAAAAAGATGTGAATCGACATTGCGAATCCATCCTTGTTTCTAGTTTCGTTGACCTTTTAGGGGCCTATTTCATGTTCATGTTTATACGTTTCGTGAACAAATTTTGCTAAATTATTTGTACACGAGCGATCATTTGAAATTTCCTTTGGGGTGTAGGTTTACCTCACCGTATCACACAACTTTTGTGTCGTGAGTTTTTCGTGTTGACATTTATAACTACATAGATCTAAACTGTCATATTATACATATGTACACGTAGATCTACTCGTATAGAAATGTGAAAATAGAAAACTTATAACATCAAAATTGAGTGAAACGATGAGCTGCTTCCCCTCAAAAGAAATTTCAAATGATCAACTGTGTGTAACGAATTTGACAAAATTCATTCAAAAAATCTCTAAATGGGAAAATGATGTAGCGTTTGAAACGCTCAACGAAATTACAATTTTTTCGCATGAATGGATTCATAACATCGAGGGGCATCTTTTTCATGTACAACTTATCTCGAATGGAGGCATAGTTAGGTAAATTAGAGGGGATTAAGATCAAGTATGCTAGATTAGAGGCATAACACTCGTGGCCTCTTGTGTGCACCGACGAACCAAACACCAGGCCATTTTGGAGGGAAACGAGGACACAAGCATTCAAACAAGGGGGACATTTTGTCTTGGATCCGAATCCCGGCGTGTAGTCCCCGCGCGTGCAAATTGCACCCGTGGAGAAAAACTCGCACGGGAACCAAACACGCCCCTAGTGCATGTGCCCTTCTGCCACTGAACGTTCCTTTTGGTGGTTTTGTGGATGAAGGTGATTGAGCTTGCAAGAGATGAGGACGTACAGAGAGAGCAGCCGCAATCTCGCCTTTAAAACGCCACCGCTCGCCGTTCCAACCTGCTACTGCGGAGCGAGAGAGGACAAAGGAGAGAGCAGATCCCCAAGCAGAGTGCGGACTGTGGAGGGGAGAGGGGAGTCCTCATGCAGCATGAGCAACCGTGTCCTACCTTGCTCCCTCCTTCGTCCTCTCAGATTGGCAGGAGCCAAGGAGGCGAAGGTAGAAGCGCATCCTCTCCAAGCTTGTCGGGCACCTCCCCACAGCTGCGTCGAGCCTGACCGGCGACCGTTGAACCCATGAAGGATGAAGCAGTGGGAGGAAACGCAGCGGCGACCATGGATCCCATGGAGAATGACGCGCCCATGTCTTCCTCGAGCCTGCCGAGTCCCTCCCTACCGTGGGCGTAGACGACTTTGTCGCTCCGATGCGGTTCTGATCCCACGGATCATGCTACTACGAAGGGATAAGGATAAGGTGGGTGAAAGATCATGTGGGCCCCCATGTGTGGTTCTGATAATTAATTACAATCTCTATGGACTAATGTTTGCATTGAGTTGTACTTGTAGGATTTGTCCATTGGCTTCGCTTGGACCATGTGTTGGATTCAAGGTGGAAGCAATGAAGAAGAAGAAGCATTGTCCAAGGGCTTTGGGCCTTTTAGAATCATATGATGCTAGAAGAAATGTTGTGCAAAATCAAGATGCTCCATCTCTAGAAGATCTCATACTTGAAGCTTGCCATTCTCGGTGGTTTTGGTTCGATGAAGACAAAGTCAAAGAAGAGGCTTCCCCATGGTGTATGGGGGAGCATATGTCAAGTCTTCATCAAGCGAGTGCGTGCAGGAGCAATCAAGAAAGGTGTCCATCTTGAGAAGGACAAGATCGTCTACTTCGTGCTCAAGTGGATTGCTCAAGGCAAAGGTATAATCTTGATAGGTTTTCCCTTTTGCTGGTATCATGTTGGTAGTTGGGAGACCGGGTTTAAGATAGATAATCGTACTATCAAGAGGGGCTCTTGAGTGAGTATTTCGATCATATCTTTCGGAGAAAGCTTAAACCATTGCATTCTTAGCACCATCTTTCTTAGTTGCTTGTTGGATCTTATCCATGTTTAGTTCTAGAACTTGTGTTCATGACAAGCTTTAGTTCCTCAAAATCGGATCTTCCTTTTATATCTTGTTGCGGTTTTGATCTTGGAGGTTTTCCGGATCCTCACCAAGTGAGGTATCTCACATTATAATACTTGATACATTCTCACTTGGGTAGCTCTTGTCGTCCTCTTTGCAAAAAAATTGGTTTCGAGTCAATCGGAGTTGCCAAACTCAAGATATTGCATTTTGATATTTGCCTTTTATTTGTTTTGCTAAAATAAAAATAAAAGGGGAAACTGTGTTGGGCCGAGCCAGTACTACCGCTCGGGGTATTGCCCACACCTGACCGCCTCGTTGTGTTCTGCTCGGTCCGGTAGTGAGGGCCAGTTGTACCAGCCCAAGTCCTTCAGCGTTTCTACCGCTGGCCAGCCGGTACTACCGGGCCGGCCCAGCACACCCAGCACCCCCTGCTCGCTTGGCTTGATCCCACCGCTCGCTCAGGCCCCGCTTCTCTCGCTCGAGCGCGCCTGCCCCGACCCCCTTTGCCTCACTAGCCCCGCGTGCTCGCTTCCTCCCTTGCTCGCTCGAAGCGCTGCCGCCCTGCCTGGTTTCTTGGCGCCGCTGGAGGGTTGGGTTCGGTAGTACCGGCCCAATAGCGGTACTACCGGCCCAGGCCGAAAATCTGGCCCCAACAGGCAGATTCCTTTTGGCCTCATTTTATGCCTTCTCTCTCTCTCTCTCTCTCTCTCTCTCTCTGGGGTTGCTTCCTCCTCTTTTTCTCAAGTTTTGCCCTATTCTTTGACACCTCTTTGAGCTTGATTTCTCTATTACCCATCAATGATTCTTGCCAATATTTGAGAGGAAGATAGAGGAGATCTAGATCTACATTTTGTCAAACCAAATCATATCTTTGTGAGTAAATCTTTGGGATCTAGATCTTAGGGGATTTTGTGTTCTCCATTTGTTCTTCCTCTCTTATTCCTCCAATTACTTTAGTAGCTTTATTGGAAATTGAGAGTGAAGGATTGGAGCATCTTTGTGGTGTTCTTTCCATTTGTATTAGGTGCATCGGTTTGAGTTCTCCCTAAAGGATTTGCTTGGTGAAATCAAGAAGCTTGTCCCTCTTGGGTTCTTGGAACCCTAGACGGTTGTGTGGCCTTTGTGGCGTGTTCTTGGAGCCTTCAATTAAGTTGTGAAGCTCTCCCCAAGATTGAGGCCTTGGTGGCGATTATTGGAGCCTACAATTAAGTTGTGGAGATTGCTCCAATCTTGTAGTGTCCCATAGTGGAACGGGTGCTTTCCACTTGGTGGGTGCTCAGGAGAATAGGGTTGGGCCTCTTGTGGCATCAGTGGTCTTAGTACCGCACACCCCTCCAACAATACGTACTCGCTTGTTGGGAGAAACTCGGTAAAATATCGTCGTCCCCCGCGTGCCTCTGTTATCTCTCTACCCGGGCTCTTTACTTATGCACTTTACATTGTGATAGCTTTTGTGCTTGAAGTAATCTTTATTGCTATTACATTGTTGCTTTTCCCGCTTAGCATAAGTTGTTGGTGCACATAGGTGAACCATAGTATTTATAGGCTTTGTGCTTACAAAAGAAAACGCTAGTTTTATTCCAAATTTGTTAAGCCCATCTCGTAAATGTTTTTAACCGCCTATTCACCCCCTCTAAAAAAAACCCGCATATTTACCCCTCTCTAGACGACATCCGTAATCTTTCAGTGGGGTTGGGCGGATGGGACAGAAAAGAAAATCCGAACCGTTTTTTGCACTTACCGGATGGCTATGGTGGGTCATCTCCGGTCAAACAGGTCGGAAATAATTAGACATATGAAGGATAGAGACACTTCTCCTTTTACTATTATTAGGTAATATAATAGATTCAAAAATCTTTCGTAAACCCAGACAACAAAGTTAGCCAAAAAAGAAAAAACCGAGGTCGTCTGCCTCGTGAGAGGAACTCCACCCACCTACCACAAATCCTATGACATAAGCAAATGAAAAATACAAAGCCCCTAGGATAATCCTTTAAGAAGGGTTCGTTGCATGTCCGCCCATGATTATATGGCCAACCGTAGGTCGATCTAGAGATTTTCATCCCCAAAGCCGAATTCCGGGACAATACTTCAGCAAGGGCACGATGTACACGTGTCAACATTGCCCGATTAGACATATTGTGTCTCTACCGTAGTGCACGCATACTTGTCGGTGAATCCGCCATCATCTTCTTTCTCTCTACCGGTAGACGACATCTCGCTAGCCGAATACCATTAGATGAAGTGCTGGAGCAGAAAGCGTTGTATACCGCTCCACTTCTAGTCACTATCACACCACCTTGGATCCACCTCCTGTGGCGACGAAGGGACATATTCTAGTTGATGTTAAGCCTGATCTAGAGGTGAGGGTGCTTCTCATACGGCTGTCGGTCTCACAAGCTCCATCGCCCAAGGTGGTGTTGTTGCATACCGCCGCCTACCTTGAAAGAAACGTGGAAACGAAGGCCATCACCATCTCGAGATTCAACCACTCCGTCATAACACCATCGCGGCCGGCCGCTGCCGCAGTTGAACCAGGGCATCCGCCCCTATTCACGGTCTTCTGCGGTCACCATCAGACATGGACACATGTGGAACACACGGTATATATACCATACCTTTCATATCAATCCTACGAGCCTCTTATACTACCTCCGATCCAAATTAATGTTCTCATATTTGTCTAAATTCGGATATATCTTTAGCACTAAAACATGGCTACATACATCCGAATCTAGACAAATCTGAGAACAATAATTTAGATCGAAGGTAGTACATTTTTCTTCACCTCGTGGGCCGGGTAGTAAGTCAAAATATAATAAACTCATAGAGATAACTAGACTCGATCAAGTTCTTTAGGGGTGTACCAAAGCACACATCAAACTATGTGGATATTTGTTATGAAATTATTATGCAGGATAGAGCGCTAAATATATATCTCCACCTAAGCAATCCAATATTTTCTTGAATTTGTTTAATTGAAATCTGGAGAAATTTGGCTGCATTTTCTTTAACGCCCTACATCAATATGCGCATAGGGTTATATTACTTTCGGAAAAGAATAAACCAGCTAATTTAGTGAAAACATGTTCAATACGGCCGAAAAAACTATTGAATTGAAGCACTAGCCAACTTAATCAAAAGTTTGAGTTGAAGGAAAATATCAGACAATTTATTTCCTCCCGTCTAGATCCTCCAGACTTAGATGTAGGATATCGATGAAGGCCGTAACTATTTATTTTAAGTAGCGCGTGCTCGCCGGGTCTTAAAATTTGAAATCTTTTGACTCGGATACTATATTAAATTGATGTAGTATTCAACTTAATCAAAAGTTCGAACAAATGAAAAGAGATAGTACACAATATAGTTCAACAAAGATATACTCCCTCCATTCAGAAATATAAGACATTTTAGTTTTGTGAAATGAATGTATCTATATGTCTTTTGGTATATAGATTCACTTCGAACCTCTACAAACCTATACATTAAAAGACGTCTAGATACACTCGATTCATAAAGCTAAAACATTTTATATTTCTGAATGGAGGGAGTATAAAAAAAAAAGGAGAGAGATATAACTCACAATCTTCGGAGGATGTCTTGTGAGCGTCGTGGAGGGCGTGGATGAAGATCTCATATGCATTGATCATCGGTGGCAGCAGTGATATATTTGTGGCTGCAAGAGTGACATTTAACTTGCTGTCGGGTGCCTTGATCCAATCGATGTACACCGAAGAAGCCGCCAGATACGCTGGGCTATACGCTGGGGTGATGTCCAGCTGTCTTTCGTTGATGTACACGTTGAACTGCCGGAGCTGGCTATTCTGGAAGTCGGCGAAGTGGAGTACCACCATAAACTGGAAGGATGTTTTGTACGATTCCAGTGACAAGTCAGTGAGCACCGTGACTGTGTTGTTGTTCACAGGAGCGACGGCTGTCTTGAGAACAGCGATGGGCACTGAGAAGTTATAGTCCAGCTTGATGGTCTCTTCGGTAGAAAGGGATGTCCACAATGAGCTGTTCCTCCTAGACCACAAGCGGTCATATGGATCGCTGGGAAACCTTCATGAAAAATGGTAAAACATCATTCAAAACGTAAATGATTTTCTTCCAAAACTACAATAAGTATCAAACTTCCCAAAATGACATCTTAAGTTGATTGCCGTTTTAAAAAAGGATATCAGCGATTTATCTGCATTCACATATACATACGAATCTAAACAAATCCTCGACATCTTTTTTAGAGCGGAGGGAGTAATGTATCTCTACTATCCTTTGTGCTCCAAGCATTCCGGTACCCTCTTTATATCATAAGTAGATGTCGTTCTAGACATGGTTAAGTCAAACTGCTTATAAGACTTCGAATATAAACACTGTTTCGAATATTTAGATTGACAACTGTACATCATATGTTTGGATTTGCCTCACAAAGTTCATCATAATATAATATGATTCAGATTTCAAAATATATCAGACATCAAGCCTGTAGTGTATGGAGGATATGTCCATGATGAAAATGATGGTTGTTTTACCCACAAAAAAAGAAAACGAACCATTTCGTGCAATTCCGAACAAGGTTTATGGTGAATCATTAACAATTGACCTATAGTGGACCGTGGGATGTTGTTTTGATAAACATGAACAATGGCCCAACACGAAAACGCGTAGCGGCTAGCACATCTATATCATGTGAAATGTTTGACAAGAAAGGACCTCTGCAACCTTAACTGTAACAAAAATAACGTGCATTGACGTATGTAGCCTAGCTCGCATTCGAAGAGATCATGCATAGCCCACGACCTTTCATCCAAACCGCCCGAGTGTTTCTAGTTTCAGTAGTGCCTGTACTTTTGTTTAGAGAACTGCTGAGCGTCCTTGACTCCTTGGGAGTTTACGAACTTTCCAGCCGCCTGGTCCTTCTGCTTACACGCGTCCTTATTTTTCTTAAATTCCTATTTTTCTTTCTATGTAGCAAAAAACATCACACTTTTGCTTCTATGTAGTAAAAACGGTTTGCTCAGAAAAGAAAAATAAAACGACTAGCCTCGCCGCCGGAACTCTCACCAGAGATATGGTAGCAAAAACATTGCTATTATAGCAAAAGCGATTTCGCCAGAGACTCTTGGGAGTGTGGCACGGTGCACATGCTTTTTTGTCATTCCTCCTAGCGCCCTAGGGTAGAGGCCACACGCTGAATGGGGTATTCACTACTAGGAAACAGCTTACAGATAGACAAGATATTCAGTGGCGTATATGTAAAACTATGCGCCACTGATATATATCAGTGTCGCACTAAAAAACATGCGCCACAGAAATTTGGCACTTCAGTGGCGCACGAAACCAATATGCGCCACAGAAGTCTATATTTCTGTGGCGCATATTTTCGTGTGCGCCACTGAAATGCCAAACTTCTGTGGCGCATATAGATGTATGCGTCACAGAAGGTTGATGGGACCAAGCAGCAAAAAAAGCGGGAGAAACTTCTGTGGCGCATGTGTCCATATGCGCCACAGAAAGTGATGTTTCTGTGGCGCATATAGGTGTATGCACCACATAACAAGCATATAGGGGGGAAAAACAGATCCACCCCCCCTTGGATCGCCTTTTTAGTTTTGTAAAAAATAAACAAAAATCATAGAAACTTCAAAAAAATAATTCCTTTAAGTTGTAGTTAGATTTTAGGGTATAGATCTAGACAAAATTGAAAAACATGAATTTTGATGTATTTTGCAAAAATAGGTCATGGCACGGTAAAATGGCTCTAACTTTTGCATACGATGTTGGAAAAAAATCTTTAACCTATCAAAATGATCGTCTCGAAATTTTCTACTCGATTTCAACGGCTGGATTCCAAAAGAGTAAAAAGTTATGGCAGACAGAAGATTTTTTCCTGCAAAAAAATAAAAAAGGGGGAGAAACTTCTGTGGCACATTTCCCCATATGCGCCACAGAAGTCTTGGGCGGGATTCAAAATTTGAATCCCGCCGGCGCCCTTCTCCCTCCCTTTTTCCTTTTTCTCCCCCTCCCCACTTCTTCTCCCCTCCCCACTTCTCCTCCCCTCCACACTTCTCCCCTCCCCACTTCTCCTCCTCCTCCTCCTCCTCCTCCTCCACCACCAACTCCGGCGACAAACTCCGGCGACCTCCTCCTCCACCACCACCAACTCCGGTAACCTCCTCCTCCTCCACCACCAACTCCGGCAACCTCCTCCTTCTCCTCCTCCTCCTCCACCACCAACTCCGGCAACCTCCTCCTAGCCCTCCTCCAGCCACCACCACCACCAGCCACCACCACCACCACCAACTCCGACCAGATCTATATCTGGCCCGATTTTTTTTTTGAAATTTGAAAAAAACTTCTGTGGCGCATATTGGCCATATGCGCCACTGAAGTTTGAGATCCGGCCCGCCTTTTTTTTTGAATTTTGGAAAAAAACTTCGGTGGCGCATATTGGCCATATGCGCCACTGAAGTTTGAGACTTCTGTGGCACATTTTGAAATGTGCCATAGAAGATAGTTATCAGTGGCGAGGTATCAGTGGCGACTAGGAAATGCACCACGGATAGTGAAAATAGGTGCGCCACTGATAAGCTGTTTCCTAGTAGTGATTGTGACCCGTTTCCCATCCCTCCTGTCCTGCATGCACTAGCCTTCCCTCTTATACATGATGTCTCCCCGCTTTTTTGAACCGGGAAGGCCCCGAAGGGTGTGAAAACTGCATTACATAAGTGATGTACACACAATTATAGGCAGGACCTAAAGATTACTACAAATACAAACAAGTCCTCCTACTTTGTTAACAAGACCTCAATGATAAAATTGAAAACTCAACCATGTTCTTCGTCTTCACCACACGAACTGGTAAACCACCAGATCCGGGCACCAGCACCGTTGCCGGCAACATAACCACTTGGGGCTATGCTGGCGGTGTATCCTGGAGCATACCGCGGAAGGTTCTACGCAATGGATCGAAGGCCTGGAGGAAGAAGATGTGTGGGCGCATGAAGCACTCGAGCTCGGAGAGGCTCCTTTGGCCATAGATAAGGACGACGCTAGGGAGTCCGATGAAAATAGAAGCTTCCGGACTCTAGAGGGCACCTCTTGTTTCCCTACAGAGCCGAAGATCAAAACACCAATATCCATCTTTCGCCTCCACGAAGACTAGATGGAGGGGCGACGAGAAGATCCAATGCAAAGCTCCACAAAACCTTGATACGTCCATTTTACATCACTATTCTATGTCATAATTCACTGTTATTCATTGATATATTTCATATTAAGAGATGATACTTATGTTATTTTATCTATTTTTGTATGGTTGATGACTTTTGGAGCATGGACCGCTGCAGTCAGGATTCTGATGGAAAAGGTGCTCTTTGGAGGCAAAATTCGCGAAGATCAGAAAATCTGGAAAAATATATGGAAAATCCTATTTTTTAGGAAGACGAAGGAAGCCAGAAGGAGGAGTGGAGATGGGCCACAGGAGGGCCACACCACCCCCTGACGCGGGCTACCCTGGGCCACGCCACCAGGTGGTGTGGCTGCCCTGGCCCATCTGGCTCTCCCCTCTGGCGTATATAATCCTCTCGAAACCCTAATACCCGGGGAGGGACCACAGAAAGATTCCGCCGCCTCAGCGGGGCAGAAAACACCGAGAGAGAAAGATCTCTCCGGCAGACAAAATTCTACCGGGGGAATTCCTTCCCGGAGAGGGGAGATCGTCGCCATCAACACCACCATCAAGTTGGACTTCATGGGGATCATCATCATCATCACCACCATCATCACCATCAGCACCATCATCACCAACTCCATATTGCTGTAAAAATTGGGTTGAATCTTGCATAGTTCTTAGGGGAAACTTTCCTGGTGTTGATTACTCTTTGTAGTTGATGTTGTTGAGTGAACCATTGAATTATTGTTTATGTTAAGATTGTTATACATCATTATTCTATCTCTGATCATGATCCATATGATGTCTTGTGATTAGTTCGTTTTGTTCTTGAGGACACGGGAGAAGTCATGTTGTTAGTAGTGGAGTTGTGTTGAGAAAGATTCAATAGTTTGATATTTAAGTTGTAGTGTACTTCTTCTAGTGGTGTCATGTGAACGTCGACTACATGACACTTGACCTATATAGGCCTAGGGGAATACATTGTGTATTTGGCTACTAATCGTAGGGGTTGCCGGAGTGACAGAAACCTGAACCCCATTAGAAAACCATTGCACAAGGGACGTGAGGGTCTTAGAGTTTAAAGCTGTGGTTAGGTTTCTACCTTAATTACTTTCTTGTACTTACGGATGTTTGCAAGGGATATAATCACAAGTATTGTTGGAGATATGCCCAAGAGGCAATAATAAAAGTGGTTATTATTATATCTTTGTGTTTATGATGAATGTTTACATCCCATGCTATAATTGTATTATTAGGAAACACTAATACATGTGTGTTTTGTAAACATGAAAGAGTCCCTAGTAAGCCTCTTGTTGAACTAGTTTGTTGATTAATTGATGATCATGGTTTCCTGATCATGGACATTGGATGTGATTAATAACAAGGTTATATCATTAGGAGAATGATGTGATGGACACACACCCATAGTAAGCGTAGCATAAGATCAAGTCATTAAGTTCGTATTGCTATAAGCTTTTAAATGCATAGTAACCTAATCCTTCAACCATGAGGTTGTGTTAATCACCATCACCGGATGGGTACTTTGATGACATCAAACACCGCTTCATAACTGGGTGGTTATAAAGGTGTCATTGGGTATTCTGAAAGTATGTGTTGAAGCGCATGGACCAAGATTGGGATTTGTCCATCCATATGACGGATAGATATGCTCTGGACCCTCTCGGTGGAATGTCATCTAGTTAGCTTGCAAGCATGTGACTGGGTCACAAGGGATGACATAACATGGAACGAGTAAAGAGTACTTATCAGTAACGAGGTAGAACTAGGTATGGAGATACCGACGATCAAACCTCGGATAAGTATAGTATCGCGTGACAAAGGGAATTGGTTTCGTATGTTAATGGTTCTATCGATCACAAAGTCATCGTTGAGTATGTGGGAGCCGTTATGGATCTCCAGATCCCGCTGATGGTTATTGATCGGAGAGGTGTCTTCATCATGTCTGCATATTCACGAACCGTAGGGTGACACACTTAAGGTTCGAAGTTGTTTTAAGTAGATATGGAATGTGCGTTGGAGACCGAATGTTATTCGGAGTCTCGGATTGGATCCGGGACATCACGAGGAGATCCGGAATTGTCTGGAGAATAAGATTCATATATTGGGGATCATTTTCTGAGTTGGGAAATGTTCCGGAGTATTTGTATGAGGATTCTAGAAGGTTTCGGAATGTTCCGGAAGGTTCTGGAAGATTTCTTGGAGTTTTCTTGAAAACCAAGAAAGGATCAAGGAGTCCTGTTGGGGAAAGAAAAGGAGTCGTGGGGGAGGAGGACTCCTCCCCCCTCCCAATCCGCCGGCCAAGGAAGGGAGGGGAGTCCTACTCCCATGGCGCCTCCCTCCTTTAAATAGAGGGGTGGAGGCGCCACCCCCTGGCCCCCTCCACTACTCCAAACCCTAGCCGCCTCTCTCCTCCTCCTTTCTTCTGCTCAGGCTTAGGCGAAGCCCTGCAGAATTCTCTACTCCACCACCACCACCACGCCGTCGTGCTGCTGAGATTCCGTGGAGAAGATCTGCTACCTCCGCTACTCGCTGGAACGGGGAGAGGAAGGTCTGCTTCGACTCCGCACGTGTGACCGACCGCGGAAGCGCTGCCGGAACACGGCGCCGGAAGGATCGTCCACTCGATCTTGAGATCGGCAAGTGATCGACTACATCAACCACGCGATCCAATCTCGTAACGCTTTCGGATCTACAAGGGTTAGTACAGATCTATCTCGTTGCACATGTCTAATAGATTAGATCTTGGCTTTTATCTAGATTAGATCTGGGTTTTGTTCGTTCTCACGGTAGAATTTTTTTGTTTTCCATGCTACGAACCTATCAAGTATGTATTAGTCCTAGGAAGGTCGGTACATTAGCACAGGTTCACCCACACAACACTTAGCAAGCTAAAGAAGATTAATCAACTATATGAAGCGAAAGCACTTGACAGTCTTTCCATGTGTCCTCGAGAACGTTTGGTCATCTTAAGTAATACAAACGGCTTGTCCTTTGCTGCATAAAGGATCGGGCCACTTGCTGCATTTATTCCTACTGGCTTTTATTTACTCGTACTTTTTTTAATTGCTTTATCAAAAACTCCTAAAAATCCGTTTGCTAAGTATTTGCAGAGAATTCCTGATCCATATCACTAGCCAGCACCTTCTGCTCCTCGTTGGGTTCGACACTCTTACTTATCGAAAATACTGCGATACACCCCCTATACTTGTGGATCATCACACCTCCGCAACAACTCTAACCATCGGAGCTCGATGAAGAGGATGCTCCATATCTCTCTCCAGGCACAGCTCCAATGAGCGCGAGAAAAGCTTGACACAACCACCTTATTTTCAGGGATCCTCGCCTCCAACTCCTCCACACATAGCAACCCCCACCACCGGAGCACCGTAGTAGAACAGATCGAGGGCGAGTAGCTCCACATCCGGCCGGCGAGATTGGATCGGACCGGATCCCAGTGTTACCATATCCTATATATACATATTTTATCGATGGATTTGAAGCAGATCGGATAATGATCGGTTGCAGATTCGAATACGCATATACGAGGCCACAGATTTTGGAACGGAAATGGAGCGGATTCGGGACGGGAAGAAAATTAATCGATATGTACGCGCATACATAGGTTGACAAACCATACAACTAATAATAATTGATAAGCCTAGTTTAACAAAACACTCATAAATAAATAAAGTAATAACCACATAAATATGACATAACCATCATAAAATAAATAATGTAACATCGTAAATATGAAATAACCACATGAACAAAGTATGTCTATATTGATGCAATAGCGCAAACACAAGTCGATACAGTGACTATGTAAGTGAGCTATTGTTTAACGGATCCACTAAGAAACTCACGAACTGCTAAATATGCTCTATTAGTTTTGGCCTTTCGAACGAAAATTTGATTATTCGGATAAATACCATCAGATAATCCTAAATACTTTTTGGATACGGATATCCGCGTGCTATTTGTCATCCCATATCCTACACCGTATCCAGGTGTCATGTCCGGAATAGGATGTCCTTATCCTATCCTTATCTTGCCGAATTCCTTTAAACTAGATATGAATTTTGTAAAACGCATTCGGAAACAAATTCGGTGAGGAAATTATCCTATTCATTTACATCGGTAATGCTATATTACCTATAGTGAGGATGAATGTATCTTGTTTTCACCCTTCTTTTGAGTTGATTTCTACTATCTATGTGTAGAGAAGAACAATATTGCTTCCTCTTTGTAACCTGAGTCATGGAAGCATCCTAAGATAGAACTTACCACAAGGTACCCTTTTTTTATAAAAATAATATATTAGTATCGTGAAGATATCAATTACACTCAGCCTGTGCAAACGTCTAACTAGGCATTGAAGATGCACACAACCAAAAAGACAAAAAAAAATATAAATAAAAATCCCCGCAACAGTGATCGATCATAGTAGAAACACACTAACCACCACCAAAGGCATCACTTGGACAATAGAAAGGGTTTTCCAAAGGTGACACCTCAAAGAAGGGAGCAATGTATAAGCATAACCGTCACCCAATTAATGGTTTAGCTTTTCACCGTGAAAAAAGTCCAAATTCTAAAAACAATGCCCTTAACATGGTCATTGCCAGGTACAACCAATGAAGGTCAGATATTGTGTTTTCACTCTGGGAATTGATACTTGGTACTCGAGGATCACAACCAAAAATGAAGTCATCTGATGCATACAGGACTGCCAAACACCAATGGTATCACCAAGCCTACCTGGAGGTCTCCTGCAAGTGGGACTGTCTGCATCAACGTCGACGCTGCATTCTCGGAAATGTGTGGAGAGGCTTCGGCCGGGATCATCATGCAGGATCAAACTGGGTCTATTTGCCTTGCAGCCAGTCACCCGATTCCTAGAAGCAACAACGCGGAGGATGCTGAGGCCAAGGCCATCCTTCTCTGACTGAAGATTGTGAGGGATTATGGTCTAGTTCCTAGCTCAGTTGTATCTGATTGTTTTGGTGCAGTCTCAAAGGCAAACTGTCAGTCTAGGATACAGAATAGAGCGTGGAGCATATATGAAGATATCCATCAGCTGAAAGTGTATTTTGCCGATTGTTCTATCAGCTACACTAATAGAGAGCTCAATACAACGGCTCATGAGCTAGCCCAGTTAGCTAAAACACTAGAGTTTGGTCACACTTGGTTACCGCCTCTACCTTCTGCTATCTCTGACATTGTTGTAAAAAACCTTGTAAAACTTACTGCTAAGAATGATTGAGCGGCTTCCTCTCTAAAAAATGAAGTCATCTATTGTTGTCGGCCCTACTTGACGAGGCCGCTCCTGCAAGTGACTAAACACCAAGCTCTGTCTTCATCGCATCCAAGGAACCTCTCCGCTATTTCTTTTGATCATCAATCATAGCCGCCATGACATCCTCCGCCTCTCTCAGTACCATGGAAATCGAGAAGGAGAAATGTCCCATGGTATCGACAAAAAGCGGAGCTTCGCGGTACACCCACTTGAAGCTGCATGGGCTGATGCATGGATGCGCACAACCGAATCACATCTGATTCATAAAACCATGAGCGTCCTATGCCAATCCGTACATCTCCAGCAGAGAATTCTGGAACTCATCATCAACTAGATCCAGGAGGATCGAAAACAGGTAGATCGACGGTTTGGCGTGAGAAGACTAGTATGGCAACCACCTTTATCGAAGCATGTCAGCAGCCCCCACACCACCAACCCACGGTACCATGCCGCCCCTATCTCCCTCACCGGCAACCGGAGCCCCATGGTTGAGCCGGAGCGGTAGGAGATGACGGCCCGCGCCGTCCGAGGTCTACATTAGAAGGACACGAACATGTCCAGCACACGTCGATGTCAAGCCACCACCTCGCCGTTCGTGAGAGGCTGTGTATGCGCACCGCCGCCGCAAGACCACGCCGCTGCGCCTCTCGCCTAGCACCACGTCCTTGCCGGTAGTCGTGTCCCATGCCGCAGCCGACATACGAGGAGGAGAGGGGATCCCTCCACCGCCTACGCCGACAATGCTTTGCTTGGTGACGCGCTCTAGCAGCGGCAAGGAGGAAAGGAGGGGAGGGGGGAGGGCCAAACTAGGGCCTGCACTGGTAGGAGGGCTCACGGGAGCGACAAGGGAGCTAACCTTATTTTTTTCCCAACTACCTCACCATAGGGATACCTATCTACCCTTCCTAAATATATTAATCGATTGTCTTAATCAACGGCTATAAAAAATTATACTCAACAGTACCACTACTTTTTCTCTATGCTTATTAGTTACAGTAGTTAATTAAACTTTACAAAGTCCTATGTGTATGCGTCATATTTTCTGAAGGAGGAAACATCACATACTTACCGGGTAGTAGTGTTTGCCCCCATACTTCCCCTTGCATACGTGTATATGGAGTGGTGAGGAGTGACCTGCTGGTAGAGCGAAGCCTGGAGCGGCCTGAGCTCCACCGTGTTGACGAAGGGCGTGCCGGCGCCGGTGTTGAGCAGGCACACCGGCACCCAGCTCGCCGGTAGTCCGTGTTCTCGAACGTGTCCCAGTAGTTGCTGCCCAGGTGCACGTCGAACGACGGGCTGCTGGTCTCGCCGTCGTAATTCCCATACAAGAACACCATCCGCACCAGGTACTTGGCGCCACTCTCGGTTGGGAGCGTGTAGCAGTTCCGTTCGCCGTACGGGAAGCTCCTGAGAGTCAGCTCGGAGATATCGTTAGCGCTGTTCGCTTGATCGGCCGCAATCTCGTGGATCTCTCCGCCGTCGACGAAGGAACCGTCGGAGACGTAGATGATGTCGTCTCTTTCGGGGTCCCCGCTGTTTTCGGCTTGCAGGCCGCAGTCGATGCTCAGGAAACCTGATTGATCATCTATTAACACAACCAGATAATAATAAACATTCAGAGTTAGAACTTAGAACACCTATCACAAGGGGGCTAATTTGACTCGCGATGAAGTATCAACGATCGATATGCAGTTGAGATGAAAGATTAACCTTCGTGACCGGCGACATGAAGTGCTGTGGATGCTAACAGTAATGCAGCAAGGAAAACATACAACGCCATTATTGAAACAATCACTCTACGCCAATGCGCAATGCCACCGGCGAAGTGAGTGCCTTGCGCATATATATACTGCACGCCAACTAGAGATGAGAGCTGTATGCTTGCGTCAACATTGCTAATTATTATAGGTATAGACCCTTCTTATCTAATAAGTCAGGTGCTGCTAGTAACTCTTGGAGTACAAACCAGTGGCTCTACCTATTCTTTGTTGCACAAACGATTGACTTTAGAGGTAACTAGATCATGTAGGTGCGCGTTACCGCACCCGTCCATTAGTGCAATATATAGTTAGGAATTGGTGGAAATATATTTGGACAGTTTGTTGAACCACTGAGGTATATATAGCAAAGAGAGGTGCTAGCAATCTGATTTCACCGCATACATCATTACCTGCATGTAGTGTGAGACATCAGACATGTCAGTAGGTTATGTCTGGTTTAGTGCGTGAGGGTGGATACTCTATGTTTAGTTGGAACATGTGAGACATCAGACGCCTTGCAGCGAACCGATTGGTATATCGCGTCGCTTGAGTTTCCCATCCGGCCGCATGTTTTGCTTTCACGTGGTGGAGTATAGAACATTGCATCATTTTTTTTGATACTCCTCGAAACAGGCTTTACGCTCAGCTTTATAAATAAAACACACATGTGAGACCGCTGCTGGGCCAGACAGCACATCGCCCGAAGTAACAAACACCATAGGATACAAAGCGTTGGGGAGACCCCAAGCCCAACACAAAAAGCAAGAAGAAATAAAAGAAGAAAAAAGCCGATAACGGTGGTGAGCCGAGAACGGAACCAGCTCGCAACCGGTGCGCCCTCCAAAGAAGTACCACCACATAACCCGCAGTCCAAAGCGCCTGCGTACCAAGACAGCACCTCCAAGAAGGGGAGTGACGACGATGACACTACTGTCTGGCCGGGACCTAGGGTTTCCCCCGGTATGCAATGGGGAGGTGGGGGAGGGAGGACCCCAACACCCTTCAAGAAGGAAGGTGACACCCTCGGGCGTCACCGTGCCAGTGTCAATGGACAAGGATTTCTCCCGACCCCACTAGAACCACCCTCCCGAGCACTTTGAAAAGCTCCACCAATCACGTCACCCACGAGCACGCGCCATCCCGGTCTTGAAGTCGCCACCGCCGTCACACCGAGAGCCACGGATCAAAGCCGGTAGGCCGAGAGAGTGGAGACTTCGACGAGGGTCGGCCTGTCAACAGCACGCGGGAGGGAACTACCTCCACCACCAGCAGGTGGTAGCCGACCGGATGTAGCAGCAAGACACACCAGTCCCCCTGGCCCGGCCGAACCCGCTGAGGCTCGTGAAGTCCCACCACCGCACTACAGCAAGGGTGTCATCGAACACGCCATCCGCCGTCTCATGCCCTACTCCTCTAACCACCAGGGGATCCACCACCATGGCAAATCCCGACCGCCAAGCAGCAGCACCATCGCCACCGAGCTCCCTCGAACCTGCCGGACCACCACCGGACTAGGGATCTCACATCACCTCCCGGAGCCTCCTCCGCCGGAGAGAAGTCATAGTCGTCCACCTTCCGAGGCCGCCGCCCCGGCGTCCACCGAACAAGCCGACGCGAGGTCTACAACATCGCGACACAGCTAGAAATGAAACGGGCCCTCAGTACCACAGCCGCGCGGGAGGGAACTTCCTCCACCGCCGGAGGCGGTAGTCAACCGAACGCGGCCGCAGACAAACCAGTCCGCCATAGGTTCGGCCGGGCCCAGCAGGCCCGTAAAGCCTCGGCGGAGGCAAACCAGTCCCATGGCGGTCCGGCCGGGCCCCGACAGGCCCGTAAAGTCCGCCACCGCGCTACAACAGGCCGGCCGAGGACGCCCAGACCCCCATCCACCCTAGCCCGCCAAGATCTGCAGCATAGACAACGCAAAGCCAACCGACCCGCCTAACCCAGATCTAGGCCCAGAAGAACCCGATCTAGGCGGCCATGGCCGTGTCCGCCCCTAGCGCTGCCTGCCACGGATGCGCCGCGCTGTCCCGCCGCCCATGCCCGCGCCACCGCGCTGGCTCGCCCTCCGACGACGTAGGCCCTCCCAGGAGGCAGGCCGAGGCAGGACCGGACCAGATCGGGCCCGGATGGGCCCAGATCTGGGCCACACCACCCTGGCCGCCAGCTCCTGCCCGAGCCCCGCCGCAGGCCTCACCACCGCCGCCAGGTGCCTCAGTACCCGCCGGCAGGGATCTGCCCCGCCACCACAGGTCGCCACGCCGCCACCGAGGAGCCGCGCCGACACACCCCTAGGCCAGTGCGCCGCCCAGGCCGAAGCTGCAGGCCCGCGCCCCGAGCCCCGAGCCCCGCGCGTGGGGGAGATGAGGCCCCGCCGCCGCTAGCGCCCGGCCTTTGGCCGGCGACGCCCTCCGGCAGTGACGAGGGAAGGGAGGGGGAGGAGGAGAGGTCCTAGAGGCGGCGGCTAGGGGACCCTCCCGTCGCCCACGGGAGCGACGAGGAGGGGAACGTTTCTTCGGAAGAACCCCCCTGTGCCCCTTGTTACGCGGCAACACAAGCTTTTTTTTGATACCATTGTCTCTGATCTCTCTTAAAAACAAAGATGCATGGGAAAGAAAAATAATTAGTTATACTGTAGCAAAAAATAGTGTGTTAGTCTCTAGGATTCTTCATCTGTAGTAAAAATGGGAAAAGTATAAGGAATGCATAGAAGGAAGGGAAGCTGCATTAAAATAACATAGATGTCTTGTACCGTCATGTAGTATTTGGTAACTATCTCAATGTTTAATAGATATGTTCTACATAAACAATAAAGGATTAACATGATAACAGTTATTATACCTTTGATTCGGAAAGTGTAACAGATAAAACAAATTACTCTTCGTCTCGTGTCTCCTTTATTTTTGTTGTCCATTCCTAATTCAACGCAGGAGGAGAAATAACTATTGAATCACATATATATGTACCTGCACGAAAACACTTAAATTCAAAAGAAGAAAACATGACAAATTATTTCATCCTATTAGAACAACTACATACAGTTTACATATCTTATCGAAACAACAAACCTGTGATAAAAAAGTGTTGGCTCTTTAATATTCAATGTAGTGTAAAGTTTGGACCTGATTAGCTAAATTACTGATTAGTGAGTTATTAAAACAAGAAAAACTAAATTAAAATCCTTTCGTATTAATGCAGGTTTCCTGGTAGTAGAGGAGCATTTGGTCGTATAAAATTAATAGAACACTAAAGAAGTACATGTTTGCAAGGTATGATAAATTTAACATGCATATGTGCATCTTTATATAATATTTTTAGTTGTTGTCATGCAAAACACTGCATAATGTGAAGGATTTTATTTTATTGATTTGTAAAGTGTAATGGAAAAGATAATTACAACAAACAAATAGGAAGATAATGGAAAGCTTGGCCTATATACAGATGGACAATTAGGGTACCAAGATTAACACATTAGTAATCAATGCTCTAGTGAGTCATAGTTATTTAACCGAATTTAGCATGGCAACCCAACAAAATTGCTACTCTAGGTAGAATATGTCTTTCCTGGAAATTAGCGTCAAATGATGGTGTGAGACAACTCACCATGCAGTAATACATCCAAAAAGCAGGAAGGAATTTCAGATTTTGTATCGTTGGAATGCCAGAGTTCTTTATACATGATGAGGACTATAACAAAACCTGCACTGCAGTAGCAGAGATAACCATCCACTTGCTTGGGGAAGTAATTGAACATGTAGAAAGAAGAAAGAGAAAAAAATGAAGAGCTGAAAGAGTTATACTCTTTTGGAAGAAAGTACTAAAAGTGAACTAATTATCTGTTAGAGAATAGTACCTAATGTAAGCTGGAAGGAACAAAATTATAAAAAAACATGTAACTTTGTGTAATAAAACAATTCGCACGATATGGTTCTAATTTCAGCACTGGTACTTTCTAGTTTCCTCATAATTAGGGATGAACTACAGTTTTTCTGCCTTGCATCATAAGTACACAACGATATAAGCAAATTGTACTATAAATAGTACCTTGCGTTGGCTCTTTATGCCATTGCACTAATCAGCAGCTGAACCAAGTATTAAATGTAAATTGTAGATCCGAAATCCTATCAGAGATGGCCAAAGATGGAATCAAACGCAAGTTCAGTACACTATAAAGAAATTTTACTGGAAAAAAAGTTAGATATAAACAAACTTATATATTCATCACTTCTAAAATTTTGACAAAGAAAAAAGGGCGTTGAACTATTGAAGGTTGAATTTAAACAGGCCGGGTTTTTTAGGAAAACATACCCTTCATGTACCAGCTCCAATAATTTAGCACCATAGAATATACATGTTGCACATATCCTCTCTATGGTTGGCTTCCATCAGAAGAAATCTATCTATTAAATATTCAAGCATACCATTAGATGCCAAGATGGAATAGCAAGATCGGACTCAGGCAGAAAACTTTTTATCAACCAAGCAGTTCTTTGTCAATCTGTACTGAAGTTCACTATGGTGGTTTGTCAAAATCTTTCTCAAACTGCATCGGATAACTCTTTCTCAAATTCTGATGCCATTTACATATTGGGATATCAATCAACTTCCAGTGGCAGAAAATAAGTGGCTTTGATAAAAATCAAGAGAGAAACGGACTTGTGCAGAGAATGGGGATGCGGAGAAAAGTTGCAGCCCAATGTCCTTTCAGCGGCGATATGAACTTGAGACTCCCTGCCCACCAGCTCCGATGGCTGCCACTCCCGGCGTGCGGCGCCACGTTCCAGGCCTCAGGCCAAGAAACATGGAGCCTACTACCTCTAGTGGCTCCCCTGCTCTCTCTGTCGAGGAGCCACGTCGTGGGTTTGCCATGGTATATATCATATCTGCGGAGAAAGATCTTGAACCCTCGAGGCCGGAGTCGGTTGAGTCAACGCGTCAGCCCAAAGAGAGGGAACCTGCAGCGTCGCGACGGCCTGTAGCATCGGTGATCGATGTGCTGGTAGACGGATCGCCCCATGCTCGATCTTCGATCAGGGATCGATTTTTTTTTTGAACTGGATCGAAGATCGATGTTGACGCTCGAGGAATACACCCGGTCGCCTCGTATGCGGCTGCTCTCTTTGTATTCTTCGCTTCTTGACTGACTAACTGAGTCATGTGCCGTTATCGGGGCCCATTTAACCACAGTAAACCAATTTGATATCGAGAGGAGCGTGCCCTAGGGATATTCGGCCCAATTCGGAATTTCATTTGCATCCGATGGCTGGAAACAGTAAAACTGAGCGATCAGACAGCTAGAAACGTCTAAAACGTTAGAAGCCTCCTCTTTGAGTCAGCTTTAATATCCCTAATTAGTATTTGCAAGGAGCTGTAATGATGATTACTCACACTGCTTAACGACATGCTATACGGAGTGATAGTAGAGTTTAAAAATTGGGCCCTGCCTTATGGGTGATCCGGCTGCCACCGTAGCCTCGGCTGTGTGGCAAAATAAGTTCCACGGGGCTAGAGTAAGCTGATCGCACTGGGACAGATCAGGTCTATTAAAGCCTCCACACAGTAAAATATCGACCCTCTGCTCACAATCAGGTAGCTCGCTCGTGGCCACATCGCACACAGAGAATTTTCTGCAACCGTAACAAACACATCTCACACGGTTCACTTTTAACAAATCGTCAGAGAAGTTTCCTTTCTCGACATGTTGCCAGAAATGTAAATCGTTTTGTACAAAACGTGTGTAATATGTTCCCGCTTCTTTTTCTTTTTTCTTTTTCCGCTTCCTTTCCAGGCTGCTTAGGCGCCTTCCCTCCACCCCCGACTCATCCATAAATTAAGCGAGGGTCGTTGATAGCTCATACCTATAAAGAAAGGTTGAAAAAACTCTAGGAGCAATGCCTCGGCCGCCTCAAATATGAGACGGCTCAGAAAGCACTGGCCACACATAGAGTGTTGATGGAGGTGTAGCTAAGGGCTCCGCCGTCCGCAACGCCGCCTGGCAGAGTACGGGCCCATGCGGTTCCGGTACACTTGCTTCCCGGTGAAGGCGTGTCTCCCTCCTTCGCCCCCACCGTGTAGTCATAGATGGAGGTGCCGGAGTCGCTGGAGTTCTCCATCGAGGCATGATGCCTTCATGCATTCAAGGAGCATCGTCGCGTGGACGACGTCGACGTTATGTCGGACGACCACCCGTCACTGCAAGAAATATGCTCACTACTGACATTGTTTTAACGACCATGCAACTTTTGGTCATAGATGTATGACTATTCTGAGCCAAATGGTCGCGGGGCATTTAGGAGAGTCCAAAGCTTGAAGAATTGCAACCAATTTTATCAAGGTCATAATTTTCTAACAAAAATGGTCATGGATGGATAACACTGGTTCAGAGCTATGTGCGTAGCGGATTACGACCAATTAAGATGGTTGTAACATGTAATAGTAATATATTTTAATGAATAAAATTATGACTGGACTGCCACCCTAGGCAATTCACCTAGATGTCAGGTGATGTGTCAATTTACGTGGGCCTACAAGTGTACCTAATATTATACTAGCGAGCCACTGACAAATAGGGCCTACATGTCATTTTCATATATTGACCAAACCAAACTGATAAATAGACCCATCATAACTGACACACGAGACCCACTAGAACCTGACAAGTAGAGCCTGCCAGGTAGTACGCGCGTCAAATATTAATTTGAAAAGGACGGTGCCAAGAGTCAAACACGTGACCTCTCCCTAACACCCAAAGGAACCGAACCACCACTCCACTTGACACTTTTCGTTGAAGAATCCGTATCAGCCTCTTTAATCTATGGAAACGGCTCTTAGGCCTAGGCCTCAAGCGAACGAGGCCGCCTCTTCTTTTTTTTCTTCACAGTATTTGGCTCACCCGGCTGGGCCAATAGAAAAATAAACCATTAGCGGGTATATTTTACTGGAAATTGTAGGTTTCTTATAAACTAAATTGAGGGACTTTATTTTTCAGGTAAGTCTAAATATATAATTTCTCCATAATTTTTGCATATAGTGTCGGATTGAGATGATACAAAAATAAACTCGGTTCATCTTTAGGATGTGCATAAGTTTCTTTTAATATAAAATGATGCAATGAAAAGGTACCATTTTGTGACATAATTTTGGTAGACGCTTCATAAAAAAGACTTTGTGCAATAAATTTGAAAACTTTTTTCAGCAATATTGTTTGTCGTGCCAAGATGCACATGTGTGCGCATTATGAGCACATTATCATAAATTATTCCATGATTGTGGCCATAGCATTAGCTATAATTTCAAGATGCGGTCAAAACGGCGCACGGGAGTGATCGTTCTTATCTAGGGATGGAATCTAGCGGATCTATGATGAAATAGCATATTGTGTACCTAAATTTTTTTTTTGAAAAAGTCATGAGCATTATAACATGTACATGTAGTTTAAATATGACCCACTTCCTTTCGATTTGGCAAGAATTTGTTGTTTTCACGAGGGGTAGAGAGAAAGGTTTAAGATAACCCAGTTAGGAAATTGTATGTGAAATGTGGTCTAGTGTTTTTTAAAAAGAAGGTGGTAACATTTTAAAACTTTTATTTGGTGGTTGCTTCACAAAATACCCCATTTTTTGCACTCGAAAAATGAAAAATGGTTTTTTTTGTGACAAAGATGAAAATTTTCTCCTGCAATATTCTTCACCATTCCATTATGCACATGTGTGAATAATATGGGCACATAATCACAAACTATACTTCGATTTTGGCCATAATATTAGTCGTTTGGCTTGAAAGCCATGAAACTTTGTACATGATATGTCATTTCTAACACTTTTTTAAGATATTCGTGATATTTAAATTTTACTGCAATATGTGTGCACAAAAATGACCATTCCATATTGTTCATTCAATATATGAGAACAAACTATACTGCAATATTCTTCACCATTACATTATGCACATGTGTGTACAATATGGACACATAATCACAAACTATATCGCGATTTTGGCCATAATATTAGTCATATGGATTGAAAAACATGAAACTTTATATATGATAGGTCATTTCTAAGAACAATTTTTCAAAATATTCGTGATATTTAAATTTTATTAATTTGCATGGATATTGTGTCATATAAAATGACCTGACACGGAGATTTTCCATTCTTTCGATTTGTGAAATACTTACGGCAGTTTCAAAACGTAGTCAAAACAGTAGGGCTGACCGTCCTCGTCTAGGGGTTGAGAATTGCTAAACTTTTAGTAGATCTATGATAAAATAGCATACTATAAGTCTAAAAATGATATTTGCAAAATATGATTTACCTATAGTTCAAATATGTCCCACTTCCTACCGATTCGGCAATAATTTGTTTTATTAGGGGTGGACGGAAAGGTTTAAAATACCCCAGTTGGGACATTGTCCATATAATATTGTCTAGTATTTATGAAAATTGGGATATGAATATTGTGAAACTTTTATTTGGTGGTTGCTTCGCAAAACACCCCGTGTTTGGCACTCGGAAAATTGAACATGGAAAATGGTTTTTCTATGCAAAGAAAATAAAAACTTCCTCCTACAATATTATTCGGCATTCCAATATGCACATGTATGCACAATATGGGCATATTATCACAAACTATACCATAATTTTGGTCAGAACATTAGTCGTTTGGCTTGAGAGCCATGAACCTTCATACATGATAGGTCATTTTTGAAAACACTTTTCCAAGATATTCCCAATATTTCAAGTTTATTATTTTTCATGGATACTATGTCATTTAAAACGATGCAAGGGGAGGTTTTCCATTTTTTTGATTTTTTATGTACTTACGGCGGTTTCAAAACGCAATCAAAACGGCGGCGTCCGTCCTTGTCTAGGGGTTGAGCCTTGCTAAACTTTCAATGGACCTTTGATAAAATAGCATATTTATGTGCATGTGCTCCCTACGACGCCGCCACCTGCCATCGTCGCATCGTCGACTCCACCATCGCCTCCAGAAGTGTCTGCCGCCTAGGCACACATGTGGAACCGGACGCCTCCAGTTCTGGTCGACCTCGCCGATGATAGTGACTAGTAGACCGTGTCGCTCACTCCATCTCGGCGACATGGCAGTTTATGTTTACCTTTTTAGTTTTAGATTCTAGATATGTTATAGATTTCGTTTGTACCTGTAAATATTCTTATCTTAAATGAAAATAGATCTTTGCTTATCATCCTTGATGTTGGAACGTATGTCACAGTAATCATTGTCCTTGGTCTTATCTGCTTCATAATGAGACCATGTTTCTTTATTATATCTGATTATCATAAAGATTTGTCTACCTCTTCCCTGCACAAACGTGGATTTAGGCATTCCAAACTTGAACTTACAGAATGTCTAACAATCGCGTCAGTATCTTTCCTTAACGTCGAAAATCTGAGCGGTGGTTGCAGCCTTAAACTTAAAGAATGTCTAGCAATCACACTGGACTTTCTCCTTGCCATTGAAAATCATCGCAATGTTTGTGGTGGTTGTCTCCTGCTTCTCTCTATATGACACCTCGCGTTATACTCATCTTTGGTTATGGTGTTGCTTTTTTCTATGGCCCATCGAAGCCGAGTCAAGTGTACGAAGAGTTGTATCGACATTTTTATGCAAAGTTACACGCTCGTCCATTCCTTCCTTCATAGACAAACATCCTGTTAGCATTGACTCGCCACAACATTCTCTCTCGACATATGTCGGTAAACGTATATAGTGAAAAAAATAAGAAGAGCATCTTCCTCCCTGCCTTACCCCTGGGCGGGAAAGAGAGAAGGACATATATGCAGTGCGATCATATCATGAAGTATTCTTCCTTTCGGCCGTGCCCCGGGGGTCGCAGAGAGAAGTCTAGTATAATTAAAATTTGCTACTATACGTTGATGAAATGCCACATGGTTTGCTGGTACAGCTGGGGATGCAGGTGCTACATGGGTTGCTGGTACACGTAACCGTCAGCACATAAAAGTCGTTTACATTGTTTCATAAAATAATATGATTTTGTTAAACACACTATGTATGGACAAACATAATCTCACATGACAAACATCTTATACCCGTCTCCCATCTAATGCGAACGCACACAGTAGCGGGAAGAAAAACGTATGCAAAGTAAATGCAAAGTAAGATCCTTTCGCAAACGGCTTCCATAAATCATGTGTCTATTCGTATAGGAAATAAAATCATGCGTGAAGTAGAGGATAATCGCACACCTATCGATAGCGGAGGTTCGATTCACCATGGTCTATGGGACATTTCCATCGTGTGTGATTGCCTGATATATACTAGTGTCTGTTTTGACCAAATGTTCCCTTCGGTCCCAGGTTGCGGTGTCCCGATCCTTGACGTAGCAGCTCGATGCGGCCACCCGGAGATGATGCTGGAGGTGGTGTCCGGCTAATAGTGGGGGCTGCTCCACTAGTCAAGTCGGTCTTGGTAAAAGGATTGAATCAGTCGACTAGAAGGCGTGAATAGGAGACTAGCAATCTGTAGTTTCTTTTTCAATTTAGGCTTTACAACAAAAATAGATTGTCTAGATGTGCAACTATGTGACAATCCTATATGATAGAGAAAAAGAAAGATACAAAGAACAAGGAAATTTCAAGTATGAAAGGTAAGGGAATGAAGTAACCAACGAGTAGGCACGGAGATGTAATTCCCATAGTTCCTTCCTTTTGAGGGGAACTACGTCTATGTTCGAGGGGTATGGTGCCCCAAAGGCCACCAATGCCACAATTGCCTCACCCTTTTCTCCCAAGAGCGCAGCACAAAGTCAGGCCCAAGTTACACTATGTGGTGACCTTGAAGATGGCAACTGAAACCATTACAATAAGGTTGGTGCTCTCTTCATAACTCAATTGGAGGCTCCCAATGACTCTTTGAAGCTTTAAATCCAATGCCACAAGCTCTGAGAAAGTCCAACTCTGCCTAGGGTTCCAAGAACCGAAGATTAACAAGATCCACAAAGGATGGGTGGGGGAATCAAATTTCCTTTCATGGAAGTGTGGATCTAGGTAATTTCTCCCAATATTCAAAACATCAAGATGTTTGGATGCCTAGGGGAGATAGCTAGGGAAATGAAGCTCTTGCACTAATGTAGGAGAGAGAGTATCCAAGAGTTAGGTAGGGAGGAGGAAATACCCCTCGTTATAAAGGGGACTTCAAAACAAACCATTACTTGCCTTCTCGACAACCACTAGTACTACCGTTAGCCCACTTGAATTTCTGATTAGATAGGTTCCAATGACTCGAAAGCCGTGGAAGATACCTAGTTGTACAAGCTAGAAGTTCCACCAGCAAGTGGTTGGAACATCTGGCAGGTACTACCGGCCATCTTCTGGTCAACTTCGGATAAACTCAACAGCCCACACAGAACCATGTCTGAGCGTGGGTTTGGGTTTATTGGAACTATCTCGGAACTAGGCCCAGAACATCTAGGTCAAAAAATGCCCTGACCGGTACTACTGACAGCTTAGCGGAAGTACCGCCCAACACAGTACCAACGATTGTGAGACCCTGGTGATACGTCGTAAACGTATCTATAATTTTTAATGCTCCATGCTTGTTTTATATCAACTTTCTTATGTTTTGTTTACACTTTGAGGTATTTTTATACATTTTCTGGAACTAACCTATTAACAAGATGCCACAGTGCCAGTTGACTATTTTCTGCTGTTTTTGGTTTCAGAAAAGCTAGTAAGGAAATATTCTCGGAATTGGACGGGACAAAAGCCAAAGTTAATATTTTACTATAAGGAACACGGAGTCCGAAGGGCAGCCGAAGTGGGGCCACGAGGTGGCCACACCTAGGGCTGGTGCGGCCACCCCCTAGGTGCGCCGTCCTATGGTGTGGGCCCCTCGGGAAGCCACCGACCTCACCTCTTCGCCTATAAAAGCACCTCGATGCAGAAACCCTCAGTACCCGATCAGAAATCCACGAAAGAGTCTGTAGCCGCCGCCATCTCCATCCCTAGATTGGGGGATCCGAAGCACTTCCTGGCACCCTGCCGGAGGGGAGAGATCATCCTGGAGGCCTTCTTCATCATCATGCCCGCCTCTAGAGTGATGCGTGCGTAGTTCACCCTTGGACTATGGGTCCATACAGTAGCTAGATGGTTGGTTCTCCTCCTTTGTGCTATCATGTTTAGATCTTGTGAGCTCCGTTCATGATCAGGATCATCTATTTGTAATCCTATATGTTGTGTTTGTAGTGATCCGATGGATATTGAGATATTATGTCAGATTGATTATTGATTCCATTATGTCTATGTTATTTGTGATCTTGCATGCTCTCCGTTGTTAGTAACTATCTTGGCCAAGTAGATGCTCGCAACTCCAAGAGGGAGTATTTATGCTCGATAGTAGGTTCATGCCTCTAGTAATCTGGGGAAGTGACAGAAATCTCTAAGGTTGTAGATGTGTTGTTGCTACTAGGGAGAAAACAACAATCCTTTGTCCATGGGGCAATTGTATTTTTTACTTTACACACTTTGCTTAATGCAATTATCCATTGCTTGCAACTTAATATTGGAAGGGGTTCAGATGATAACCGGAAGGTGGATTATTAGTCATAGATGTAGTTGGATTACGGTCTATGTATTATGTTGTAATGCCCAATCAAATCTCATAGGAGTCAAGATGTCTAGTATATGCATTGTTATGCTTTCTCAATCTAATAATTGCCCCGCTGTAATTTGTTCACCCAACATGCTATTTATCTTAAGGAGAAACACCTCTAGTGAACTGTGGACCCCAGTCCATTCCTTTACCATTGATATACGATCTACTGTTTACCGTTTACTGTTACTTTCTCCAAGAAATTACTATCTTCCACACTATACGTTTAATCCTTTGTTTTCAGCAAAACCAGTGAGATTGACAACCTCACTATAAGTTGGGGCAAAGTTCTGTGGTTGTGTTGTGCAGGATTTCAAGTTGTTAGCAACACCTTGGAGTTGTTTCCTTGTTCCTACTAGTTCTATAACCTTGGTTTCATAACTAAGGGAAAACTTGCTATTGTGCTCATCATACCTTCCTCTTAGGGTTCCCAATGATCTCTACATTTTGTGCTGTCACCCGAAAGTGGCCTAGCTGTACATGCCGGAAGTTCTGCCAGAAGTAGCCTGGAGCGTCTAGCCGGTACTACCGGCCAACTTTCAGTCATGTACTGGTAAAATAGGAGCAACATATTGGATGCAAACAATAAGTGCCCCTACATCACCGATACTGGCTTGGTACTTTGCTTGGTACTACCGATTGTGCTTATAACATGGACCCTAGCGGGAGCGGTACTACCGGTTCCCCCAGTACTTCTGGCCATAGCGTGAAACAACTCAAACACCTCGAAGAGACTATCTCTCGCTGAAAACTAGGAAGTCTGTGGTGGGTGCAAATATTGGTTGATCAAGAAGTCATGATTCCCCCTAACCTTCTGAGGTGGACCCCCTCTTGATAGTATAGTCTTCTATCTAGAACAAAATAAAGAGAAACTAAGCTAGAGCACTGTTTTAGACAAATTTATCACCGTGGGTCTATTCATCCACATGTAAAAAGGTATAAATAGACTATACTCAAGGAAATGATTAGTACACATTGGATTTGTCATCTACACCAAAACATGTAAAGAGATCAATTCCCTTTTACTAGGAGTCCCAGATCAACCTCATATCTTCCCAAGAATCAACAACACGATGGCAACACCTAAAGGTTACGACGAAGGTGTTAACAACTCTATGTGGATGATATGGGATAGGACAAAACCAACTTGTTCTTGCTTTGCTTACATTCTTCCCATGCGACCGATGTTCAATGTGAGCACCGAGCGGTGACCGTAGCGGGTAGCCATCGATGTATATTTTACGATAGATGTGGCATGGAGGGAAAAATATGTTCCTCCCATGTACAAGGGTGTCTTCTAGGTGAGTGATTCACGACCCCCCCCCCCCCCCCCCCCCCCCGTCAATGTCTTCTAGGCTACATCGGGGTGAATTCTAACACCGCCTCCAAGGGAATCTCCATCCTCCTCCCTCACCACCGCTACCGCTGGCACCAGCCACGATGGTGGTGGCCCCTTGATACGTCCATTTTGCATCACTATTCTATATCATAATTTACTATTATTCATTGATATATTTCATACTAAGAGATGATACTTATGTTATTTCATTTATTTTTGCATGGTTGATGACTTTTGGAGCATGGACCGCTGCAGTTAGGATTGTGATGGAAAAGGTGTTGTTTGGAGGCAAAATTCGCGAAGATCAGAAAATTCGAGAAAATACATGGAAAATTCTATTTTTAAGAAGACGAAGATTGCCAGAAGGGGGAGTGGAGATGGGCCACAGGGGGCCCACACCACTGATACGTTGCTAATGTATCTATAATTTTTGATGTTCCATCCTTGGTTTATATCTAATTTCTTATGTTTTGTCCACACTTTGGAGTACTTTTTCTACACTTTCTTCGACTAACCTATTAACAAGATGCCACAGTGCCAGTTGCCTGTTTTCTGTTGTTTTTAGTTCCAGGAAATCAGAAAATCAATATTCTCGGAATTGGACGGGACAAAAGCCAAAGTCAATATTTTACCGGAAGACACATGAAGTCCGAAAGAGAGATGAGGGGGGCCACATGACGGCCACACCACCCCTTGGCGCGGGCAGCCCTAGGCCGCGCCAGGGCATGGTGTGGGCCCCCTGGCCGGCCACCGACCTCGCCACTTCGCCTATAAGAAACCCCTGGGACAAAAACCCTAATTCGAACAGCCTCTAGCCATGAAAAGTTCCGCAGCGCCGCCGCCAGATTCGGGGGACAGAAAGTCTCTGTTCCGGCATCCTGCCGGGACGGGGAAGTCCCGGAGCCATCTCCATCGATCTCCACCACCATCTTCATCACCGTTACTAATTCCCATGATGATGAGGGAGTAGTTCTTCCTCGAGGCTAAGGGTTCTACCGGTAGCTATGTGTTCATCTCTCTCTCTATGCATGATCATATTGTGATCATGAGCTTTGTAATCAAGTAGATCTACCTTGCTACTCAAGTGCTTTAATAGATCTCTGGCTCTCCCCATGTGTGTGAAAGTGACAGCATGCACACCAAGGTGGCACTTAGGCTAGAATTTACAAATACTTGTTATGAGTTATATTTGGAGTTGGATGTTTCTATGAAATTGTGGTGTTTGTTGGAACCATCTAGAGCTCAAGGTGACAGTGTGGGGTTATATAGATGGGGAAGCGAACTTTGAGGTGTGCTGTTATAGCCCTACCATGGATTAGAGTGTCCAACTGGAGAATAGTTCAGAGTAGTATCATAAAGAGAATATATTTATATGAGAGTGTTCAATAGTGTAAGTATGCTCCCTAGGCCTTGTTTCTAAGCATTGAAACACCGTTTGCAATTAGATCTGTTACATGTTTGCTTGCTTCCATATTTATTTCAATTCTCATTTAGTCTCTTCCACACCATCAAGCTATTTTCTAGCGCCATTGTCTTATATCCATACCACTTATATTTTACTATCTCTTCGCCGAACTAGTGCACCTATACACCTGAAAAGTGTATTGGGTATGTTGGGGACAAAAGTATATTTTACTATCTTGTGTTGGGGACACCTGAAAAGGGTTGCTTGAGAGGGGATACCTTTGACCACTTCCTCCCTGGGTTCGATTAACCTTGGTGATCCACTTAAGGGAAAATTTGCTGTTGTTCTACAAACCTCTGCACTTGGAGGCCCAACAACTGTCTACAAGAATAGAAGTGTGTAGACATCAAGCTATTTTCTGGCGCCGTTGTCGGGGAGGTAAGGTAAAAGGTACTCACATCGTCCGGTGTGAGTGGTCGAAGTTATTTCCTTTAGATTCTGCAATTTTTTCTTTTTGTTTCTTGTTTTCACTAGTTAGGCTTAATGGAAAACAACAACAAAATTAGAGAGCTTTATAGTATTTATATTGAGTTAGGACATGAAGTGTTTGAAGAGAAAATTAAAAAACCTATGGAACTTTATTTGCATGCTAATAGCAATGTTGTTAGTATGAATTCTTTGGACACCATTATTGCTAATGCTATGGAAAAGTCTAAGCTTGGGGAAGCTAGTTTTATGAAAATGATCTTTTTAGTTCCCCGGCTTTGGAAGATAGCTATTCTATTGCTTATGATGATACCAAACCTCCAATATATAATGATTACAATGATGAATATGATATTTTTAGTCCACCTACTATTGAGGAGAAATTAATTATGATTACAATATTCCTCCTATATTTGATGATTATGGTGATGAGAATAATAATGATAGCTATTTTGTTGAATTTTCTCCCACTACAATTAATAAAAATGACTATGCTTATGTGGAGAGTAATAATGATCATATGCACGTGGCTCATGATAAGAAGGTTTTATGTGATAGTTATATTGTTAATGTTATTCATGATGCTTCTGAAAGTTATTTTGAGAGAGGGAAACATGGTTTTATGCATCTCAATAATATTATGTTTCCCCTCTCTATGTTGAAAGTCTTGAAGTTGCACTTGTTTTGCTTTACTATGATTGTTGCTTTGTGCTTTCATAACTTGTTTATTTACAAGATTCCAATGCATATGAAGTGGGTTAGACTTAAATATGCTTTGAATTTGCGTCTTGATGCTCTCTTTTACTTTAATTCATATTTTTTATGTGAGCCTCTTCTCAAACTATCATGCCTAACTTAAAGGCGTTAAAGAAAAGTACTTTTTGGGAGATAACCCAATAGTTTTCTTGAGTCTTGGAAGTTATTACTTCTATAATAAACTCTCTTTATCCTTTTTATTTGCTTTTTGTGCCAAGAGTAACCTCTAATGAGAGAGAAGTAATGCTTGGGCAAGTTGCTATCCCGAAACAGATTTTTGTGCTTCGCTGTAAAAATTCGTGTAAAATCTCTGTATGTCGGTTTGAGCTGTAATTTTTATGCTTCTGCCCTAGGTTATTATCCAACTTTCTTTAGTTCAACACTTTTCGATTTGAGAAACAGGTCTTCGAAAAAATCGGTTTCTATCTGCTGGTCTGTTTTAACAGATTTCTGCCATTATTTGCATTTGCTTCTTGTTGACTCCTTTTTGGGTTCTCTTTTGGGGAATTGAGCTTTTTGAGGGAAGTGCTACAGTAGCTTGTGTTTTAATTGAAGTTTGACTTGTGTTGGAACGGAACCCAAAGACTTATTATCTTGAGTGCACTAATGTTGCTAATGAAGATTGTGTGAAGTTTTGTATGAAGGAAAAATTTCAGGTGTAAGGAAAGAATGATGTAATGAGATGAAGAGTGGACTAAAGCTCAAGCTTAGGGATGCCACCCGTGTCACCCCAAGAAATATCCAAGAATTACAAGCGTCAAAGCTTGGGGATGCCCAAGGCATCCCATTCATCATCAATAAAAATCTCAGGCCTTTCTAGACACTTTGTTTTTATTGTTTCATGCACTGTTGTGTTGTTCTTAGAGCGTCTTAGTTTTTGTTTTTAGTTTTCTTTTGTTTGGTTTGCTGCAATAAGTTGGTTGGATCCCATCACTTATTTTGGAGAGAGACACACTCTATTTTCATTGCCTAGAACACTCTAGTTTTTATTCTTATTGTTTTGTGAGTTTTCTCTTTTGCTAGCACTGTGTTTAGCCTTAGTTTTCTTGTGCTTTCATCTTAGAACTTTTTAGTTCTTCTTTGTGGATTTGTGAGACAAGCTCACTGATCTTTATTTATTATTATCTTTGTGAGTTGTTTCAAATAAGTCGATTGGTGTTGGAAGAGAGTAGGAAAGTTCATGCTTAAGTGGTAAAAAGGAGCTTGTTTTTGACAGTGACTTAGACTTTATCATGTCATGCTTGATATTGTTTTGGCTTTATGCTTAGTGATTTTTGATGTAGTATGACATGTTATAAAAAATTGAGATTGATTAATGTTCCTTGAAAGAATCATGCGTTGTTTTAGCATATTAAAGCATAATATTGTGGTATTCTCCTTTGACGCTTTATTTGGGTTGACTTGGCACATGCTCACACCATGTTAAGACTATCCCAAGTCACCATAGCCTCTATGATCATTTAGTTTTCGACTTGTGCTATCACTTTATGCTTTAATTAATGATGTTTTGTTGCTTTGCATGATTATGACCATTATTGCTCTCTTAGTTGGTCGGCCCCAGTCTTTTGCTAGCCTCCATACCAAGTATGAGTTCCACTCATGCATCCAACTCCAAATAAAACCAAGTTATTCCAAAGAGTCTACCATACCTACCTATTAGCATTTTCTATTCCAAGTATATTCATGTTTTTATCTACCTTCCGAATTAAACTTGTTATGAGAAAACTAGTGATTAAAGCTCTCACGAACTTGATGGCACACTTTACTTTTCTTGCCCTTAATAAACTTGAACCATTCTGTCGTCTATGTTGTATATGCTTGCACTTATTTGTTGGGAATTAGCAGAACCATGTTGTCATGGGGAACGCTTTCAACATTGCACTTGGTACTTGTACCTAGTTGATATCATGCTCTTTTGTATATGGATGTTGTCGGTGTGAAATGAAAAGGGAGCTTGTAAGTCCATGGAGTTATGTATATGTGTTAGAGAAACGCTTGGGCCGCCGGTCTAATCCATGCCTAATCATGGTGGAAACCTGTAGCGTAACCATAATGAGCAATCTATGAAGCATTCTTCTTATAAAAAAGAGATAGATATTGAGAAAAGGAGAAAAAGAAAAAAAAAGAGATATGAGAAAAGAGGAAAGAGAGAAAAAACACCATTTTCCCATGGTAAATAAGAAGATTGCTGAGATGCTCGTTGTCTGCTTGCCTTGTCATTTTGATATGGGGATTCTTCCGTATCATCGGGCAAGGGGTACCCCGTTGGCAGTTCTCTATGATACACATGTACTTACTATGACAAGAACTTACCAGTAACTAAACTTGAGTAGCATGAGGAGCGACCCTCGTATTCAAGGGACATGAGATTTCCAACTTATACTTTGTCAAGCATATACTCCATAGTTTGTTCACTTTAACCTTAATCACTTCAAGATGCTTATGATAGGGGCAATGAGAGCTGAAAGCTAATAAGTACCATAATTTTTGGAAGCTCTTTATGAAACTTGAACCCCTGCTTCCTTCTATGAAAGCCTTTCTTTTACTTTTATGTTGAGTCTCCACCTTCTATATTTATGCACCTATTGAGAGAGCATAGTGGCCATTCTTAGTTTAATGTGCATTGTCCCAAGACTTGTTGATTGATGCATAACTTTGATATTTCTTGTTCTTAAACTATTTGTATCTAGTCACCCTTATAAACTTTGAAGGTGTCCTCTGCAATTTTATTTGCTAAATAATGAGGGACAAGCTGAATGCCACTGTGCTATGTTTTCTTTATGTGAAACAAACAAACATCTTTCAAAGCATTGTTATTCATGAATGTTTTGTTTGTACCTTTTCATGTTATGACATAGTTGCTATGTCTTATTTGTTAGAATTATATCTTTCATGCTATGTCAAAGTATTATGATCCCAGCTATCAATGTTTTATAAATGCCTTGATCAAGATTGTGATGGTGCATCTCTCCTAAAAAATTATTGTTTTCTTTTTATCACTTACCTATTCGAGGACGAGCAGGAGTTAATCTTGGGGATGTTGATATGTTGCTAACGTATCTATAATTTTTGATGTTCCATCCTTGGTTTATATCTACTTTCTTATGTTTTGTCCACACTTTGGAGTACTTTTTATACACTTTGTTGGACTAACCTATTAACAAGATGCCACAGTGCCAGTTGCCTGTTTTCTGCTGTTTTTGGTTCCAGAAAATCAGAAAATCAATATTCTCGGAATTGGACGGGACAAAAGCCAAAGTCAATATTTTACCGAAAGACACATGGAGTCCGAAGGAGAGACGAAGGGGGCCACAGGGCAGCCACACCACCCCTTGGCGTGGGTAGCCCTAGGCCATGCCAGGGCATGGTGTGGGCCCCTTGGCTAGCCACCGACCTCGCCCCTTCGCCTATAAGAAGCCCCTAGGACGAAAACCCTAAATCGAATAGCCTCCAGCCACGAAAAGTTCCACAGCACAGCCACTACCGAAGGGAAGATTCGAGGGACAGAAAGTCTCTGTTCCGGCACCCTGCCGGGACAGGGAAGTGCCCCCGGAGCCATCTCCATCGATCTCCACCACCATCTCCATCGCCCTTGCTGATTCCCATGATGATGAGGGAGTAGTTCTTCCTCGAGGCTAAGGGTTCTACCACTAGCTATGTGTTCATGTCTCTCTCTATGCATGATCATATTGTGATCATGAGCTTTGTAATCAAGTAGATATACCTTGCTACTCAAGTGCTTTAACAGATCTCTGGCTCTCCCCACGTGTGTGAAAGTGACAGCATGCACACCAAGGTGGCACTTAGGCTAGAATTTACAAATACTTGTTATGAGTCATATTTGGAGTTGGATGTTTCTATGAAATTGTGGTGTTTGTTGGAACCATCTAGAGCTCAAGATGACAGTGTGGGGTTATCTAGATGGGGAAAGTGAACTTTGAGGTGTGTTGTTTAGCCCTACCATGGATTAGAGTATCCAACTGGAGAGTAGTCCAGAGTAGTATCATAAAGAGAAGATATTTATATGAGAGTGTTCACTAGTGAAAGTATGATCCCTAGGCCTTAAGCATTGAAACACCGTTTGCAATTAGATCTGTTACATGTTTTTTCTTCCATCTTTATTTCAGTTTTCCTTTAGTCTCTTCCATGCCATCAAATTATTTTCTGGCACCGTTGTCTTATATCCATACCGCTTGTATTTTACTATCTCTTGGCCAAACTAGTGCACCTATACACCTGACAAGTGTATTGGGTGTGTTGGGGACACAAGAGACTTCTTGTATCTTGATTGCAGGGTTGCTTGAGAGGGGATACCTTTGACCACTTCCTCCCTGAGTTCGATAAACCTTGGGTGATCCACTTAAGGGAAAACTTGCTGCTGTTCTACAAGCCTCTACACTTGGAGGCCCAACAACTGTCTACAAGAATAGAAGTGCGTAGACATCAACCACCCCCTGGCGTGGGCAGCCCTAGGCCGCGCCAGCAGATGGTGTGGCCACCCTGGCTCACTCCAGGCTCTCCCCTTTGGCGTATATTATCCCCTCGAAACCCTAATACCTGGGGGCGACCACTGAAAGACTCCGTCACCTCTACGGGGCGGAAAACTATAGAGAGAGAAAGATCTCTCCAGCAGACAGAATTCTACCGGGAGAATTCCTTCCCGGAGATGGGAGATCGTCGCCATCAACACCACCATCAAGCTGGACTTCATCGGGATCATCATCATCATCACCATCATCATCTCCACCAGCACCATCATCACCACTTCATACCGTTGTAACAATTGGGTTGAATCTTGCATAGTTCTTAGGGGAAACTTTCCTGGTGTTGATTACTCATTGTAGTTGATGCTATTGAGTGAACCATTGAATTATAGTTTATGTTTAGATTGTTACATATCATTATATCATCTCTGATCTTGATCCATATGATGTCTTGTGAGTTTGTTTAGTTCTTGAGGACATGGGAGGAGTCATGTTGTTAGTAGTGGAATTGTGTTGAGAAAGATTCAATAGTTTGATATTTAAGTTGTGGTGTATTTCTTCTAGTGGTGTCATGTGAACATCGACTACATGACACTTCACCTATATGGGCCTAGGGGGATACACTGTGTATTTGGCTACTAATCGTAGGGGTTGCCGGAGTGACATAAACCTGAACCCCCATTAGGAAAACTTTGCACAAGGGACGCCGGGGTCTTAGAGTTTAAAGCTATGGTTAGTTTTCTACCTTAATTACGTTCTTGTACCTGCATATGCTTGCAAGGGGTATAATCACAAGTATGTATTAGTGCTAGGAAGGTCGGTATATTAGCACATGTTCACCCACAAAACACTTAGCAAACTAAAGAAGATTAATCAACTATATGAAGCGAAATCACTTGACAATATTCCCGTGTGTCCTCGAGAATGTTTGGTCATCTTAAGTAATACAACCGGCTTGTCCTTTGATAAAGAAAGGATTGGGCCACTTGCTGCATTTATTATTATTGTCTTTTATTTACTCGTACTTTATTTATCTGCATTATCAAAAACCCCTAAAAATCCATTTGCTAAGTATTTACAGAGAATTCCTGCTCCAAGCCATTCACCAATACTTTCTGCTCCTCGTTGGATTCGACACTCTTACTTATCGAAAATACTGCGATACACCCCATATACTTGTGGGTCATCAAGACTATTTTCCGACGCCGTTGCCAGGGATTGAAGCGCTATTGGAGAGTGGAACTGGTAAAGGAAACTTCTACTGTGAGTATTGTTTATTTCTGTTAGTTGCTTTATTTTCAATATGGATAATTCGCTGAGTTTCTTATTTCGTAATGCTACTACCACTGCTAAGTTAGTAGATGAACCACCACCTGCTGAGAATGATACTTTTAAAATACCTACAAGAATTATTGATCGTGTTATGGATAACTATTATGTTGGAGATGGAACTGTCTATCCCGGTGATCATTTGCTCTTTATACACGAATTATGCGGGTTGTTCAAGTGTGCAGGTACTACAACAGATCAAGTCAAGAAGAAGTTATTCTCATTATCACTAAAAGGAAGAGCTGAGGAATGGTATAAGATGCTGAAGAATGGCCAAGCTCTTGAATGGGAGGAAGTAGTACCTCTCCTTTATTCTAAATTATATCCTCCTAGTGAGATTCATAAAGATCCGAATCAAATATACAACTTTTGGCCTCTTGATGGAGAGAGTATAGCTCAAGCTTGGGGGAGATTGAAGTTACTAATGCTCAAATGTCCCATTCATGAGCTCCCCAACAATATTATTATCAATAACTTTTATGCAAGGCTCTCTCTTCATGATAAGGATCTTGTGTTGGATCCTTCACTCGCATGGAAGAATAAGCTAAATGCGATCTTCTAGACCATATTCAAGACAATGTTGAAGCATGGGAGAATGACAAAGGAAGAAAGTTAGGTATAAATTATGATTATGAATGCATTGAATCTTTTATGGGAACTGATGATTTTCAGAATATTAGAAATGCTTATGGTCTTGATTCTCAAGTTATTGCAAATTGTTTTAAGGCTTTTACCTCTTATATTGAAATTCCGAAAAAGGAATGGAACAAGTATCATGCACCATATAAAGATATTGTTGACTATGTTCCTATTAGAAGTACTGAATTTTGCACTATTGATCACATCTTACCTGAACCTTATATCGAGAAAATACCCTTCCCGGATAAGGTAAAGGAGCACCCTATGATAACTAGTGTAATTAATAAAAGTACAAAGAGAACTGTAAAACCTGATGAACAAATAAACATTGAACCTGCAGTAGCAATGGTGAAAGACCTAGTCACTAAAAGTGTATAAGATGGACACATTGTTTTCTGTGAGGATGCTTCTAATATCGTCTCACATCCTAACAGAACTAAAAAAGCTAGTGTCCCTGTGTTTTCTGTTAGTATAAGTAATCATTGCTACAACGGTTCTTGTGATAGTTATATCATTAAATTTATGCATGATACTGAAAGTTATTATGAGAGAGGGAAGACGGTTCTAATGCATCTCAATAATATTATGTTTCCTCTCTTTATGCTGAAAGTCTTTATGTTGCATTTGTTTTGCCTTCCTATGCTAGCAGCCTCTGGTTTCAACAATTTATTTTCTTACAAAATTCCCTTGCATAGGAAGTGGGTTAGACTTAAACATGTGTATTTTTGCTTCTTGATGCTCTCTTTTACTTCAATTCATATTCTTATGTGAGCTTCATTGAAATTATCATGCCCATCTTAATGGCTATAAAGAAAGAGATTTTTGGGAGACAACCAAATTTATTTGTGCTTTCAGTTGTTTTTGTTTATTTGAGTCTTGTAAGTTATTACTTCGGTAATAACCTCTCCTTATCCTTTTTGTTTGGTTTTTGTGTCAAGATCAACCTCTAATGAGAGAGAAGTAAGATTTGGGGATGTTCCTGTCCTGAAACAGATTTTTGTGCTTCACCGTAAAAATTCGTGAGAGATCTCTGTATGTTGGATTGAGCTGTAATTTTTTGTGCTTATCCCCCAGGTTGTTATTTGACTTTCATTAGTTTTGCACTTTTTGATTTGAGAAAAAGAAGGAAAAAAAGATTTGAGCAACAGAAGATTTTCGATAAAAATGATATTTACCTGCTGGTCTATTCTGACAGATTTTTGCCACTCTTGCATTTGCCTCTTAAATTGATTTCCTTTTTGAATTCTTTTTGGGTTTTCGGAAGGAGTTGCTACAGTAGCTTATGTTTTGATGGATTTCAGTGGAAATTGGATTTAAAAGGTTTATTCTCGCTTACACTAATGTTGCTAATGAGAATTGTGTGAAAGAAATTTCTAGGTTATTGGAGAAAATGGTGTAATAAGATAGTGAAAGGTTTCATGACTCAAGCAATATGTGTATGAAGATGAAGATATTGATGTTATTCAAGCGGTGAATCCGGAAGAATCTACTAAATACCAAGTTCAGAGACCTGCAGAATACGTTTTCGAATAGGTAACAGTTCTGGTAAGAAAAGTTTCGTGAAAATTCTGTCCAGTTATATTTTTGCAGTTTTTATCCAACAAGGAAAGCAACGAAGCGAAAGAGGGATGGAAACGGAGCCAAGGTGGCTCACACCACCCCCTGGCGTGGCCCCCCTGGCCACGCCAGCAGGTGGTGTGGCCACCTCGGCCTCCGTCTCTTACCCGTTTTCTCCCAGTACCTTCCTTTTGTTGTAAAAAATCGTAATATATAATCCCCCGGATCCCCCAAGGTTCGTATATCGTGTTCTGGTCATGTTTTTGTTTTGATCTGTTTCTGCCAGGAACTATTCTTAAAGTTTAGAAGCACAATGGTCTCCGCCAAGGATAAGGGAAAGGAGCCTGCAGAGGAGGATCCCCAAGATCCCGGGCAGGAGAAGGAGATCGATGAAGAGGAGGCAAAGAAAAGCCAGCACCCGCACACCGGCACTACCATTGCAAGCATTGGAGTGTTGGCAAGCCCTGCCAAGATCATAAGGACTTCACGGATTTCAACTGGAGGGAAGCCTCCACGTCATTGTTTAGCTCCACGGTCATCTTCTCCATGCACCAAGAATCCCTTCCATACCCTTATCCATGATCATCAATGCTAGAATATGCCCAAGGAGAAACTACCCTCCAGTTCGGATATGCCTAGTTCTAAACATGCAGGAAAAGAAGACTTCAAGGAGGAAGAGTGGGGAAAGAATCATACGAGCTCGGATTCACAACCCGACATGATCATGCACCGTATCGAGCACAACTCAGAGTTGATTCGTACTCTCACCTTCGAGATTGAGGACTTGAGGAAATTGATCGAAAAGCTCATCAAGAGAACACCACCATCATCAAAGGAGTAATTCGTCATCAGGTTTTGGCATCCCCTTGGTTTGTTCCAAGCTTGGGGAGTGTCGCGGTTTCATATCACTATCTTCTATCTTTTTACCTTTTTAGTAGAGTCATATCATGAATAGAGAAGTTATCATGTAGGATGGTTTGCATTATGGAAGTGTCCACCCTCTCGTTAGATATCTATGTATCCCTTGGTGTGAGTTGCCGTTATGGAATATTAATGAGAAGTTCTATCATCTACTCTTTTGCATATCTTATATTAGTTTTCAATTCATGTTATATGATTGATCTTGTTGTTAGTATTGGTATCACTTTGAGACAGTTGAGTAAATTTAGTTGGTTTTCGCAAACCTGGCTCGGTCTGTAGCAACACTATTTTGAGAATTGAATGAAAAAGATAAAAACACTCTTAAAGAAATATAATTTCATCATCTTTCTTTCTTGATGTGCTCATAAGTTTAGTATTCGCTAGTTAAGATCTTTTGTGCTTCCAAGGAAGATTGCATGTTTGTTTTTATCACTTGTATGTTTGTTTGTTTCCTTCAACTCTTATGCTTGCTACCCAGCCTTGCTAGCCAAAAACCTGTACTGAGAGGGAAATCTTCTCGTGCATCCAATCCTTAAAACAAAACCCTATGCCATTTGTGTCCACCATACCTACCTACTAGCACTATTGCTATTCCAAGTAAATTCATGTTTTTATCTACCTTCCGAATTAAACTTGTTATGTGAAAATCAGTGATTAAAGCTCTCACGAACTTGATGGCACACTTTAGTTTCTTGCACTTAATAAACTTGAACCATTGTGCCCATCTATGTTGCGTATATGCTTGCGCTTTATAAGTTGTGAATTAGCAGAACCATGTTGTCATGGGGAACGCTTTCAACATTGCACTTGTACATTGTACCTAGTTGATATCATGCTCTTTTGTTTATGGATGTCGTCGGTGTGAAATGAAAGGGGAGCTTGTAAGGTCATGGAGTTATGTATGTGTGTTAGAGAAACGCCTAGGCTGTCGGTCTAATCCATGCCTAATCATGGTGGAAACCTGCAGCGTAACCATAATGAGAAATCTATGAAGCATTCTTCTTATAAAAAAAGAGATAGAGATTGAGAAAAGAGAAAAAAAGGAATTGAGAAAAGAGGAAAGAGATAAAAAGGCAGCATTTTCCCATGGTAAATAAGAAGATTGCTGAGATGCTTGTTGTCTGCTTGCCTTGTCATTTTGATATGGGGATTCTTCCGTATCATCGAGCAAGGGGTACCCCGTTGGCGGTTCTTTATGATACACATGTACTTACTATGACAAGAACTTACCGGTAACTAAACTTGAGTAGCATGAGGAGCGGCCCTCGTATTCAAGGGACATGAGATTTTCAACTTATAACTTGTCAAGCATATCCTCATATTTGATCACTTTAACCTTAATCACCTAAAGATGCCTATGATAGGGGCAATGAGAGCTGAAAGCTAATAAGTACCATAATTTTTGGAAGCTCTTTATGAAACTTGAAATCTCTGCTTCCCTCTGCAGAGGGCCTATCTTTTACTTTTTAGTCGAGTCAGTAAACCTATTCCCCTCTATCTCAGCAAGAATTTTGAGTTGCTGTGTTTCATTCATTCATATGATGATTTATTCAATCATGTTTCTTATGTTCCTTGTTTTGCATATTCGCTCTTATCTTTGTGTTTACTACTTTGAAAGATATCATTGAAACCCCTTTATGTGTGAACTCCTGCAAATTGTCAACTATTCTTCGACCAAGAGCTAAGTTTGCCATTACCAATTATGATTTACTTTGTGTATCTTTATTGTGTTTCCTTTACTTATTGCAAGTTAAGTTATATAATAGTGAGTTGTCTTCTATTATGATTTATGTATTGATGAATGTGATGCTTCTTGTCCCGTATTTTTTATCGACTCTTCACTCCATAAACCCGAGGTCATGTTTATTGAGCTCAGTTTTTGCTTGGGGACAAGCGAAGTCTAAGCTTGGGGGGAGTTGATACGTCCATTTTGCATCACTATTCTACATCATAATTTACTGTTATTCATTGATATATTTCATATTAAGAGATGATACTTATGTTATTTCATCTGTTTTTGTATGGTTGATGACTTTTGGAGCATAGACCGCTGCAGTCAGGATTCTGATGGAAAAGGTGCTGTCTGGAGGCAAAATTTGCGAAGATCAGAAAATTCGGGAAAATACCTGGAAATTCTATTTTTCCAGAAGACGAAGATTGCTAGAAGGGGGAGTGGAGATGGTGATGGGTTCGTAGCATGGAAAACAAAAATTTTCTACCGCAAGAACGAACAAAACCTAGATCTAATCTAGATAAAAGCCAAGATCTAATCTATTAGATATGAGCAACGAGATAGATAGGAACTAACCCTCGTAGATCCGAAAGCGTTAACGAGATTAGATCTCGTGGTTGATGTAGTCGATCACTTGCCGATCTCAAGATCGTGTGGACGATCCTTCCGGCGTCACGTTCCAGCAGCGCTTCCGCCCTCGGTCAAGTAGACGATCCTTCCGGCGCCACGTTTCGGCAGCGCTTCGGCAGTCGGTCACACGTGCGGAGTCGAAGCAGACCTTCCTCTCCCTGTTCCAGCGAGCAGCGGAGGTAGTAGATCTTCTCCACGGAATCCCAGCAGCACGACGGCGTGGTGGTGGTGGTGGAGTAGAGAATTCTGCAGGGCTTCGCCTATGCCTGTGCAGAATATGGTGGAGGAGAGAGGCGGCAGAGATTGGACGTTATGAGAGCGTGGGAGGAGGGGGCGCCCCTGCCCCTCTATTTAAAGAGGGGAGGCGCCTAGGGAGGGGGAGTCCTTGTAGGACTCCCCTCCCTCTCTATGGCCGGCGGATTGGAGGTGGGGGGAGGAGTCCTCCTCCCCCACGAATCCGTATCTTGACCCACCAGGACTCCTTGATCCCTATCTTGATTTTCAAGCAAACTCCAAGATATCTTCTAGAACCTTCTGGAACATTCTGAAACCTTCTAGAATCCTCATACAAACACTCCGGAACATTTCCTATCTCATAAAATGATCTCCTATATATGAATCTTATTCTCCGGACCATTCCGGATCTCCTCGTGATGTCCCGAATCCAATCCGAGACTCCGAACAACATTCGGTCTCCAACGCACATTCCATATCTACTTAAAACAACTTCGAACCTTAAGTGTGTCACCCTACGGTTCGTGAATATGCAGACATGACAGAGACACATCTCGTATCAATAACCATCAGCGGGACCTGGAGATCCATAATGGCTCCCACATACTCAACGATGACTTCGCGATCGATTGAACCACTTACATACGAAACTAATTCCCTTTGTCTCGCGATACTATACTTATCCGAGGTTTGATCGTCGGTATCTCCATACCTAGTTCTACCTCGTTACTGATAAGTACTCTTTACTCGTTCCGTGATATGTCATCCCTTGTGACCCAGTCACATGCTTGCAAGCTAACTAGATGACATTCCACCGAGAGGGCCCAGAGCATATCTATCCGTCATATGGATGGACAAATCCCAATCTTGGTTCATGCGCTTCAACACATACTTTCAGAATACCCAATGACACTTTTATAACCACCCAGTTACGAAGCGGCGTTTGATGTCATCAAAGTATCCATCCGGTGATGGTGATTAACATAACCTCATGGTCGAAGGAATAGGTTACTATGTATTTGAAAGCTTACAGCAATACGAACTTAATGACTTGAGCTTATGCTACGCTTACTATGGGTGTGTGTCCATTACATCATTCTCCCAATGATATAACCTTGTTATTAATCACATCCTAATGTCCATGATCAGGAAACCATGATCATCAATTAATCAACAAGCTAGTTCAACAAGAGGCTTACTAGGGACTCTCTTATGTTTACAAAACACACATGTATTAGTGTTTCCTAATAATACAATTATAGCATGTGATGCAAACATTCATCATAAAACACAAAGATATAATAATAATCACTTTTAGTATTGCCTCTTGGGCATATCTCCAACAGATGGGCCACATGGGGCCCACACCACCCCTTGGCGCGAGCAGCCCTAGGCCGCGCCAACAGGTGGTGTGGCCACCCTGGCCCACTCCAGGCTCTCCCCTTTGGCGTATATTATCCCCTAGAAACCCTAATACCTGGGGGGGGCGACCACAGAAAGACTCCGCCGCCTCTATGGGCCAGAAAACTATTCCGGTAGAGAACATCCGGTCTCTCGCTTTGTGTTTTATTATCTTCATCGGATGTTGCCGAAACTATTCCGGTCTCTCTCCCTTTTTCTCATACGATGCCTCATCTACCCTAAGCGTCCCTATCCTTAAGTGTGACAGCCTTCGGTTCGGAAACACTCCGGACATGATAGAGACCACTCGCATATCAATGATCAACAGAGGGACCTGGATGGCCATGTGACCCCCGTGCGTTTCACGAATACAATCGCTCGAACCATGAGATAGCCGTTCCCTATTCCCTTTGTCACTCAATACCTGATTCATCCGAGACTTGATCTTTGGTATCTGTATACCTTAGTTCGATCTTGGTACTGATGAACTTGTTTTCTCGTTCTCATGTCATTGCATTCCGTGACCCAGTCACATGCTTGCAAGCTTCATGAATGCAATGTCACCGAGATGGCCACATGTATCTGTCCGTTACACAGACTAGACAAATCATGGTCTTGATATGTACTCCTCTACGCATCCCTTCGGAAAACCTGAGTAGCACCTTTTGGTCACCCTGTTACGAGATGACTCTAGATAACCATCTAAGCTTCTTCCGGAATGGTGATTTGCATTAGCTCACAGTCAAAGGATCGGGTTACGAGGTTCTCTGTGTTTTATCATTAATGGTGAACTTTGTAACTAGATCTCATGAATATATAACGGTCGGATGTTTGTCTATCATGTTATTCAACTAATAACATGACCTCATTGTCAGTTGGCATAAATGCCCACGGTCTTGAAACATAGACCATCCTCATGACCAATGAACTAGTTCACTAGAGGTAACTAGAGACATGGTTTGTTTACATACCACACGTGTATTAACGTTTCGTATTAACACAGTTATAGCACAGTATGAAACGTATTATGAACACACAGGAGATATATCAAATAATACACTTTATTATTTGCCTCTAGGGCATAACTCCTTCAGTCTCCCACTTGCACTAGAGTATATCAAACTAGTTTACAATAGGCAGGAACCTAACACCAATGGAATCTCGGTGTTTTTCATGCTTTTCTAAGTGGAGAGCTTTCGTCTATGGATCTGCTACATTCAGTTCCATATCTACTATACAAATCTTGACTTCACCTTCGTCAACGTTTTGCCGGATGACGTGAAATCTAAGCTTGATATGTTTGGCTGTGGAATGAGTTCTTGGCTCCCTTGCATTTGCAATAGCTCCCGTGTTATCACAATAGATCTTCATGGGGTCTTGCGCATTGGGAAAAACTCCCAGTTCGATGACGAAATTCCTTAGCCAAACAGCTTCATTTGCTGCATCAATGTATTCAGACTCCATTGAAGATTGTGCCACCACCGGCTGCTTCTTGCTTTTCTAGCTTACCGCCCCACCATTCACCAAGAAAACAAATCCTGTTTGAGACTTTGAGTTATCATGATTTGAATTCCAGCTCGCATCTATGTAACCTGTTACGTTTAGAGCTTCATCATTTCCTCCATAGATCAGGAACATATCCTTTGTTCTTCTCAGATACTTCAGGATATTTTTCACAGCTGTCCAGTGATCTAGTCCTAGATTACTCTGATATCGGCTCGTCAAACTAAGAGCCAATGCCACATCAGGTCAGGTACTAAGCATTGAATACATGATAGATCCTATTGCTGAAGCATAGGGGATGTAAGACATCTTTTCTCTATCACTGTCCATTACAGGACATTGAGTCATACTCAAGTTGCAATTCTTCATCATAGGTGTAAACCCCTCTTGGTGTTTTCCATTTTGAACCTCTTCAAAATCTTATCTATGTAAGTACCCTGACTTAATGCTATTAGGTGTCTCGATCTATCTCTATAGATCTTGATTCCTAATATATATGCAGCTTCACCTAGATCCTTCATGGAAAATTGGTTGCTCAAATACGCTTTCACGCTATTCATAAGATCCACATCGTTTCCCATGAGTAATATGTCATCCACATATACTACTAAGAAAACAACCAAGCTCCCACACACTTTCTTGTAAACATAGAACTCTTGTTGGTTTTGGACAAATCCAAAACTCTTGATCACTTGATCAAAACGTTGGTTCCAACTCCGAGATGCTTGCTTCAATCCATAAATGGACTGTTGAAGTTTGCATACCTTTCCAGCATCCTTAGGATTGAAAAAACCTTCTGGTTGCATCATATACAACTCTTCATCAATGTGACCATTGAGGAATGCGGTCTTGACATCCATCTGCCAAATTTCATAGTTGAAATGTGCTTCAATTGATATTAAAATCCTGACAGTCTTAAGCATTACTACGGGAGAATAAGTCTCGTCGTAATCAACTCCTTGAATTTGTCGAAAACCCTTTGCGACAAGTCGAGCTATGTGAATGGTCACATTACCATTCGCATCTGTCTTTTCTTAAAGATCCATTTATTTTCCACGGCCTTGCAGCCTTCTGGAAGATCCACCAAGGTCCAAACTTGGTTTTCATGCATGGATCCTATTTCGGATTTCATGGCTTCTAGCCATTTCTCGGAGTCAGCACTATCCATAGCTTCTTTGTAGTTTGCAGGTTCTTCCTGATCATCTAAGATGACAGACATTACAAGGCTACTATACCAATCTGGAGTGGCACGAACCCTTGTAGACCTGCGAACCTCAGGAGTCTCGATGTCATTGTTTTGATCAGCATCAATGGACTCTTCCTCCATGTTGGAGAGCGGTTTCGGAACAGCTTCCGTTGCGCTACTCGGAATAAAGAGAGAAGGATCAACAATATCATCTAACTCAATTTTCCTTCCACTCACTCCCTTTGCAAGAAACTCCTTTTCGAGAAAGGTGCCATTTTTAGCGACAAACGTTTTGCCTTCGGCTTGGTTGTAGAAGGTATACCCAATGGTTTCCCTTGGGTATCCTACAAAGATACATTTTTCCGATTTGGGTTCGAGTTTGTCAGGCTGCAGTTTCTTAACGTAAGCCTCACAACCCCAAACTTTTAGAAATGACAACAATGGCTTCTTGCCATGCCATATCTCATATGGGGTTGTCTCCACGGATTTGGATGGTGCTCGATTTAAAATAAAAGCGGCGGTTTCAAACACGTATCCCCAAAAAGACACAGATAAATCAGTGAAAGACATCATGGACCGTACGCTATCCAATAGGGTCCGGTTATGACGTTCCGACACACCATTACGCTGTGGTGTTCCGGCTGGCGTAAGCTGTGGTACAATCCCACAGTCCTTCAAGTGCATGTTAAACTCATAACTCAAATACTCGCCTGCTCGATCTGATCGAAGGTGCTTGATTTTCTTGTTAAGTTGATTCTCTACCTCTTTCTGAAATTCCTTGAACTTTTCAAAGGTTTCAGACTTGTGCTTCATCAAGTAGATATATCCATATCTGCTTAAGTCGTCAGTAAAGGTAACAAATTAACGATAACCATTGCAGGTTGAGACACTCATTGGTCCACATACATCCGTATGTATGATACCAAGTAGGTCTACGGCTCTCTCCATTATACCGGAGAATGGTGTCCTGGTCATCTTGCCCATGAGACATGGCTCGCATGTATCAAGGGATTCAAAGTCCAATGATCCAAGAAGCCCTTCTGAATGAAGGTTCTTCATGCACTTTACGCCAATATGACCAAGACAACAATGCCATATGTACATGGAATTATCGTCACTGTGCTTGCAACGTTTAGCATCAACACTATGGATGTGTGTATCACAATCAAGATCAAGTAAGAATAAACCGTCACGTATAGGTGCATGAACATAGAAAACATCATTCATATAAATTGAACAACCATTTGTTCCTGATTTAAACAAATAATGGTCTTGCAACAAGCAAGACCCACTCACAATATTCATACTTAGTGCGAGTACTGACGAGGGTTTAACTCATCAATGCCCATTGTTATGGACTTGGGTTTTGGAGAAGGAGGGAGCGCTAGAGACATCTATCGGCTAGCAAACAAGCACACAGGGGACAAAGGATTTACCTAGGTTTAGGCCTCGTAGAGGTCCCTACTCCTGCTTGTCTGCTCGTGGAATTATCGAAGGAGTCAAAAGTTACAATGGTGCGCAGATGCAATCTGGCGAGGGTTTTGGAAACTAGGGTTGCATGTGTCCTCTTCGCCGCCCCCTCCTAGCCTTTATATAGATAGGCTAGGTCTCGGGTAGCAGGTCCAGTCGGTTACAATTTAGGGTTTTTCCCCTTCAAACTTTCTATCTTTAACTTCTTCTTGTTCTTCAAGCAATCGAGAGTCCGTAGGCCACTCGAATCCCTTGTTTTGGGCCTTGGCGACACCGTGGGCCTGTACGTATTTGGACCGTATATACCAAGCTCGAGTACCTATAGGGTATACCCATGTCAGTAGCCCCCGAGTGTCTAGTGGAATCACAGATTCGACTGGGGACTTTTTGAAGTCTTCGAGTGCCTGAGTGCATTTCGACTACTTTTATTTGTGTCATAGGGATTGTTGATATACGTGCCTGATATAACCAAAGTATCGGTATCAGTTAACCACCTTAGGGTGAAACAACGCAATCTACTCGAACTCGAGTCCCCGGACTCGAATCCGGAAAAGTGCTGGCGTAATTCGACTTAGGCCGCGGAGGTCTTACAGGAGTCGAATTCCAGTTATATGGGTGTGAGCACTCGACGCGTCCGTCAAGGCATGTTCATCGTACCTGTAGGCACGGATATTTTTCTGGTAGTGCACAGCTAATGCTTTGCCAAGCCTTATTCAGGTCTTACCTTCACGCTGTAAGCGCGGCATCCGAATTTTATCATCGTGGAGACGATTTGGGTGGCCTAGCAGACGCAGTCTCTTTGTAGGGAAAATTATGAGGCGGTGTCGCCATGGGCTTCGAGTGCGGATGTTATCAACACACAGCTTTCTGTATAAATAATCATAGGGTGCGCGACCAGCGCTCCCTATGGGAGTAGCCCCCGAGTGCCTGGTTGAGTTGAAGACTCAGGCAGGGACTAAATAGCCTTTGCGACTGCTGTCGTCTTTTTCTTGCTCGTTTCAGTCGAATTTGTTTCTGGCGCTCCCTATGGGAGTAACCCATGTCCATAGTCGAACCGTATTTCGAGTGGTTGGGTTTACTTTTGATTGTCCATGTTCCTGAAAAAAGAAAAGAAAATCGTAGGGTGCGCGGCCAGCGCTCCCTATGGGAGTAGCCCCCGAGTGCTTGGTGGAGTTGAAGACTCCAGCAAGGACTAAAGTAGTCGAATTTTTCCACTACGTAGCTTTGATGACGTTAGTGCTGTGCTTGCATGACCTCAGTTGCCCGCGTGCGCGAGTTTGACGGGACGTGACGAGTGGTGGGTCCCACTTCCTGACTTTGATTTGACTAGGCGTGCGTAATCTTTATTATAACTGCGCCTCCTCAATTTCCGTGCGTAATGGGAGTAGTGGAGGGATGGTTCGTGCTTCCTCTTCTCTACATGTCCAACGCGATGTGTGCCACGCGTCCGGTAGGGTTTTTCTGAGCCGTTGGAACGCATCTTCCAGGGGTTAAGTAGCGGCGCTGTGACGGTAATTTTCCCATCTGCGCTCTTTCTTCCTTGCTGTCATCGCCATTGCTGTTGCTCTCTGCTTCCTTGCGCTCTTTCTTGCTGCGGCGCTGGACCAGCTCCGCATCTTCCCCAGCTACTTCCTCTGTTCTCACCGCCATCGCGCAATGGGAAAGAAGAAGGGGGGCGCTGTTGTTGATTCCGCGGCCACCGCTACCGTGGCGAAGAAGAAGGGTGGCTCCGCTGCTGCGGGCACCAGCACCGCTGCCGGCGGGAAGAAGAAGGTCGCGGGCACCCGCGTGACAAATGGTGCGTGGCGCCCTTCCATCATCAAGGCGTCGAATCTCCGTCTTATTCGCCAAGACGGAGTTATCTCCGCAGCAGTCGCCGATACGCACGTCCCCAGCGGTGAGGCCATTCCTGCTCCTCCCGCTGGTTTTCGAGTGATGTTTCTTGCATTCATCATTCGCGGTCTTTCCTTGCCTATCCACCCCTTTCTTATGGGTCTTCTTTGTTTCTAGGGGCTCCAGCTCCATCAGCTGTCCCCAAATTTGATTCTCCACATCACCTGCTTCATCACTCTTTGCGAGTGCTGGCTTGGAATCGAGCCACACTTTGGTCTTTTCAAGCGTATTTTTAAATTGAAGCGTCAGTCCGCATCTGGCTCTTTAGTTTACAACATAGGTGCTTGCTGAATCCACGTCGACCCATCTGCCACCTACTTCGACATCAAGCTCACCAAGTCCGTCCAGGGATGGAGGGACAGATGGTTCTATGTCCGCGATGAGAAGTCCAAAGATGAGCACTTTGGACTCACGCCCTTCGATCCTGCGACTCCCTGCAAGAAGATGCGTTCCTGGAAGAACGTAGTTATGCCTGGCGAGCTCGCGGAGACAGACGTGCTGTATCAACGTGTCTGCGACCTCGAGAGTCGCATAGGCGCAGAAGAGGGAGGCTGCGGCCTTATCCGAACATGGCTGCGCCGTCGCGTCCAACCCCTTCAAGCTAGAGTTCATCCCATGTTTCAATGGGCTAGCGCCGATGATGCCACTCGTGTGTCTGCCGATGGCATGTCCGCGAGTGAGGTGGATAAGAGGGTTCGACTGGTCACGAAGTACACCGGCAAGGATGTGCTTCCGAATGAGCCAGTTGTTCCTCCTTTTGATGCTTCAAATCCTCCTCCTGAGGTACCGTTGTGCTACGCAGTAGCTTATTTTCTCGATTACTTTTCTGTTGCTTACTTGATTTTTGCTGATTTTTGTTGTCTGTATGCAGGATTGGGCGGTGTCGCCGTGTATGCCTCCTCTCCCTGAGGGGGTTATTCCTCGAGAAGCTTTGGAAGAGGACGAGTCTGAGTCGACTGTCCCTTCTGATGTGGAGGAGGAAGCCCCCGACTCCGAGAGTCCGGACACTCGCAAGCGTTCGGGCAGCAAGGATTTGGACGCGTCGTCTCCTTCGGCTCCAGAAGGTACGGGTGGTGGTGCGGAGTCGCCAATTCCTGCCGTCCCTGTGAGGACCGTGGCACCGTCTTCTCGCAAGAAGATGCGATTGCCTAAGGAGTCTTCGTCGGAGTCGGCGGAGGCCACGTTTGATCTTGACAAGTTTGACTGGTAAGTTCTCAAGTTCATTTGCTCTTCTCTGTTTTCTTCTTTTTGACTTGCCCTAGAGTTTGCCTTTGCTCAAGGTAAGTTTTGCTCTTGTAGTCAAGAGGCGTCGTCATCTTCTGGTGACGTCGAGTTTTTGAAGGAATCTAGAGTCGCGACCTCAAAGGCCAAGAAAGAGGTCGAGCGCGCTCCTTCCCCTCCAGTGGTGTCCCACTCCGGGCACAACTCTTCTAGCTCTCCCCACACAGGGGAGCATCGAATGGTTGCCTGGATGACGGCACAACAAACATCTTCGGAGTCATTGGAGGACCATGTAAGTATAGTTGTTTCCTCCTTTGTACTGTTGCAGTCGATGTTATATATTTCCTCTGATGGTTCTTTGGTTGTGCGATAGCTCCTTGTAAAGGAAGCCGCGCAAGTGGCAGAGCAGGTGATGGTGATGGGTCGCCATCATGCAATGCTGGAGACGCGTCACCGCGTGGTCGAAAGTGAGTGTTCTACACTTATTCTTTTTTGTCTTCTCCTTTGTTTGTATAGTCGACGGATAGTCAACTTTTGATTGCCATGTAGCTGAACATAACACTTTACTGCGCAATGTCACCACCATGGAGAAAACGCTTGTCGCGGCTGTGAAGGGTCGCGACGAGGCACTCGCGGCTCGTGACGAGGCACAGAAGCGTGAGGAGGATCTGCGTGCCTCCTTTGCGGCCAAGGAGAAGTTGTTCGAAGAACAACTGTTCTCAGTCGCCAAGGCTCTCTCAGGTATTTTTGCTTGTGGATATTGTTGTCATTCTCTGCGTCGAATGTTTTTGCTGGTGACGTTGAAGTTTTGATCCATGTGTGGGTTCATGTGCAGATGCTGGCGATTTGAGCTTCGACCCGCAGGCCCTTCGTCGTGATGACGCTCTGGCAGGTGCGGTGGCTGCAGTCGAGGACCGTAGCACCGCCATCCAAGATACACTTTCCAAGGCCAAGGCCGCCCTCAGTCGCCTCCGGGAGGAGTTGATGCCGAAGGCGGAGCTGGTCGATAATATGGACGAGCTGGTGGAGTCACTCGTCGGGGGTGTGCCTTCCACCTACAAGAACTCCCTCCGCGCGGCTGTCACGACCATGTCACTCGCCATGGTGCAGGCCCACGGAATCGAGATCGATCCCTCCGTGATGTCGAAGGCGATGCCTGTTGCCGCAGATGGTCAGCAGGTAGTCTTCGCTCCTTTTGCGACTGCCTGTGGAAAATATGGGCATCACTTGATAAATACTGTCACGAAGTACTCGGAGGAGCTCCAACGTGCTAAGAAGGCGGCGAAGGCTTCAGCCTCAGGGGCCGGCGGAAAGTCAGTGGCATCTGACACTGCCATGGATTTGATGAAGCCCCCGAAGCCGTCGAAGTCGAAGAAGCCCACTGCTCCATAGTTAGCTTTTTGTAATAGTTGATTAATTGTCCTTTTGTTTAAGAACATGCCTGCTGGCGAGTGTGTCTGTTGATACTTATGCCGGTCTTGAATGCATCTCACCCTTTTGCCTTTGTGTTGATTTAGTCGCCTTATTTGCCTCTATCTTGACTTGTGGTAGGGTACATCAAGTGATCCCGTGGGGGGAACCCAGGACTCGCCATCTCTTGGTGATACAGTGGCACCACCGCGCTCCAGGGTAGAGGAGCTATCCTTGCTTTCGCGACTTCGTGACCGCGTGAAGCAGCTGGAGCGTGAGTTGCCCGTGATCCGTGGTAGCGCAAACGTGTGGAAGTCGAAGGCGGAAAAAGCCGCCGCCCGCGAGCAGTATCTTCTTGGCGAGGTGGCGCAGCTGGGCGACCAGTTTAAGTGTTAGTTTGCCTATTCTCATCTTTTCCTTTGTAGTTTCTCGCAGCGGTACATTGTACTCATGCTATTGATGCTGCTTCGTGTAGTTGTTAGCGCGCGCCATCCGCAGGAGGAGAAGGATAGAATTGCCATTCGCCTTCATGATCTCACCCAGGAGCAACTTCAAGAGAGTGGATACTTCTGGGTAGATCATGATCGTGCGACTGCGTTGGCGACCCTGCAGGATCGCGCGTCGCGAGTGCTGCTTTTTCTGAAGAAGTCGCAGTCGTGCCTGAAGAACATTTATCGGGCGATGTTTCCGCTGGACGACACTCCGTCAAGCCTGCTGGCTCTTCTTGCCAAATTTCAAGATCTGTCTGTGGTTCGCGAGTGCGTGAGGCAGCAGTTGGTGGCTGGTGCCAAGGCTGCCCTCTCAATGGTGCGATTGCACAGGCCTGACATGGATATTGCCGCCATTACCTCTGGGCCGCCAGCGCCACCAGCAGGATCTGCCTCGAATATGGTACCGCACTATCAGGCAGTGGACCATCCAGCAGAGGAGATCGTCGTCTTCTTTGAGGAACAAACCAATGTTCATCTGTTGCAAGAGTAGCCAAATTTGTATCCTGCACATAAGTGTACTTGTGTTGTAAAGTTCGTATAGATGTTGTAGATAATTAATTGTCGAATGTGTATAAAGAGCTCTGTGAGCGTGAGGTGCGTTGCACTATGCGAGTCCTTTTCGTTAGCCTGGCCATCTTTTATCTCGGTCCGTTATCAACCTATCAGGTGCGTTGCAGCTAAGTTGAGGTCGTGTTTTAAGGGTTTCAATTGATGTACCAGCTACTCAGGATACCGCGTTTTGGTTCGAAGAACAGATGTGTGGCTAAGTATATATTGAAAAAGTAAAGGAGAACACAGAGTTTTGGGGCACTTAGCTTTTATTTATTCGAAGAACAGTGCGAGGTACAATGTGTGGCTAAGTAGCCTTGGCTGAGTAGCCTTATTTGCAATGTAAAAGTAAAAACGAACTAAGGGTAGAAGCGTCGCAGCTGTGCGATGTTCCAGGGGTTAGAGTATGCGACTCCTGTCTCTAAATCTTTAAGGCGATAGGCGCCACCTGGGATTACTTCTGTAATCACGTACGGTTCTTCCCAAGGGGACTCGAGCTTGAGATGCCCTTGCTGCTTCAGTCGCAAGACCAGGTCACCTTCGACAAAGAATCTGGGGCGAAGCCTCCTACTGTGGTAGTTACGCAGGTTGTGCTGGTAGATCGTGGATCTTTCTGCGGCGATTTCTCTTGCTTCATCAAGGAGGTCGACGGAGTCTTCGAGTGCGAGGGATGATCTCTGTTCGCTGTAGGCGACCACGCGTGGCGCTTTGTACCGTACTTCGGTGGGTAGCACTGCCTCTGCTCCGTGCACCATAAAGAATGGCGTGTAGCCCGCGACGCTGTTTGGAGTTGTACGTAGGCTCCAGAGTACGGATTGCAGTTCATCCGGCCAGCAGCCCGCGGCTTGTTCGAGTGGTCAGAGGAGTCGCTTCTTGATGCCACTGCAGACGAGCCCGTTTACCTTTTCCACCTGACCGTTGGTCTGTGGATGCGCTACTGAGGCGTAGCTGATGTTGATCCCTAGGTTCTCGCAGAATTCTTGGAACTCCTTAGATGTGAAGTTCGTCCCGTTGTCGGTGATGATGCTATGTGGCACCCCGAAGCGGTAGACGATGGACTCAAAGAATTTGACCGCGCTATGCGCGGATTGGTTGGTTACTGGCATGGCCTCAATCCACTTGGTGAATTTGTCGACTGCGACCAAGAGGTAGACGTAGCCTCCTCGCGAGGACCTTGGAAGCTTGCCGACCATGTCGAGCCCCCATTGCGCAAAGGGCCAGGCCAATGGGATTGGTCGTAGCTCTGCGCCCGGTGCGTGTGGCTTGTCCGCGAATCGCTGGAAAGCGTTGCATTTTTGGACGATATCCTTGGCGTCGCGCATGGCCGTAGGCTAGTAGAATCCAGCTCGTAAAGCTTTGGCCACGAGGGCGCGACTGCCAGCGTGGTGCCGGCAGGTCCCTTCATGGATGTCGAGGAGAACTGCTCTTCCATCGGCCATGGAGACACATCGTTGTAGCACTCCTGTGGTGCTGTGTTTATACAGTTCGCCGTTGATAACGGAGAATTCCTTGGAGCGCCGCGCGATGTGCCGTGCATCTGTCGGATCGTCCGGTAGCCTCTTGCTGAGGATGTACGTGATGTACGGCTGCGTCCATGATTGCTCAATCAGCATGACGCTCATAGTCCTTCGAGTCCGGTGTCCAGCTCCAAGTCATCGAGTGCCATGGGCTCATTGGTTGGCGTAGCCCCCGAGTCCGTTGCTACGCTTGTTTTCTTCTCTGCGGCCTTTGGCTTGATGGAGCGTTCGCATATGCGCTCGAGAAATACCCCAGGTGGTATGGGGGCGCAGGTAGAGCCTATGTTGGCGAGTGCGTCCACCTCCTTGTTGCTTTCGCGATCTACGTGTCGTAGCTCGCAACCATCAAAGTCTCCTTCGAGTGTATCGTAGAGATCGCGGTACGCGATCATGTTATCGTTCAGTGCGTCGCACTCATGCATTGTTTGGTTGACGACCAACTTGGAATTGCCATATATGATGAGCCTCTTGGCGCCGCAAGCTTTAGCCATCCTCATCCCATGCAACAGGGCCTCGTATTCAGCCTCGTTGTTTGAGGCCGTGAACTGCATTCGCAGGATATACTTCAGCTTCTCCCCTTGAGGTGATGTTAGCATGACACCTGCGCCTGCTCCGTCTTTCCGCTTGGACCCATCAAAGTGCATTGTCCAGAGGTAGGACATATCTAGCTTGTCCGGGAGTTGGTTCTCCATCCAGTGCACGTGGAAGTCAGGGAGAACTTGCGACTTGATTGCGTCGCGTTTTTCGTACGTGATGTCTCGTGGAGACAATTCTATTCCCCAAAGCGCGAATCGCCCCGTGGCGTCAGGTTTATTGAGGATATGTCCCAACGGGGCGTCGCTGACTACCACGATTGGGTGTTCCTGGAAGTAGTGGCGTAGTCGCTAGGCGGTCATAAAGACGCCGTACGCCAGCTTCTGGTAGTGCGGGTACCGCTGTTTTGTTGGCGTGAGGACCTCAGTGAGGTAGTATACTGGGCGTTGTACGCCGTGGACCTTGTTTTCCTCAGCCCGCTCGACGACGAGCACTGTGCTGACCACCTGGATAGCAGGCGCTTGAGATCTTCGAATGCTTCTTGTGCTTCATTGGTCCACTCGAATTTTTCAGCTTTACGGAGGAGCTGGTAGAAGGGCAGTGCCTTTTCACCCATCCGACTGATAAATCGACTGAGGCCCGCGATTCGTCCGGCCAGTTGCTGGACGCCTCTTATGTTCTTCGGCTTCTCCATGGCCAGTATGGCTTTTATCTTCTTCGGGTTCACCTCGATTCCCCTCGCGGAGATGAGATACCCAAGTAGCTGCCCAGATGGTACGCCGAAGGCGCATTTGTCCGGATTGATCTTGATCCGATAGCGGTCGAGGTTGGCGAAAGTTTCACGCAAATCGTCGATTAGAGAGGCTTCCTCCTTGGTCTTGATTACTATGTCGTCGACATAGACTTGGATGTTGCGACCCAATTGTTCCTTGAGGCAAGCCTGCATGCACCGCTGGTAGGTGGCTCCTGCGTTTTTTAGCCCGAAGGGAATTATGTTGTAGCAGAACACACCAAAGGGGGTTGTAAACGCTGTTTTCTCTTGGTCTTCCTCCTTCATTCGAATTTGGTTATAGCCTGAGTAGGCGTCGAGGAAGCAGAGACGCTCGCATCCCGCGGTGGAGTCGATGATCTGGTCGATCCGTGGCAGCGGGAAGTGATCCTTTGGGCAGTGCTTGTTCAGAGAAGTGAAGTCCACACACATCCGCAGGATATCCATGTCCTCTTTTGGTACCAGCACCGTATTGGCAAGCCAAATGCTTTCCTTGATCTCGCGTATGAACTTGGCCTTGAGGAGTTTGTTGATCTCCATTCCGACTGCCTGCGCCCGTGGCTCAGACAGTCGCCTGATTGTTTGCTTGACTAGACTTGCGTCAGGGTTGACGTTGAGTGCGTGCTCGGCGAATTCCCTGGGAACTCCTGGCATTTCCGCAGGACACCAGGCAAAAATTTCCCAGTGCTCACGGAGGAATTCGACGAGCGCGAGTTCCTATACGGGACTCAAGTTGTTGGCGATGAGGGCCGTCTTGGCGGGATCCGATGGATGGACCTGCACCTTCTTTGTGTGCACAGATGAGTTGAAGGAGAGGCCATGTGAGCTTGGCCTGCTCAGGGGGGGCAGACTGTTGCCTGTCGTCTCTTTCAGTCTTGCGAGTTCCTCCTGCATGCCAAAGGACTAGGAGATTCTGTTGAATTCCCTGTTGCAACTATCAGATCGCTCAAAGCTCCCGTTGATCGTGATGACGCCATTGGGGCCTAGCATTTTCATTTGCAGGTAGGCGTAGTGGGGAACTGCCATGAACCTAGCGACCGCGACGCGCCCGAGGATGCAGTGGTATTGTGAGGGCCAGTCGACGACCTCAAAGTCAATGCGTTTGCGCCGGAAGTTCTTCGGCGTGCCGAAGATGACGTCGAGGTTGATTTTGCCCAGGGGGTATACGCTTTTCCCTAGGACGATACCATGGAACGTTGTGTCCGATGCCTCCAGGCAGGTTAGAGGGATCCTCATCGCTCGCAAGGTACTCGCGAATATGAGGTTAATGCCGCTTCCATCGTCCATGAAGACGCGACTCATGTCGAATCCTCCAATTTGCACCTCGAGTACAAGGGGGCAATGACCTGGGCGTGGTATCTGAGGCGGGTGGTCGCGTTTGTCGAAGGTGATGCACGACTCACTGCCACTGAGGTACTCAGTGGTGGATGGTGGCGAGTGCATGGCCAAGTTGACTTGGCGAGTGATGGCCTTCTGCACCCTGTTGGAGGGGCGCCCTTTTTGGATCATCATGGTACCCATGGCCCGTGGGTACGGTTCTCCTCCGTGGTGTTGGTCCGGTGCGGCTCCGTTCGGGGGTGGCCCAGGTGGTGGTGGTGGTGCGCCGTGTGCCATAGCATCTGGAGCGGCTCCGTAGCCTCTTTCGACTGCGTTGCGGTTCATCCAAACCAATCCCTCGTGTAGCTTGAGGAACTCGCGACAGTCTTTGAGGAGGTGGCGAGACTTTCTCTTTCCGTCATGCTTGTCGATGTAGAAGTGTACCGTGCATGGCCCGGACAGTTTATCCTTGATGGAGGTCGCCGGTGCCTCGTCGCAAGTGCGGCATTGCCATACTTGCGTGGTTTTCCCAGAGTCGCAGTATCCGCCGCTAAGGTATCCGCTGTTGCGGTTATCGTCACGTCAATCGGCGTAGCCGGCTGCGACCATGTTGACGTCGTCGCGATCGTTGTAGATGCGCATGCGACGCTTGCCTCGGCGGTCGCGTCTGCGTTCGAGTTCCGCCTCCTCGTCGGAGTGAGCGCGATTCTTCACCGAATCTTCTCCATCGGTCCACCGATTCGCGATCTCCATCAGGTGGTCGATGGTCTGGGACTTTGAGCGGCCCAGCTCCTCCCTGAGCTCTAGGCGGTGGACGCCACCGTTGAATGCATCAATCGCGTGGTCTTCCGAGATGTTTTCCGTGGAGTTCTTGATGATGCACCACCTTTGGATGTATGAGCGCAGCGATTCGCCAGATCTCTGCTGGCAGCATCTCAGTTCTTCGATTGATGCGGGCCATTTGTACGTGCCCTTAAAGCTGCGCACGAAGCTGTAAACCAGCTCATCCCAACTGCGAATGGATCCGCGTGGGAGGTTACTGAGCCATGCTCGGGCGGCGCCCTGCAGCTGTAGCTGCAAACATTGCATGGCAGTACTTCGACTGCCTCCGTGGAGCCTGACGGAGGAGATGTGATCCTCTAGCCATATCTTGGGGTCCTGCAGACTGTCGAATTTCGGGTTCTCCGACGGGAGTTTAAACCCTTTAGGCATCCGCTTCTGCCTAATGGATCTGCTGAAGCATCTGGCGCCGCAGAGCTCCCCATCTTCTTCTTCCGTGTTAGTCGACCGAGCACGTCGTGCCCTTGACTTATCGATCTTGCGCTGCGTGAGGTCATCGCGCGCATTGTAGTCACGATCATGTCATCGTGAGCGGCGGTGCCGAGACAGGTCGTGACTGTCGTCGCTGGATGAGGGCGAGGAGTGGCGCTTTGCTAGCGCTTTGCCCTTTTTTGGGTCTGGTGTTGGCTCCTTGTCGAGGGCGGCCTCGATTAATCCCAAGCCCGCGATCGTAGATCGGTGCATGGCAGTTCGGGGATATCCAGCTGGCGGTTGGTTGTTGAGTAGGTATATGGTGGCTGCCGTCACCGCAGCCTGTGGCGTTCTGGGAACCACGTTGCCTCTCGTGTCGACTGTCATAGAGCCAAAGTCGATGACTTTCGCGGCCTCTATGCGCTCTTGTTCGGTGAGGTGAGCCATCTGCGACTGCCTCTTCTTGGCGAGGTATTCATTGCCCTTTCAGGAGGATCCTCCGTAGGAGGAGAGCCCGGCGCGACGAAGGCTCGATTCGTCCGCTGCCTTTTTACACGCCTCAAGTTGCGCGATTGTTTGCACCTGGTGCTTGAATTCTTCCTTCAAGAGCCAGTGGTAGCCCATCAGCAGTTCTTGCGGGGACCCAAAGGGTAGAGGTGTGCCCCGTAGGGCCTCGCGGCAGCGAGCCCACTCTTGCTCGTTGAGCTTGATTATGACGCGTTCACCGGTTTTCTCATTGATTATGCTGGGAGGTTCAACTGCTCCTCCGTTGTTGATGGGAACGCGATTGTCGCCGTTACCGCCATTGCCACCGTTGCCACCGTTGCCGACGTTGGGTGGATCGGTGCCGTTGCTAGGGTTGCCACCGTTGTCACGATTGGCAGAGGTGTCGCCTGCGTTGATGACAGCGCACATGAAGTGATTGGGGAAGCTGTTGCTTCCACAACTCTCAGATCCGGAACCGTAGGTTCCATCTTCAGTGGCCAGATCGCTCAGATCGGAATCGCGACTGCTGTCGCTGACCGTGTTCTCGACTGCCACCGAAGCGTTGAGCTCGCTGAGGGTGCCGATCGATGGAGGGAACCATGACGCCGGGGCAATCGCCGGTGCTGTCGGCTGATCAGGCATGCGAAGTGTGCCCATCTGACCAACTTGGAAGCGGAAGCTCCCAATCTCCAGGCTGATTCCGTCGCCTACATACTCGAAGGCCGGGCGGGTGGCCGACGTGTGGACGGTGAAGTCAAAGGCGCCGAAGAGCTGGCGAATCTCCGCTGTTGCGGATTCGTAGATCTCATTTGATGGGGCCGAAGAAGCCGCAACATCAGCACACCCACTTCCCACAGACGGCACCAATTGACGAGGGTTTAACTCATCAATGCCCATTGTTATGGACTTGGGTTTTGGAGAAGGAGGGAGCGCTGGAGACATCTATCGGCTAGCAAACAAGCACACAAGGGACAAAGGATTTACCCAAGTTCAGGCCTCGTAGAGGTCCCTACTCCTGCTTGTTTGCTCGTGGAATTATCGAAGGAGTCGAAAGTTACAATGGTGCGCAGATGCAATCTGGCGAGGGTTGTGGAAACTAGGGTTGCGTGTGTCCTCTTCGCCGACCCCTCCTAGACTTTATATAGATAGGCTAGGTCTCGGGTAGCAGGTCGAGTCGGTTACAATTTAGGGTTTTTCCCCTTCAAACTTTCTATCTTTAACTTCTTCTTGGTCTTCAAGCAATCGAGAGTCCATAGGCGACTCGAATCCCTTGTTTTGGGCCTTGGCGACACCGTGGGCCTGTACGTATTTGGACCGTATATACCAAGCTCGAGTACCTGTAGGGTATACCCATGTCAGGTACATAATAGCATTTATTCAAAATCAAAAATAATCCTGACGGTAGACATAGATGCAGGGTGCCGACGGCCACCACTTCGACTTTCGATCCATTGCCGACGCGCATCGTCACCTCGTCCTTCCTCAGGCGCCTCCTACTCTGCAGATCCTGCTGAGAGTTACAAATGTGAGCAACAGATCCGGTATCAAATACCCAGGTGTTACCCCTGGCGCTTGTAAGGAATAAATCAATAACATGTATATCATATATACCTTTGTCTGGAATGGCTATCTTGCCAGCTCGCTTATCTTCAAGGTATTTGGGGCAGTTGCGTTTCCAGTGCCCATCCCCTTTGCAGTAGAAGCACGAAGTGCCGGGCTTAGGGCCAGGCTTGGCAGCCTTTGAGGTGGTGGGAACAAATTTTCCATCCCTCTTAGGCTTCTTGCTCTTGCCTTTTCCCTTTTGCCCCGGTTTCTTAAAGTTGGTGGTCTTGTTGACCATCAGCACCATGTGTTCCTTCTTGATTTCTACCTCAGCAGTTTTGAGCATGGAGAACACCTCAGCAAGGGTCTTAGTCATCCCTTGCATGTTGTAGTTCATCACAAAACCCTTATAGCTAGGGGGCAGCGAATGCAGCACCCTATCTATAGCGAGTTCCTCCGGGATTTTGCAATCCAGGGCATTTAAGCGTTTAACGTAGCCAGACATTTTGACCACGTGCTCACTAATACTACTGTGCTCTTCCATTTTAGCAGAGAAGAAGAGCTCGGAAGCATCATACCTCTCTGCACGAGCCTGTGGAGCAAAGACAGCCTTGAGATCCTCAATGATCTCAAAAGCATTCATCTTCTCAAAACGCTTTTGAAGCTCCGACTCCATGGTATAGAGCATTCCACTCTAGATGAGGAAGAAATCCTCCGCCTTGGACTGCCAGACATTCTATTCGTCCTCAGAGGCGGAATCTGCAGGCTTAGCCGGAAGCTCAGCCTCGATGACATAAGTCAGCTTGTAGGGGACTAGGAGGATCCTAAGATTGCGGAACCATGCGGTGAAGTTGGTTCCATCAGTTTTCAGCTTGTCCTTCTCGAGGAAAGTGCTAAGGTTGAAGGTGGGTGGGCGAGATATCTACAAAGGAATTTGCAAAGTATTTAGACTATGTTCATAATAATGAGTTCAAGTTTAACTAAAAGAACTCCCACTTAAACGAACATCCCTCTACTCGTTTAGTAATCACATGATCCCTATCCTCTGCACCTCCCCCGATCGTCATGGCCATCAGTGCAGTATCAAAGGTGGACATTCCCTAATGTCGATCACATCAACCATGTGATTCATGCTCGACCTTTCGGTCTCTTGTATTCCGAGGCCACGCTTCTCTAGCGTGCTAGGCTCGCCAGTCCTAAATCGTGTGTATTTTTAGTGCAACATGGCTTACACCCACTGTATGCGAAGTAGATATGTTTGACACCCAGGCCTGTCACCCTGGATCGCCTCATACCGAAGAACTTTCTTGGTGGTGCACACACAAGGGGAATACGATAACTGGAATACTATAAGGGATCATCTTATTATGCTACCGTCTAGTAAGTGTACTAGCACAATAAGTAATACTTCTAAAGTAAAGTGTTATGACATGGTTATATCTTTATGATCATCATCAATAGCTTCAATGAGAGTTTCACAAACTTGTCATTGCCATGTTATAATACTTGCCCCTATGCAATAATAAAATAGACGCTTCTAAATTAACTATTGCATGTTTTACGTGGCCTTAGGGCTTTCCCAGTAGAACCCCTTCCCACCTACGAACATTGAGCCACAACATGGATTCAATGATTGCCGTTCTTCTTCCCTTTTCAGGGCCCTCCAGTGTCAATGCCATATCAACTACTGTAGAGAGACAGACACCCCCTAAGCCACTTCGATTTGTGGACCAGTCTCGTGAATCACCACGTGAGGTCGCTTGGGGGCCGCTTCATCAAACAGTGCCGTGATATGAACAATAACACTAAAGAGGGTAGCAACTAGAGAATCAATGCCCACATATTGCTATGTGTTCTATCTGTACGACATGTCTACCCATAGACCCGCTCTGATACCACTGAAGGGTTCTGTAGCAGAAAACAAAAAATTTCTATCTACTCGAACACTAATACCAGGATCTATACTATGTAGACATAAGTAACGGAGAAGGAATGCAATATCCATACCTTTGCAGAGAGAGGCACGCCTTACGCAGGAAGGCGTATATTGATGAAGACGAGCAGCACCCCAAGTGTGGTGCCTTCGAAGTTCGTCACACGTCCGGTGTAGGGGACGTCAACCGGGCTCCGATCCAGCCGAGCAGCGGAAGAAGCAGATGCCGGATTGCCGATCACACGACGGTAGTGTGAAGGTGGAGAAATCAACCACGAGGTCCTCCCCAATATTACGGGGAAGTCCTAAGTAGATGAGAGAGAGAATGAGAGGAATATGTGTCTTCCAAGGGGAGGGGGACCCCTTTATATAGTGGGAGGGGGGCGCACCACCCAAGGGCCAGGCGGGGTGGTACTAATCCCCACACCCGCCGGCCACCTTGGGGCAGCCTCCGGCCCCAGGTGGGCCCCACTGGGGTGGCCCACCAGCCCTAGGCCGGCTGGCCCCCACTCCCTAGGCGCCTTGCCCACTTGGGCCTCCCTTCGGGTGAGGCCCATTAGCAATATAGTGCCTTCAAAAATAAAATAAAATATATATTTAATATTAATTCTCCAATTAACATTCAAATACACATATTATATTATTCCGTCACTCCGGAACATCTTTCGGACCCCTTTCCGATCTTCATCAGATGTTGCCGAAACTATTCCGGTCTCTCTCTCTATTTCTCATACGATGCCTCATCTACCCTAAGCGTCCCTACCCTTAAGCGTGACATCCTTCGGTTCGGAAACACTCTAGATATGATAGAGACCACTCTCATATCAATGATCAACAGAGGGACCTGGATGGCCATGTGACCCCCGTGCGTTTCACGAATACAATCGCTCGAACCGTGAGATAGTCATTCTCCATTCCCTTTGTCACTCGATACCTAATTCATCCGAGACTTGATCTTTGGTATCTGCATACCTTAGTTCGATCTCGTTACTGATGAACTTGTTTTATCGTTCTCATGTCATTGCATTCCGTGACCCAGTCACATGCTTGCAAGCTTCATTAATGCAATGTCACTGAGATGGCCACATGTATCTATCCGTTACACAGACTAGACAAATCCTGGTCTTGATATGTACTCCTCTACGCATCCCTTCGGAAAACCTGAGTAGCACCTTTTGGTCACCCTGTTACGAGATGACTCTAGATAACCATCTAAGCTTCTTCCGGAATGGTGATTTGCATTACCTCACAGTCAAAGGATCGGGTTACGAGGTTTTCTGTGTTTTATCATCAATGGTGAACTTTGTAACTAGATCTCATGAAGATATAACGGTCGGATGTTTGTCTATCATGTTATTCAACTAATAACATGACCTCATTGTTAGTTGGCATAAATGCCCATGGTCTTGAAACATACACCATCCTCATGACCAATGAACTAGTTCACTAGAGGTAACTAGAGACATGGTTTGTTTACACACCACACGTGTATTAACGTTTCGTATTAACACAGTTATAGCACAGTATGAAACGTATTATGAACACACAGGAGATATATCAAATAATACACTTTATTATTTGCCTCTAGGGCATAACTCCTTCACGTTTATGTTCAGATTGTTATATATCATTATATCATCTCTGATCTTGATCCATATGATGTCTTGTGAGTAGTTCGTTTAGATCTTGAGGACATGGAAGGAGTCATGTTGTTAGTAGTGGAATTGTGTTGAGAAAGATTCAATAGTTTGATATTTAAGTTGTGGTGTATTTCTTCTAGTGGTGTCACGTGAACGTCGACTACATGACACTTCACCTATATGGGCCTAGGGGAATGCATTGTGTATTTGGCTACTAATCGTAGGGGTTGCCGGAGTGACAGAAACCTAAACCCCCATTAGGAAACCTTTGCACAAGGGACGTCAGGTGATACGTCCATTTTGCATCACTATTCTATGTCTTAATTCACTATTATTCATTGATATATTTCGTATTGGGAGGTGATACTTATGTTATTTCATCTGTTTTTGCATGGTTGATGACTTTTGGAGCATGGACCGCTGCAGTCAGGATTCTAATGGAAAAGGTGTTTTTTGGAGGCAAAATTCGCGAAGATCAGAAAATACGGGAAAATATACGGAAAATCCTATTTTTCGAGAAGACTCGGGATGCCAGAAGACGGAGTGGAGATGGGCCACAGGGGGCCCACACCACCCCATGGCACGGGCAACCCTAGGCCGCGCCAGGAGGTGGTGTGGCCACCCTGGCCCACTCCAGCCTCTCCCCTCTGGCGTATATCATCCTCCCGAAACCCTAAGACTCAGGGAGCGACCACAGAAAGATTCCACCACCTCTGCGGGGCGGAAAACACCGAGAGAGAAAGATCTCTCCGGCAGATAGATTTCTGCCGGTGGAATTCCTTCCCGAAGAGGGGAGATCTTCGCCATCAACACCACCATCAAGATGGACTTCATCGGGATCATCATCATCAACAACACCATCATCACCATCAGCACCCTCATCACCATCTCCATATTGTAACAATTGGTTGAATCTTGCTATAGTTCATAGGGGAAACTTTCTATGGATAATTCGCTGAGTTTCTTATTTGGTAATGCTACTACCACTGCTAAGGTAGTAGATAAGCCACCACCTGCTGAGAATGATGTTTTCAAAATACCTACAAGAATTATTGATCGTGTTATGGATAACTACTATGTTGGGGACAGAACTGTCCATCCCGGTGATCATTTGCTCTTTATACACGAATTATGCGGGTTGTTCAAGTGTGCAGGTATGACTACAGATCAAGTTAAGAACAAGTTATTCTCATTATCACTGAAAGGAAGAGCTGAGGAATGGTATAAGCTGCTGAAGAATGGTCAAGCTCTGGAATGGGAGGGAATAGTGCCTATCTTTTATTCAAAGTTTTACCCTCCTAGTGAGATTCATAAAGATCGGAATCAAATATACAACTTTTGGCCTCTTGATGGAGAGAGTACAGCTCAAGCTTGGGGGAGACTAAAGTTACTAATGCTCAAATGCCCATTCATGAGCTCCCCAACAATATTATTATCAATAACTTTTATGCAAGGCTCCCTCTACATGATAAGGATTTATTGGATGCTTCTTGTGCTGGATCATTCACTCGTATGGAAGAAGAAGCTAAACGGGATCTTCTGGACCGTATTCAAGACAATGTTGAAGCTTGGGAGAATGACAAAGGTAGAAAGTCAGGTATAAATTATGATTATGAATGCATTGAATCTTTTATGGGAACTGATGACTTTCAAAATATTAGTAATGTTTATGGTCTAGATTTTCAAGTTATTATGAATTTCTTTAGAGCTTTTGCTTCGTATATCGACATTCCAGAAAGGGGATGGAATAAATACCATGCACCTTACAAAGATATTGTTGATTATGTTCCTATTGGAAGTGTTGAGTATTGCATTATTGATCCCATCTTACCCGAACCTTATATCGAGAAGATTCCCTTCCCCGAAAAGGTAAAGGACCATGCTATGATAACTAATGTAATCACCAAAAGTGAAAAGAGAACTGTAAAACCTGATGAACAAATAAACATTGAACCTGTGGTAGCAATTGTGAAAGACCTTGTCACTAAAAGCGTAGAAGATGGGCACATAGTCTTTTCTGAGGATGCTTCTAATATTGTTTCACATCCTAATAGAACTAAAAAGGCTAGTGTTCCTGTGCTTTCTGTTAGAATTGGTGATCATTGCTATTATAGTTTATGTGATATTGGTGCAAGTTCCATTGCTATTCCTTATGAGATTTACAGATAAATTATGCATGAAATCAATCCTTGCGAGTTGGAAGAGATTGATGTGGTTATTCACCTTGCTAATAGAGAGACCATCTCTCCAATTGGTATTGTACGAGACGTGGAAGTTTTTTGTGGTAAGATTAAGTACCCTGCTGATTTTCTAGTACTTGGTTCAGCTGCTAGTAAAACTTATCCTATCATTTTTGGTAGACCTTTCTTGAGTACTTGTGGAGCTATTATTGATTGCAAGAGGGAGAAAACATTGACTAAGTTTGATGGGGAATCTTATGAGTTTAATTTTTCGAAATTTGCTAAAGAACCTTGCGAAGAGGAAACCCATAATGAGGATTTTAGTGTTGAACAACTTGCTTCTATTTCTCTTGCTCCTAACAATGCTTTGCAGCAATTTATGGAAGATCATGAAAGTGAAATCTTCATGGAAGAGAGGAATGAGATTGACAGGATTCTCCATGATGAACCTAAGATGCTTAAGCATGACTTGCTTGTAGAAGACTTGGGTACCACGATGCCACCAAAAAAGGATCCGGTTTTCGATCTAAAACCTCTCCCTGATGATCTTAAATATGCTTATATTGATGATAAAAAGATATATCATGTTATTATTAGCGCTAAATTTTTAGGGAAGGAAGAAGAAAGGTTATTGGAGGTTTTGAGGAAACACCGAGGAGCTATGGGCTATACTCTGGATGATTTAAAAGGGATTTCACCTACTATATGTCAGCATTCTATCAACACAGAACCAGATGCGAAGCCAGTAGTAGAGCACCAACGACGTTTAAATCCTAGGATGAAGGAAGTGGTAAGGAATGAGGTATTGAAACTCCTTGATGCTGGTATTATTTACCCTATTGCTGATAGTGAATGGGTTAGTCCTGTTCATTGTGTTCCTAAAAAGGGAGGTATTACCGTTGTCCCTAATGATAATGATGAGCTTATTCCTCAAAGAATAGTGGTAGGCTATAGGATGTGCATCGATTTTAGGAAATTTAATAAAGTTACTAAGAAAGATCACTACCCGCTTCCTTTTATTGATCAAATGTTGGAAAGATTGTCTAAAAAAACCCATTTTTGTTTTCTTGATGGTTACTCTGGTTTCTCTCAAATTGCTGTTAAACAACAAGATCAAGAAAAAAACTACTTTTACTTGCCCTTACAGAACTTATGCTTATAGACGTATGCCTTTTTGTTTATGTAATGCTCCTTCTACTTTTTAGAGGTGCATGCCTGCTATCTTCCATGGTTTTCGTGAGGAAATTGTAGAAGTGTTCATGGATAACTTTTCTGTCTATGGAACTTCTTTTGATAATTGTCTGCACAACCTTGATAAAGTTTTACAGAGATGTGAAGAAACTAATCTTGTTCTTAATTGGGATAAATGCCACTTCATGGTTAATGAAGGGATTGTTCTTGGGCATAAAGTTTCTGAAAGAGTCATAGAAGTTGATAGAGCGAAGGTTGAGGCAATTGAGAAGATGCCATGTCCAAGAGACATCAAAGGTATTCGTAGTATCCTTGGTCATGCTGGTTTCTATAGGAGGTTTATTAAAGACTTTTCTAGGATATCAAAACCCCTCACTAATCTTCTTCAAAAAGATGTACCCTTCGTTTTCGATGATGATTGTAAGGAAGCTTTTGAAACTCTTAAGAAGGCTTTAACTATAGCCCCTATTGTTCAACCACCTAATTGGAGTTTACCCTTTGAAATAATGTGTGATGCTAGTAATTTTGCTGTAGGGGCTATCCTTGGGCAACGCATTGATAAAAAGTTCAACGTTATCCATTATGCTAGTAAGACTCTAGATGCTGCTCAAAGGAATTATGCTACTACTGAAAAGGAATTTCTAGCTGTTGTTTTTGCTTGTGATAACTTTAGGCCCTATATTGTAGACTCAAAAGTCACCATTCATACTGATCATGCCGCTATTAAATATCTTATGACGAAGAAGGACGCTAAGCCTAGGCTTATTAGATGGGTGTTGCTTTTACGAGAGTTTGATCTGCATATAGTAGATAGGAAGGGTGCTGAAAACCCGGTAGCTGATAATTTATCTCGTTTGGAAAACATCTCTTTTGACCCTATGCCTGTTAATGATAGTTTCCCAAATGAACAGTTAGCTGCAGTAGGGGTTAGTTCGCGAGGGAGCCCTTGGTACGCTGATTATGCTAACTTTATTGTCTCCAAGTATTTGCCTCCAACTTTTATAGCTCAGCAAAGAAGAAAGTTCTTCTATGATTTGAGGCATTATTTTTGGGATGACCCACACTTATACAAAAGGAGTGGATGGTATTATGCGAAGATGTATTCTAGAATATGAACAAAAGGAGATATTGCGTAAATGTCATGGTAGAGCTTATGGAGGACATCATGCAGGAGATAGAACTGAACAAAAGGTGCTACAATCAGGTTTCTACTGGCCTACTCTTTTTAAAGATGCAAGAAAATTTGTTTTATCTTGTGATGAATGTCAGCGTGTTGGTAATATTTCTAGACGCAATGAAATGCCTATGAACTACTCTCTAGTTATTGAACCTTTTGATTGTTGGGGTTTCGACTTTATGGGTCATTTCCCTCCTTCCAAAGGTTACACTCATATTCTTGTTCCCGTTGATTATGTTACTAAGTGGGTAGAACCCATTCCTACAAAGAGTGCTGACAGGGAGACTTCTCTAAAAATTCTTAAGGATGTTACCTTTCCTAGGTTTGGGGTGCCTAGGTACCTCATGACTGATGGGGGTTCTCATTTCATTCATGGTGGTTTCAGAAAGACCCTTTCTAAATATGATGTTAATCATAGAATTGCTTCAGCTTATCACCCCCAAACTAGCGGGCAAGTAGAGTTATCAAATAGAGAAATTAAATCTATCTTACAAAAGACTGTTAATAGGTCTAGAAAAAACTGGGCTAAGAAGTTGAATGATGCTTTATGGGCTTATAGAACTGCTTACAAAAATCCTGTGGGGATGTCTCCTTATAAAATGGTTTATGGGAAAGCTTGTCACCTACCCTTAGAATTAGAACACAAAGCTTACTGGGCAGTTAAAGAACTAAATAGAGATTGTAAGCTCGCTGGTGAGAAAAGTTTATTTGACTTAAGTTCTTTAGATGAATGGATGAGTGAAGCCTATGAAAATGCTAGGCACTTTAAGGAAAAAGTTAAAAGATGGCATGACAAGCGAATACTTAAGAGAGAAATTCATGTTGGTGAGAATGTTCTATTGTATAGGTCTCGTCTCAGATTTTTTGCAGGAAAGCTACTGTCAAAATGGGAAGGACCTTTCATTATAGAAGAAGTATTACCGTTCAGGAGCAATAAAAATTTCTTCTTTAAAAGATAATACTACACAAGTAGTGAATGGACAGGGACTCAAACACTATATTGTTGGAGATTCTTACAATGAATATGTTGATGGCTTTCAAGTTATAACTCTGGAGAAATTCATCGAGGACCAAATTCAGACACCTGCAGAGTCTGTTTTCAAATAGGTAACAGTTCTGGTAAGAAAAGTTCCGCGAAAATACAATCCAACTATATTTTTGCAGTTTTTAGTCGATAAGGAAAGATACGAAGCGAAAAAGGGACGGAACCGGAGCTAGGGTGGCCCACACCACCCTGTGGTGCGGGCCCACCCCTGGCCGCGCCACCAGGTGGTGAGGCCACCCCAGACTCCGTCTCCGACCCGTTTTCACCCAGTACTCTTCCTCTTGTTATGAAACTTTGTAATATATAACCCCCCGGATCTTCCGAGGTTCATATATCGTGTTTTCATCGTGTTTTCGTTTCGATCTGTTTCTGCCAGGACATACTCTTTGAAGGCTTAGAAGCACAATGGTGTCCGCCATGGATAAAGGGAAGGAGCCCATGGAGGAAGACCTCCAAGACCCCGGGAAGGAGAAGGAGATAAAGAGTGAAGGTGAAGAGGATCAAGGCCAACATCCGCACACCGGCACTACAATTGCAAGCATTGGACTGGTGACGAAACCTGCCAGGGTTAGAAGGACTGCACGGATGCAGACTGGGGGAAAGCTCCCCGTCACAGTTTGGCTCCACGGTGACTTCCTCCACACACCAAGAATCCCTTCCATACCTTTATCCATAACCATGCAGGAAAAGAAGACTCCAAGAGGGAAGAACAGAAAAAGAATCACAAGAGCTGGGAACCACAAACTGAAATGATCATGAGCCATATTGAGCACAACTCGGAGTTGATTCGTACTGTCACCTTCGAGATTGAGGACTTGGGGAAATTGATCAGAGAGCTCATCGAGAGGATACCACCACCACCTAAGGAGTAATTCATCATCAGGTTTGGCATCCCCTTGGTTTGTTCCAAGCTTGGGGGAGTGCCATGGTATCACATCACTATCTTCTATCTTTTTACCTTTTTAGTAGAGTCATATCATGAATAGAGGAGTTATTTTGTAGTATAGTTTGCATTATGGAAGTGTCCCCTCTCTCGTTAGATTTGTATCCCATGGTGTGAGTTTCCGTTATGGAATATTAAAATATTAATGAGAAGTTCTATCATTCACTCTTTTGCATAGCTTATATTAGTTTTTAATTCGTGGTTATATGATTGATCTTGTTGTTAGTATTGGTATCACCTTGGGATCATTGAGTTAATTTAGTTGGTTTTGGCAAACCTAGCTCGGTCAGTAGCGACACTATTTTTGTGAGTTGAATGAAAAAGATAAAAGTACATCTAAATAAAAATAATTTCATCATCTTTCTTTCTTGATTTGCTCATAAGTTTAGCATTCTCTAGTTAAGATCTTTTGTGCTTCCAAGGAAGATTGCATGTTTGTTTTTATCACTTGTATGTTTGTTTGTTTCATTCAACTCTTATACTTGCTACCCAGCCTTGCTAGCCAAAAACCTGTACTGAGAGGGATTTCTTCTCGTGCATCCACCTCCTTTAAACCAAAACCTTTGCCATTTGTGTCCACCATACCTACCTAGTAGGATTATTGCTATTCCAAGTAAATTCTTGTTTTATCTACCTCCCAAATTAAACTTGTTATGTGAAAATTAGTGATTAAAGCTCTCCTGAACTTGATGGCACACTTTACTTTCTTGCACTTAATAAACTTGAACCATTGTGCTCACCTATGTTGCGTATATGCTTGCACTTTGTAAGTTGTGAATTAGCAGAACCATGCTGTCATGGGGAACGCTTTCAACATTGCACTGGTACTTTGTACAAGGTTGATATCATGCTCTTTTGTCTATGGATGTCGTCGGTGTGAAATGAAAGGGGAGCTTGTAAGTCAATGGAGTTATGCATGTGTGTTAGAGAAACGCCTGGGCCGCTGGTCTATCCATGCTGACATGGTGGAAACCTGCAGCATAACCATAACGAGTATCTATGAAGCATTATTCTTATAAAAAATAGATAGAGATTGAGAAAAAGTGAAAAGAAAAAAAAAGAGACATTATGAAAAGAGGAAAGAGAGAAAAAAGCACCATATTCCCATGGTAAATAAGAATATTGCTGAGATACTTGTTGTCTGCTTACCTTGTCATTTTGATATGGGGATTCTTCCGTATCATCGGGCAAGGGTTACCCCGTTGGCGGTTCTCAATGATACACATATGCTTACGATGACAAGAACTTACCGGTGACTAAACTTGAGTAGCATGAGGAGCGGCCCTCGTATTCAAGGGACATGAGATTCTCAATTTACAATTTATCAATGCATATCCTCATATTTGATCACTTTAACCTTAATCACCTAAAGATGCCTATGATAGGGGCAATGAGAGATGAAAGCTAGTAAGTATCATAATTTTTGGGAGCTCTTTATGAGACTTGCAATCCCTGCTTCCCTCTTTGAATGGCCTTTCTTTTTTACTTTCTAGTTGAGTCAGTAAACCTATTCCCTTCTACCTCAGCATGTATTTTGAGTTGATGTGTTTCATTCATTCATATGATGATTTATTCAATCATGTCTTATGTTCCTTATTTTGCACATTGCTCTTATCTTGATGTTTACTACTTTGAAAGCTATCATTGAAAAACCAGCTATTTGTGAACTCCAGCAAATTATCAACTATTCTTCGACCAAGAGCAAAGTTTGCCATTACCAATTATGATTTACTTTATGTATCTTTATTATGTTTCCTTTGCTTATTGCAAGTTGAGTTATATAATAGTGAGTTGTCTTCTATTATGATATATGTATTTAATGAATGTGATGCTTCTTGTCCGTATTCTTTTATCGACTCTTCACTCCATAAACCTGAGGCCATGTTTATTGAGCTCAGTTTTGCTTGGGGACAAGCGAAGTCTAAGCTTGGGGGGAGTTGATACGTCCATTTTGCATCACTATTATATGTCTTAATTCACTATTATTCATTGATATATTTCGTATTGAGAGGTGATACTTATGTTATTTCATCTGTTTTTGCATGGTTGATGACTTTTGGAGCATGGACCGATGCAGTAAGGATTCTGATGGAAAAGGTGTTGTTTGGAGGCCAAATTCGCGAAGATCAGAAAATCCGGGAAAATATACGGAAATCCTATTTTTCCAGAAGACTCAGGATGCCAGAAGACGGAGTGGAGATGGGCCACAGGGGGGCCCACACCACCCCATGTCACGGGCAGCCCTAGGCCGCGCCAGGAGGTGGTGTGGCCACCCTGGCCCACTCCAGCCTCTCCCCTCTGGCGTATATCATCCTCCCGAAACCCTAAGACTCGGGGAGCGACCACAGAAAGATTCCGCCGCCTCTGCGGGGCGGAAAACACCGAGAGAGAAAGATCTCTCCGGCAGACAGATTTCTGCCCGGGGAATTCCTTCCCGGAGAGGGGAGATCGTCGCCATCAACAACACCATCAAGCTAGACTTCATCGGGATCATCATCATCATCATCATCACCATCAGCACCCTTATCACCATCTCCATATTGCTGTAACAATTGGGCTGAATCTTGCATAGTTCTTAGGGGAAACTTTCCAGGTGTTGATTGCTCTTTGTAGTTGATGCTATTGAGTGAACCATTGAATTATTGTTTATGTTCAGATTGTTATACATCATTATTCCATCTCTGATCATGATCCATATGATGTCTTGTGAGTAGTTCGTTTTGTTCTTTAGGACATGGGAGAAGTCATGTTGTTAGTAGTGGAGTTGTGTTGAGAGAGATTCAATAGTTTGATATTTAAGTTATGGTGTACTTCTTCTAGTGGTGTCATGTAAACGTCGACTACATGACACTTCACCTATATGGGCCTAGGGGAATTCATTGTGTATTTGGCTACTAATCGTAGAGGTTGTTGGAGTGACAGAAACCTGAACCCCCGTTAGGAAACCATTGCGCAAGGGACGTAAGGGTCTTAGAGTTTAAAGCTGTGGTTAGGTTTCTACCTTAATTACTTTCTTGTACTTGCGGATGTTTGCAAGGGGTATAATCACAAGTATCTATTACTCCTAGGAAGGTTGGTATATTAGCACAGGTTCACCCACACAACACTTAACAAACTAAAGAAGATTAATCAACTATATGAAGCGAAAGCACTTGACGAAATTCCCATGTGTCCTCGAGAACGTTTGGTCATCTTAAGTAATACAACCGGCTTGTCCTTTGCTAAAGAAAGGATTGGGCCACTTGCTGCATTTATTATTATTGTCTTTTATTTACTCGTACTTTATTTATCTATATTATCAAAAACCCCTAAAAATCCGTTTGTTAAGAATTTACAAAGAATTCCTGCTCCAAGCCATTCGCCAACACCTTCTGCTCCTCGTTGGATTCGACACTTTTACTTATCGAAAATACTGCAATACACCCCCTATACTTGTGCGTCATCACACCTCTCCCAAAGGGTATATAGGAACTCCTCTGGTGTAGCGGAGGAGATAGTTCTTGGGGCGATGGCTGGTGGATAGGCGGTGGTGGTTGCTTTGGCTGCTCGGCTAGCGCCACTTCTAGGCCTGGAGGCAATCTGCTCATGTGGGTGGTTCATACATTGTACCTACGGATAGAGGTGTAAACTTTATGGCCTGGATAGAATAAGGCAAAGGCCTTGATGATCTTATTCCACCATAGCGTTGTTCTACCTTTTGTTCTTCTTGTTCCTCCTTGATCCACCCGCAAACAAGTTTCGGACATCTCCGCGAGAGACCCCTTGGGCTGGCTCTTGGTGCCCCTTGATCTCTAGACCGGATGGGTTCTAGTCGCGTGCATCCATATCATCATATCGTGCGGCTTCAAGAGGGCATGGTGATACGCTCTGCTTGTGGTCGACACTATGGGACATGTCTACCTCTCTATTTCCATGGTGTTGACTAAAGTGAAGAATATTATGCTGGCTGCGATTGGAAGGCCACAAGATTATGTGGCTCATGTTGAGTTCGATACTGGCAATGGTGATTGGTGGTCTTGGTTGTGATGAAGGAATCCTGGTGTTTGATGACTTGTATTAGCGGCATCTGCAAGTGGGGGAGGCATCATTGGATGATTTATTTTTTGGTGGTTCTCATCCAATACCTAGTCTTGATTTGTAGGGCGAAAACTCAAGGTCCGCCCTTCATTGGTTGTACTTGGCAATGGACATTTTTTCGATAAAAAGTTCTTTATTACTTAAAAAAGTTTGAAGCATTATATCTACTCTTGCATAACTAGGATGCACACATCCGACACAAGTCCAGAAGTCTCAAAAATAGAAAAAGGCAAATTACATATCAAAATTAGAAATTTTAAAACACATAAGGTGGTGGAGTGCTAACATGAAGATTATGCTGCCATCTATGTTGGGTAAAATAGTCCCTAACCGTGTCCACCAGACGTGTACACACCTCCATAAACAGGTCGCAAAACTCCACATGTTATAGAGACGACCATAACGGAGTGTACCGGTACATTTAAAATTTTATCATTTCAACATTGTCGTAGCGACCAAATAATGGAAATTTCTCCCATCCTAAAAATTATTTTTGTAATTGTGATCTATACCATGTAGCCAATTCCTAGAAATATTGGTAAAACTACGAGGTGGATACAAGTTTGAAGGTACTTGGAGGACTGACCATATATAACAGAAAAAATTGCATTGGAAGAATAGATGCTTGATTGTCTCGTTATGATGCAAAAAACACATTTTGTACTCTCATCCTGATTCTATCTAGCAATGTTGTCTTTAGTAAGAATAACCCCCGACGAAGAATCCAATGATTTGTTTTTAAATTTAATGGTATCACATCTTTCATATTTTCCTATTATTATCAACTGGTAAGTCTGGCGACTAGTGCGTTGTACATATAATCAATCGAGAATTTACCATCTCATGTAAATTCCAAATAAATTCATCAGGCCAAGTGCTAAATGGACTGAATCCAAGCGCTAAAACAAGGCATTCCAAGAGGCAAGCCTATATCCAATTAAATCACTTATGAGTGTCACATTTGGAGGAGAAAACTCCAAATCCTTGGCGATTGTCTCACCATTGTCACGAATAATATCATAAAAGGCAGGATACTTCTCACATAGTGTAGCATTGTCTAGCCACTTTCCCTTCTAGAAATGTATCTCAGATCTATCCTTAATTAAAAAAGATCCAAAGTGTAAGAATTGTTTCTTCATCACCATTAGACCACCCAAAAATACGAGTCGTTGAGTTTTCAACATAATCGAGACAATGCTTTCAAGCCAACATATTCTCATTTAAGCAGATTTTTGCCATGCCCCATCTTTAGTATGTAACTTGAAGAGCCATTTACCGAGAAGGACTGTATTCTTGACATCAAGATCATGAACACCTAGACCACCCTGGTCTTTGGGGCAGTAAACACCACTCCGCTTAGCTAGACAATATATTTTTTTCTCACTATCATCCTGCCAAAAAATATTGGTCGAGAGTAATCCATTTGTTTTAATACTCCTTTTTGAAGTTGGAATAAGGGAATTATATGCACTACCATGTTACTTAGAACTGATTTAATGAGGACTAGTCTCTCCCAAGGATAACAATTTATCTTTCCATTAATCTTAAGTGTAGTCTCTCCTCAACAATTTTCCATTCAGCATTTGTAAATCTACGAAAATGTATCAGAATACCTAAATATTGAACTAGAAACTGACCATGTCTGCAACCTAATAACTCAGCACACATATTGGCCTCGTCTTGAGCCTCACTGAAGAAAAACAATTCACTCTTATGAAAATTAATTTTCAGACCCAAAAGTTGCTCGAAAGCTGATATAATTAACTCTAGATTTCTCTGTTTTTCAATATCATGTTCCATGAAAATGGATTGTATTATTGTCGTATTGTAGGATACTAGAATTCTCTCCGTGCACCCGGGGTGCAGTCGGTAGACATAACTCTTTAGGATGTGATCGCATTACATCTATGTGCAGGAGAAAATAGAAAATATAATTGATATTGTTTCTTCGTGGTGCCACGCGCCAGCGTAGGCTTATAGGTGGTCGCGGATCCTCGCAACGTATTTTTGAGCATCAAGTACATTTGACTTGCCATCGTAGGCCCTAAACGGCTGTGGTTCCTCGCGGCGATGGGGACAGCGGACATGGGATGGACATCAGGAGTAATTAATAGCGCTAGATTGTTTCATCTCAAACTGCTATCCACGTCATTCCGATTCTTTTTAGCCGTAGGATGGATGCCAGAAAGGACACGCGGCAACGTCGCAACGAAGCCCTGCTACCTCGTAGGCAAGACCCGCTGCAGACCAGAGCAAAAGATTCCATAGTAACGACGGGTGTACCTTGCGTCGCCAGACTGTGGGCCCCGCGCGTGACATGGTCCCGTTGTCAGCGTAAGCATGCTGGAACACACGCGGTGAGAGGCGTTACCTACACGACAACGGCCCGCACCCGCCGGGTTTCGGGGCCCGCCGAGCCGTGAGCCCATGCCAGCTGTGTTTATCGCGGACAAGGGTCTGTTTAACACCGACGGTGCTTGTACACTGTTCCCTATTAGAGGCATGTATTTTGGATAATCTCTTTTATAATCTGAGTGCTGTCTTTGGTGGTGATTTGTGTGTTGTTGCTGCGAGTGGTTGTTCACTTGGCGGGGCTTTTTTTTTCTTCTTTTTCTTTTCGTCTGTGTGTATCTTTAATCTCATTCAGACATTTTGATGGTGCAGAGGCTTGATGTATTGGTATCTTCTCGATATTAATATATTATATTTATCGAAAGAAAGGTGCAAAGGCTATGGTGGCTGCTACGTCAGCTGCAAGGCATGTTTCTTAATTGTGTAATGTGTTTATTGGAGCTGCTTCAAAGAATTACCACCAGAGTCATTGTTTTGTGCAGTAGAATTTTTCACTCACCAGGCAGTGTAATAATGACAGCAAGAGTTACTAGTTTGTGCAATTTCCTCTTTAACAATTGTTTCCAGTTAGGTCAAATGACCAATTTTTCTGGGCCTGAATTTGGCTGAAGACTAACCAAAAGTTGATGAAATTAAACAAGGTCTGAATCTTGTCCCGCTCTGGCTTGCCATAATGTCTAACAACAAATATTTTGACCAAGATTGATATTCCAGTACCCATTAAGATGTGAACATGTTCGGTGCACTGGGTCCTGTGAATGACCCGATGCTTCCAACCTCGTACCTTTGTCTATTGGTTATAAAAATAGTGAAAAATTGCTTGTAGACATAACATCTATCTACAGGTCAAATTTAAAACACAAAAAATTAAAAAAAGGATAAATCTCTCTATGAATGTTAGCGAATACAAATTGGGATATGAATTCAGCCCATTAGCACCATCAGTACTGGATGTACCATTTTTGTTTATCAAGTTGTGTTTTGAATATACAGTTAAATTTTCTAGAGTATTGTATATATACACTCTAATTTTCTTTCTGGTTTATTTTTTGAAAATTCTGAACATGTAAACCGAGGTATGATGAACCGGATTCTCCTACTAAGATACTGAAATTTCCAAAACTTAGTAAAATTTCAGTGATAATAGTAGATCCATTAATTATATTGCTTTCTTCCAAAGCAGGGAAAGAGGAGCTCTCACATTCCATTTAGCAGAAAAGAATTACACACTTGGAGTTATATAATTGTGATGATCCATCTATGTGACAAGTGATAGCAATTCAAGATTTAGATTAACCTAGTATACGTAGTTGACATATACCTTCACTGTTTGTTGGGTTCGAAGACGGCATCATCAGCATTTTTTAAGGAGACAACGAGGTTTTTATTAACTAAACGAAGCGCAAAACAAGAACAAGGGGAAAGAACAACTGTCACCATCTTACATACAAAGACACTTAATAAAACAATCCTTCAAACTTAGGACGAGGGTCAGATCTGAGAGGGGAACACATACAACGTGGCTAGAGTCTCACAGGGCCGACAAATTTGTGGCGTTGACTGACGGGTTCCTCCTCAATTCTGCACCAGTTGAACCTTACAAAACGATCGAGTTCGATATTTTACAGTAAAACACTTTCACGGAATTCCTCGCCAAGTTGTGGTTTAGTTGACTTCACTTCGGAGGACCTAGTTTGTCTTGTGACCTCTTACAAAACCACTATAATGTATTTGAGTGCCTCAACTTGCAATACACTGAGCAAGAGATGAACTGTTATATCTGAGTGCCCCGACTTGCAATACAGTGAACCTTGAAATGTTCCAGTGTTCCATAAGTTTAATATACTACTATATAAAAAGAACATTGATCCCCGGGGATGATCCTTCACGGGCTATATGTTGTTAGGTAGATTAGACCTCTCCAGCAGAGAATTAAACGCGTTCGGATAACATCGCGTTTAATTCGGTCCATTGGGGACTCAAACACCGGTAGGCTGGCGCGCACTCGCTAGGCTTGTCACCAAACCAGCGCTTGGTTCTCATACTACTATATAGCATCAGAGGTACACCCAAGTATGATTAATTAAACCTGTCTCTCAGCCAAACGAAACTCATAGGTGACTGCCTTGATGTTTACAGAAAGTCTGCTCCATCTCAAAGCACGAATCAAAACAGTGCGAAAAATCAGAGTACAGTCAGCAAAACTAGGCATGTCAATGACCTGGAGCTGCCCAGCGCTGAGCCCGAACCAGTCATCGCCAATGGGGAAGTTGCTCCAGACCAAGGCGGCCCAGGACGACTCCAAAGATGCCAGGATGGCTTGCAGGCCACGTACTGGGTCGGAAGTAGCTCATGTAACCTTTAGCTAAGGAATAGATAAGAGTAGAACCTGCCGTCGAATTAAGTGGGCAGAGACGGAAGAACTGGACGGCGGTGCCGTATGTATTCGACTTGCTCGGGGGTGGTTGGGAGGAACAAGCTAAATCCAACTCCAATCCATTGCTGTGTGTGATTTAGGCGTGAGATCCACAGGGATCTTACATCTGGTATCAGAGCCTTTTCGCCGACCAAATTTTTTCTCAGATCTGGAGCTTCCCGTCCACCACCACCACACTTGATTTGCTTCTCGCCGCCGCTCATAGATCATGGAGAATCTCTCACCGGAGTCGAAGGCGATCTACGAGATGCTCAAGGCGGATACCAAGGAGGCTTACGAGCAGAGATTCCTCTCTCACAAGAAGGAAATTATGGATGTCATGCGCACCTACGTCGACAAGACCAACAACCAATTCCGGGGGATCAACAACAACATTGATCTCGTGCACGCCGACGTGGGGGCTGAGTTAGCCGAGGTCAAATCGACCCTCGGCTCGGAGCTGGCGGCCATAGGCGAAGCTCAGCGGGGAGATCGCGCAACTGGCGAGCACGGTGGAGCACGCTCTCCACGTGAGCTCGTCCAGCACGCCTCGCGACCCTTCCTCGTCGCAGATCTAGCAACTGGGCGAAGGGTTTTCCGGCCCTAGTGGGCACCGCTCATCTCAGTCGACTCGGGGGACGGCCTGTGCTCCACACACGCCTCCTCTGGCAGCAGGTATACCTTTTGGCCCGAGTTTCTCTATGATTCAGTCCCGTTACCTGTCACCGCCCACAGATTCTAACTCGTATGCTCCATGCATTGAGCTTCCTTCGTTTGAGGGCTCGAATCCGAAATTGTGGCAGCGCAGATGCGAGGAATATTTTCGCAAATGGAGTACACCGGATTGTCATTGAATATCCTATGGCTCAAGTCAATTCATGGGTGCTGCTGCAACTTGGTTGGAGGCCTATCTCACTAAGTGTCTGGAGTCAAGCTGGGGGGAATTTGTGCAGGCAATGCAAGCTTGTTTTATGAGAAATTAGCATCAGGTACTGCTTTGTCGACTGTATCACATTGCTCAAACCTCTAGTGTGGTTGATTATGTGCAGAGATTTGTGATCTGGTTGATACACTATCTGCTTATGATTCTCCACCTGATCAACTCAACCTCTTGACTTGATTTCTGGATGGATTACAACCTGGTGTTAAAGTGTTGGTAGCTATACAGCAGCCCACTGATCTTGATTCAGCAATTACGATGGCCCTGTTGTATGAGGAAATGTCTGAGGGAGTCACGTCCACACATGTGCCTCACTCAGTTCAATTTTCTCCGAGTAACCTTCAGCAACCGCCATTACCACCACCTCCACCAGCCAAATGAGTTTCAAAATCAGTGGAAGAGAAGAAAAGGGTCGCAAGGTCTAGCTCCGATGACAACTAGAGTACTCTGAAGAATTACCGACAAGCTAAGGGTCTTTGTTTTGTATGTGGAGAGAAATGGGGCAAAGACCATACATGTAACAAGTCTATTCAGTTACATGTTGTGCAAGAGATGATCAATTGCATGCAAGTTGACGAATCGGAGTCTGGTGAAGAGGACACACAAACACAGCAACTTATGTTGATTTCTACTACTGTAGTTCAACCCACCATTTCTTCTCCAAAATCTATGCGGTTACAAGTCAGTTTACAAGGAGAATCTTAATTATTCTTGGTCGATTTGGGTAGATTAACCTATTTCTTGGACCAAAATAAAGCTTCCTTGTTCTCAGGAAAACAACCTCTGCTTAAGCCTGTACGAGTGCAAGTAGCTGGGGGTGACATTTGGTAATCTGATGAGTTGTTTCCAAGGCTGGAATGGGTGGTTGATACGTTGCAAACGTATCTATAATTTTTGATGTTCCATGCTTGGTTTTATCTACTTTCTTATGTTTTGTCCACACTTTGGAGTACTTTTTATACACTTTCTTGGACTAACATATTAATAAGATGCCACAGTGCCAGCTGCTGGTTTTCTGTTGTTTTTGCTTCCAAAAAGTCAAAAAATGAATATTCTCGGAATTGGACGGGACAAAAGCCAAAGTTGATATTTTACCGGAAGACTCACGGAGCCAGAAGACGAGACAGGGAGGGGCCACAGGGTGGCCACACCATGTGGTGGCGTGGGCTAGCCCTGGCCACGCCCCCAGGTGGTGTGGGCCCCCTGGCCACCCACCAACCTTGCCTCTTCGCCTATAAGATGCCTCCCGATGCAAAAACCCTAAGTCGTTTAGCCTCCAGACAGGAAAAGTTCCGCAGCGCCGCCGCCACCGAAGAGGAGATTCGGGGGATAGAAAGTCTCTGTTCTGTCACCCTGTCGGGACGGGGAAGTGCCCCCGGAGCCATCTCCATCGATCTCCACCACCATCTCCACCACCATTGCTGATTCCCATGATGATGAGGGAGTAGTTCTTCCTCGAGGCTAAGGGTTCTACCGGTAGCTATGTGTTCATCTCTCTCTCTATGCATGATCATATTCTGATCATGAGCTTTGTAATCAAGTAGATCTACCTTGCTACTCAAGTGCTTTAATAGATCTCTACTCCCCATGTGTGTGAAAGTGACAGCGTGCACACCATGGTGGCACTTAGGCTAGAGATTACATATACTTGATATGAGTTATATTTAGAGTTGGATATCTCTATGAAATTGTGGTGTTTGTTGGAACCATCTAGTGCTCAAGGTGACAGTGTGGGGTTATCTAGATGGGAAAGGCTTACTTTGAGGTGTGTTGTTATAGCCCTACCATGGATTAGAGTGTCCAACCAGAGAGTAGTTTAGAGTAGTATCATGAAGATAATATATTTATATGATTGTTCACTAGGAAAGTATGATCCCTAGGCCTTGTTTCTAAGCATTGAAACACTGTTTGCAACTAGGTTTGTTACATGTTTGTTTTCTTCCATCTTTATTTCAGTTTTCCTTTAGTCTTTTCCCACGTCAACCACACGCCACCAATCTATTTTCTAGCACCATTACCACTTATAATTAGCCATACCACTTGTATTTTACTATCTCTTTGCCGAACTAGTGCACCTATACAACTGACAAGTGTATTGGGTGTGTTGGGGACACAAGAGACTTCATGTATCTTGATTGCAGGATTGCTTGAGAGGGAATACCTTTGACCACTTCCTCCCTGGGTTCGATAAACCTTGGGTAATCCACTTAAGGGAAAACTTGCTGCTGTTCTACAAACCTCTGCACTTGGATGCCCAACAACTGTCTACAAGAATATAAGTGCGTAGACATCAAGCTATTTTCTAGCGCCGTTGCCGGGGAGGTAAGGTAAAAGGTACTCACATCCTCCGGTGTGAGTGCTCAAAGTTATTTCCTTTAGATTCTGCAATTTTGTCTTTTTGTTTCTTGTTTTTATTTTCACTAGTTAGGCTTAATGGAAAACAACAATAAAATTAGAGAGCTTTATAGTATTTATCTTGAGTTAGGTGCTGACCCACAAGTATAGGGGGTGTATCGCAGTATTTTCGAGGGAAGTGAAACCCAATTTATTGATTCGACACAAGGGGAGCCAAAGAATATTTATAAGCCTTAACAACTAAGTTGTCAATTCAGCTACACCTGGAAACAATCTTGCTCACAGTAGTTTATCAGTAGCAACAGTTTTGTAGTAGGAATAGTAAAGTAACAGCAGTAGTAAAGCAAAGACAGTAGTAACAAAAGCAGTAAACAGTGGGATTCGAGTGCGGTAGGCATAGGGATGGATGGACGGGCGTTGCATGGACAAGACAATTCACATAGCAATCAGAACATAGGGCAATTGCAGATAAATAAGATAAAGCATCCAAGTACTAGATAATCCTAGGCATGTGTTCCATATATAGTCATACGTGCTCGCAATGAGAACTTGCACAACATCTTTTGTCCTGCCAGTCGTTTGCAGCGGGGCCTCTAGGGAACTACTGGTAATTAAGGTGCTCCTTTTAATAGAGCACCGGAGCAAAGCATTAACACTCCGTGAACACATGTGATCCTCACATCAAAGCCATTCCCTTCCGGTTATCCTGATTTCTGTCACTTCGGGGCCATAGGTTCCGGACAATAATGTGTGTATACAACTTGTAGATAAGACCAAAAACAATACTATCATAATGAATCAATAACATGTTCAGATCTAAAATCATGGCACTGCAGCCCTAGTTACAAGCATTAAGCACAACAAGTCGCAACAAAGTCATAAAGCACTAATAAAAGATACTAGGCACCATGCCCTAACAATCTGATGCCATTACATGAACGATCGCGTCCAATCCCTACCATCCCCATAGCCTACAGTGGGGGATTACTCACTCATAGATGGGGGAAACATGGATGGTCGATGGAGAAGCAATGGTGATGATGATGGCGATGATCTCCTCCAATTCCCCATCCCGGCAGGGTGCCAGAACAGAGTTTCTGGTGCTGTTTCATGGAATCTGGTGGTGGCGGCGGAGCGGAAATCCTTCTAGAAAAACATCGAACCCCCCAAAGTTTTTAGGTCAGAAGGCTTCTTATAGGCGAAGAGGGAGACCGAGCGGGTGCGTAGGGCCACCACACCATGCCCTGGCGCGGCCAGGCCCAGCCCGCTCCTGGGAGGGTGTGGCCAGCCCCTGGCCCTCCTCCGTCTCGTATTCTGGCTCCTGGAGTCTTCTAGAAAAATAGGCACTTTGGCTTTTGTCCCGTCCAATTCCGAGAATATTCATTTTCTGACTTTCCTGGAACCAAAAACAGCAGAAAATAGGCAGCTGGCACTGTGGCTCTTGTTAATAGGTTAGTCCAAGAAACCATATGAAAAGTACTCCAAAGTGTGGACAAAACACAAGAAAGTGGATAAAACCAAGAATGGAGCATCAAAAATTATAGATACATTTGCAATGTATCAACATCCCCAAGCTTAACTCCTGCTCGTCCTCGAGTAGGTAAGTGATAAAAAGAATAATTTTTGAGGTGACATGCACCATCAAAGACTTGATCAAAGTATTTATAAAACATTCAAAGCTAGGATCAAAGTACTTCAATCATAACATGAAAGACAAAGTTCTAGCAATAAGACAAAGAAACTATGATGCAACATGAAAAGGCACAAACAAAAGATTCATGAATAACAATGCCTTGCAAGACGTTTGTTTGTTTCACATAAAGAAAACATAGCATAGTGGCATTCAGCTTGTCCCTCATAGAGTAGCAAACATAAATGCATAGGACACCTTCAAAGTTTACAAGAGTGACTAGATACAAATAGTTTAAAACAAGCAATATCAAGGTATGCATCAATCAACTAGTCTTGGGAAAATGCAACAGAACTAAGAATGGCCACTATACTCTCAAGTGCTCAAAGAATATGTGGAGACTCAACAAGGAAATGAAAAGGTTTCGAATAGTTTGAAAGGCTTCCAAATGCTGAAAGTATGGTACTCGTTAGCTTTGAGCTCTCATTGCCCCTATCATAAGCATCTTTAATGTGGTTAAGGTGAAAGTGAGGTCCAATCTGAGTTATATGCTTGACAGACTATAAACTGAAGATCCCAAGTCCCTTGAGTACGAGAGCCGCTCCTCATGCTACTCAACTTTAGTTACCGGTAAGTTCTTGTCATCGTAAGTATGTGCGTATCATTGAGAAGCGCCAACGGGGTACCCCTTGCCCGATGATACGGGAGAATCCCCATATCAAAATGACAAGGCAAGCAGACAATGAGTATCTCAGCAAACTTCTTATTTACCATGGGAAAATGGTGCTTTTTTCTCTCTTTCCTCTTTTCATAAAACTCTTTTTTTTCTTTTTCTCAATAGCTATCTCTCTCCTTTTTTTATAAGAAGAATGCTTCATCGATATCATTATGGTTACGCTGCAGGTTTCCACCATGTGAGCATGGATTAGACCAGCGGCCCAGGCGTTTCTCTAACACACATACATAACTCCATGGACTTACAAGCTCCCCTTTTATTTCACACCGACAACATCCGCAAACAAAAGAGCAAGGTATCAACTGGGTATATATTTACAAGTGTTGAAAGCGTTCCCGTGACAGCACGGTTCTGCTAATCCCCAGCCTATAATTAGCAAGCATATAACTTTCATGGAGAGTTCACAATTGTTTAGGTTTATTAAATGCAGGAAATAAAGTGTGCCATCAAGTTCGTGAGAGCTTTACTAACTAACTTTCTCAAAACAAGCAAACATTTTATTCGAAAGAAAACAAGGCATATTGCATATGCACGGGAGTAGCAAATGATTCTAATAGGTAGGTATGGTGGACACTTTGGCAATATTTGGTTTAAGGTAGTTGGAAACATGAGTAAAACACTCAGTGTAAGTGAAGGCTAGCAATAGTAAGGGAGCAACAAACGAGAGAGCAATAATGGCCATAATCATGCAGAGCGACAAAACATCATTGATGAAAGCATACAATGATACTACAAGTTAAAAAATAAAGGATCATAAAGGCTTATGGTGACTTGGGATAGTCATAACATGGTGTGAACATGTGCCAAGTCAACCCAAATAAAGCATCAAAGGAGAATACCACTATACTATGCTTTAATATGCTAAAACAACGCATGATTCATCCAAGGCACATTAAGCAATCTCAATTGTTTATAACAAGTCATGCTACAACAAAGAATACTAAGCATAAAGCCAAAACAATATCAAGCATGGCATGACAGAGCATAGGCCACAGACAAAAACAAGCTCTCTTTACCACTTAAGCATGAGCTTTCCTACTCCTCTCCAAACCAAACCAAACTATTTGAACACCAATGCATGAAAGAGGAGGTCCAACCAATTTATACAGCAAACTAAGCAAACCACGCAAACTAAAAACCAAAACAAAAACGAAAAAGAAGACGCTCCAAGAACAACACAACTGTGCATGAAACAATAAAAATGAAGTGTTTGGAAGAAACCTGGGATTTATATTGATGAAGAAGGGGATGCCTTGGGCATCCCCAAGCTTTGACGCTTGTACTTCTTGGATATTTCTTGGGGTGACACGCGTAGCATCCCCAAGCTTAAGATTTAGTCCATCCTTCATCTCATTACTCATTCCTTCCAGACACCTGAAATTTTTCCTTCATACAAAACTTCACACAATCTTTATTAGCAACATTAGTGCACTCAAGATAAATAAGTCTTAAGGTTCAGTTCTAACACCAAATTAGATTCCAATAAAACACTAGATACTGTAGCACTTCCCTTAAAAAGCTCAATTCCCCAAAAGAACTCAAAAAGGAACCAACAAGAAGCAAATGCAAATAATGGCAGAAATCTGTCAAAACATACCAGCGGGTAAAGACGAATTTTTTTGAAGACCTTCTGTTGCTCCAATCGAAAAGTGTTGAACTAACGAAAGTTAGATAACAACCTAGGGCAGAAGAAAAAAATTCACGCCTCAAAAAGACGTTCAGAGATTTTACACGAATTTTTACGGTGAAGCACATAAATCTGTTTCGGGACAGCAACTTTCCCAATCATTACTTCTCTCTCATTAGAGATTACTCTTGGCACAAAAAGCAAATAAAAAGGATAATGGGCGGTTATTACTAAAGTAATTAGAATGGATAAGGAGCGGTTATTACTGAAGTAATAACTTCCAAGACTCATCTAAAACTTTTGGGTTATCTCCCAATAAGTACTTTTCTTTAATGCCTTTAAGTTAGGCATAAGCAAAAACTAGAATGGATAGAATAGAAGTAAACGGAAATAATCATAGTGAAAACATTGTTTTGTTCAGTGAAATCCTTTTGTTAACAAGGTTGATCCAGTCTTGCTACCAAAAAAATTTCATATGAGACAAAACTTTGTATTCCACTAATGATTATGTTACCTCAACCTTGATAGCAATGGTCCCAATCATAATAGTGTCAAATTTTTCTCTTGGTATGGGACAATATATTTCTCCAACTTGAATGCCCTCAACATGTTCAATTGAATTCAAAACCATAAGTCCTATCAATCTTCTTGGGGAAATAGATAGTATGTTCCTTGTCATTGACATTGAAGGTCACCTTCCCTTGATTACAATTAATAACAGCTCCTGCAGTATTAAGAAAAGGTCTCCCAAGAATAATAGACATATTATCATCTTCAGGCATACAAGTTTGGGAGGATGCTCTCATAAGAAATATGAGTTGAAGTAAAATAGAGCATCAAGAAGCAAATTCAAAACACATTTAAGTCTAACCCACTTCCTATGCATAGGAATCATGTATGCAAATAAATTCACAAAGAACAAAGTGACAAGCATAGGAAGATAAAACAAGAGTAACTTCAAAACTTTCAGCACATAGAGAGGTGTTTCAATACCATGAAAACTTTTACAACCATATTTTCCTCTCTCATAATAATTTTCAGTAGCCTCATGAATAAACTCAACAATATAACTATCACATAAAGCATGCTTTTCATGATCTACAAGCACTAGAGCTTTATCATAAACATCTTCAAAAGAATCCTCAGGAACATAACATTCATCCTTCTTTAGTAAGCATGGGGGACAATCAAATAATGTAAGGGATAAAGAGTTACTCTCATTAGAAGGTAGGCATGGGTAGCTAATCCATTCTTACTCCTTTTGTTCATCACTCTCCTCCTCTTTTTCATCTAATGAGATTTCAGGTTCATCAATTTCTTCTTCCATAGGATCCTGCAAGGCATTAGTCTCTTCCATTTGTGGAAAGCATCTATTAAAATATTCAAGCATATAGCCATTTTAATCCTTGTAATTATCAAAGCAAAATTTAAGTATACCATAAACCTCATATTTGTAAGGTGGATCATCAATATTTTCAAGCAAACTAGCAAGTTCAAAAGCACCCTTCCAAGCAATAAATTCCTCAATTTGTTCCACATCATAAAGGTCATAATTTCCCTTAACATAGGAAGATATGGTAACATTATCATTATACTCACATTGAAATGGGAGGTGTTTGTACCTCCTACAGCAACAAGATTTATCAAGGCAATAAGTAACATTATAAGTAGAGCACACATTTCTAGCAATGGTATACAATCTATCAATTTGTCCCCATAAGTGTTTCCCTTTTGTGAAAAGTGGTGTTCCTTATAATAATATTTTTCATCTTCCATGAACCCACCTTGCCAATAACATTCAGTTTCAAAGAAACCAACCATTGACAACAAGCATGATAAAGCAAGACAATAACAGACCAACGAAAATAACAACTAGAGTAGGAACCACTTTTTTGTATTTTTGATAAAGAAACAAGCAAACAAGGAGAAAATAAACTTAGCTTGAACAAAAGTGAATCCAATTGAACTTGATAAATAAAGCTATGCTCCCCGGCAACGGTGCTAGAAAATAGTCTTGATGACCCACAAGTATAGGGGGTGTATCGCAGTATTTTCGAGGGAAGTCAAACCCAATTTATTGATTTGACACAAGGGGAGCCAAAGAATATTTATAAGCCTTAAACTGAGTTTTCCATTCAGCTGTACGTGGAAACAATCTTGCACACAGCAGTTTATCAGTAGCAATAGTTTTGTAGTAGGAATAGTAAAGTAACAGCAGTAGTAAAGCAAAGACAGTAGTAACAAAAGCAGTAAAACGTGGGATTCGAGTGTGGTAGGCATAGGGATGGATGGACGGGCGTTGCATGGACAAGACAATTCACATAGCAATCAGAACATAGGGCAATTATAGATAAATAAGATAAAGCATCCAAGTACTAGACAATCCTAGGCATGTGTTCCATATATAGCCATACGTGCTCGCAATGAGAACTTGCACAACATCTTTTGTCCTGCCAGCCTGTTTGCTGCGGGGCCTCTAGGGAACTACTGGCAATTAAGGTGCTCCTTTTAATAGAGCATCGGAGCAAAGCATTAGCACTCCGTGAACACATGTGATCCTCACATCAAAGCCATTCCCTTCCGGTTATCCCAATTTCTGTCACTTCGAGGCCATAGGTTCCGGACAATAACGTGTGTATACAACTTGTAGATAAGACCAAAAACAATATTATCATAATGAATCAATAACATGTTCAGATCTGAAATCATGGCACTCGGGCCCTAGTGACACGCATTAAGCACAACAAGTCGCATCAAAGTCATAAAGCACTAATAAAAGATACTAGGCACCATGCCCTAACAATCTGATGCCATTACATGAATGATCTCATCCAATCCCTACCATCCCCATAGCCTACAGCGGGGGATTACTCACTCATAGATGGGGGAAACATGGATGGTCGATGGAGAAGCGATGGTGATGATGATGGCGATGATCTCCTCCAATTCCCCGTCCCGGCAGGGTGCCAGAACGGAGTTTCTGGTGCTGTTTCGTGGAATCTGGTGGTGGCGTCGGAGCGGAACTCCTTTTGAAAAACGTCGAACCCCCCGAAGTTTTTAGGTCAGAAGGCTTCTTATAGGCGAAGAGGGAGACCGAGGGGGTGCCTAGGGCCACCACACCATGCCCTGGCACGGCCAGGCCCAGCCCGTGCTTGGGGGGGTGCGGCCAGCCCCTTGCCCGCCTCCATCTCGTATTCTGGCTCCTGGAGTCTTCTGGAAAAATAGGCACTTTGGCTTTTGTCCCGTCCAATTCTGAGAATATTCATTTTCTGACTTTCCTGGAACCAAAAATAGTAGAAAATAGGCAGCTGGCACTGTGGCTCTTGTTAATAGGTTAGTCCAAGAAATCATATGAAAAGTACTCCAAAGTGTGGACAAAACACAAGAAAGTGGATAAAACCAAGCATGGAGCATCAAAAATTATAGATACATTTGCAATGTATCATTAGGACATGAAGTGTTTGAAGAGAAAATTTAAAAACCTATGGAACTTTATTTGCATGATAATAGCAATGTTGTTAGTATGAATTCTTTGGACACCATTATTGCTAATTCTATGGAAAATACTAAGCTTGGGGAAGCTAGTTTTTATGAAAATGATCTTTTTAGTTCCCCAACTTTGGAAGATAGATATTTTGTTGCTTATGATGATCCAAAACCTCCAATATATGATGATTACAATGATGAATATGATATTTTCAGTCCACCTACTATTGAGGAGAAAATTAATTATGATTACAATATGCCTCCTATCTTTGATGATTATAGTGATGAGAATAATAATGATAGTTATTTTGTTGAATTTTCTCCCACTACGATTAATAAGAATGACTATGTTTATGTGAAGAGTATTAATTCTTTTATGCATGTGACGCATGATAAGAATGTTTTATGTGATATTTATATTGTTAATTTTATTCATGATGCTACTGAAAGTTATTATGAGAGAGGGAAACATGGTTTTATGCATCTTAATAATATTAAGTTTCCCCTCTTTATGTTGAAAGTCTTGAAGTTGCACTTGTTGTGTTTCCCTATGCTTGTTGCTTTGTGCTTTAATGACTTGTTTATTTACAAGATTCCTATGCCTAGGAAGTGGGTTAGACTTAAATGTGCTTTGAATTTGCTTCTTGATGCTCTCTTTTACTTCAATTCATATTTTTATGTGAGCATCTTCTCAAACTATCATGCCTAACTTAAAGGCGTTAAAGAAAAGTACTTATTGGGAGATAATCCAAAAGTTTTAGATGAGTCTTGGAAGTTATTACTTCTGTAATAACCGCTCCTTATCCTTTTTATTTGCTTTTTGTGCCAGGAGTAACCTCTAATGAGAGAGAAGTAATGCTTGGGAAAGTTGTTGTCCCAAAACAGATTTTTGTGCATCACTGTAAAAATTCGTGTAAAATCTCTGTACGTCTTTTTGAGGCGTGAATTTTTATGTTTCTGCCCCAGGTTGTTATCTAACTTTCGTTAGTTCAACACTTTTTGATTTGAGCAACAGAAGTTCTTCAAAAAATTCCGTCTTTACCTGCTGGTCTGTTTTGACAGAGTTCTGCCATTATTTGCATTTGCTTCTTGTTGGTTCCTTTTTGAGTTCTTTTGGGGAATTGAGCTTTTTGAGGGAAGTGCTACAGCAGCTTGTGTTTTAATGGAAGTTTTATTGGTGTTGAAACTGAACCCAAAAACTTATTATCTTGGGTGCACTAATGTTGCTAATAAAGATTGTGTGAAGTTTTGTATGAAGGAAAAATTTCAGGTGTATGGAAGAATGAGTAATGATATGAAGAATGGACTAAAGCTCAAGCTTGGGGATGCCATGCTTGTCACCCCAAGAAATATCCAAGAAGTACAAGCGTCAAAGCTTGGGGATGCCCAAGGCATCCCCCTCTTCATCAATAAAAATCCCAGGTTTCTTCCAAACGCTTCATTTTTATTGTTTCATGCACAGTTGTGTTGTTCATGGAGTGTCTTCTTTTTCGTTTTTATTTTGGTTTTTCGTTTTCTTGGTTTGCTTAGTTTGCTGAATAAATTGGTTAGACCCCCTCTTTCATACATTGGTTTTCAAATAGTTTGGTTTGGATTGGAAAGAGTAGGAAAGCTCATGCTTAAGTGGTAAAGAGAGTTTATTTTTGACTGTGGCATATGCTTTTTCATGCCATGCTTGATATTGTTTTGGCTTTATGCTTAGTATTCTTTGTTGTAGCACGACATGTTATAAACAATTGAGATTGCTTAATGTGCCTTGGATGAATCATGAGTTGTTTTAGCATATTAAAGCATAGTATAGTGGTATTCTCCTTTGATGCTTTATTTGGGTTTGCTTGGCACATGCTCACACCATGTTATGACTATCCAAAGTCACCATAGCCTTTATGATCCTTTAGTTTTAAACTTGTAGTATCACTTTATGTTTTGATCAATGATGTTTTGTCGCTCTGCATGATTATGGCCATTATTGCTCTCTTAGTTTGTCGCTCCCAGTCTTTTGCTAGCCTCCGTAACCAAGTATGAGTTCCACTCATGCATCCAACTCCTTAAACCAAGTTATTCCAAAGAGTCCACTATACCTACCTACTAGCTTATGCTATTCCAAGTATATTCTTTTTTTTATCTACCTTCCAAATTAAACTTGTTATGAGAAAACTAGTGATTAAAGATCTCACAAACTTGATGGCACACTTTACTTTTCTTGCCCTTCATAAACTTGAACCATTGTGTCGTCTATGTTGTATATGCTTGCACTTATTTGTTGGGGATTAGCAGAACCATGCTTTCAACATTGCACTTGTACTTTGTACTTAGTTGATATCATGCTCTTTTGTCTATGGATGTCGTCGGTGTGAAATGGAAGGGGAGCTTGTAAGTCCATGGAGTTATGTATATGTGTTAGAGAAACGCCTGGGCCGCTGGTCTAATCCATGCTAACATGGTGGAAACCTGCAGCGTAACCATAATGAGCTGTCTATGAAGCATTCTTCTTATAAAAAAAGAGTCGGATATTGAGAAAAAAAGAGAAAAAGAAAAAAAGAGATTATGAAAAGAGAGAAAAAAGCACCATATTCCCATGGTAAATAAGAAGATTGCTGAGATGCTCGTTGTCTGCTTGCCTTGTCATTTTGATATGGGGATTCTTCCGTATAATCGGGCAAGGGGTACCCCGTTGGCGGTTCTCCATGATACACATGTACTTACGATGATAAGAACTTACCAGTGACTAAACTTGAGTAGCATGAGGAGCGGCCCTCATATTCAAGGGACATGAGATTTCCAACTTATACTTTGTTAAGCATATACTTCATAATTTGTTCACTTTAACCTTAATCACTTCAAGATGCTTATGATAGGGGCAATGAGAGCTGAAAGCTAACAAGTACCATAATTTTTGGAAGCTCTTTATGAAACTTGAATCTCTACTTCCTTCTATGAAGACCTTTCTTTTACTTTTATGTTCAGTCTCCACCTTCTATCTTTATGGACCTACTTTGAGAGCATAGTGGACATTCTTAGTTCTATGTGCATTGTCCCAAGACTTGTTGATTGATGCATAACTTGATATTGCTTATTCTTAAACTACTTGTATCTAGTCACTCTTATGAACTTTGAAGGTGTCCTATGCATTTATGTTTGCTACTCTATGAGGGACAAGCTGAATGCCACTATGCTATGTTTTCTTTATGTGAAACAAACAAACGTCTTGCAAAGCATTGTTATTCATGAATCTTTTGTTTGTGCCTTTTCATGTTGCAACATAGTTGCTTTGTCTTATTGCTAGAACTTTGTCTTTCATGTTATGATTGAAGTACTATGATCCCAGCTATCCATGTTTTACAAATACTTTGATCAAGTTTATGATGGTCCATGTCACCTCAAAAATTATTCTTTCTTTTTTATCACTTACCTACTCGAGGACGAGCAGGAGTTAAGATTGGGGATGTTGAAACGTTGCAAACGTATCTATAATTTTTGATGTTCGATGCTTGGTTTTATCTACTTTCTTATGTTTTGTCCACACTTTGGAGTACTTTTTATAAACTTTCTTGGACTAACCTATTAACAAGATGCCACAGTGCCGGCTGCCTATTTCTGCTGTTTTTGGTTCTAGGAAGTCAGAAAATGAATATTCTCGGAATTGGACGGGACAAATGCCAAAGTTGATATTTTACCGGAAGACTCACGGAGCCAGAAGACGAGACGGAGAGGGGCCACAGGACGGACACACCATGTGTGGTGCGGGCTAGCGCTGGCCGCGCCACCAGGTGGTGTGGCCCCCCTGGCCGCCCACGGACCTTGCCTCTTCGCCTATAAGATGCCTCCCGATGCAAAAACCCTAAGTCATCCAGCCTCCAGCCAGGAAAAGTTCCGCAGCGCCGCCGCCACCGAAGAGGAGATTCGGGGGACATAAAGTCTCTGTTCCGGCACCCTGACAAGACAGGAAAGTGCCCTCGGAGCAATCTCCATTGATCTCCACCACCATCGACATCACCGTTGCTGATTCCCATGATGATGAGGGAGTAGTTCTTCCTCGAGGCTAAGGGTTCTATCGGTAGCTATGTGTTCATCTCTCTGTCTATGCATGAACATATTCTGATCATGAGCTTTGTAATCAAGTAGATCTACCTTGCTACTCAAGTGGTTTAATAGATCTATGCTCTCCCATGTGTGTGAAAGTGATAGTGTGCACACCATGGTGGCACTTAGGCTAGAGATTACATATACTTGTTATGAGTTATATTTAGAGTTGGATGTCTCTATGAAATTGTGGTGTTTGTTGGAACCATCTAGTGCTCAAGGTGACAGTGTGGGGTTATCTAGATGGGAAAGGCTTACTTTGAGGTGTGTTGTTATAGCCCTACCATGGATTAGAGTGTCCAACCAGAGAGTAGTTCAGAGTAGTATCAGGAAGATAATATATTTTTATGAGAGTGTTCACTAGTGAAAGTATGATCCCTAGGCCTGGTTTCTAAGCATTGAAACACCATTTGCAACTAGATCTGTTACATGTTTGCTTGCTTCCATCTTTATTTCAGTTTTCCTTTAGTCTTTTCCCATGTCAACCACATGCCACCAAGCTATTTTCTAGCACCGTTACCACTTATAATTATCCATAACACTTGTATTTTACTATCTCTTCGCCGAACTAGTGCACCTATACAACTGACAAGTGTATTGGGTGTGTTGGGGACACAAGAGACTTCATGTATCTTGATTGCAGGATTGCTTGAGAGGGAATACCTTTGACCACTTCCTCCCTGAGTTCGATAAACCTTGGGTAATCCACTTAAGGGAAAACTTGCTGCTGTTATACAAACCTCTACACTTGGAGGCCCAACAACTGTCTACAAGAATAGAAGTGCGTAGACATCAGTGGCTGGTGGGCATGTGTTTCGAGATGCCTTCAAGATTTTGCCCTTAGTTTGATACGATGGAATTATTGGACATGATTGGTTAACAAAACATAGTCCCATGTTGACTCACTGGTCTCAGAATTGGCTTGCCATGGTTATGGAAGAGCAGTTAGTCGTTTTGCATGGAGAAGGACATGTTGATGCTCAGCCCATGATGATTCAGCTTCAGTTGGTGCAGCCTACTGACAGCAGAAGGTGGCACCTGCTTGTAGTGGTGTCCAGACTTTGTTGGATCAATTTGCATCAGTGTTCGAGTCCCCCTCTGGCCTGCCTCCTCGACGGCAATATGATCATCAAATTCCGCTCATTCTAGGGGCTCGTCTAGTGTCCATGAGACCTTACCGTATTGTACCTGAACTGAAAACTGAACTTGAGCGCCAAATACATGAAATGCTTGAATAGGGAGTCATTACACACAGTAGTAGTGCTTGTGCTTCCCCGGTCATTCTGGTGAAAAAAGGGGAACCTAAGGACAAGAAGTGGCGTCTAGTGGTTCATTACCATCATCTCAACACACTTACATTAAAAGGCAAGTATCCACTACCAGTGATTGATGAGTTACTTGATGAACTAGCTGGGTCCCAGTGGTTCTCGAAGCTTGACCTCACAGCGGGCTATCATCAGATCCGACTCGCCCCAGGAGAGGAATATAAAACTGTGTTTCAGACGCACAATGGGCATTTCGAATTCTGTGTCATGGCTTTTGGTCTCACAGGTGCACCAACGACATTTCAATTCTCGATGAGTGCATCACTTGCCCCTGTATTGCGTAAATTTGCGCTCGTCTTCTTTGAAGACATCCTTGTTTATAGTCGCACTTATGAAGAGCATCTAGTTCATTTGGAAGAAGTTCTCTCCATTCTTCAGCGCGACCATTGGCGAGTGAAACGCCCTAAATGTGCCTTTGCGCAGCAGTGGATTGCCTATTTGGGTCATGTCATTTCCGCTAAGGGCGTGGCAACATATGAGACTAAAATTGAATTTGTCCGCAAGTGGCCCAGGCCTCTCAACGTGAAGGAGCTTTGTGGGTTCCTTGGATTGAGTGGGTATTACAGGAAATTTATCCGTCACTATGCTATCATCAGCCATCCTCTTATAACACTGCTCAAGGAAGGGTCTCTGTTTATATGGACTGAAGATCATGAGTCGGCATTTCTAGTTCTCAAAAAACGCTCTATCTATAGCCCCAGTTCTGGCCCTACCTGATTACACGACCCCGTTTGTCGTTGAGTGATGACCCACAAGTATAGGGGGTGTATCGCAGTATTTTCGATAGTAACAGTGTCGAACCCAACGAGGAGAAGAAGGTGTTGACGAGTGGCTTGGAGCAGGAATTCTCTGTAAATACTTAGCAAACGGGTTTTTAGGGGTTTTGGTAATGCAGATAAATAAAGTACGAGTAAATAAAAGACAATAATAATAAATGCAGCAAGTGGCCCAATCCTTTCTTTCGCAAAGGACAAGTCGGTTGTATTACTTAAGATGACCAAACATTCTTGAGGACACATGGGAATATTGTCAAGTGCTTTCGCTTCATATAGTTGATTAATCTTCTTTAGTTTGGTAAGTGTTTTGTGGGTGAACCTGTGCTAATGTACCTGAAGGGAATATGCCCGAGAGGCAATAATAAAGTGGTTATTATCTTATTCCATGTTTGGAATAAATGTTTATTTTGCATGCTATAATTTTATTGATCGGAAACATCAATACATGTGTGTTTAATAAACAAAAAGGGTTCCTAGTTAAGCCTCTCTTATAGACTAGCTCGTTGATTAACAAGATGATCAAGGTTTCCTGATCATGGACATTGGATGTTGTTAATAACGAGGTCACAACATTGGTGGAATGATGTGATGAACATTCATCCGAAGTATAGAATTACGATCAAGTCATTATGTTTATATTGCTATAACATCATACGAAGTAATCTTTATCCTTAGACCATGAGATCATGTTAATTGCTAGCACCGGAAGAGTATCTTGATAACATCAAACGTCACACCGTAACAGGGTGACTATAAAGATGGGTTTAGTGCTACGAAGGTGTTATGTTGAGGCTCATGGATCAAGAGTGGAATTTGTCAATCCCGATGATGGATAGATATAATCTGAGCCCTCTCGGTGATATCACATTAAGGTACCTTGCAAGCAAGTGATGTGATCACTAGAATGTTATATCACAGGAACAAGAAAAGAGTGCATGTTGGCAACGAGATCAAACTAGGTATGGAGATATCGATGATCGAATCTCGGACATGTAATATATCACGAGACAAAGGGATTTAGTTACATGCGTTTAAGTTTCTCACGATCATAGAAGTCATCGTTGAATGTGTAGGAGTCAGTACAGATCTCTAGGTCCCGCTGCTGATTATTGATCGGAGAAGGGTCTCGATCATGTCTGCATTATTGGCGAACCATAGGGTGACACACTTAAGAGTTACCGGATACCATTTTGGAGCAGATATGTTTCAGATGAAAGAATTGCAAAGCGCAGGAATTGTTTCAATAGAAACCGGAAATTGTTTCGGGTGAAATTGCAGAAAGTGGTTCTGCATGTGATATTGAAATATTGCAAGGGTCTATATGTGAATGTTTGTTAATTAAAGTAATTAACAAAATTCTGAATAAATTTAATAAAAGAGTTTTATTAAATGAGACGGCATTAAACTTGGAGAATTTTAATGCATTTAAAGTGGAGACTTTAAAAGGGAATGTGAAGAGGCATTTTAATGTGGAGGGGTTACCACCACATGAATGGGGAGGTGAGGGGTCACCCCCCATGCGCCGGCCATGGAGAGAGGGGGTACCCCCCCTCCTCCTATAAAAGGCCACCCATTCCCTCCTTCATCCACACACCTCCTTGTGAAGGATCTCTCTCCCCCTCTAGAATTATTCCCCCATGGTCTCGGATTAGTGAGACACATGTTCCCGGTGGCATTTCGTCTGGAAGGAGTTGCTGCTTCCGCTGGATCACTGGAGCGAGGAGGTGGAGGTTGTCCGGTGGCTTGAACGTGTGTGCGAGTATGGATGCGCTGCTGAGTTGCGGTGCTCGGACTTCCTCACGATCTTGAGATCGCCAAGTGTACGACTACATCAACCACGAGTTCCTACTCGTTAACAAAACTCGTTGTCTTCGAGGGTAAGTTCTCGATGGATGTATGTCCACCCGTTTCTTTGTACCTAGTAGATAGATCTTGGCGTGTAGTTCTCATCGTAGGAATTTTTTTGTTTTCTATGCTGCGGACCCAACAGTACCGACCTTCCTATGACTAATACATACTTGTGATTATACCCCTTGCAAGCATCCGCAAGTACAAGAAAGTAATTCAGATAGAAACCTAACCACAACTTTAAACTCTAAGATCGTGACATCCCTTGTGAAAGGTTTCCTAACGGGGGTTCAGGTTTCTGTCACTCTGGCAACCCCTACGATTAGTAGCCAAATACACAAAGCATTCCCTTAGGCCCATAAAGGTGAAGTGTCATGTAGTCGACATTCACATGACACCACTAGAAGAATAACAGCACAACTTAAGTAACAAACTATTGAATCTTTCTCAACACAATTCTACTACTAACAACATGACTTCTCCCATGTCTTCAAGAACTAAACGAACTACTCACAAGACATCATATGGATCAAGATCAGAGATGATATAATGATAAGTAACAATCTGAACATAAATTATAATTCAATGGTTTCACTCAATAGCATCAACTACAACAAGTAATCAACACCGGGAAAGTTTCCCCAAAGAACTATGCAAGATTCAACCCAATTGTTATAGCGGTGTGGAGTGGTGATGATGGTACTAGTGGAGATGATGGTGGTGATGATGATGATCTTGATGAAGTCCAGCTCGATTGTGGTGTTGATGGCGATGATATCCCCTCTCCGGGAAGGAATTTCCCTGGCAAATTTCTGCCTGCCGGAGAGCTCTTTCTCTCTCTGTAGGTTTCCGCCCCACAGAGGTGGTGGAACCTTTCTGTGGTCCCTCCCTGAGGCTTAGGGTTTCGTGGGGATAATATACGCCAAAGGGGAGAGCCAAAGGTGGGCCAGAGTGGCCACACCACCTGGTGGTGCGGCCAGGGGTGGCCCGCGCCAGGAGGTGGTGTGGGCCCCCTATGGCCCATCTCTGCTCCCCCTTATGACATCCTTCGTCTTCTAGAAAAATATGATTTTCCATGTATTTTCTAGAATTTTCTGATCTTTGCGAATTTCGCCTCCAAACAGTGCCTTTTCCATTAGAATCCTGATTCCAGCGGTCCATCCTCCAAAAGTCATCAACCATGCAAAAACAAATGAAATAACATAAGTATCATCTCTTAATATGAAATATATCAATGAATAACAGTAAATTATGATATAGAATAGTGATGCAAAATGGATGTATCAACTCCCCCCAAGCTTAGACTTCGCTTGTCCCCGAGCAAAAACTGAGCTTAATAAACATGACCTTAGGTTTATGAAGTGAAGAGTCGATAAAAGAATACGGACAAGAAGCATCACATTCATCAATACATAAATCATAATAGCAGACAACTCACCATTATATAACTTAACTTGCAATAGGTAAAGGAAACACAATAAAGATACACAAAGTAAATCATAGTTGGTAATGGCAAACTTAGCTCTTGGTCGAAGAATAGTTGACAATTTGTAGGAGTTCAAACATAATGGGTTTTCAATGATAGCTTTCAAAGTAATAAACACTAAGATAAGAGTAATGTGCAAAACAAGGAACATAAGAAACATGATTGAATAAATCGTCATATGAATGAATGAAAGACAACAACACAAAATACTTGCTGAGATAGAAGGGAATAGGTTTACTGACTCAACTAAAAAGTAAAAGAAAGTCCCTTCGCAGAGGGAAGCAGGGATTTCAAGTTTCATAAAGAGCTTCCAAAAATTATGGTACTTATTAGCTTTAAGCTCTCATTTCCCCTATCATAAGCATCTTTAGGTGATTAAGGTTAAAGTGATAAAATATGAGGATATGCATGACTAGTTATAATTTGAAAATTTCATGTCCCTTGAGTACGAGGGCCGCTCCTCATGCTACTCAAGTTTAGTCACCTGTAAGTTCTTGTCATGGTAAGTACATGTGTATCATAGAGAACCGCCAACGGGGTACCCCTTTCCCGATGATACGGAAGAATCCCCATATCAAAATGACAAGGCAAGAAGACAATAAGCATCTCAGCAATCTTCTTATTTACCATGGGAAAATGGTGCTTTTTTCTCTCTTTCCTCTTTTCTCTTTTCTCATCTCTTTTTTTCTTTTTTCTCAATCTCAATCTCTTTTTTTATAAGAAGAATGCTTCATAGATTGCTCATTATGGTTATGCTGCAGCTTTCCACCATGATTAGGCATGGATTAGACCAGCCGCCCAGGCGTTTCTCTAACACACATACATAACTCCACGGACTTACAAGCTCCCCTTTCATTTCACACCGATGACACCCATAAACAAAAGAGCATGATATCAACTGGGTACAATGTACAAGTGCAATGTTGAAAGCGTTCCCCATGACAACATGGTTCTGCTAATTCCCAACTTACAAAGCGCAAGCATATACACAACATAGATGGGCACAATGGTTCAGGTTTATTATGTACAAAAAATTAAAGTGTGCCATCAAGTTTGTGAGAGCTTTAATCACTAGTTTTCACATAACAAGTTTCATTCGGAAGGTAGATAAAAACATGAATTTACTTGAAATAGCAATAATGCTAATAGGTAGATATGGTGGACACAAATGACATAGGTTTTGGTTTAAGGATTGGATGCACGAGAAGCATTCCCTCTCAGTACAGGTTTTTTCTAGCAAGGCTGGGTAGCAAGTATAAGAGTTAAAGGAAACCAACAAACATACAAGTGATAGAAACAAACATGCAATCTTCCTTGGAAGCACAAAAGATCTTAACTAGAGAATACTAAGCTTATGAGCAAATCAAGAAAGATGATGATGAAATTATATTTCTTGAAAGTACTTTTATATTTTTCATTCAATTCTCAAATAGTGTTGCTACTGACCGAGCTAGGTTTGCCAAAACCAACCAAATTTACTTAATGATCCCAAAGTGATACCAATACTAATAACAAGATCAATCATATAACCGAAATTGAAAACTAATATAAGATATGCAACAGAGTAAATGATAGAACTTCTCATTAATATTCCATAACGGAAACTCACACCAAGGGATACATAGATAACTAACGAGAGGGGGACACTTCCATAATGCAAACCATCCTACATGATAATTTCTCTATTCATGATATGACTCTACTAAAAAGGTAAAAAAGATAGAAGATAGTGATATGATACCGCGACACTCCCCCAAGCATGGAACAAACCAAGGGCATGCCAAAACCTGATGATGAATTACTCCTTTGGTGGTGCTGGTGTTCTCTCGATGAGCTTTTCAATCAATTTCCTCAAGTCCTCAATCTCGAAGGTGAGAGTACGAATCAACTCCGAGTTTTGCTCAATGCGATTCATGATCATGTTGGGTTGTGATTCCCAGCTCGTACGATTCTCTCCCCACTCTTCCTCCTTGAAGTCTTCTTTTCCTGCATGGTTAGAACAGAGCATATCCCAATTGGAGGGTAGTTTCTCCTTTGGCATATTCTGGAATTGATGCTCATGTAGAAGGGTATGGAAAGGATTATTGGTGCGTAGAGAAGGTGACCGCGAAGCCAAACAGTGATGCGGAGGCTTCCCTCTAGTGGACATCCGTGCAGTCCTTTTGAACCTGGCTGGGTTTTTCACCACTCCAATGCTTGCAATGGTGGTGCCGGTGTGCGGGTGCTAGTTTTTATTTCCCTCCTCTTCATCTTTACTCTCGATCTCCTTCTCCTCCTCAGGGTCTTGGAGATCCTCCTCCGCAGGCTCCTTTCCCTTATCGTTGGTGGAGACCATTGTGCTTCTAAACTTTAAGAATAGTTCCTGGAAGAAACAGATCGAAACGAAAACACGACGAGAACACGATATACGAACCTCGGGGGATCCAAGGATTATATATTACAAATTTTTACAACAATAGGAAGCTACTGGGAGAAAACGGGTCGGAGACGGACTCCGGGGCGGCCACACCACCTGGTGGCATGGCCAGGTGGGCCCGCGCCACAGGGTGGTGTGAGCCACCCTAGCTCCGTTTCTGTCCCTCTTTCGCTTTGTTTCTTTCCTTGTTAGATAAAAACTGCAAAAACATAACTTGGCAGATTTTTCGCAGATTTTCTTACCAGAATTGTTACCTATTCGAAAACAGACTCTACAGGTCTCTGAACTTGGTGTTTAATAATTTTTTCCGGAGTTACCACTTGAATAGCATCAATATCCTCATTGTAAGAATCTCCAGAAATATAATGCTTGAGTCTCTAACCATTCACCACTTGTGTAGTGTTATCTTTTAAAGAAGAAATTTGTATTGCACCTGAACGATACACTTCTACAATAACAAAAGGTCCTTCCCATTTTGAGAGTAGTTTCCGTGCAAAAAATCTAAGACGAGACCTATACAATAGAACTTTTTCACCAACATGGAACTCTCTCTTAAGAATTCTCCTGTCATGCCATCTTTTAACTTTTTCTTTAAAGAGTCTAGCATTTTCATATGCTTCACTCCTCCATTCATCCAACGAACTCAAGTCAAATAATCTTTTCTCACCAGCAAGTTTACATTCTCTATTAAGTTCTTTCACTACCCAATAAGCTTTGTGTTGTAATTCTAAAGGTAGGTGGCAAGCTTTTCCATAAACCATTTTGTAAGGAGACATTACCATAGGGTTTTTGTAAGTAGTCCTATAAGCCCATAAAGCATCATTCAACTTTTTAGCCCAATTTTTTCTAGATCTATTAACAGCCTTCTGCAAGATGGATTTAATTTCTCTATTTGATAGTTCTACTTGCCCACTAGTTTGGGGAGGATAAGCTGAAGCAATTCTATGATTAACATCATATTTAGCAAGGGTCTTTCTAAAGCCACCACGAATGAAATGAGAACCTCCATTAGTCATAAGATACCTAGGCACTCCAATCCTAGGAAAGATAATATCCTTAAGCATTTTTAAAGAGGTATCTCCATCAGCACTTTTTGTAGGTATGGCTTCTACCCACTTAGTAACATAGTCAACAACAAGAATATGAGTATAACCTTTTGAAGGGGGAAAAGGACCCATAAAGTCAAATCCTCAACAATCAAATGGTTCAATAACAAGATAGTAATTCATAGGCATCTCACTGTGTCTTGAAATATTACCAACCCGTTGACACTCATCACATGATAGGACAAATTTTCTTGCATCTTTAAAAAGGGTAGGCTAGTAAAAACCTAATTGTAGCACCTTTTGTGTAGTTCTATCTCCCGCATGATGTCCTCCATAGGCACTAGCATGACATTTCCGCAATATCTCCTTTTGTTCATATTCTGGAACACATCTTCGCATAATACCATCTACTCTTTCTTTATATAAATGTGGGTCATCCCAAAAATAATGCCTCAAATCGTAAAAGAACTTCCTTCTTTACTAGGCTGTAAAAGTTGGAGGCAAATACTTGGAGAAAATAAAGTTAGCATAATCAGCATACCAAGGGCTCCCTCTCGAGCTTACCCCTACTGCAGCCATCTGTTCATTTTGAAAACTAACATTAACAGGCATAGGATCAAAAGAGATGTTTTCCAATCGAGATAAATTATTAGCAACAGGATTTGCAGCACCTTTCCTATATACAATATGTAGATCAAACTCTTGTAAAAGCAGCACCCATCTAATAAGCCTAGGCTTGGCATCTTTCTTCGTCATAAGGTATTTAATAGCAGCATGAGCAGTATGAATGGTAACTTTTGAATCAACAATATAAGGTCTAAACTTATCACAAGCAAAGACAACAGCTAAGAATTCTTTTTTAGTAGTAGCATAATTCTTTTAAGCAACATTAAGAGTCTTACTAGCATAATGGATAGCATTTAACTTTTTATCTATTCATTGCCCAAGAATAGCACCTAAAGCAAAATCACTAGCGTAGCACATGGGTAAGTTCCAATCAGGTGGTTGGACAATAGGAGCAGTAGTTAAAGCCTTCTTTAGAGTTTCAAAAGCTTCCTTACAATCATCATCAAAAACAAAGGGTACATCTTTTTGGAGAAGATTAGTGAGGGGTTTTGATATCTTAGAGAAATCTTTAATAAACCTTCTATAGAAACCAGCATGACCAAGGATACTACGAATACCTTTAACGTCTCTTGGACAGGGCATTTTCTTAATTGCTTCCACTTTAGCTCTGTCAACTTCAATGCATCTTTCGGAAATTTTATGCCCAAGGACAATCCCTTCATTGACCATGAAGTGGCATTTCTCCCAATTAAGAACAAGATTAATTTCTTCACATCTCTGTAAAACTTTATCAAGGTTGTGCAGACAATTATCAAAAGAAGTTCCATAGACGGAAAAACCATCCATGAATACTTCCACAATTTCCTCACAAAAACCATGAAAGATAGCAGACATGCATCTTTGAAAAGTAGCAGGAGCATTACACAAACCAAAAGGCATACGCCTATAAGCATAGGTTCCATAAGGGCATGTAAAAGTAGTTTTTTTCTTGATCTTGTTGTTTAATAGCAATTTGAGAAAACCTAGAGTATCCATCAAGAAAACAAAAATGGGTCTTTTTAGACAACCTTTCTAATATTTGATCAATAAAAGGAAGTGGGTAATGATCTTTCTTAGTAACTTTGTTAACCTTTCTAAAATCAATGCACATCCTATATCCTACTACTATTCTTTGGGGAATAAGCTCATCATTATCATTAGGCACAACGGTAATTCCCTCTTTCTTAGGGACACAATGAACAGGACTAACCCATTCACTATCAGCAATAGGATAAATAATACCAGCATCAAGGAGTTTTAATACCTCGTTTCTTACCACTTCCTTCATCTTAGGATTTAAACGACGTTGATATTCAACCACTGGTTTTGCATCGGGTTCTATATTGATAGCGTGATGACATATAGTAGGAGAAATCCCCTTTAAATCATCAAGGGTATAACCCATAGCTCCTCGGTGTTTCTTCAATACTTCCAATAATCTTTCCTCTTCCTTCCCGGAAAGTTTAGAACTAATAATAACAGGATATATTTTATTATCATCAATGTAAGCATATTTAAGATCATCAGGTAAAGGTTTTACATCGAAAACCGGATCCTTTTTAGGTGGCAATGTGGTACCCAAATCATCCATAGGCAAGTTATGCTTAACCATCTTAGGTTGACGATGAAGAATCTCGTCAATCTCATTTCTTTCTTCCATGAAGATTTCACTTTTGTGGTCTTCCATAAATTGCTGCAAAGCATTGTTAGGAGCAAGAGAGATATAAGAAAGTTGTTCAACTCTAAAATCCTCATTAGAAGTTTCATTTTTACAAGGAACTTTAGTAAATTTTGAAAAATTAAACTCATAAGATTCCCCATCAAATTTAGTTAAAATTTTCTCCCTTTTACAGTCTATAATGGCTCCACATGTGTCCAAGAAAGGTCTACCAAAAATGATAGGATAGGTTTTACTAGCAGCTGAACCAAGTACTAGAAAATCAGCTAGATATTTAATCTTACAACAAAGAACTTCCACATCTCTTACAATGCCAATTGGAGAGACGGTCTCTCTATTTGGAAGGTGAATAACCACATCAATTTCTTCTAGTTCACAAGGACTAATTTCATTCATAATTTCTTTGTAAAGCTCGTAAGGAATAACACTTGAACTTGCACCAATGTCACATAAACCACAATAGCAATGATCACCAATTCTAACAGAAATCACATGGACACTAGCCTTTTTAGTTCTATTAGGATGTGAGACGATATTAGAAGCATCCTCACAAAAGACAATGTGTCCATCTTCTACACTTTTAGTGACAAGGTCTTTCACAATTGCTACTGCGGGTTCAATGTTTATTTGTTCATCAGGTTTTACAGCTCTCTTTGTACTTTTATTAATTACACTAGTTATCATAGGATGCTCCTTTACCTTATTCGGGGAAGACATTTTCTCGATATAAGGTTCAGGTAAGATGTGATCAACAGTGCAAAATTCAGTACTTCTAACAGAAACACAATCAACAATATATTTATATGGTGCATTATACTTGTTCCATTCCTTTTTTGGAATTTCAATATATGAGTCAAAAGCCTTAAAAAAATTTACAATAACTTGAGAATCAAGACCATATGCATTTTTAATATTTTGAAAGTCATCAGTTCTCATAAAAGATTCAATGCATTCATAATCATAATTTATACCTGACTTTCTTCCTTTATCATTCTCCCATGCTTCAGCATTGTCTTGAATACGGTCTAGAAGATCCCATTTAGCTTCTTCTTTCATGCGTGTAAATGATCCAGCATAAGAAGCATCTAATAGATCCTTATCATGAAGAGAAAGTCTTGCATAAAAGTTATTGATAATAATATTGTTGGGGAGCTCATGAATAAGACATTTGAGCATTAGTAACTTCAATCTCCCCCAAGCTTGAGCTATACTCTCTCCATCAAGAGGCCAAAAGTTGTATATTTGATTCTGATCTTTATGGATCTCACTAGGAGGATAAAATTTTGAATAAAAGAGAGGCACTATTTCCTCCCAATCAAGAGATTGACCATTCTTCAGCAGCTTATGCCATTCCTCGGCTCTTCCTTTCAGTGATAATGAGAATAACTTCTTCTTGACTTGATTTGTTGTAATACATGCACACTTAAACAACCCGCATAATTCGTGTATAAAGAGCAAATGATCACCTGGATGGATAGTTCCATCTCCAAAATAGTAGGTATCCATAACACGATCAACAATTCTTGTAGGTATTTTAAAAGTATCATTCTCACCTGGTGGTGGTTCATCTACTACCTTAGCAGTGGTAGTAGCATTCCGAAATAAGAAACTAAGTGAATTATCCATATTGAAATTACGTAACTAACAGAAGTAAACAATACTCACAATAGAAGTTTCCTTTACCAGTTCCACTCTCCAATAGCGCTTCACTCCCCGGCAACGGCGCCAGAAAATAGTCTTGATGACCCACAAGTATAGAGGGTGTATCGCATTATTTTTGATAAGTAAGAGTGTCGAACCCAACGAGGAGTAGAAGGTGTTGACGAGTGGCTTGGAGCAGGAATTCTCTGTAAATACTTAGCAAACGGATTTTAGGGGTTTTTGATAATCCAAATAAATAAAGTACGAGTAAATAAAAGACAATAATAATGAATGCAGCAAGTGGCCCAATCCTTTCTTTAGCAAAGGACAAGCCGTTTGTATTACTTAAGATGACCAAACGTCCTCGAGGACACACGGAAATATTGTCAAGTGCTTTCGCTTCATATAGTTGATTAATCTTCTTTAGTTTGATAAGTGTTGTGTGGGTGAACCTGTGCTAATGTACCGACCTTCCTAGGACTAATACATACTTGTGATTATACCCCTTGCAAGCATCCGCAAGTACAAGAAAGTAATTAAGATAGAAACCTAACCATAGCTTTAAACTATGAGATCCTGACATCCCTTTTTGCAAAGGTTTCCTTACGAGGGTTCAGGTTTCTGTCACTTTGGAAACCCCTACGATTAGTAGCCAAATACACAATGCATTCCCCTAGGCCCATAAAGGTGAAGTGTCATGTAGTCGGCATTCGCATGACACCGCTAGAAGAATAACACCACAACTTAAGTAAGAAACTATTGAATCTTTCTCAACACAATTCTACTACTAACAACATGACTTCTCCCATGTCCTCAAGAACTAAACGAACTACTCACAAGCAATCATATGGATCAAGATCAGATATGATATAATGATAAGTAACAATATGAACATAAATGATAATTCAATGGTTTCACTCAATAGCATGAACTACAACAAGTAATCAACACCGGGAAAGTTTCCCCTAAGAACTATGCAAGATTCAACCCAATTGTTACAGCGGTGTGGAGTGGTGATGATGGTGCTGGTGGAGATGATGGTGGCGATGATGATGATGATCTCGATGAAGTCCAGCTCGATGGCGGTGTTGATGGCAACGATCTCCCCTCTCTGGGAAGGAATTTCCCCAGCAGATTTCTCCCTGCCGGAGAGCTGTTGCACTCTTTGTAGTTTTCCGCCCCGCAGAGGCGGCGGAAACTTTCTGTGGTCGCTCCCTGAGGTTTAGGGTTTCGTGGGCATAATATATGCTAATGGGGAGAGCCAGAGGTGGGCTAGGGTGGCCACACCACCTGGTGGTGCGGCCAGGGGTGGCCCACGCCAGGGGTGGTGTGGCCCTCCTGTGGCCCATCTCCACTCCCCTTCTGACATCCTTCGTCTTTTGGAAAAATATGATTTTCCATGTATTTTCTGGAATTTTCTGATATTCGCAAATTTTTCCTCCAAACATTGCCTTTTCCATCAGAATCCTGACTTCAGCGGTCCATCCTCCAAAAGTCATCAACCATGCAAAAATAGATGAAATAACATAAGTATCATCTCTTAATATGAAATATATCAATGAATAATAGTAAATTATGATATAGAATAGTGATGCAAAATGGACGTATCATTGAGACGGATGCCTGTGATGTTGGCATTGGTGTTGTGCTATCTCAAAAGGGTCATCTGCTCGCATTTGTAAGTCGGGCCTTGGGTCCAAAGAATAGAAGCCTCTCGGTTTACGAGAAGGAGTACCTCGCTATATTACTCGCTATCCAGTAGTGGCGTTCTTATCTCCAATTGGGAGAGTTCATCACTAGAACCGACCACAAAAGCCTCACTCACTTGACGGACCAAAGGCTCCATACGGAATGGCAGCGACACGCACTCAGCAAACTTATGGGGCTTCAATATGTGGCATTCTCAATGGAGCGGCTGATGCCCTGTCGCGTATGCCGGTTGATGCTTCGCCATTACTGGTAGTCAATACCTTCGTGCAGGCGCCAATGGATTTCATTGAAGGTTACCTTACCAGCCGGTTTACTCCAGCCACTTCCGATACCATCTGTTCCTTGGGAGATGGCGACAATGGATTTCATTGAAGGGTTACCCCAGTCCCGTCAGTTCTCTTGCATTTTGGTGGTTGTTGACAAGTTATCGAAGTATGTTCACTTTATCCACTTTGCCATCCTTATACAGCGGCTAAGGTAGCTGAGGTGTTCATTGACAACGTCTACAAGTTACACAGTGTACCTCTTGCTCTTGTCTCTAACTATGACCCAGTATTTACCAGCAAGTTTTGGCAAGCAATTTTCAAGGCAACGGGTACTCAGTTGCGTATGAGCACAGCTAGTCATCCGGAGACCGATGGTCAGACAGAGCGTGTCAATCAATCTATTGAATGTTATCTTCGTTGTTTCATCAGTGCTCACCCACAGAACTGGTCCAAGTGGTTATCGATGTGCGAGCTTTGGTACAATACCAATTGGCACTCGTCCCTAGGAAAAACTCTATTTGAGGTGGTTTATGGTCGTCAACATCGATATTTTGGTATTACTGCTACTGACACCATTGCGTCAGATGATATAGAGGCTTGGATCACGGAGCATTCCCTAATCATGGATTTAGTTCGCCAACACCTCCTCTCTATGCAGTAGTTGTTGGGGATATACTTTTCGGGTATCCTCACAGTTCCTCACTGACCAGGGTGGCCCACTTCGGGTTAGAGCTTTGCTTCACGGGCGGCCCAGTCAGGGAGAAAGACGGAGTCCAATCCGGCTACGGGAAGGCCTAGAAGACTTACCGACTTAGGCCCATGTTGTTACTTGTAGTTCAAGATGTACTCTGTAACCGACTCTTAGTCGTAGCCAGATTGATCTCTCCTGTAAACCCTAGGCCGGATATCTATATAAGCCATCCTGGGGAGAGCCTTTAGGTCACCTAACACTTTAGATCCTCAACTCGCATAGGCGAAACCCTTGTAACCCATATTCTGGCTCTACCGTATTATTGGATTGCTAGCAGGAGTAGGACCCGTCCAAAGCCGGCGGATTCGAACCTGGGTAAACTTGTGTGCTCACCGTCCCGGAACACCGTATGTCTCACACCCCTCTCTTCCGCATGCCTCGAGGAACCCCTCATGGCGTACTTGTCATCAATCCGATGACAGTTGGCGCCCACCGTGGGGTAAGTGAGCTTCGGATCTGCGTTCCGAGCAGAATCTGCAAGAATCGGAATCGGCGAGACTATCGCCGTCGGTCGTATCCTCTACGCCAGCGATGTCCCTCTCATCGTTCTCGACGAGACTTGGATTCTGGCTAGGGAGGCCATGACTGCCTACACAATCATGTCCTTTGGCGAGATCGATGTTCACATCGGTTTCGCTGAACCTGCCCCACCCACCCCAGCGGTGATGATAGAGGCAGAAGAATCTTCTGGGTCCCCTCTGTCCGCGGAGGCGGCAGAGTTCCAGATCTCAGAAAACGCTAATCCCACCCAGCCCGCACCAGTTGCGGAGATAGTGGAGAAATCTGAGCCTGAGGAAGACCTAGCGGTTAAAGCCAAATCTAGAGTGGATCTCCTCGGAGAGACCGTATCCCAGATCGACCCACCCGCGGAAGTCGAAATCCAGGAGGAGCATATCAACGACACTGATTCCGGCTCTGATGATGTCGGGACAGACAGGCCTTTCCTAAGGTACACACTGCGACATATGATAATGCAAGATGCAAGCGCAAATGCAATTCTCGAGACCATCAAAAGTTTCGACATGGCTGATCGCGAGAGCCGCAGGTACCTCAGGAAGCACGCATCGCACTTCGTCAGGTATGTGGGATCCGGATCCGACTCTGCCGATACTGGAGCAAACACTGACTCTGTGCTGGAGGCAATTGGAACAAACGCCGACGTACCCGCATCCTCGGATGAATCGATGACGTCGGCAGATTTCCGAAAATTCTCCATGGAATATGAAGAGGAGTACAACTCCAAGGCTGCAGAAGAGGAGAAGCCATGGATGAAGGATCCGGGGAACACTCTCCCAAAGCGCAGGATTCTATGGACGTCGGAGATAATCCCGAGGTCCAGATGTCCGAAAGTACCGATCAGAGCTTGACTCTGGGAAACGGACCCAAAGTCGTATTTGCTACTAGCGCTACCAAGAGGGCAAAGAAGAAGAACAAGAAAAACAAGACCCCGGCAAAAGACCCTCTGACAGAGGAGGTGATTGCTGAGGAATACGAAGAAGACTTGGATGGAGCACTTATCCTAGAAGAGCCGAAAAAAGAAGAATCGGTGGATGGACACGTGATGACTAAAGGTGCGGGTAAACTCATCGATGCTGCATTGACAACACATATCCCTACAGCTGCAGAACTTACTGCGAAAGAGCTGGACGAAAGGGCCCAAGCCCTAGAAGCGCGTCGTCAACAACTCTTGGATGAAGCCAAAAACATCGAGGAGGAGAAGAAACGCATGGCAACTAAGGATTACATGTCTCGGTTGCATCAAATGACACGGAAGCGCCACACCAATGACGACCAATTCCCACATATCCGTGCCGTCCTTTTCGAAGATGAGATGGGGAACCCAAGGAAAGATAGCAAAGAAGATTGGGTATATCCAACCCCAGTACAGAATACCGTGGCGGCCCGAGAAATTTTATCGGTTAATCCAGGACCAGAGGAGATCCGTTTGGGTATCAAACTACTCAACAACGGACTGGAGCAGCAAAAGGCCGCCCTGTCCGGAAGTTAGAAACTGGTCTCGGATTCCGACCAATGTCGCATAGATCCGGCATGGGCTGACATAAGACCCCATCGCGTTCCGGAGCAGCATCATCGCCCCGAACGTCGGCAGGACAATTATTCGAGAACCGGATCGTCAGGGCAGCATCGCAGAACTACGCGTGACTGGAGCAATGTTTGCCAGATACGACAGCATTGCTCGGCCAGCTACCTGGCTACAGGATTTCTTCCAAGCTTGTTGCATCGCCAAAGGCGGAAACAGCCTGGTCGCAACCCGGTATCTCCCACTTATGTTGCGGAAGACGACACGATCATGGTTTAATGAACTTCCGGAGAACACCATTCACAACTGGTATGACATGCAAAGTGCGTTCTTTCGGAATTTCAAAGGCACGTATCGGAGGCCCTGTACGGTCGGAGACCTACAACGTTGCACCCAGAAGGCCGGAGAAACTTGCCGGGACTACCTCGGACGATGGATCGACACCAAGAACTCCTGCGAAGGATTAAATGATCAAACTGCGATTGAAGCTTTCATCGCAGGTCTCCTAATTGGTCTACTGCGCCATCGCTTGAAGTGTGACAAGGTCACTGATTTGGGAGAGATGATAGAAACAACGAGCAAGTATGCAGATGCCGACGACAATGCAGAGGGATTACTCAATGCCCTAGCTGTGCCTCAGTCGGCAAAACAACCAAAGCAACAAGCTCAGAAGCGCAAAAATACCTCGGAAGAAAAACCCAACACGGAAACAGCAGTGGTCACTGCTACTTTCGGGTCTGGAGGACGAGGAGGATGTGGCGGAGGCCGCGGGCATGGCCGTGGGACTTCAAGGGTCCAAGGGAGAGGATACCAGCAACCGGGCAAAACCTACTCTTGGGCCGACATAGCCAATAACCCATGTGCGCATCACCTAGACGCCAATGGAGGCTCGTCCCACACCAACGCCGAATGTCGTTTCAATGATGACATCAAAAGATATGACACCGCGGGCTACAAAGCTAAGCGGAAGAAGGGAAAGAAGAATCCTGGAAAAGAAAACGAGACCAAGGAAGATTCCGACATGGAGGAAGCTGATGCTTCAAATCCCAAGCCGGAAGGGAAGAAAACTTTTCCCACCAAGAAGGACACTTATGTCACTTTCCTCGGATCTCAACCAGCAAAGGTCAAGAAAGCAGTTCTACACGAGCTCAATGCAACAGTTCCCGCTGTCCCCCAATATCTGGACTGGTCGGAAGTGGGAATCACATTTGACCGCACTGATCATCCGCCTAAGTTGCACAGGCGAGGAAAATACGCCTTAATCGTCAATCCACTTATTGACGGTTATGGTTTCTCCAAGACCCTCATGGACGGTGGTAGTAGTATCAATATTCTCTATGTCGAAACACTACGTCGGATGAGGATCTCGGAAACCCAGTTGAACCATAGCTCTATGATCTTTCACAGAGTCGTACCAGGAAGACAAGCTAATTCCATGGGAGAAATTACTTTGGATGTTACCTTTGGAACTCCAAAGAACTATCGGACGGAAGCGATTTCCTTCGAAGTGGTCATGTTCAAGAGCGCGTACCACGCTATATTTGGACGTCCGGCTTACTGGGCTTTTATGGCTCGTCCGTGTTCCATTTACAATATGATGAAAATTCCAGGTCCCAACGGCGTGATCACCATCAGGGGAGACCCGAAGAAAGCGCGAGAGTGCGAGGACGGAAATGCCGCCTTTGCCGAAGTCGTGCTACCGCCCAGGAGTACTAGGAGATCAAGAAGAGCATAGATCCGTCCGAGATGCCCACGACGAAGAAGGAGGTGACAAAGCCAAATCCGGAGTTCAAGGCATCAGAAGAGACGCAGAAGATGCCGTTGAAGGATGATGACCCCTCCAAGGTGATCCAGATAGGCATAGGCCTAAGTAGCGCATAGGAAAGTGTGCTCGTCAAGTTCCTCCAAGCAAATCAAGATATCTTCGCATGGCAGCCATCTGACATAACCGGAGTACCTAGGGAACTTGCCGGGCACTCTCTAAATGTAAACCCGAACGCTAAACCCGTCAAACAGTCCCTACGACGATTTGGCGAAGAAAAGCGTAAGGTAATAGCTAAGGAACTAGCACGGCTCGAGTTAGCCGGATTCATAGAAGAGGTCATCCACACTGAGTGGTCGGCCAATCCTGTAATGGTCCCTAAAAAGGACACCACTGATTTAAGGATGTGTATTGATTATACTGCCTTGAACAAGGCTTGTCCAAAAGATCCGTTCGCTCTGCCTAGAATTGATCAAGTTATCAATTCTATGGCAGGCTCGGAACTCCTTTGTTTTCTTAACGCATATTCCGGTTATCACCAAATCCGGATGAAGGAATCTGACAAAGTCAAAACTTCATTCATAACCCCCTTCGGAACCTTCTGTTTTGTTACGATGCCCTTTGGGCTGAAGAACGCAGGAGCTACGTACCAGCGCACGATGCAGCGTTGCCTCCACGACCAACTCGGACGCAATGTACATGCATACGTGGATGATATTGCGGTCATGTCCAAAAAGAAGGAAACGCTGATTTCCGACTTGGAGGAAACATTTGCCAATCTACGAAAATACAACATCATGCTTAACCCGAAGAAATGCTTCTTTGGAATACCAGCCGGAAAATTGTTAGGTTTTATCGTGTCTCAAAGAGGCATAGAGGTGAACCGGGACAAAATCAAGGCTATACTCAATATTTCCAGGCCAACTCGCATGAAGGACGTACAAAGACTAACTGGTTGCATTGCTGCAGTCAGTCGGTTTGTAAGCCGGCTTGGTGAACGAGCCGCACCATTATACAAACTCCTGAAAAAGACCAAAGATTTTGTTTGGACTGATGAAGCTGAAGCCGCACTACAAGACCTGAAGAAAGTACTCTCATATGCTCCTATCCTTGCAGCGCCGGAACCTCAGGAACCGATGTTGCTTTATATTGCTGCGACAAATAAGGTCGTCAGTATCATCATGGTGGTGGAGAGACTGGAGGAAAATCAGGAGCACCTGGTGTAGCGTCCGAATTACTTTGTTAGTGAAGTCCTAACAGAGTCAAAACAACGGTATCCGCGTTATCAAAAGTTGGCTTATGGTGTTTTTCTAGCATTTCATAAGTTACGACACTATTTTCAGGAGCATCCAATTACCGTGGTGAGCAAAGCTCCCATGAGAGATATAATCAACAACAGTGACGCCACAGGACGCGTCGCCAAATGGGGCATAGAGCTTTCAGCTTTTGATATTGAGTATAAACCTCGGACAGAAATCCCAGATCCTTGCTGACTTTGTTGCTCATTAGACAGAGACGAAGGAGCACATGATCCTCCCTGAGTCGGAATATTGGACCCTCTTTTTCGATGGGTCTAAGGCTCAAGAGGGCTCGGGGCTAGCGTGGTGCTCAAATCACCCCAAGGAGATAAACTTTTATACGTGTTGCAGATCCACTTCACAGCGACAAATAATATTGCCGAGTATGAAGCATTGCCGCATGGAATCCGGATTGCTAAGGATATTGGCATCCGACGTTTGATGTGTTACGGAGATTCGGATCTTGTTGCTTAACAAGTGTCAGATATTTGTAATGCAAATAAGCACATGGCAGCATATAAAGCAGTCGTGGATGATCTATCTAAATCGTTCGAAGGGTTTGAAGTTCAACACATCCCTCGAGTAGAAAATGAGGAAGCAGACGCACTATCTCGGATAGGTTCTACGCGGAAAGAGGTCCCGGATGGCGCTTTTTTAGAGCACCTCAAAGTTCCCTCAATAAAGGGAGTAGATGAGGAATATCCAACCAAATCCGACTCACCTTTGATAGCAGTTCTGGCTGTAATTCCCAGCTGCACTCAACCCTACCTCAATTATTTGGTAGATGGCAAATTACCCGAAGACGAGGTGCTGAGCCGGCAGATCATCTGACGAGCAAAAGCCTACACTATAGTCAAATGTGAGCTCTATAAGCGGAGTGTTTCTAGGATTTTTCAGCGCTATGTATCTTCGGAAGAAGGAGTGGAAATCTTAAGGGAAATCCACGAAGGCGAGTGTGGTCACCACGCTGCAGCCAAATTTTTAGTGGCAAAAGATTTTAGACACGGATTTTTCTGGCTAACAGCTCAGGCAGATGCTGAACGATTAGTCAAGACGTGCAAAGGCTGCCAAAAGTACGCTAAACAAGCTCACGTTCCGGCTGATTAGCTGCGAACAATACCTATAACATGGCCTTTTGCGGTCTGGGGGCTTGATATGGTAGGACCTATTAAACGAGCTCCAAGTGGATTTACTCATCTCTTAGTGATGGTGGATAAATTCACCAAATGGATTGAGGCTAAACCTGTCACTAGTTGTGATGGAGCAATAGCCAAAAGATTTGTCGAGGATGTTATAATCCGGTATGGTTATCCACATAGCATTATCATGGACAACGGGAGTAACTTCTCTATGGGAGAATTGGCCGAATTCTGCAACGAGCAAAATATCCGGCTTGACATTGCGTCGGTCGCACATCCACAGGCTAACGGACAAGTCGAAAGAGCAAATGGTTTAATCCTACAAGGCCTAAAACCGAGACTCGAAGCACCACTACGACGTGCTGCGGGGGCTTGGGCAGAGGAATTACCCTCTGTAATATGGAGTTTACGAACGACTCCAAACAGGTTAACCGGATACACACCTTTCTTCTTGGTCTATGGTGCAGAAGCAGTTCTTCCTAGTGATTTGATTCACACCTCTCCTAGAGTGGCCGCGTATATTGAAGAGTATGCCGATATTTCTCGACAAAACGATTTTGACTTAGTCAAAGAAGTTCGTGTCGTTGCTGAAATGAGATCTACAGCCTATCAGCAGAAGTTACGCAAGTATCATAGCCAGAGAGTCCAAAATAGATCTTTCAATAAATGTGATTTGGTTCTCCGGCTTGTGCAACAAATAAAGCCCAAACTTTCCCCAGTATGGGAAGGGCCCTTTTTAGTTAGTCGATTATTGCACAATGGATCGTACTACTTAACTGACATGAGGCCAATCAAAGAAAGACCTGCTACTAAGAAGAGAAAGAGAGATGGAGGCAGTACAAATCCAGATGAATTAGACAGACCGTGGAATATTGCTCAGCTACGTCCCTTTTATTCTTAGTTTATCCTTCTTTGTAAACATATATATGTACATGTTCTGTGAGAAATAAAAGTTTTGGTTGCCTCAATTTTTTCTGAGAAGTTTTTATCATCTTATTGCCAAATGATCATGTCATAGTCGAAAATCCCAGAATGCTTGAAAGTACTTTATGCTCATGTTCGTTCTGGTTTAGATTTCCGATTCTAAAATTGCTACCTTCGGGTATAACTCTAAAGTTTCTAGTCTTTACTTTGGTTATTTGTCTGATTGATGGATGCGGGCATTTTCCGAGTAGTGAATTGTCGGTACTGGAAGCCAGCTTTGTTTCCGAGTTTAAACTGGTTTAGCAATTGAGCTCCGTTGCTCGGCAAAGTTTCCGGCAGAAGGTTTAACCGGCTCACGAAATGGACGAGGCGGAAAGCCAGATAATAAATAAGTATGGATGAAAAAGTACATGTGCTTATGTAAACATTTCAGGCACGCAAAAAGGTTAAAGCCAAAAGTGCTGAATAGATCAAAAGCTTAGCACTAGCAAAATTATAGTACTGCATATTTACAGGCCCACCATGTTTTGCAGAATAACACAAACATTTCTGTTAATCTATGATGCAGGAGAGGAAGGAGCTACCGGCTCGCTGGATACACCGCCCTGGTATCGTTCCGAGATGTCCACATCTGAGGTGGTGCGTTCATCGTCGGAAACTTCTGCTGATTCTTCTAAAGGAGGAGGCGGAGTGTCCACGCGGGTGAAGAAAGGGGTCTCGTAGCTGGTCAAATCAGCCACGTGACACCCATATCCGGCACAGGAGTGCATGATGGCTTGAAGGTCCTGCTCCTGGCCGTCTTCATCTACTTTGCAGTACTCTCTGGTCACTTGCCATATTTCCATGTTTCCATGGTGGCTCATGACCATGGTGAGAGCGTTCTGCGCCATAGTCCGCGCGTAGGACATGTTCCAATCCTAAACAAGTTGCGGCATCTCCTTTGCCTTGTCCCGGACCTGAAAATCCGACATGTTGTGCATGTCCGAAATCTTGAGAGCTTCGCCGATGTCCTCAAGGGATTGGCGGAAGTCATGAAGCAGGTCACCGACTTGGGTAAGCCAGTGGGTGCGGGGCTCGGTGGAAGAAGAGTCCGTCAAGTTCAGAGGACCTATAAGAAAAACAAATTAAGAAAAATCCGACATTGATAGAAGTCAAAGAAAGCGGAAAAGTCAGACAGATGGAACGTACCAAAAATGACTTCGTCGATTTTGGTCTTCTCATCCCGAAGACTCTGGAGTTCAGCCCGGAGCGCCTCGGATAGATCCTTCTCTCTACTAAGCTCATTAGTGAGGTCCGAGATTCTTTTATCTTGAGCAGTGATCCTGCGATCACGCTCATCAGTAGCCATGGAGGAGGACTCAAGGATTTGAGCAATGCTCTTTTCATGATCCGCCTTGAGCTTATCCAACTCCTAGCGGAGCTCCTTGTTCTCCACCACCAAAGTCTTGAGGTTCTCGGCCTCTTCAATCATGGCGCAGGATTGTGTTACCAGCGCTGTAAGTCAAAAAGAGCAATAGTTCAGCGAAAAATTCGACTATGAAAACACAAAGACAAGGTTTGAGTCTCGGAATGATTACCTTCGGCTTCATCCTTGGCAACTTTAAGCTCACCATTTTTAAGCCAGAGAGCTTTGATCTCTCTCCGCTTATCACAAACATTCTTCAATAAATCCTGGTTATAGGAATATACTTTCTGTAAGTCAGAATACCCAAAGTCAGAAAGCTACTAAAGACTCGGGCTAATATTTTTGCTAATATCAGCACGAGCCTTGGGGGCTATACTAGTTCGTTCTTTGGCATCCTAAGGAAGCATAAACCCGAATTATTTATCCTACTTCATGCTTGGGGGCTAGAGGATATGATATGAAATAAAGGAAAAACAGGAGTTAGAATTCCGACTTACATATTGTTCGCGAGTGAGTTTATCCAAACTCGCGTTCACCTCAACTACAACCTTCTCAGCAAGAGTCAGAGGGGTCACAGGAGCAGTTGGAAGCTCCCCGGACCTGATCCTCTCATTGCGAAGAAGCACTTGTTCAAGAAGACTAGAGTGCTTGACGTCCTCTGCTTCTTGCGCTTCTTCTTCGGCAGATAAAGTACTTTTCTTCAGACATTGCCTGGCCAGCCACTGGATTTCTTCAGCAGATTTCCGAGACAGGCCAAACTTGGCAAGTCCCGGATTGCTGAGAAGGTTTTTGGCGAAGGTTTCTGCCGAGGGATCATTACCCAAAGAGGGTTCACCCTTATCTAAATCTGACTCACCCATGGTGACGTCAATTCGCGATTCAAGGATCGCAGGCTTCGTTGAAGGAGCCGGGTCTTCTGCGGCAGCCGGAGAAATCACCGGCATTGCGGAAGGTTGATGGGGAGGAGTCGGAGGAGCCACGGCAGGAGAAGCTATGGTAAGCTTCGTCTGCCGCAGAGGCTTTGAAGAAGTTCCCTTCCCCTTTCCCTTGATGAGCGATTTTGCTCTGAGAATGTAGTAAAGTTGGAAACATTACATCTCGGAACGAAATTCGAGTAAAGTACAAAGGCGGAAGTTGTGATTGAAAGTTACCTCTTCACGACGGGCACCTCCTTTGTGCCAACAGCCACTGTCGGAGCTTTGCGCTTCTTGAGCGCAAGGTCTGGCAATGGGACCACCTCTGTCTCCTGAGAAAACTCCAAAGGATATCCTTCGAGCAGAGCAAATTCCGACTCGGGGAGGTCAGCAAGCTGAAAAGAAGAAAGCATATCAGTATTGCAATACAACTTGAAGATTGAAACACATAAAAAGATGTACTGATAGAAGCTTACCGGCACTATGGGATTTTCCGCCATATGCATATCCAGAGAAACCTCTGGAATCCTCCTCTCGATCCGCTCCCTTATCAGCCACTTGATCTGGCTTATATAGCCTTGTGTGGTGTAGGCTTTGGGGCTGATGCGGAGGGAGTCTTTCTTGGACGACGTGATGGAGTGCATCAGTCGATCTCCGTGGTACTGAAGGGGCTGGATCCAGCGTGAGACCCAACATTGGACCAAGTCGGATCCCTTCAGTCCTTTGTGTTTGATCAAGTATTTGATCCACCTCTTAGCGAGGATCAGATCATCAGTGAGAGCCGGAGGAGCCTCGTCCCAAGACGGTTGGGCCGTGGCAGCTCCGTCGATGAAATCCGGCAAAGCAGTGGCTTTGCTAGGAGCCGGAATATCACTATGGTAAAAGAATGTGGCTGGCCATTGTTTGACCGAGTCACTAGCTAAGATTTTGGGATATGCGCGCTCGTGCCTAAGTGAAAAACTAATACTACCGGTGATGTAAGGAATACCGGCAGTAATAGAGTTTCTCCGGACATGAAAATAGTACCGGAATAGAGTCAAACTCGGCCTAATGTCGAGAAAGCCCTCGCACAACGAAGCGTAAGCGCTCATCTCCAAGAGAGAGTTGGGAGGAAGATGATGGAGCTGAACTCCGTAATGATCAATCACCTCGGAGAAGAACTCTGAGGGAGGAAATGACAAACCTCTGTCGAGGTGGGTGCCAAAGTGGACCCGCTCGCCGGCGCGCGGGTTGGGGACGGTTTCCTCGAAGCCGCTCTGCCAGTCGCCGGCGCGGAGGAGCCCTTCCCTCTCCACGTTCTGGAGCTTCTCGTCGCCGAGCACGCAGGGGATCCATAGCCCGCGGAAGCTTTCCTTCTCCACCACCGCTTCCGTCGCCGTCGTCGCCGCCGCTGCCGCCAAGCCGGAAGAGGAAGAAGAAGCCATTTCTCCGGCGAGCAGTTGACCTAGAATGGGCGGCACTGGGAGTTTTTTGGGGGAGGAACGGAGGAGCTCTGTGCGCGCAGAGAGATTGGGAGGAGAAGAAAAGGCAAAGGACAGGTGAAGAGAGAAGGAGAAAATCCTAACCCCTTATATCCACCTAACTGTGCCAAGATTCGTGCAAATGCTACAGTGTAGCCGCCACGTGTCGTGGAAGGAACTGGGAAGGACCCACGCGATGATTACGTCGCCTCGATCTCCGCGCACGCATTGAAACAGCGCATCGGTTCTGCGAACCGCGGACCCACCAACGGTCGTGCTGATGGAGTGCCTGTCAGATGACGTGACTTGACCATAACTTGTGTCAGGTGGCGTTAGAGACCAAGTTCCGGCTTAGTTTGAAATCAAGCTGGAAAATCCGAGTAACCTGTTGATAGGTCCGACTTATTTTTTAAGACCCGAATCGTATTTTTTGTTGTGAAGTTTCAGGAACCCTTCAAGATTCTGCAAGCCGAAGATTAAGCTAGACGATGATAAATCCGAATTTGGATCTTGGAGGCCTCCAGGGGCTGTTGTTGGGGATATACTTTCCGGGTATCCTCATAGTTCCTCACTGACCAGGGTGGCCCACTTCGGGTTAGATCTTTGCTTCATAGGCGGCCCAGTCAGGGAGAAAGACGGAGTCCAATCCGGCTACGGGAAGGCCCAGAAGACTTACCGACTTAGGCCCATGTTGTTACTTGTAGTTCAAGATGTACTCCGTAACCGACTCTTAGTCGTATCCAGATTGATCTCTCCTGTAAACCCTAGGCCGGATATCTATATAAGCCGTCCTAGGGAGAGCCTTTAGGGCACCTAACACTTTAGATCCTCAACTCGCACAGGCGAAACCCTTGTAACCCATATTCTGGCTCTACCGTATTATTGGATTGCTAGCAGGAGTAGGACCCGTCCAAAGCCGGCGGATTCGAACCTGGGTAAACTTGTTTGCTCACCGTCCCAGAACACCGTACGTCTCACACCCCTCTCTTCCGCACGCCTCGAGGACCCCCTCATGGCGTACTTGTCATCAATCCGACGACAGCAGCGCATGAAGCATCAGGCCGACAAGCGACAATTTGAATGCATGTTTGCGATAGGTGATGTGGTTTTCCTTAAGTTGCAACCTTATTTGGAGACATCTCTGGTCTGTCGTGCCAACCACAAAGTGGCGTTGAAGTTCTTTGGTCCCTTTCGCATCCTGGAGCGCATTGGGGAGGTGGCATACAAATTGGAGCTTCCACCTGAGAGCCGCATTCACCCGGTTTTCCATGTCTCACAATTGAAACCTTGTGTGGGTCACGGACGCTAGGTATTGCCTTAGTTACCAACTCCTGATGCCCTATTCCAGGTACCTGTCCGGGTGCTTTAGCAGCATGTCTGTCAGCAAGGCCTCCGTACCATTGTTCAAGTGCTGGTTCAGTGGAGCGGATGACCTGAATCGATGGCCACTTGGGAGGATTTGGAGTCCCTGCGGCAACAGTTCCCTCGAGCATCTGCTTTGGGACAAGCAGATTTCCAAGCAAGGGGGGATGTCAACGACCTAGAGCTGCCCAGCGCTGAGCCTGAACCAGTCATCGCCAAGGGGGAGTTGCTCCAGACCAAGGGCGGCCTAGGAGGACTCCAATGATGCTAGGATGGTTTGCATGCCACGTATTGGCCCGGAAGTAGCCCATGTAACCTTTAGCTAAGGAATAGATAAGAGTAGAACCTGCCATCGAGTTAAGGGGGCAGAGATGGAAGAACTGGATGGCGGTGACGTATGTATTCGACTTGCTCGGGGGTGGTTGGGAGGAACGAGCTAAATCCAATTCCAATCTGTTGTTGTGTGTGATTGAGGCGTGAGATCCACAGGGATCTTAGATCGATGTTAGCACTCGAACGGGTGGCACGTCTGGGGATGGTCCGGTGGAGGCTACACGAAGTTTAGTCCCACCTCGCATACGGAAGGAGGCCACACCCAACTTATAAGAGAGAGATTCCTTCCTCCTTTCAGTCCGGGCTTTTGGGATGGAGTGGGCTCTCTTCTTATAGTTGGGTTGTGAGCGTATGAACGTCCAGAACGTAGGCTGAGTGCTGGGATGAGCCAAGTGGACGCTAACATCTGATGTCAGAGCCAGCATGCGCACCGCTATTAGGTGTGTGGCGATCTGCATCGGTCCTGTTTAGTAGGATGGGATGTTAGCACTCGAACGGGTGGCACGTTTGGGGACGGTCCGGTGGAGGCTACATGAAGTTTAGTCCCACATCACCTATGGAAGGAGGCCACATCTAACTTATAAGAGAGTGATTCCTTCCTCCTTTCAGTCCGGGCTTTTGGGATGGAGTGGGTTCTCTTCTTATAGTTGGACTGTGAGCGCATGAACATCCAGAACGTAGGCTGAGTGCTGGGCTAGGACAAGTGGACACTAACAAGACAGCTGATGTAGCTACGGCAACGTATGTGTGACAGCTTAGTGATAAGGTATAATACCAGTTCGCAGTGTTTCGACAACTTGATGCTTAGATTCTCTTTGAACTCCCACGACTTCGCAATAACCTGGATATATATTTTTCGAATTAAGGGTTCACGCCCCCAGCTTCCATTAAGGAAAGCTGCATAGCAGCACAACCATTCGGGTTCAGTTTTTTACAGACAACATCTGGGAGGCTAAACCTTCCTCGTAGATAGCAAAAGAAAATAGCAGACACTACACAATCCAACATCAAACAGTAAAAAGACAGAACCCACTAAAACAACACCAAGGAGTTTGTGCACGGTTTACTTTCTGGAGGTATCGATTATTGGATAACCTTTTTTGCAGTTCGATGTGGCCGTTGGTGGTGGTAGTTTTCGGCTGTTTTTTATATTTTGTTTTCTTTTGGCCGTGTGCATCTTTAGTGTTTTTGATACTATGTTGTTGCAGAGGCCGGACGTAATTGATATCTTGATCGAAATTTTTTTACAGAGATCAAACCAAGAAATACAATCATATCTCAATCAGTTTCACCCCCAACGCCCAACCTTCACCCACGTGGAAATTTTCATTCGCCATCACCAATAGCTTGTTCACTCCGGGGTGTTTGTTTGCTGGGAAATTGTCTGAAATACTCTCAGAGTTTCGAGAACACGTATATTCGCTGATTAAAGTGTATCATATGTGTCACTGAGTTATACACATGAATGTTCACACTAATATACGCATTAATTGTCCTTACATACTTCACATTAATTCTCAATACAGAACCAATACATTACACAAATCAAGCATAGCATGCATTCATTTGCAAAATAATAGAACATCCATTTAGATAAAATTTATTTAGCATGCATTCTTCCTCTCTAACTAGAATTTTCAATCGAAGAAAAAGAGAGAAATAAAAAGGAAAAATAAAAAAATAAAAGAAAAAAAATCAGTTGGGCCCTAGTGTCCTCTCTCCCCTTTATCCTATCCTCTTCCTCACATCTATCTCTCTGTTTTGCTCACGTCCTCTACCCGAGCGACGCTGCCCCGACCCCACGCATCACCGCCGCTCCCACACCTCCCCCATCTAGCTCCGCCGTCATCCGCTGCTCTCCTTCTCCTCCCCAGCCTCTCCTCCTTCCATCCCACACGAGCTGCTCCCAGTGCCTCGCCCGCCTGTGCTTGCTCCCTAACGCCCAGTTGCCATGGCCATCCGCTACATGCTCTCTGGACATCCCCGATCCCAGATGACAGTCACGCCATCACTACCTCGCCTTCCTCTACCTCTTGGACGAAGGAGTCATTATGGGAGCTCAGAATAAAGCAGATCGCCACTGTCTTCCCAAAGCATGGCAGAAGCCCTCCGCCGTCCTCTCAATCGACTTCAACCTCCTCGACCATCGTCAACATACGCATAGAAGATGGAGCTTGGAACTGACTTGGTATAGGGACGAGGTCGGCCGAGGAGGAGGTCAGCCGGGGGGGAGGAGGGACAGGGTTGTGCGTTCTGCCGGTGGCGCAAGTCGGGGGGCCATTAATCTGGGGCGGCACGGGTCGGGCGAAGACGGCAAGGAGGATGTTCGTCGGTCGATGGGGTGGTGATACGGGGTGAGGCTCAAGATGGAAGTTTGCTCCTAATTTCCTCAAACCAAATGCCCAAAGATGAAAACGCTTTGCTCGCAGCCCTGGGAAGCCGTGGGAAGCACCTCAGGACGTGCTTCCCGGGATCACCTATTTCGCCAACCACTTCGGGCAAAGCCCACTGCGTAGCTGTGCTGTTTAGTCCTTTTTCTGGCTTTTTCCACTAGAATGCCACCAAAAGCCCAAACAAACACCCCCTCCACCTTGTTAATCACTTCGAAACTCTATCCTCTGCAAACATGTCCAGAAATGAATATTATGTGAAATGTGAGAGATAACTGAAACATGACCAACATGCACAATATTCTTAGGAAGCCCTCCACCTTTGGTTAAGATCACACCTAATATATACTCCCGACCTAACCCTCCTCCTGGTGGTGGTGCTGCGCCACCCAGGGGATCCACCGCCCCTCTCGACCTCCCTGATCTCTGTCCCTCCTCTTCGTTGATGTCAAAGGGGTCGCCGGGCAAAGCCCGCCTGTCCCGACGACGGCGGGGCGTCTGCTGGGTGCAAACTTGGGATTTGACGGCGGCGCTCAATCTGATCCTGAGGAAGCGATGGCCGGAGCGGCCAAGCGGCGGGATGGTTGCAGTTTGGTACGGTGATTTTGGGCCCGCGGGGCCTCAATCCTCGATCCCCATCGCGCTCGCACCCGACTCCTCCGTGTGGATAATGTCCTCCTTCTTTGCCCGTACCACATGGGTGCCAGGACGACAACCCTAGGCATGGCGTTCGCGACCTCCTCTTGTCGGAGGTGGACGGCCGGGTTGGGCCTAGTGTGGAGGATCTCGGGATCCCACACCGAGTATCGGGACGACATGTGTGTGGCCATGACTCTGGTCACACAGCGATACGGCCTCCACCACCTTTGGTTGTCCTGTCCAAATGGATCTTTCCGATGGGTGCTGCCTTGCTTCAACTTCCCGGCAACAGATCAAGTCGAGGAGGAGATGGTGAACATGCTGCTAAAGCGGGTGAGGATGTAACCATTGATGATGACTCCTAAGAGTGTCGTTTTGCTCGTTGGAGGCAAAGGTGGGGGTGTCCCTCGCTCCATTGCGTCCAGGGGAAACCTCAGATCTGGCGGAGGACACCATTGATGTGGCACCCTTGGGCATCGTAGCCCTCATTGGAGGTGTTGTGGGGGCCTCCTAGTCTGGATGATGGCGACGTCTTCGTCGTCACCCCCGTGGGGGCATCATCTTTGGAGACATTCAGCGGCTGACGGGCATGTGGGCGGCTTGGTGGCTAGGCGTCGATCTCCGCATATTTCTCACGTGGGGACCAAGGTGGAGCGGCTTTGTCTTGCATGAAGCTTCGACAATGAAGTCAAGTCATGCCTGGCCGACAGGTGCTACACTGAGTCATGCATGTTGTGCAGGTGGTACGCACGACAGATCCTCCAGAGTCTTCAAGCTATGTTGGCTGGTGGTACTTGGCAGTATGGTGTTGTGGGGGTACCGGTGGCAATCGCGACATACTTTGGAGATAGTGCGCAGGGTGGTGGTGCTATTCGGCACCTCGGTGGTGTCGGTGGCTGGTGTGGCAAGAGTCGGCGCATCGATCCACACGATGAAGGGTTTTGCAGAAGATATTGGAGGCAGTGACATCCGGAGAGAGAGTGCGTGGGCGCCGTTTCGTGGATATGTTGGACGGATTTGGCTCCTGGCTTGCATGGGGCAGTTGGGTGTTTGCTAGGTCTCATTGGGGAGCTGGCGGTACAGTTATTGTTGTGCTCGGTGTTTTTTTTTTGCGGTCTTCATTGTATGAGCTTTGAAATGGCTTTTGCCAGACTTTATTATTCTAATAATAAATAAAGGCTATGTGCATCACTTGATGCAAAGGCTGAGACTTCGCTCCCCATTTTCTTAAAGAACAATATTCTTAAAGAAAGCCCTATTCTTAATTTTCTAAATAGTCCAAAGAATAACAGCCACTCTAGAAGCTATAACAACCCGAGTTCTTTTTTTTCTAAAGGAAAGAATTTAACTACAGATATTATCTACGTTCCTGGTCCAACGTACTTAATATCACTTCAGTGTTTTTTCTAGAAAGGTGCATATATTAATATCACAATATACCAATTATACCCAGCCTCTGCAACAACGTATTGCTCTAACGGTCATACGGATGCACAAAGCCCAAAAAGAAAGAAGAATTACAAAAAATAAAAGTCCTGCTATAGTGACCCATTCGTTGAAACAGCGGTACTACCACCACCAAGACAGCCTCTCCAAAAGCAATGCCTCTAAGAAGGGAATAGTGCACAAACACCGTCATCGCTCGATCATAGATCTTAGGTTTTCACCCTGAAGAAATTCCACACTCTCAAAACAATACTTTCAACAAGGTCATTGCCAGGCACAACCAATTAAGGCCAGACCCTGGGTTTTTACCCTGAAAGATAGGACTATGAACCTCTCATGTGTAGTCGCCCCCACTTGCATGTCACTGCTCCAAGTCACGAGTCACCAAGCTAATTCTTCATCACCACCCAGACTCGAACCACCATTGTCCATCCTCAGATCCCGGTCTCCATGACGTTCTCCGTCAGCATCATGGAACGAGAACATGCCCCATGACATTAACAGCCAACAGAGCTTCGAAGCGCTCCCTCTAGACCCAAACGGTTAGAGTAAAACATGGGTGTGCACGACCGGATCCCTCCAATCCGGCAATCTCCAAGCATTAATCGTCCATGGGAGTTCGCCAGCGAAGCCTTCTGGAACTCGCCACTCCGACCAGATCAGAGAGGACAAGCAACAAGTAGATCCTCGTCTTGGTGTGAGTGGAATCTTAGGACCTCTGCCTTTATTCAACAGACGAGCAGGCCCTCACGCCGCCCGCCGTTTCCGTGCAGCACCAACAGAGGAGGAGAGGGCAACAACCATAGGAGATCGGCGTGGCTAGGCCACAGCCTCACCCGCGGCGGCGGCAAGCCTCCAACTCCTCGTCGGCCGCTGGAGAGCCTCAGGCCCCGGCCAAGACGGCCGCGCCGCACCAAGCCCATAGCCAGCGCCGCATCTCTCCCATATGAACGCCGCCACAGACCACTCTCCTTCCCCCATCTTAGATGGACGGGGCACCGCCACCGCCGCCGTAGCCGTCAGCAGCGGCGGCCTAACACGGAGAGGCGGGGGAGGGGGGGGGGTCTTAGGGGAGGATGGAGAGGAAGCCTCTCGAGCCGCCGGAGTCGCCTGGGGACGGCTCGGGAGGGTTAGGGTTCTTTAAAATGGGGAGGGGAGAATTTCACTTCCCAGACCTTTGCAGCAAGTAGGGATACACACAGCCATTACGCATGAGTACCATGATTTTTCATCTCGGTAAAATACTAAGCATGGTCCTCAGGTTGAATTGCATGAGTACTAGGAGAGTCTAGTCCTCAAGTATAAATAGGAACCCAATTTCGTATCCACGAGGATTTGAACTTAGATGTTGGGTTTATACATCCACTCTCCCAACGAGTTGAGCTATGCTCACTTCCTAAAGTCGATTGACACACTAAAGTCACTAGTAAATGAGTTCAATTTTGTTCACCAGAACATTAAAATGGGTCGATATGGGTGTTGCCGGTAGCCCAAACCGGGCATGATACCTGAGAGTAATGTTATTTTGGTAACTGTTGATAATGAACCTTGTAGCTGTTTTGTAAGCATTGTGATAGTACTACCTACACTAGCAACCAATCACATCATGTTGGTGATGATCGTTGACCAGGGATAGGAGAGTGCATCATGGACGTGGTGATCTCGGAGATAGATGCACCTCAACGATCGAAGAAGGGGACACGAGACATGACATATCCCACCAAAGTATGTGGAGACCGTGGAGTCTGATAAAGACAATTCTGCTCAATTATGAGAGCTACAACAAAACTATGTTTGGTTTTATTGTCCTTTGGGGTTTGGGCATGGGTATGGACCGAGAACCCGAGCCACATGCCCAAAGTGAAGTGGGTGACGCTGCCGGCGCGCCCCTAGCAGGCATCGGGAAGCAGGGTGCGTGGCCGCCGCGGGCTTCGTCACCAAGTGCTAGTGCACCTGGCCCTAGTCGAAGTCGAAGACTTCACCACCGAGGACGAGAAGGGCAATCCGCCGCCGTCGTACGAGCTTCCCTTCAAGATAGGCGAGGTGGACGGTGAAGTGCCAAGAAGCAGGCGGAGGGAGCCTCCGCCACGCCAGGATGATCGTCGTGGACGGCACGACGATGACGACCAAGAGGGAAGAGGTGACAGGGACAGGTCGCGTGGCTAGCGCGAGACGCTGCGCTGGAGCCTGTCCAGAAACCCAAGACGCGACGATGGCAATGGCGGCCGTGGGTGGCCGCGACAGGCGGGATAGCAGGGATGGGCGCCGCCGCGACGCGGCGCAGCAACCACCGAGGGCCAGGGGTGCGGAAGGAGCTGGCGCGGTGCTGCATGATCCCGTGGAGGTGGATGATGTCCTGACGGAGGTCGTGCAGGTGGATGCTGCCGTCGTGGAGGGTGTTGGCGCTGCGCTGCATGCTCACGAGCTGGTGGAGCCCGTCCTGACCGAGATCGAGCCAGCCCTGCGCCAGGCTGCGTCCCTGAACTCGATGGGATTCCAACCTCGTGGCGCTGCTTGCCAGGCGTGGCGAGCCGTCTGTGGGCGACTCCTTCTTCATGCAAGTTGAGGAAGAGAACGAGGACGACGACGCTGACGAAGACATCATCGCACCCACCATCAAGCGTCGTGGCCGGGCCAGGGGACGCGACTCATTGCCTCACGCTGTCCGTCGCCTCTCCAGAGAGAACCTGACCCCGCCATCATCGCCCGCGTCCCAGGTTTCCTAGCTGCCACCGTCGACAGCCTCTAGGAAGACGGGCACCTCCATCCAGGAAGGCCTCTGCGCTGCTGCGCGCAGTCTCTACTCCCCAACCTCGATGCTCCGCCCTTTGCTGTTTCGCACCCCGCCCAAGCCACCAGGTTTCGACACGCCACCCTGCACGTCACCCACGGCGGTCACTCCGACCTTCGTCCTATCGTCCCCTGGCGCGCGCACTCCTGACCTCTCCGCCAACGGATCTCCGGCGTCGCCCGTCCGCTCTGCCACAGGCTCCCCATCAAGCAAGGATGCGTTGGACAAGCTGTTGACGAAGGCGGAGCCACCTCTGCTGTCGAGGCCTCATGTCTCACCACTGCCGGTGCGCCCAGCGGCATGGAGGAAGACGCTGGCCATCCACTTGTCTGGATTCCCATGGAGGCACTCTGCGAGCAAGACCAAGAACAAGGTGCGGCGTGCACGGCCTGTCGCTCAAGCAGCCGTGGCTTTCCTCTGCCAAAACCTGGGCATCGTCAAGGATGGAGAAGAAGTGATAGAACAAGCACTAGAGATCTTCGCTAGCTCGTTCAAAGATGAAATCTCTGCAGATCGTATATGTGCTCTGCGTAGCTTATTCAAGCTCGATCAAGAAATTGAAGCAAGAGGTGGAGGAAGCAATGCTCCGCCGCGGAGGTGTTGCTGCTCTCGAACTGTTTGCACCTGATGCCGATACAATCATAGTCAATGTTTGATCTGCTCAGTTTGACAATCAGTACTGAGTCTGCAAGTGTTATCATGTTAACAAAACCTGAGAAGTGGAGTCCAAGCCGTGTGTGGCTTGATGTTTTAGCTTTTTCAAAGCTGATGTGGCAGCACTGTATTCCTGTATTTCCTGTGTTGTACGAGACCTTGAGTTATTTGTTTCGAACCTTCCAGCTTAACTCGCTTGCCCCGTCTGATTACTATCAGCTTCAGCTGGCCACTTCGAGTCACTCCGTTGTTTGCATGCCCAAGCCATACGACCAAGAGTTCTTCAGTTTACCCAATAGTGACAACATTTCCATACTAAGCTAGAATGTGAGAGGCCTAAATGACACTGACAGGCAGACAACGGTGCACGAGATCATTGCAGCGTCTTCTTGCCATCTGGTTTGCCTCCAAGAAACCAAACTCGACGATATCGACCATTTCACTGAAAGCTATCTTGGGGGACACCGTCTCAAAAGCTTTGAGCAGCGCCTGACAGACGACACTAGAGGTGGAATACTCATGCTATGGGACGATAGTTTCATCCAAGTAACCAATATAGTCAGCTCTGAATTTTGCCTTTCCGCAATGATCCTAATTAGAGAGTCTGGGGCTGTTTTCAATATCCCTTCGGTCTATGGGCCTATGGAAAGCACAAGAAAAAGACGACTTTTTTACCTAGTTAATCGCTCAAAAACCCGCCAACGGAGTGAAATGGCTAACCCTCAGCGACTTCAATCAAATATATAGAGCTAGAGACAACAATAACAGAAATGTGAACCAGAGCCACATCAATAGATACCGGAGGGCGTTACAACACCGTGAGATAAAAGAGGTTCATCTTCAAAATACACGCTTTATTTGGAGTAATGAAAGAAACAACCCAACCATGTGCAATCTTGATGCTTTCTTCTGCAACTCTGATTGGGACCTCCACTTTGGAAACCATGTCCTCAACACTCTCTCTTCAGCGCTCTCGGACCATTACCCGCTCCTACTTGCCGATGATAGTTGCCCAACCAAACCAAGAAGCTTCAAATTTGACAACTTTTGGACTAGCATGCCGGGGTTTGAGGGGGTGGTCGCCCAAGCGTGGAACCTTCCTTCCAACCATATGGAACCCTATCAAAAGCTTTTCCACAAACTGAAGGCCACGACCAAGGTCCTCTCAAAATGGAGTAGAACTTTGTTCTCCAAAACTAAAGTACTCCTTCATGCCGCGCTCTTTGTGATCCTAAAATTTGACATCGCTCAAGAAAACCGGTCATTATCCCTAGAAGAGAGAGACCTTAGAACCTTCCTCAAAATAAGAGTGGTTAGCCTCGCCATCATCGAGCGTGCAAGGAAAAAACAAAGTGCCACAATATCGAACATCAAGTAAGGGGATGCAAACACTAAGTTCTTTCACTCAAGAGTCAATGCAAGAAGAAGAAAGAATCACATACAATGTCTAAAATGCAATAATGGTTGGGTAACTGAGCATGTTCTCAAAGAGAAAATTATCCATGATCACTTTTCCAAGGTTATGGGAAGGGGAGAGCCGAGGGAGCTTGATTTCAATTGGGAAACCTTAAAGCTCGGGGAGACCGACTTGGGAGAGATAGATGAGCCTTTTTCGGAGGAGGAAGTTCACAACGCCATTAAACAAATGCCTTCCGATAAGGCACCCGGTCCCGATGGTTTCGCCGGGGCTTTCTTCAAGAAGTGTTGGAAGACGACAAAGGAAGATATCATGGGCACCGTCAATCAATTCAACAACCTCCAAATGGCACACCTTCAATGGATAAACTCGTCCAACATTGTTCTACTTCCAAAAAAGAGGGAGCAGAGGAGGTGACCTACTATAGGCCTATTAGCTTGATCCATGCCGTTTCCAAAATCATTGCTAAGATTATTGCCCAACGCCTTGCCCCCATTATCTCAAATGCCCAAAGTGCCTTCATAAAGAAAATAAGCATCCATTATAACTTCTTATATATGAGAAACCTTGCATGAAGAATACACAAGAGCAAATTTCCGACCCTCCTATTCAAGCTTGATATCCGCACAGCCTTTGACTCCGTGAGATGGGAGTATATCAAATTTCCGACCCTCCAAAATTCCATGATTGCATTTCCGCACTTCTTTGCACTTCTACTTTGAGGGTCCTCCTAAATGGAGTGGCTGGCCTTCCAATCAAGCATAGGAGGGGCCTTTGGCTAGGAGACCCTCTCTCTCCACTCCTATTTGTCTTAGCCATCGATCCCCTCCAACAAAGCCTTCAATTAGCTACACAATATGAGCTTCTAAGCAAGATAAGAGGGAGAGGGGCCATTTTGAGAACCTCTATTTATGCGGATGATGCAGCCATTTTAATTGCTCCTAAGAAAGAGGACATCCAACACCTACAACTTATTCTCTCAAAGTTTGGCAAGGTAACCGGGCTAGAAACAAACTTCCAAAAGATCTTGGTGGTTTCCATAAGTTGTCAAAACATTTACCTTGACGGAGTGCTTGGAAACTTACCGATGATACACGAGTCTTTCCCTATCAAATACTTGGGCCTCCCACTCTCCATTTGGCAACTCAAGATAGTAGATTTCCAATCACTCGAGGATAAAACTGTGGACAAGTTGGTTACATGGGATGGGAAGAACATCAATGCGGCCGACCGTGGTGCGCTTTTCAAATCCGCCCTCACCTCGCAAGCCATCTTACACCTAACACCTCTCAACATTCCTCCGGGTTGATTCAATCGCATAAACAAGATTGAGCGTGCCCTTCTTTGGGCGGGAACTAGAGAGATATCCAGTGGCATATGCAAGATAAATTGGCAAACGGGTAGACCCACTCATCTTGGGGGTCTAGGAATCCTAAATCTCTAGAAGTTTGCTACGGCCCTAAGGTTGAGGTGGCTGCTGGCGCGCGGTTGACGTGGGAGCTTCTTCTTCTTCAGTCCCCGGCAACGGCGCCAGAAAAGATCTTGATGCGCTCGACTTTCAACGTAGAGCTCGTTGGGAACCCCAAGAGGAAGGTATGATGAGCACAGCAGTAAGTTTTCCCTCAGTTATGAAACCAAGATTTAATCGAACCAGTAGGAGCAAGGAAACACCCCAAAGGTGTTACTAGCTGAGCTTTGGCAGGGCGCACTACCGGTGCTCGTAGCACCGTGGAGACCTGCACAACACAACCACATAACTTTGTCCCCAACTTGCGATGAGGTTGTCAATCTCACCGTGTTTCGTGGAAAACAAAGGATTGAACGTATCGAATGGAAGGAAGTAAAAGTTTACAGAAAGTAAACACAAAGCAGTAAACAGTTGTAGATTGTATGTAAAGAAAAAGGACTGGGATCCGTAGTTCACTAGAGGTGGCTCTCCTTAGATAGATAACATGCTGGGTGAACAAATTACAGCGGGGCAATTGACAAACACCGAGAAGCAATATATGCATATACTAATCATCTTGACTCCTCTGAGACTTGATTGGGCATTACAACATAATACATAGACCACCATCCAACTGCATCTATGACTAATAATCCACCTTCAGGTTATCATCCGAACCCCCTCCAGTATTAAGTTGCAAGCAACAGATTATTGCTTTACGAACTACGTGTAAAGTAAACAATACGATTGTTCTATGAACAAAGGATTGTTGTTTCCTCCCTAGTAGCAACAGCACATCTAGTATCTTAGAGATTTCTATCACTTCCCTAGATTACCAGAGGCATGAACCCACTATCGAGCATAAATACTAACTCTTGGAGTTGCTACCATCTACTTGGCCAAGATAGCTACTAACAACAAAAAGCATGCAAGATCTCAAATAATAAACACATGATAGAATCATTAATCAATCTGAAATAGCATCTCAATATCCATCGGATCCCCGCAAACACAACATGTATGAATTACAAATAGATGATCTTGATCATGAACGGAGCTCACAAGATCTAAATATGAAAGCACAAAGGAGGAGAAACCAGCCATCTAGCTACTACATGGATCCGTAGTCCAAGGATGAACTACTCACGCATCACACCGGAGGCTTGCATGGTGATGAAGAAAGCCTCTAGGGTGAATTCCCCTCTCCGGCAGGGTGCCGGGAAGAGCTTCAGATCCCTCCCGATCTAGGGATGGAGATGACGGCGGCTACAGACTCTTTCGTGGATTTTTTGATCGAGCCCTTAGGGTTTTCGTCCCGAGGGCAATATATAGGCGGAAGGAGAGGCCGAGGGGGTGCCGGGAGTGGCCACACCAAAAACAGCAGAAAACAGGCAGCTGACACTGTGGCTCTTGTTAATAGGTTAATCCAAGAAATCATATGAAAAGTATTCCAAAGTTGGAACAAAACACAAGAAAGTGGATAAAACCAAGCATGGAACATCAAAAATTATAGATACATTTGCAATGTATCAACATCCCCAAGCTTAACTCCTGCTCGTCCTCGAGTAGGTAAGTGATAAAAGAAAGAATAATTTTTAAGGTGACATGCACCATCAAAGACTTGATCAAAGTATTTACAAAACATTCAAAGCTGGGTTCATAGTACTTCAATCATAACATGAAAGACAACGTTCTAGGAATAAGCAAAGAAACTATGATGCAACATGAAAATGCACAAACTAACAATGCTTTGCAAGACGTTTGTTTGTTTCACATAAAGAAAACATAGCATAATAGTATTCAGCTTGTCCCTCAATAGAGTAGCAAATATAAATGCATAGGACACCTTCAAAGTTCATAAGAGTGACTAGATATAATAGTTTAAAACAAGCAATAACAAGTTATGCATCAATCAACTAGTCTTGGGACAATGCACATAGAACTAAGAATGGCCACTATGCTCTCAAAGTAGGTGCATAAAGATAGAAGGTGGAGACTCAATATAATGGTGGAAGATTATACGGAGGATCTTTCCATCCAAGATTGGTGGACGAAGCTCGCTTGCAAGGCCAAGGCTATGGCATCCATCACCATGCTCATAAGTTGGATGATTTGGAAAGAAAGAAATTCAAGGGTGTTCAATAATAAATTTGCACATCCGCATTTTCTACTAGGTATAATTAAAGGAGAGGCTAGACTTTGGGTACTAATGGGAGCTCAATCTTTGAGTTTTGTAATATTGGGAGAGTAATCCCTATGCGGTAAAACTTATGATGCTTGTAAACCAAACAAACTTTATTTCTCCTTATTTAATAGATTGAGGCAAAGCTTTTGCCTCCATTAAAAAATCGGCACTATGATTTTTCATCTACTAATGTTTTATACTAATTGTTTTCACAAGTAGTACCAAATAAACTAGTAAATTGCACGTGCTTTGCACGTCAATACATATTTTGCCTGCAACTATATCTTATCTTATTAACCCATGATAATACTCATAATTTGGAAGCCTAATACTCTCTCTGTTCAGAAATATAAGGCATTTAGAGTTGTGAATTGAATGTATCTAGACGTCTTTTAATGTATAGGTTCGTAGAGATTCGGAGTAAACCTGTACACTAAAAAGCTATATACATTCATTTCACAACAATATCTTATATTTCTGATCGGAGGGAGTACAACCGAGGGATGGCTTAGAAATTACTACTTCTCTATTATTTGGAAATATCAACAACTACGGATAGATAATTTCGGTTTCGCACTATTGTAGACCTCTGCAATTCTTGTGTATTGTTCACATTTTTTGTCAGACAGAAAATATGCGTAAAACGACTTTAAAGACATTGTTTATTCCAAAATACATTGTTTATTCCATTTGACATTAAGTGTACCTCTTTAAGTTTTCTCAACATCATGGTGCATGAAACTGATTTTACAAGACTACTACCATGTAACATGCTTCTTTTGCACACAGAATTCCGTCACATGCTAATGAGTCATTCTATCCTGTAATGAGACATGTCACGTAATGAACATGTTAGTTTAATTTGTGATAGCTAAGTGCAATTTTTTGATTCTGCATAAATGCACTACATTTAGAGCAAGGACAATAGTAGAACCAGCAGGTGGCTCTAAGTTTTGTCCATGTCATCTATAGTCAATTTAAGAGCTAATATGTACAGTAGATAAATATAAATTATACTACTTTGTTAGAAACATGGTCCACCTTTCATTCTCACATAATATCTAGGAGCATGTGCTGCAGCTGACTCTTAGCTAAGAGCCCACTTCACTTCTCTCTCATTTTCTCTCTCCTCCAACTAAGCAAAGATATATTATTTAATCTCTTGTAGCCCGCTTACATCATCCTACTGTACTTGCTCTTATGCAGACGATTGACGCTTGATCTTAGTAGGCCTGCTAAAACTTTCTTCTACTATATATGAAAAAAGGTAGAATTGCATAAAAGAACAACGATTTTATATTAATCACACTCCATAAAAGAACAATGGTTTTATATTGGTACAATCTTACATATTTTTCTAAAGTACAAAAAATAGTAACATGTTAGAGACTACTACTTCATCGGTCCCAAAATAAGTGACTTGGATTTGTCTAGATTTGGATATATCTAGACATGTTTTACTATATAGATATATACGAATCTAGACAAACTCAAATCACTTATTTTGAAACGGAGGGAATATATATTTCTGATAAGTTGTATCTACAATACAAGGGGAGTGCATGATTAACATTCCAAGAATATTATGTACTCCATCATTTTTAGTACTCTCCCTCTTTATAAGAGAATTTTCTAGTTGGTGCGAGTCTCAAGAATCATTTGTGACGCCGGAGGATCACACGCTTTGAATTATACAACAACTGGTTAAATGTGTCGATATTTTCCCTATAGTCTAACAACAGCGTGTTAAAATACCCACATTTAATGGTTGCGCTAGCTTGCTTTCAACCAAGAAGCGAGAATGCAGATTGGAATTTGAGGTGTCGCATTCCACATGGGCACCCCAACTCCTGACAAGCCAATATAAAAGGTAGACCATTTAGGTGGAGCAGAGACTCTCCCGACGTTTCTAGCTGTTTCACGGAAGCCCCCAGCGCGGGAATATGGAGTGGCGAATCCATGCCTTTCCGACCGTTGGATCAAAGGAGCTATGGTCCGATGAGAGGCACATAACACTTTCAGTCTCCAAATCAACGGCTTGGATTACTTCAGAAGTATAGGAACACTCTAGAACTGAGTAGTGAATCCAAATTCAAAAACTCATGTACTATATAGTGGTATAGATATAGATATAGATAATATAAGGACGAGTGCATATGAATTTGTTTTTCCAACAAAGTCTGTGAGAAGTCAAAGGCCTATGTTAGCCTGATGTATATCGGGCTGTTAGCAAAATACTAACCGGGCCACAACTACTAACAAGTGCTCGGTCTAGTCTACACCAGAAGCGGTGATGCTAGTGTCACGCCTCCTATACACCGCACAAGTCAACCCCAACGGCGCACCGCGCACACCCCCCGTGCGTGATTTGGGCTAGGCCCGTGCTCTGGTGTGGTTTTCTTGCCGGGATTTCATTTTCAGTTTCTTGTTCGGTTTTCCTGTGCGGTCTTGTGATGTCGGTTTTCCTGTTTGGATTTCATAAACAGTTCAGTTTTCGATTTTTTTCCAAAAGTTAGATTTCTAAAAATGTTTGGTTTAAAAAATGTTCAGATTTTGAAAACTGTAAAGTTTAAAAATATATTTTTAAAAATGTTCATATTTTTAAAAGTTCAAATTTTGAAAATGTTTGGGTTTCGATAAATGTTCATATTTTTAAAAATACAAAATTTTAAAAATTTGCATGCTAAATAATGTTCACAATAAAAAACTGCATTTAAAAACAAAACAAAAGAAAAACAAGAGGAATAAAAAAGAAAAGGCAACACGGGCCAGCCCAACACCACTCGGCTGGGGTGTGAGCCCATTTATCGTAGTTGTGCTGCTGCTTTTTTTCTTCTTATTTACGTGTTTTATTTTTCTATGTTTTATTTTTTCTCAAATTTTCTTTTTGTTTTTTCAAATTCTGTTTTTCTAAAGATATAAAGAACTTTTTAAATATTAACGACTTTTAAATATGAACATTTTAAAAGTAAGAACATTTCAAAAACTGAATATTTTCAAATCCGAACACTTTCGAAATCTGAACATTTTCAAATCCAAACATTTTCAAAATCAGTACATTTTCGAAATATAAATACTTTTCAAATATGCACATTTTTCAAAAAAACATTAAAATAATTTAAAAATAAAAGAAAATAAAACATAAAAAGGGCAAAAATAAAAGAAACTGAATTAGAAAACAAAAATTAGCCAAAAATCAAACAAAAAATTTGCAGGAAACCGAAACAAAACACGCCGGAAGCCTCTAGAAGCTTTCCAAAACTGACATCTAAACAACCTATGTGGGCTGGCCCATTTAAAACCAATTACAACAGAGACCTAAGAGAGGTGAGATAGAAATCGCTATGAGTGATGTATAGGATTGCCGCGCACGGGGTAGCAGCTAGGATTGATACATTAGCACACGCACATAGTAGTTAGAATCGATAAGTTACCAGGTTCTGTGGGATCTTGCGGGCGCCTTACTGGAACACCCCATGGGGCACGATCATATTGTACTTCCCTACTGCACGATTTAGTATTGCCTGCGAGGCATCATGAGGCTTTGCCAACTGCAAAGAAGTGTGAATCGGTGGTGGCATGTTGTCAGTTTACCATAATAGGCCGACCAACAATTATTAAAAAGATCACACTTAATCGTCGTTTTGATTAGATATCCAATGGTTAGAACTACATGAATATCATGATATAGTTTACCTCCATCGTCACAATTGCAATGGCAGAAGATATGGATCATCATCACATGGATAGAAGAATTTACTATAAAATATCAGTTTTAGATTGGTTCAACAATTTACAAAGCAACAACTATGAAGTCTGAATAATGGAAATAGTATATCAAATGAAAATAATAAGAGGTAATGCGCCATATTTCCATCAAGGTAGAGTAATCAAGTCATAGTTCATGTAGATAATGAGAAGTAACTTTGTACCTTAAGAGGCTTCAATCTCACCCTATAGTTTCCTTTTACACAAAACACACACATTACTTTTGGCTTCACATGTGAAAATTCAAAAGGACAAGAGATGCTCCATTGTTTGTAAAACAAACACATCTGCTTCATCCAAAACAATCCGGCTATAGTCATAGCTTCATCTTGCTGTAGGACCAAATGTGGACATCAAGGCTGCATTATCACCTGCGGGGCTTACTCTAATGCCGCCATCCTCATGTGCTTCCTCCAATGCTAGGCTCTCCTTCAGGTGTGCCACCACGGCAGCCATTGTTGGTCTTTGGACAGAAGTATCTACTGTACACGCCATGGCAGTATCGACTACTTTCCACATGGATGTAACATCGTAAGCACCACTGATTCACAGATCAACTATCGAGCTAATGTTACCTGTGTCCATCTTCTGTTTCACACGCTGAACAATGTGGCCATGGCCTGGAGATATCGGAGGTTCACCAGTAGCTATCTCTAGTAGAACAACTCCGAAGCTATAAACATCGCTACTCTCAGTGAGCCTACCAGTGTGGTAGTACCTGCATAATAAATTAAGAGATAAGCCACATCTTGGTATACTTGAAATTTAATTAGGCGATTGAGTAACATAATGATTTGTGTAGCGGCCCTCTTCTTGCATCAGTGAAGTGGGTTGGTTCACTTCTCATTATCTTCTATATGAAAAGAGTGCACATACGTTATAATATGCACAACGATACATACTCTGGGTCGAAGTAACCTAGTGATCCAGCCACATTGGTTGATATGTGAGTCTGTGTTTCACTAAGATAGGTTTTAGAAAGTCCAAAATCTGCTACTTTTGCCCGCATATTTTGACCTAACAAAATATTGCTGGTTTTCACATCCCTGTGAATCATTGGCAAGCTGCATCCCTTGTGCAAGTAATCGAGGCCTACATATATCACATCAAGTCCCATTAAACTTTAGTGGAAAGCAAAGAAAATGATCTATAACATTTTTGCTCAAGAAAAAAATTGATATTTTTAGTACATCATACCTTGTGCAGCATCAAGAACAACTTGCACGCGTGTTACCCAACCCAAGGTTTCATCACCCTTTTTCCCTTCATATATGAGCGGTACCGGTTAGAACAGTATCATATCAACAACTTTATGTCAACATTAATATATGCGCTTTGTTTATTTGAAGACTCTTGTGAAATTGAAATTGAGTTAATTTGTTGAAACGAGAATGCTACTTTGTGAGACAACTGTTAGGTCCAACTTTGTTTTGGATGAGAAGTAGTATGCAACTATTAGTAGCATTGCTAGTTGTATGCATTTCAAATGGAACGAATTTAGATAGCCTCAAACTATTTTAGATACTCAAATATCTTAAGACCACAAAAGGTAGCCTCAAAAGTTCAAACAATTCCTATAAATTTCATATGTAAGTTTAAGAAAGCTACAAAGTTTGTTATATCCTACTAAATACTTAGAGAAGGAATCAACATACCTCTCAGATGATCCCCAAGATTTCCTCGAGACATGTACTCATAAACCAGTGCTAAATGATCCTTCTCCCAACAGTAACCAACCAAAGAAACTAGATTCCTGTGGTGCACCTTTGTCAAGCTATGAACCTACAGCACCAGAAACATAATGCTCAATTTAAATGTAAGCTCGTTGTGATAGTGACATCCACAATAATGTAAATTTGAAACTACATTTCTTATCAACCAATGATGGAAGTACCTCAGCTAAGAACTCATCAAGACCATGTGTTGATGATTCAGAACGCATCTTGACAGCAACCTCACTACCATCTTCCAAGCGACCATAGTACACGAGCCCAAAACCTCCTTGTCCAATGAGTCGTTCAAACTTATTAGTAAACTTCTCCAGCTCCTTATACGTGAATCGACGATTCTCAGTATTTTGTAGGTGATCCCCATGAAATTTTGTACTTCCTAGAGTACTCTGAAGCTCCAATTGTGTGCGAGGATCATGTGTAGAAACTGGTTGAAAAATGTCAGTCATACACAGAAACACCAAATATGGTAAACCTTAATAGTCAATGGATATTGTTACATGTTACTAAAAGAGAAGAGCATACACACTTTTGGGATTTCTCTTCCCTCTCCAGATCAAATATGAAAGAACAAGTACAACCACTGCCACCAAGGGAACCACTACCGAAATAGATACTATAGCTGTTATATTTTTTGATGTATGCGGACTTATTGTTTTGTTGCACATGTATTTGCCAAATTCATACCTGAAATAGTAAATTTAGATCATACAAATTAGTTGAGGCATACTTTGATAAAAACTTGAATAGGCGAGTTTCCAACGATCACAAAATGGGAAGTATTCAAGTGCATTTGGGATGCATATTCATGTAGAAGGAAACATCTGGAAGAAACGCAAAACCTGAAATCGAGTGATCCTATATCCCTTTTACAGAATGAATTTGGAATTGGGCCACTGAGATTATTTCCAGATAAATCTCTGTAGAAAGTGACATGTAAGTTTAGACACTCAAAGATATATTTTAGCATAGTAACAACTACAATCAAATATATTCAAGTAGATGTCGTCTCTCAAGTGGATCATGTTGGTGTTCTTCTCTCTTAATTAAACAGGTAAAAGGGACTCCCTTATTCATGTAAAATGGAAATGTCAGATATTATGCATAGTTGAATAGATCTATAAATTCAAGTGTAATGCACTTTCATACACTTCTACACAATCAATCCTCTATCAAGAGAGTGCTTTTGAGTGGAAATATGTGTGTTATGAAAAAAGTTTTCAATTTTTTGTCAAAATTTGGATGTACCATAGGCATCCTCATTATCTAATACACATACTTACAAAAATTGGAGCTGTGCGAGCAATGTAAAGTTATCAGATATCAATCCATTCAAGTTACTATTGGATAGGTCCCTGCATTAACATTCACATTCCAACATAAGACAAAGGCTACATGCTTGCACATGAAATATGAAAAAGGACCACTAAAATAATACTCACAAATATATTATCCTTGTAGTGTTATCAATTATGTTGCTACATTTCACACCATTCCAAGCGTATTTGGTTGGGAAACATGGATCGCCCATCCAGTTTTTCTTTACTCCATACTCGAGTTTGATAGCCATCATGGCATCAACTACCATTGTAGAGTGGGAAAAAAAGAAGTGGTCAAGAAATTTGTATATCATCCACATGGAAAAACTATTTGATCATATAATGAGTTCAATACTAGTATGTCAAGCTACTTGAAAACTGACACTTTTACATGCATCCGAAAGGTACACGTTTAGGAAACAAACATCATTACAAGTGTGTGCGTGGTTCAGATAAATCATACACAATGTAATCTGACAAGTTGGGATCAAAACTTCACTCCTAAGTGAGATAATCCTTGAGAATCATTTAATAAAACACATTGAAAGCATGGCAGGCCCCGATTTCACATCTTGTTAGTATATTTACACTAGGACATTGTGTCCATTTGATGGTTGATGATGTCCTTCCTTACATTGGAAGCCCGATAGGAGAGGCACCGCCTTAAGATGGCGGTCTTTTTTACTCTAGATGGATAATGCTCTTGGTGCGTTAGCATAAGCCAATGCATTGTGCATCACTATCGAGCCACCCTAATTGCTCTTGGTGAACTCCATTACTCCAATCCTCAATAAAATGAAGATTTCCGGTATGAAACCTCGATGTGTGAAAAGAGACATAACCCATCATTAGCTTAAACTATAGCCCATTGTAACACCTCGACCATCCCGGGCCTGCGGCTGTTAACCCTGCCAGCTCTCTAGGATTTGTAAACTAGCCCCACCTACCAACATTAGTCTTTTCTATGCACTTTGTCCTCACTCGTGCGCATTCGGAAACGACTCCATGGTTGGTCACCCATCCTCGAGTTGCTCTAGGCCAAGCGGGTTTAACCTAAAGTTCCTTTGAAAATGAGCCTCGGAAATAAAGTTGCAACTTGTTGTTATGGGTATCCTATCAATCCTATTAAGCCATGCGCTAGGATCTCACAGCCATCCACATTGGGTGGTGTTGTAGCTACATGTTGGAAGAAGCTATGGTGACTACCCATCTCGCCAAAAGTGCACGCATTCTGGAGGATGATAATTCAGGATTTCATCCCTCATCCTATGTCGTGAGAACTTGAAATAGAGGCACATGGATTGTCTTGATTTTTGGAAGACATGGGGAGCCGTCGAAGAAACTACCTTCCACACCTTGTTTGAGTGTATCTGGGCAAAAATGTTCTGGCTGGATATTATACAGGGACCGGAATCAAGATCCCTACTCTTCACCCTATCTCCTGGCCTATAGACTTATCAAAGGAAAACTGGGGACATAAGAACACAATCATGTGTGATTTTATGTGGCGCTTGGGGAATTTGGAGTGAACGAAACATTGTATGGCATGGAGAGAAAAGCCTTTTCGGTTGCTCAGTCCGTGCGATAGGCAATGGAAACAACAGACATCCATGAAAAGGGTAAAGAGAAGAAGGCCCGACCTACCAAATCACATGGAGGCCTGGGCTAGATACTATAAAGATCAATGTAGACGACGGGTTCAACACTGATACTGGTGATGGATCTATTGCCCTAATTATGAGAGATTCCCTAGGCAATCTTAATAAAGTGCAGGCCAGCTGGTTTGAGAGGACATCTCAATCTTTCACCATGGAAGCTAAATTAGTATGAGATAGTGTTCCACTAGACATGGACATGAGTATCCATAAGGTGATTATGGAGACTAATGCACTGGAAGTGGTAAATGCCTGGAATGAAGCTGAAACTGGCAGATCAATTATCTCAAGAATTTCTCAAGATATTATAAAGCTTATCTATTTCTTCACTAGCTTTAAATTGTTGCAGTAAACAAGTTAGTCAAATGGAAGCCCATGGCTTATAGAGGCTAGAGCTAGTCCAAGTAGAAGGCGGTGCTTGTGGATTGATTTCAGTCTGGCATTCTTAGCTAGTGTCCTTTGTAAGGATTGTAATGCCGCAAGTTAATCTATAAAGCTCTGATTGGGGCCTAAGAGCAAGGCTAACAACCTTGTTGTATGGCTCGACATGAAAAAATTCCAATTGCATTCGTAAAAGGATAACAAAATAAAAAGTTTGATATATCCCTTCTTTGGCTCTATAGGTCTATAGTCCTGGAATAGACTTGGCAACCACTTAGCTGGCTCCCTCCCATCGTAGGCTTGACATGATGAGTGGCATAGCTAGGCGCTGCCATTGAGTCTTTCTACATGGTTGCAACATCATTACCTCTGCAAGTTTTAACCCGTCATATTTAAACTAACTATATACCTCATCTCGTCTTTAATAGACGTCATCTTATATATTGACACGGTTATCAGATCCTACATTCATACTTACATGTTGATATAAAATGTTCCCGAAGAAAATTGATTGATAGAAAACTGTAAAGATTAAGTATCCATGACAAAGTAAAGCCATATATTCACCTAAATAATCCAATAACTTTTATTACAAATGCAATCAAAGCTAGAGAAATTTGACTAGTTAATACCTATTTTGAGAAAGAATAATTCACTAATTTTAGTAACAATATGTGAATTGGGCAGCCAAGCAAATATGATGAGAGAGAGAGAGAGAGCTCACAGTCTTCGAGTGACGTCTTAGGGGTGTCATGGGGTATGATGTTGTAGATCTCATATGCATTAATCATCGGGGGCAACACAGATATATTGGTACATTTAAGAGTTATATTGTACTTGTTGTCCTTAGACTTGTACCAACCCGAATTTTGCACCCAGGAAGCGTTCAGGTACTGCGGGCTATATTGGTAAATCACCTCATTGTTTAAGTAGATGTCGAACTGCCGAAGCTGGCTGTTTTGAAAATCGGCAAAGTAGAGGAACACCATAAACTCTAATGAAATTTTGTACGATTCCCATGTGTCAACGTTTATCACGAAGCCATTGTTGCTAGGAATGATGGCTGTTTGAAGAACATGATTGGGCACCGCAAAGCTATCATCGGCTTGGATGGTATCTTGGGAGGAAATGTTTGTCCATAGAGAGTTGGCTGTCCCATACCAAAAGCGGTCGTAAGGATCATCGGGAAACCTTCATGCAAAATGATAATCCATTATTTAGATAATAAAGGAAAGTGAACATTTCTATTTATGAGTTCCAAATGCATAAAGCTTAAAGTTGGACCATATTATCCTACATAGAATGGGAATTCAGGATGACTTGATAAATGATTTGAGGAGTCTTATAAATGTTTTAGAAGGTTCACCAATTTTTTACGAGTAATTACCACAAATTCATCCAAACCATCATAATTGTGCACTAAATCCTAGACTTGTGCAAAGTTGATGATCTACAGTTTTTTCACTAGAAGCATAGCGCAAAATCAAGATGTAAAAAGTGATCTCCCTGTTTGTTCTATCAATGATCGTCCCTGTTTGTTCCAGTGTCCTTGATCTTGCATAATTTGTTTGAGTATAAATCGAAAGCATTAAGGCACATAAAAAACTTAGCCCATTGCACTCAGAGTTTTTTTGCACATGACAACCACTCTAGCAGTAGGGTTATTTTAGATAGTCCAAGCCGTTTGTTATGTATGTCTTTTGCGCAGAGTTCAGGGGTGAATTCATGCAGTTGTATGACTTTATGAACAATTTTTATCACTAAAGTTTCCATTGTCAAAACATACCCAAAATCACGCACTTGGGGTTTCATAACAACCATCCTAACTTGTGGGGCCAACTTGTAAGGGATGGAGAGAAATTAATCTCCATGGACAAGTTAACTCAAAGGAGAAACATGCTGGCATCTGGAGGTGGCTTGCTCTATAATAAAGTTGGCGACATCATGGGACCTTCGTCTATGCGTAGTAGTAGAGGGTGGTGCTCGGGTGAAGGATCAGAAGTCAGATACTGGAGGACCAGTACGACGCCAGGAGCCTCAGCTACGAGGTTGACGCTCGATCGCATGAAAAATGGGTAGGCTGCCCAGTAACTAGCTCGTGCCCTTACGCTCTAGTTTTATTTTTTTGCTCAATTTTTGCTTGTGGTGGTATGCTCGGGAAAAAGGGTCTGATTTTTCTGTTAATTTTTTTAATAAACAGGTGAAATAGAAAAAAGGGGATTTACTATTTCTCCCGCCAAGATCCGTGCTTGGTTGTTTTTTCGTTGCTTGGTCCGCGTTGGTTCTGGTTTGCTCGGCTGCATTGCTTGCTCGCCAATCTGGCCGTTTTGTTTTTGTTATGGGCTGTGTGAGCGTGACCTGTTGTCTAGTTTTGGCCTTCTTTAGCAATACGGATTCTGTTGGGGTCGTTGCCTTTTTTTTTTGAGCACTCACCCGCTGCTTTTAATTGTTATTATTATTCAACATTTTCTGCAAGACTGTTTTCGTACTACTTCCGATCTAAATTATAGCCGTTAGATTTTTTAGATTCGGATATATCTAGCACTAAACATGACTAGATATAACCGAATATAGACAAATCTAAGAACAATAATTTGGATCGGAGTGAGTACTAATTATACAAGGATGTTCTAACATCTATTTGAATCTATTGCCTAGACTAATAGATATAAACAAACGAGATCAAAACACGTATCCACCATCGGGCCACCGTGCCTCCTCTCAAAATCAGATCGATTTCCGTCGAAACAATCGGTCGAGCAACTCGATTCCCAAAGGATGCAGGCCAACCACGACGCTCGCCTGGATGGATCAGACGCCGAACTATACAGGGAAGGAATCAGCGGATTCCAATCTAAACAGGAAATCAGCGGCAGTGCAACGGAACAGGAGCTCTACGACGACACCGAATTTTGGAAGCTGCCATCGAACCCGTCGAGTGCGCCAAGGTCGCTAGCCATAGTCTAGAAACCGACCATCGTTAATTGACAGAAAGACTCCGCATCCACTGTCAGCACTGAGTCGCGCGTGCCGTCAGCATGTCGGATGCGCCCATCCGCTCCTTCGAGGACACCAGCGCAGCGGCTCCAGCAGGCCCGACGGATGTCGCTGACCTATGTGCTCAAAGAATCAGCACCGCCATTTATTCAGGCTCAAGACGGCAATGTCAACATCTCTGTTGGAATTTTGCTAATAAAAGCCCAGCTTATTTATATTATTTAACAATTACTGAAATCCTAGAGGTCTACTTGGCCCATTCATGTAAGGCAAGAGGTGGGACAAGAGTTTAGTCCCACATTGCTAGTTGAGTGGAAGTTGGAACAGCTTATGAGGAGAGTTCTTCCACCACTTGTATGAGCTTGAGAAGAGAAGATATATACATACGCGCTCCTCCTCCGCCGCCGCCCGCCACGCCATGCCTCGCCACGACGCGCGCGCGTGCCGCGGGTTGCGGGAATGAGCCGAGAGGTTCTCTTTCTTTTTGCCACGCATAAATGGATAATAATTTGAACAGTCTGCATGAGTGTATTTTTAAAACGAACTCAGTGGAGATTTAATTCGAGCTTAGTGGAGGCTGTTCGGCTTCGGTCGATGCCTGTTCGCTTCCTCTCCCGACATCGATTATTCGCCTGTCTACTCGTGCATATAAAAGCGAGAGGTCGCTCCTCTCCTCAGACACACCAATGCACACACCTTGCGCCTCCAGTTCCAGAGCACTGCACTTCTTAGATCTTCCCCATCCCATCTTGCGGCGTGCACCGCGAGCTGGAACAGTAGGCCTCCGAGACCCCGCTGCTCTGAGTCCTGTACGGGAGAAGGGCGATAAGGTTTTTGGGGAGCGCTACCAGCGCGACTACTGGCTTCATCACGGACTCCTTCACGGATAGCGACTACGACAGCGACGTCTTCCCCAATGAGGACTTCTTTCCCGACATCAGCAACCTCTTCCTTGACAACATGGCTGACGACGGTGCCAACGCTAACGGGAACACCGGCGGTTCCTCTACCGTGATGTATATCATCTTCTGGTCCTTTTCTATTATTCTGCCTGTGTTTTATCTGTCTTTTACTATGGTTAAATCTCTTGGAAAATTGCTCTATTTCTCAACAATCCAAAAACCTTATTATAGGAAATTTGCTCCAAGTGGTTTCGTTGCTTCTGTGAAGGCACCTGTTTTTGAGGGTACGCATTATAAGAGGTGGCGCGTGAGAGCAGTTCTCTGGTTTCAGAACATGAACTGCTATGATGCCACTCTTGGCAAGCCTGAGGGAGAGCTTACTCCTGCTCAGGAACAAGTTTTTCGGAAAACTGATACCTTGTTCAAGGCTGCTTTGCTGTCTATTATAGGGGATACCATTGTTGAACCCTATATGTCATTTGATAATGGCAAGGACATATAGCCTGCGCTCGAGGCCAAATTTGGGGTCTCGGACGCTGGCAGTGAACTGTATGTCATGGAACAACTCTATGACTACAAGATGACTTATGACCGCTCCGTGGTTGAGCAGGCTCATGAAATACAATCACTGGCCAAGGAGCTTGAGCATTTCCCTTGTGTTTTACCGGACAAGTTCATTGCCGGGGGCATTATTGCCAAACTTCCCCCTTCATAGAGGAACTTTGCTACTTCCCTGAAACACAAGAGACAAGAGTTTTCTGTATCGGATCTCATTGGGACTCTTGATGTGGAAGAGAAGGCGAGAGCAAAAGACACACGTGCTCGAGGTGCTGATGGAGGTTCAAGTGCCAACCTGGTACAGAAAAAGAACTTCCAGTCTCACAAGTTCAAGAACAAGGGAAAATTTGATGGAAAAGAAAAGTTTGATGGAAAGAACAAAGCCTCACAGTCTACTAGCTTTAAGAAGAAGACTGATAAGAAGAAAGGTGCTTGTCATATGTGCGGTGATCCTGATCATTGGGCTCCTGCTTGCCCCAACCGTTTTGACAAGCGCCAACATGGAAAAGGCAGCAAGACTGCTAATGTTGTCATGGGCGACGTTGAGATGAAAGATGTTGGGTATGGTATATTACCTACTATTTTTCATTATGTCATTCTCCTGATTGGTGGATTGACATGGGCGCTAATGTACATGTTTGTTCTGATGTTTCCATGTTTTCCTTATATCAGGTCAGAGGGGCTCAGTCCGTTCTGATGGGGAACGTCTTGCATGCTTTTGTTCATGGTATTGGTACGGTCGATCTGAAGTTCACTTTGGGAAAGACCATGCGCCTGAAGAACGTGGATCATGTTCCCTTAGTAAATAAGAATCTTGTTAGTGGATCACTTCTATGTCGTGATGGCTACAAGATTGTGTTTGAGTCTAATAAATTTGTAGTGTCTAAGTTTGGAACATTTATTGGTAAAGGCTATGAGTGTGGAGGTTTGTTCCGCCTGTCACTGTCAGATGTGTGTAATAAAGTCGTGAATCATGTTTCATCTGATCTTGTATCAAATGTCTGACATTCATGTCTTTTGTCATATTAATTTTGGTTGCATGACGCGGTTAGCTAAAATGAATATAATCCCAAATTCACTACTGTGAAGGGATCTAAATGCCAAACTTGTGTGGAAGCAAAGCAACCTCGCAAGTCACATACGACTGCAGATGTGAGAGATTTGGCGCCACTAGAGCTCATACATTCAGATCTTTGTGAGATGAATGGTGTGCTAACAAAAGGTGGAAAGAAATATTTTATGACATTGATCGATGACTCTACGAGATATTGTCATGTGTATCTTCTGAGATCAAAAGATGAGGCTTTAAGTTACTTCAAAATCTATAAAGCTGAAGCGGAAAACCAACTTGATCAAAAGATTAAGAGGCTTAGGTCTGATCGTGGTGGAGAGTACTTTTCCAACGAGTTTGATTCTTTTTATGCGGAACATGGTATAATCCATGAGAGGACGCCTCCCTACTCGCCCCAGTCAAACGGGGTAGCCGAAAGAAAGAACCGTACTCTAACAGATTTGGTTAACGCCATGTTAGACACATCGGGTCTCTCCAAGGAATGGTGGGGGGAGGCATTACTGACTGCATGTCATGTCCTAAACCGAGTTCCCACTAAGAACAAAGAGATTACTCCATTTGAAGAATGGGAAAAGAAAAGATTAAATCTTTCTTACTTGCGAACTTGGGGCTGTCTGGCAAAGGTTCATGTGCCAATCCCAAAGAAGCGCAAACTCAGACCAAAAACCGTGGACTGTGTTTTTCTAGGATATGCTTTTCATAGCATTGGCTATAGTTTCTTGATAGTAAAATCTGGAGTACCAGAAATGCATGTTGGTACAATCATGGAGTCTAATGATGTGACTTTCTTTGAGGATATCTTTCCCATAAAGGATATACCTAGCTCATCAAATTAGGAGATACCTGACTCATTGAATCAGGAAATACCCACAATTCCTGAACATACCATTCCTATTGAACACTCGGAAAAACCTGAGGAGGATGATAATGAAATTCCTAAGAGGAGTAAGAGACAGAGGACTGCAAAATCCTTTGGTAATGATTTCATTGTGTACCTTGTGGATGATACTCCTACTTCTATTTCAGAAGCCTATGCATCTCCTGATGCTGACTACTGGAAGGAAGTCGTTCGTAGTGAGATGGATTCCATCTTAGCGAATGGAACATGGGAGATCACCGATCGTCCTTATGGGTGCAAACCTGTAGGATGCAAATGGGTGTTTAAGAAGAAACTTAGGCCTGATGGTACTATTGAGAAGTACAAGGCAAGACTTGTAGCCAAGGGTTATACCCAAAAAGAAGGTGATGACTTCTTTGATACTTACTCACCCATAGCTAGATTGACCACCATTCGCGTACTACTATCTTTGGCTGCCTCACATGGTCTTCTCGTTCATCAAATGGACGTTAAGACGGCTTTCCTAAATGGAGAGTTGGACGAGGAAATTTATATGGATCAGCCAGATGGATTTGTAGTGAGTGGTCAAGAAGGAAAAGTGTGTAAGTTGTTGAAGTCTTTATATGGCCTTAAACAAGCACCTAAGTAGTGGCACGAGAAGTTTGAGAGAACCCTAACCACTATAGGTTTTGCTGTAAACGAAGCTGACAAATGTGTGTACTATCGCTATGGTGGGGGCGAGGGAGTAATTTGTTTGTATGTTGATGACATACTGATTTTTGGGACCAATCTTAATGTGATTAAGGAAGTCAAGGATTTCTTATCTCGGTCTTTTGAGATGAAGGATCTAGGAGTAGCTGATGTTATTTTGAACATCAAGCTATTGAGAGATGATAATGGGATCACACTACTTCAGTCTCACTATGTGGAAAAGATCTTGAGTCGCTTTGGGTATAGCAACTGCAAGTCTTCTCCAACACCGTATGATCCTAGTGTGTTACTTCGAAAGAATAGAGGCACTACTAGAGATCAATTGACATACTCTCAGATTATTGGGTCACTTATGTATTTAGCTAGCGCTACGAGGCCCGACATCACTTTTGCTGTTAGCAAACTCAGTCGGTTTGTTTCAAATCCTGGAGATGATCATTGGCAAGCTCTTGAGAGAGTCATGCGCTATCTAAATGGCACTGTGAGCCACGACATTCACTATACTGGGTACCCAAGGGTGCTGGAGAGATATAGTGATTCAAATTGGATATCTGATGCTGATGAGATAAAGGCCACGAGTGGATATATATTTACACTTGGTGGTGGAGCTGTTTCTTGGAAGTCTTGCAAGCAGACCATCTTAACGAGGTCAACTATGGAAGCAGAACTCGCAGCATTAGACACAGCCACTGTTGAAGCAGAGTGGCTTTGAGAACTCTTGATGGACTTACCTATGGTTGAGAAACCTATACCCGGAATCCCAATGAACTGTGATAATCAAACTGTGATTGTTAAAGTTAACAGTTCTAAGGATAATATGAAGTCCTCAAGACATGTGAAGAGGAGATTGAAATATGTCAGGAAAATGAGAAACTCCGGAGTTATTGCATTGGATTATATCCAAACATCTAAGAATCTGGCAGATCCCTTCACAAAGGGTCTATCACGTAACGTGATAGAAAATGCATCAAAGGAGATGGGTATGAGACCCACAGTATAAGTTTTCCACAGTGGTAAATCACTCTATGTGATCGAAGATCCCGTGAATTAGAATTGGGAGACAAGCTGTTGGTTAACTGAGAGGAAAGTATCCCTACTTTAAAACACCACTCCGCGAAGATGCAATACTTTCCTATTCTGCATGGTAGGTTGATTTATCTTAATGTGTTCTAAGTGGCTTAGTTTAAACAGAGATATTGTCCTGCAGAACATCTTTTGAAGAACACACATATATGAGTCTGACTGTTAAACGTCGACGTCTATGAGAGTTGGGTGCTCTCTAATAAACTCATGAAAGGCTATGGAGTATGACGCATAAGCTCCATCTGAGGGGAAGTCCCACGGCAGCCCAGTATTGGTCAAGGCTTTGTGTAAAGCTAGAATGCAGCAAACTTCAGTTCAAGGCATAGTCCACTGTACAAGTTGCAAACTAGTGTAGCATAGAGTTCTAGGTGGAAGTTCAACTTAAAAGTCTCCACTAGTACCAGTATATAAACAATGTTTTGGAACCATAAGCAAATTTATGTGTGCCTCTGGGATCTGGTGGGGGATTGTTGTACTTTTGCCTAATAAAGGCCTAGCCCATTTATATTATTCAACAATTCCTGAAATCCTAGAGGCCCACTTGGCCCATTTATGCAAGGCAAGAGGTGGGACAAGAGTTTAGTCCCACATTGCTAGTTGAGTGCAAGTTGGACCAGCTTATAAGGAGAGCTCTTCCACAACCTGTACGAGCTTGAAAAGAGAAAACATATACACGCGCGCTCCTCCTCCTCCGCCGCCCGCCTCACCACGCCTCGTCACGACGCGTGCGCCGCAGGTTGCGAGAATGTCTCGAGCCGAGAGCTTCTCTTTCTTTTTGCCACGCATAAATGGATAATAATTTGAACAGTCTGCATGAGTCTATTTTTAATACGAACTCAGTGGAGATTTAATTCGAGCTTAGTGGAGGCTGTTCGGCTTCGGTCGATGCCTGTTCGCTTCCTCTCCCGACGCCGACTGTTCGCCTGCCTACTCGTGCCTATAAGAGCGAGAGGTCGCCCCTCTCCTCAGACACACCAACGCACACACCTTGCACCTCCAGTTTCAGAGCACTGCACTGCTTAGATCTTTCCCATCCCGTCTTGCGGCATGCACCGCGAGCTGGGACAGTAGGCCTCTGAGACCCCGCTGCTTCGAGTCCTGCACGGGAGAAGGGCGATAAGGTTTTTGGGGAGCGCTACCAGCGCGACTACTGGCTTTATCACGAACTCCTTCACGGATAGCGACTACGACATCGACGTCTTCCCCAACGAGGACTTCTTCCCCGACATCAGCAACCTCTTCCTTGACAACATGGCTGACGACGGTACCAACGCTAACGGGAACACCGACGGTTCCTCTACCGTGATGTATATCATCTTCTGGTCCTTTTCTATTATTCTGCCTGTGTTTTATCTGTCTTTTACTATGGTTAATTTTTTTAGAAAATTGCTCTATTTCTCAACAGTCTCCTCCAGTGAGGCTAGACGGAAGAGGAGATATGAGGCTATCATTTAGATGCACGTCTTCTGCTCTTAGCTGGTAGCAGGCAGGTGCAACCGGCGGCGAAGACAAAATATACTAGAGTGTGCTTCTTCTATTTTTCACAGGAAGCACGTGTATTCAGCTAAGTCGGTTTTCCTGAGACTACATGATATGTCTGCCAAACATTCGGGAGGAGAAAAGTTAAACCAAAGTTCCCAAGCGGGCCTAAGATTTTTCCCATAGGCCTCCCAGCTTTTCCTTCACCAGACATACATTGCTTCATGGTGATGTTAATTCTAATGCCCCTGTGAATATTATTGTTTAGTTGTTAATTAATCTGATAGTCTGCAAATTACTTGAGAGCTCAGAGAGGAGATAGATACCGGTTCATTAGTTGACGATATCTTTATTTTGTTTGCCACGGGTAGAAGGTTACAATTCAACTTACAACGAGAAGTCTATTACTATATTGTATCGTCGCTGGTGTTACTATGGTTAACTAGACGACTGAGATGTCCGGCTATAATCACGATCACTGAAATATTTCCTCAAAATAAAATTTGAGAAATACCTTTGAATCTCATCATCTGGTAGTTTTTTCCTTGGTTGTTAAACCGGATTCCGACGAGGTACAGTAACAAAAAATAGAGAAAAACTTGATGAGGATAATATTAACATTTTGGAGCATACCGGATAAGAGAGTTTGCCCCCGTATTTGTCCTCGCATACACCGACATGGACTCGTTGATGGTGACACCCGGGTAAAGCGAGGCTTGGAGCGGCCTGAGCTCCACCGTGCTGACGAACGGAGTGCCGGTGCCTGTGTTCACCAGACACACGGGCACCCAGCTCGACCAGGCGACGAAAATCGCCTCGGACGCCCAGTTGACGGCCGGGCCTTGGAGCGTAATCCTATCCCAGAAGTTGGTGCCCAGGTGCAGGTCGAACTGCGGCGACGAGCTGTTGCTGCCGTCGTAGTTCCCGTGCAAGAACTGCATGCGGACCAGGTACTTGCCACCGATCGCCGCCGGGAGCGTGTAGCAGTTCCGCAGGCCGGACGGGAAGCTCCTCAGCGTTTGCAGGGAGAGGTCGTTAAAAGTGTTGCTCACATGGTCGGCGGCGATCTTGTGGTTCTCCCCGCCGTCGACGTAGGCACTGTCGGAGAAGTAGGGGATTTTTGTGTAGGTGTCCCGGCGTCCGCTGAACTGCTCGTCCAGCCCGCAATCGATGCTCAGAAAACCTGTTTTGATTGCATATATATTTACACAACCATCAGAAAGAAAAAAAAAATCAGTTTTAGAACTAATATCGACCCTAATCTGGCTTCATTTCAATTAAATTCGTAATGAAATATCGACTGTACCTTCCTGTCCGGAGACAAGAACTGCTGTGGCTGCTAAAACCGATGAAGCAAAGAAAACGAGCAGCGCCATTGAAACAGCCACTCTAGGCCAAACGCGCAGTGGCAACGTAATAAATGAGCAATGCCGCTTGCACGGATATATCGCGCGCCAACTTGAGATTCAAGAGTCGTATGCTTGCGTCAACATTTTGGTTAAAAATAGGACGGTGGGACGAGACACGCCATTTTGTATTCAGTAAGAACTGACGTACTGCTCTCAGCAATTGGGTATTTTTGTTTCCAGTTAGTCCAAGCGGCGACAATTGGAATTTTTTGCCTGAATTTGGCTGAACTCCAACCAAAACTTGAGGAAATTGAACAAGGTTTGAACCTTGTTTGGCTTTGGCTTGCACTCATGCCTAACTAAAATATCTTGACCGAGATGCATTTTTTTGGTACCTACTACAATGAGAACATATAATTAAGGTGTACCGGGGCTTATGGACCGCCCATCCACCCAACATCGTAATCTTGTTTGTAAGTTAGCACGTAGACACAACATTACCAACTATGTATAATACTCTATAGTTAAAGTTTGAAACACCTCTCGAGAGTTAAAAATGATGAATCTCTCGAGTGTGAATATTATCCAATCTAAATTGTGCTATGAATTCATCCCATTAGCACCACAGACACTAAATTTTTATTGAGATATGTTTTGATTATAGAGTTCAAAATTTCCTGAGTATTGCATACAAGTTGTATCAATGCACTCTAATTTTTCAGAAATTTTGAAGTTTGTAAACATGTACACCGAGCAAGCACCGGACACGTTATGTTAATATGATAGTGTCAAAATCTCAGTGAAATTTCCTTGAAAGTAGTAGAACCATTAATTATATCGCTTTCTTCCAAGCAGGGAAGAAGGAGCTCTCCCATTCATTATAAGCAGAAGAGAATACACACTTGGAAGTATATAAGTGTGATGATCCAACTGTGTGACAAATGATAGCAACTCAAGATTTAGATTGACCTGGTATATATAATTGAAATATACCTTCACTATTATTAGTCTTGAAGACGACATCATCACTGTGTTTTCTAAGAAAACAACCTTATTAAGAGAAAGAACAATTGTCACGACATCACATACTAAGACTCCTATTTAATATAAACAAACCATTCAAACCTAAAACAAGGGTCAGATCTGAGAGGGGAATAGACACAAATGTTCATGGATGCTCTCTTCATCTATGATGGAACGTCCCAAGTCTTCTTCTCCTATAGCAGTCACGGCGTCTTCTCTTCGCCAATGGTGCGAGGTTGTTTGGTGTCAGTGGTTGGTGTTTCAAGTTTGGTACTTTGTTCTCAGATTTTAGTGGGTTTGTTCTTGTGGTGAGAGTGAGCGCAGCTCGTGTTGGTGTTGTTGTATGATTTTCGCCCGGTTTTTGACACCTTCTTCTTAATTAATGAATAAGAAAAAGCTTTTACCTTTTTGTGTCAAATTTTTTTTTCATGGATGCCCAAAAAACGTGGCCTCCCCTAGCTAAGGATGCTAAAGGCAAATCAGTAGTAGGGATTGCATGCATTTGGTATCAAAGCCGACCCTAACCTCGTGGTTAGATGGGCGTGTGTGGGTTAGGGGCATGGACATGTGGGATGCTGTGGCACATATTCCGGCGCTGGACGCATGGATGTGTGCTAAGAGGGAACGTTCCTATCTTGGAATTGATCGGTGTGACTTGTGAGTGTGTAACATCTTAGGCTAGGACTTAGTAGGATTGATAGGATACTCATATCAATAAGTTGCAACTTGTTTTCTAAAAACTCATCTGAAAAGAACTCCAAGGTTAGATATTTCGAGAGAAGTTTCTCGGGGCCGGTAAACATGTCGCGTGACTGACTGGTTCTTCTGCTATTCCTTTTTTTCTTCTAAAGGAAGGTTTTTATTCTATTCTACGGTCACAACATCTCTAACAGTCCCCTTATCCCGCGGCACCTTAAAAACACATATTAAGGGCACGGTAAACGCATATATAGTTGACATATACCTTCACTATTATTAGTCTTGAAGACGACATCATCACTACGTTTTCTAGGGAAACAACGTTATTAACAGAAAGAACAACAGTCACAACATCACATACAAAACTCCTATTGACAAGGGTCAGATCTGAGAGGGGAATAGCCACAAATATTCATGGGTGCTCTCTTCATCTATGTTGAAACGACCCATGCATGCTCCTCCTATAGAAGTCATGGCGTCCTCTCTTTGGCAATGGTGCGAGGTCATCTAGTGTCGGTGGAGTGGTGTTTCGAGTTTGGTACTTTGTTCTCGGATCTTGAGTGGGTTTGGCCTTGTGGTGAGAATGGGTGTAGCTCGTGTTGGTGTTGTCCTATGGTTTTCACCCGGTTTTTTGACACCTCTTTCTTAGTTAATAAATAAGACAAAGCTTTTGCCTTCGTTTCAAAAGAAAATATTCATGGGTGCCAAAAAGGTGGCCTCCCCTAGCTAAGGATGCTAAGGCAAATAAGTAATAGGGATTACATACATTAGGCATCAGAGCTGACCCTACCCTCGTGGTTAGATGGGCATGTGCGGGTTAGGGGAGCGGACATGTGGCCTGTCATGGCACATGTACCGACAGGGAACGCATGGACGTGTGCCAAGAGGGAACGTTCCTGGCTTGGGTTGATCGGTGTGAGTGTGTGACATCCCAGTCTAGGGCTTAGTAGGATTGATAGGATACTCGTATGAATAGGTTGTAACTTGTTTTCCGGAAGATCAAAAAGAAATCCGAGATTAGATGTTCCGAGAGAAAGTGTTTCAGGGCCGGTGGACATATTGCGTAACTGGCTGGTTCTTTTTCTATTATTTTTTAAGGAAGTTTTTTCTTCTATTCTACACTAAGTATCTTACAAAATGAGGGCCGGATTTTACAACAACCCAATTGCACCGATTTTTTTTGGCAAGTTGTGAGTTGGTTGACTTTGCACTTCGGTGGACCCAGTTTGTCATGTGACCTCTTACAAAACCACTACAATGCATTTTAGTGCCTTAACTTGCAATACAATGAGAAAGAGAGGAAATATTATATTTTAGTGTCTTGACTTGCGGTACTATGAGCAAGACATGAACTCTTGACATGTTCCAGTGTGCCGGGATTTGATAGTACTTTATATAGGATGAGAGGGCCCACAAGTAGCAGAAGTGATTATTAGATATGTACTTGTATTAGACTAGGATTCTATAGTCAGTTTACCAAAACCCTAGCCCGACCGCCTTTTGTCCTATATATACTATGTAATCTTGATCAAATCAATATAAGTTATTATTCTCCCAAAATATCATGATATCAGACGCCTAGGATTTCCGCACCTAGCATGGCTCCGCCGCCACAACGTCCGCCCTCCGCCGTCGGCTCCTCTTTGGACCATGGCAGAAGGCCGCGCCACGGGTGCGCCACCCTCCTCCTCCTCCTCCTCCCCTTACTCAGTTACAACCAAAATCCCCTCCAACTAGCCCCAATTTCTCTAGCAAATACAATCTCTGATGTCTCTCCCTTCATACTAATTATCTTAGATCTTGCCCTCCACAACTACTATCATTGGCGTCATCTATGTCATGTTCATCTAGGTCGTTCGGCCTTAGCGATCACGTTGATTCGGCCTCGGTACCAGTGATTAAACCTAGACTTCGGAGATCAATGGTTTCATTGAAGTTCAAATTCTTGCATACAGGTCTCAATCAAACGAAACTTAATTGTTCTTTTCCTAGATACGCTATTTTTCAGAAGGATCTGCTGCTCCATCTCAATGCACGAATCAAAACAATGCAAAAAAAGCAAAGTACAGTCGTCAAAACTAGGCAGCTGATAATATAGCTAAGGCAACGTATGTGTGACGGTTTAGCGATAAGCTACAATACCAATTCGCAGTTTTTCGACAACTTGTTGCTTTTAGTTATTCTTTGAACTCTCACGACTTCCACTCATGATAGCCAGATGATATCTCAAGGAAATTATACATGACGCTGCCATCGCTTGTGTTAGATTATATAAGTCGGTTGGGTTTACTTGTTAGGCCGGCTGGCCCCCTATATATATTTCTTGTAATCCCCCAACAATGTAATTAATTATGAGATAAATACAATTCTACATGGTATCATACTAAAACGATCTAGGGCATGTCGCCGACCACCCCACCCCCGCCGCTGCCGCTCGGCTATTTTGAGCGGCGCGCCGTCCTCGCCGCCTCCAAACTCACCACCGCCGCGAAAATCTCTCCTTCTTCTTCCTCTACCCAAACCCTAGTTTCTTCCCACCCACCTACTATCCAATATGCCGATACAATTTCAGATGTTAGTCCCTTTATCCCCATCACCTTAGATCTTCCCAAGCACAACTACTACCATTGGCGCCACCTCTTCGAAGTTCATCTAGGCCGATGCAATATACGCGGCCACGTCGACGCCAACTCGGTACCCCAGCCCTCGAATCCTCGCTAGGTGAAGGACGACCTCGCCATCATCCAATGGATCTACCAATGGGTGTCCACCGAGATCTTCAATCTCGTCTTCCGTGACGCCTCCAACACCGACGCACTCTGGGCGGCTCTTCGTCAGCTTTTTCAAGACAACATCGATGCTCGCGTCAACACCCTCTACAACGAGCTCCGCAACACCGTCCAAGGCAACTCCCAAGTGGGGGTTTATTGTCAACGGCTCAAGTCCCTCACCGACAAGCTCCGCGAACTCGGCGGCCCCATCGATGATTGCCAACTCATCAACGTCCTCCTCGTCGGGCTTAGTGAATGTTTCGAGAAGCAAGGCTCCTTCATCCCCATGATGTGGCCGTGTCCCTCCTTCGCCGAGGTTCGCTCCATGCTACAATGGGCCGATCACGCCATCACCAACAAGGAGACTCACCCTCAAGTTTTTGCGGACATCCCGCGTCCGCCCGCTCCTGCTCCACCAGCACCATCTCCTCCGACCATGGTGCAACCACCTCCAGGCTGGCGCCCTAGCCCCAACTACTGCGGCACTAGGCCGATCTACCGACCTCCACGACCTTCAGCGCCATCGACCCCCGCTCCTCCAAGCGGCGTAACCCTTCGGCGCCTATAGCGTCGCCCACCTGGCGCCCTCCACATGACCCATGGACCGGCCTTGTGCAGGCCTGGTCTATGCCCTGGGCGGCCCCCTCTCCGACCGGTGCCCCACCCGCCTACTCCGGCTCCTGGATGCCGGGCATGCGCCCTCACACCGGCTCTCCTGGACTACTCAGCATACGCCCTCCGTCACATGCCTACGTTGCTGCACCATTATACTACGACGCCCTGTCTCCGATAAATTACAACACCTCAATAGGCGGCCACTATTCGATGTACCAGCTGCCGCCACCACCGCTCGCCCCAGCAATGCCATCTGCACCAACTCCATCTCCTGCAACAACGCCAAGCTGGGACCAAGCCGCTTTCCTCCAGGCTATGAACAACTTCGCTGCTCAAGGAAACTCAGGTATGGATTGGATTTTTTATTCCAGTGCATCTAGTCACATGTCTAATTCGCGTAATATGCTGTCCTCGTGCACTTCTTCATCTTTTTCCTCTATCACTCTTGGATATGGTTCTTTAATTCCTATTCATTGTTTTGGCCAAACCCATCTTCCCTCCACTTCAAAACCCCTCGTCCTTCGAGATGTTCTTGTTGCCACTACCCTAATTAAAAACTTAATCTCTGTCCGACAATTTACACTTGATAATCTTGTCTCCATCGAATTTGAAGGTTTTGGCTTGTCTGTGAAGGATTACTTGACCAAAGCGGAGATCGCACGCTTCGATAGTTCCGGAGACCTCTATTCTATCAACGACGCTCCCACCACCGCTCAGCCTTCCTCCATGGTTGCTTCAGTGGATCTATGGTATCAATGACTAGGACATCCCCAAGCTGCCACGCTATCTCATCTTCTTAGTAAATTTTCAATTTTATGTAACAAAGATTCTCATGATACTTCGGTTTGTGAGTCATGTCAATTAGGCAAACACGTTTGTTTTCCTTTTAGTACCTCAATCATCTAGTACTTTTCCGTTTGAATTAATACATTGTGATTTATGGGCACCTCCCCATGAGAGTTTTTCTGGTTTCAAATACTATCTTGTTATTCTTGATGATTTTACTCACTTTATTTGTACTTTCTCCATGCGCAACAAATCTGATGTACTCACAATTTTTCTGAATTTCCAACGTTATGTAGCTACACACTTCATTCTTCCTATAAAATTTATTCAATGTGATAATGGTAAAGAATTTGAAAATAATCGAAATAGAAACTTTTTCCTTAGTCATGACATCCTCCTGTGTTTTTCCTATCCCTACACCTCTCCTCAAAATGGCAAGGCCGAACGAGCTCTACGCACAATCAACGATATTATTCGCACCCTTTTAATTCACTCATATATGCCTCCAAAATATTGGGATAAGGCGCTCCGCACTACCACATATCTCCTAAATATAAGACCTAAATCAAACCCCAATAATACTCCCTATTTTTCTCTTTTTCGTTATCATCCCGATTACTCCGAGCTACGTGTTTTTGGTTGCCTTTGTTTTCCTAACATGTATGCCACGTCACCTAACAAACTAGCACCCCGATCTATCTCCTGTGTGTTTCTCGGTTACTCTGATGAACACAAAGGCTTTCGTTGCCTTGATCTTATTTCTGGCCGAATTCACATATCTGGCAACATCACTTTTGTCGAACACATCTTCCCTTTTCCCCAACGCTCCTAGCCTACTGAGACCGAACCCTCTTCAACGTCGCCCCCAACCCGTCGTGCCGTCCTACATACTTTTCACATTGTACCAACCCCAACCCCACCGAACCCAAACCCTAGCCCTACCGCGGCAGAACTTTCACCGCTTTTTCCTGCCGCGACAGCATGCGATAACACCATGGCAGTGAGCTCTGCCGTGGTAGCCAAAATGGCAGAACACTCTGCCATGGCAGACTTCTCTGCCGTGCCACCAGATCCACCCTCCCCTTCGTCTGAATCCTCCGTTGCGCCGGGCGATCCTCCCTCCCCCTCTCCTCTACAACCTCTAGCTCATGCCGTTCCTATCACCAAATACCTACTAATGATCACATCATGCACACTTGTTGGTGATATACTTTCCGGGTATCCTCACTCTACCTCACTGACCAGGGTGGCCCACTTCAGGTTAGAGCTTTGCTTCACGGGCGGCCTAGTCAGGAAGAAGAGACGGATTCCAGTCCGGCTACGGGAAGGCCCAGAAGACTTACTGACATAGGCTTGTTATGTTACTTGTAGTTCAAGATGTACTCTATAACCGACTCTTAGTCGTAGCCGGATATGTCTCTCTTGTAAACCCTAGGCCGGATATCTATATAAGCCATCCTAGGGTAAGCCTTTAGGGTAACTCTGACAATAGTCTACGATCTCAACTCGCACAGGCTAAACCCTTGTAACCCATATTCTGGTATTGCCGTATTACTGGATTGCTTGCAGGAATAGGATCCATCCAAAGCCGGCGGATTCGAACCTGGGTAAACTTGTGTGCTCACCGTCCCGGAACACCGTACGTCTCACACCCCTCTCTTCCACACGCCTCGAGGACCCCCTCATGGTGTACTTGTCATCAGTCCGATGACAGTTGGCGCCCACAGTGGGGCTAGTGAGCTTCGGATCTACGTTCCGAGCGGAATCTACAAGAATCGGAATCAGCGAGACCATCGACGTCGGTCGCGTCCTCTACACTAGCGATGTCCCTCTCATCTTTCTCGACCAGACCTAGAATCCAGCTAGGGAGGTTGTGACTGCCTACACCATCATGTGGTTTGGTGAGATTGATGTATACATCGGTTTCGCTGAACCTGCCCCACCCACCCCAGCGGTGACGATAGAGGCAGAAGAAATCTCTGGGTCTACTTTGTCCGCGGAGGCGGCAGAGTTCTGGATCTCAGAAAACCCTAATCCCACCCAGCCTGCACCTATTGCGGAGATGGTGGAGAAAGCCGAACCTGAAGAAGGTCTTGCGGTGCAAGTCGAATCTGGAATGGATCTCCCTAGCAAGGCCGAATCCCAGATCGATCTACCCGCTGAGGTCAAAATCCAGGAGGAGCAAGACAATAACCTTGGTTCCGGCTCTGCTAATGCTGGAACAGATCAACCTTTCCCGAGGCATACGTTGAGGCGCATGATGCTGCAAGGCGCAAACGTGGATGAGGTTCTCGAAGCCATCAGAATTTTCAGGGAAGCCCACAAGGAAAGCCACAACTACCTCAGAAGGCATGCATCGCACTTTGTCGGATACGTTGGATATGGATCCAGCTCTGCCGATGCTGGAGACAACGAAGACTCGGTGCTGGAGGCGATCGGAACAAACGTTGGCTTACCGGCATCTTCAGATGATTCCATGACGTTGGCAGATTTCCAGAAGTTCTCCACGGAATACGAAGAGGAGTTTAACTCCACAGCCGAGGAAGAAGGAGAAGCCATGGACGAAGGATCCGGAGAAAACTCTCCTAAAGCGCATGCTGGTATGGATCTCAAAGATAATCCTGACGTCCAGATGTCCAAAAGTACCGATCGGAGCTTGACTCCGGGAAACGGACCCAAAGCCGTCTTTGCTACCGGCGCTGCCAAGAAGGCAAAGAAAAAGAACAAGAAGAAAATACCCCGACAAAAGACCCTCCAGCGGAGGAAGTGGTTGTCGAGGAATATGAAGAAGACTCGGATGGAGCTCTAATCCCAGACGAGCCAAAAGAAGCCTTGGTGGATGGACACGTGATCACCGTAGGTGCGCGTAAACTCATCGATGCTCCACTAACTACACCTATACCTACAACTGCAGAAATTACTACTGAAGAGCTAGAAGAAAGGGCCCAGGACCTAGAAGCGCGTCGCCAAGTACTCCTGGATGAAGCCAACAACATCAGAAGCGCATAGCTACTGCGGAGAAGTATATCTCTCTACAGCATCAGAAGACCCAAAAACGACACACACGTGATAATCAATTTCTAGGAGTCCACAAGGTTCTTTTCGAAGGGGACCTAGGGATGCCTCGGCTCGACAACAAGGGAGATCTGGTGTACCCAACACCAGTGCAAAACACTGCCGCAGCTCGAGATATCCTTGCAAATAATCCAGGCCTAGAACAGGTCTGATTGGGCTTTAAGCTACTCACCAAGGGTCTGGAGCAGCAGAAGGTCGCGAAATTTTGTAGTGGAAATATGGTCTCTCAATCTGACCAATGTCGCACGGATCAGGCCTGGAACAACGTGAGACCCCAACAGGTTCCGGAACATCATCACCGTTCCGACCGTCGGGAAGACAACTACTCAAGAACCGGATCTTCAGGGTAACATCATAGAACCACCCGTGACTGGCGCAACATTGCTCCAGCTGTGGAGCAGGAGGCAATTGCTGCACTATATCCAAGAAATCCTCCCCGGCGAGAGTCGAACAATCACAGGGAAGAAGATAAAGAGAAACGTCGGGAGGAGGACCGTCAAAGGATGCCACCTCCTAGACACACAAGCCGTCCGGCTTAACCCCATCATGGTGGGAGTGATGGATGAAGGAACGACGGACACCGTGCCGAGTAAAGCTGGCAGGGGGCTCGTCGCAAAGAAGACCCTCCCTGGAACCAGAACAATGACGCTCCGGACGGAGGCTGACGATCAGCCAGAAACAATCCACCTGCTCCACCCTCTCCATCAAGCAGCCATCACAACGGCTCTCAAGGAGGCCAGGGAGGGTGCCATGGCGGAGGAGGTGGTGGCAGAAGCCGAAGTCCAGCTCCAAGGCACCGCAGCCATAGAGAACAACCAAGACGGCATTCCCTATCACCAAGTGATGCGAGACACCGAATCAACTCTAACATAGAGGCGCAGCGCTATGAGAATGATGATATATACATGGGTCTAAAATGCTTCGGACCACGAATTCGACAAGCACACTTCCCGAAAGGATTCGCTATCTCAAGACACATCCAAGCCTATGACGGTGTGGCCCGGCCAGATACTTGGCTCTAGGATTTTTTTTCCAGGATTGCTGCATCGCCAAAGGCGGATACAGCTTGGTCGCAACCCGATATCTCCCACTTATGTTGCGGAAGACGGCACGATCATGGCTCAACGAACTTCTGGAGAACACCATCCACAACTGGTATGACATGCAAAGTGTGTTCTTTCGGAATTTCAAAGGCACATATCGAAGGCCCTGTACGGTCGGAGACCTACATCGTTGCACCCAGAAAGCCGGAGAAACTTGCCGAGATTACCTCGGATGATGGATCCACACTAAGAACTCCTGTGAAGGAGTAAATGACCAAACTGCGATTGAAGCTTTCATTGCAGGACTCCCAATTGGGTTACTACGACATCGCTTGAAGTGTGACAAAGTTACTGATTTGGGAGAGATGATAGAAACAGTGAGAAAGTATGCAGATGCTGACGATGATGCAGAGGGATTACTGAATGCCCTAGCTGTGCCACAGTCGGAAAAACAACCAAATCAACAAGCTCAGAAGCACAAGAACACCTCGGAAGAAAAGCCCCACGCGGAAATGGTAGTGGTTACTGCCACTTTCGGGTCTGGAGGACGAGGAGGGCGTGGCGTTGGCCGCTGATGCGGTCGTGGGACATCAAGAATCCAGGGTAGAGGAGACCAGCAACCTGGAAAAACCTACTCCTGGGCCGACATTGCCAACAACCCATGTGTGCATCACTTAGATGCCAATGGGGGCTCGTCTCACACAAATGCCGAATGTCGTTTCAATGACGACATCAAGAAAGACGATACCGCTGGCTACAGGGCTAAGTGGAAGAAGGGAAAAAAGAATCCCAAAAAAGAGAAGGAGACCAAGGAAGATTCTGACATGGAGGAAGCTGAGACTTCAAATCCCAAGCCGGATGGAAAGAAGAATTTCCCAACGAAGAAAGACACTTATGTCACCTTCCTTGGATCTCAACCAGCTAAGGTCAAGAAAGCAGTTTTGCATGAGCTCAATGCAACTGTTCCGGCTCTCCCACAATTTTTGGATTGGTCAGAAGTGGCAATCACCTTTGACCGTGCTGATCATCCGCCTAAGTTGCATAGCCAAGGAAAATACGCCTTAGTCATCAACCCACTTATTAACGGCTATGGTTTCTCCAAGACTCTCATGGATGACGGCAGCAGCATCAATATTCTATATGTCGAAACGCTACGCCGGATGCGGATCTCGGAGACACAACTGAATCACAGCTCTGTGATCTTTCATGGAGTTGTCCTAGGAAGACAAGCAAATTCCCTGGGAGAGATCACTTTGGATGTCACCTTTGGAACTCCAAAGAACTATCAGACGGAGGCACTTTCTTTCGAAGTGGTCCCGTTCAAGAGCGCGTACCATGCTATATTCAGACGTCCGACTTACTAGGCTTTTATGGCTCGTCCGTGTTACATTTACAATATGATGAAAATTCCAGGTCCCAAAGGCGTGATCACCATCAGGGGAGCCCCGAAGAAGGCGCGAGAGTGCAAGGACGGAAATGCCGCCTTTGCTGAAGCCGTGCTACACGCCTAGGAGTACCAGGAGATCAAGAAGACCATTGATCCGTCTGAGATGCCCGTGACGAAGAAAGAGGTGACAAAGCCGAATCCAGAGTTCAAGGCATCGGAAGAGACGAAGAAGACGTCGTTGAAGGACGATGACCCCTCCAAGGTGACCCAGATAGGTGTAGGCCTAGATAGCGCATAGGAAAGCACGCTCATCAAGTTGCTCCAAGCAAATCAAGATATCTTCGCATGGAAGCCATCTGACATGACCGGAGTACCTAGGGAACTTGCCGAGCACTCTTTAAATGTACACCCGAACACTAAACCCGTCAAATAGTCCCTATGATGTTTCGGCGATGAAAAGCATAAGGAAATAGCTAAGGAATTAGCACGGCTCGAGTTAGCCGGATTCATAGAAGAGGTCATCCACACTGAGTGGTCGTCCAATCCTGTAATGGTCCCTAAAAAGGACACCACTGAATTAAGGATGTGTGTTGATTATACTACCTTGAACAAGGCTTGTCCCAAAGATCCGTTCACTCTGCCTAGAATTGATCAAGTTATTGATTCTACGGCAGGCTCGAAACTCCTATGTTTTCTCGAGTATATTCCGGGTATCACCAAATCTGGATGAAAGAATCAGACAAACTCAAAACTTCATTTATAACCCCCTTCGGAACCTTCTGTTTCGTGACGATGCCCTTTGGGCTCAAGAACGTAGGAGCTACGTACCAGCGCACTATGCAGCGTTGCCACCACGACCAAATCAGACGCAATGTACATGCATATGTGGACGACATTGCCGTGATGTCCAAAAAGAAGGAAACCTTAATTTCCGACTTGGAGGAAACGTTGACCAATCTACGCAAATACAACATAATGCTTAACCCGAAGAAGTGTTTCTTTGAAATACCAGCTAGAAATTTTTTAGGTTTCATCGTGTCTCAAAGAAGCATAGAGGTGAACCGAGACAAGATTAAGGCTATACTCAATATTTCCAGGCCGAATCGCCTGAAGGACGTTCAAAGACTAACTGGTTGCATTGCTACAGTTAGTAGGTTTGTAAGCCGCCTCGGTGAAAGAGCTGCACCACTCTACAAACTCTTGAAAAAGACCAACAAGTTCATTTGGACTGACGAAGCTAAAGCTGCACTACAAGACCTGAAAGCAGTACTCTCATCTGCTCCTATCCTTGCAGCACCGGAACCACGGGAACCGATGTTGCTCCATCTCGTTGCGATAATTAGAGTCGTCAGTGTCATCATGGTGGTGGAGATACCAGAGGAAAAACAGGAACACCTGGTGCAGCGTCCGACTTACTATCTCAACAAAGTCTTAACTGAATCAAAGCAGCGGTATCCTCACTATCAAAAGCTGGCTTATGGTGTGTTTTTTGCATCCCGTAAGTTAAGGCATTATTTTTAGGAACATCCAATTACCGTGGTGAGCACAACTCCCATTAGAGATATAATCAACAACATCAATGCTATATGACACATAACGAAATGGGGCATACAGCTTTCAGCTTTTGACATTGAGTATAAACCTCGTACAACAATCAAATCCTAGATCCTCGCTGACTTTGTTTGGACAGAGACAACGGAGAATATGACCCTCCCAGAGTCGGAATACTGGACCTTGCATTTTGACGGGTCTAAAGCGCTCGGGGGCTGGCGTGGTGCTCAAATCACCCCAGGGAGATAAACTTTTCTATGTGATGCAGATCCACTTCACGACAACGAATAACATTTCCGAATATTACTGCATGGAATCCGGATTTCTAAGGATATCGGCATCCGACGTTTAATGTGTTATGGAGATTCGGATCTTGTGGCTCCACAACTGTCGGATATCTGTAATGCAAATAAGCACATGGCGGTATACAGAGCCGTCGTGGAGGAATTATCTAAATTGTTCGAAGGGTTTGAGGTCCAACATATCCCTCGAACATAAAATGAGGAAGCAGATGCACTATCTTGGATAGGCTCTGCGCGGAAAAAGGTCCTGGATGGCACTTTTTTTAGAGCACCTCAAAATTTTCTCTATAAAAGGAGTAGTCGAGGAATATCCGACCAAATCCAACTCACCTTTAGTAGCAGTTCTGGCTGTAATTCCTAGCTGGACTCAACCCTACCTTGATTACTTGGTAGATGGAAAAATATCCAAAGACGAGGTTCTAAGCCGGCAAATCATCTGACGAGCAAAGTCCTATACTATAATTAGTGGTGAGCTTTATAAGCGGAGTGTGTCTAGGGTCTTTCAGCGCTGTGTATCTCCGAAAGGAGTGCAAATCTTACGAGAAATCCACGAAGGCGAGTGCGGTCACCATGCTGTAGCCAAATCTTTAGTGGCAAAAGCTTTTCGACATGGTTTTTTCTGGCTTATATCCAAGGCAGATGCCGAACAACTGGTCAAGACGTGCAAAGGTTGCCAAAAATACGCCAAACAAGCTCTTGTTCCGGCTGATCAGCTGCGAACAATACCTATAACATGGCCTTTCGTGGTGTGGGGACTTGACATGGTAGGACCGTTTAAACGGGCTCCAAGTGGATTTACTCATCTCTTAGTGATGGTGGATAAATTCACAAAATGGATTGAGGCTAAACCCGTCACTAGTTGTGATGGAGCAACAACCAGAAGATTTGTCGAAGATGTCATAATCTGATACGGTTATCCACATAGCATTATCACAGATGATGGGAGTAATTTTTCTATGGGAGAGCTTGTTGAATTCTGCGATGAACAAAACATCCGGCTTGACATTGCATCAGTCGCGCATCCACAGGCTAATGGACAAGTCGAAAGAGCAAATGGTTTAATCCTACAAGGCCTAAAACCAAGACTCGAAGCACCACTACGACGTGCTATGGGGGCTTGGGCAGAGAAATTACTTTCTATGATATGGAGTTTACGAACAACTCCGAACAAGTCAAATGGATATACACCTTTCTTATTGGTCTATGGTGTAGAAGCAGTTCTTCCTAGTGATTTGATTTATACTTCTCCCCGAGTTGGTGCGTACATTGAAGATGATGCCGAAATTTCTCGACAACATGATCTTGATTTAATCGAAGAAGTTCACGTCATTGCTGAGATGAGATCAATAGCCTATCAACATAAGTTACACAAGTATCATAGCCAGAGAGTCAGAAACCGGTCTTTTAATAAAGGCGATTTGGTTCTCCGGCTTGTGCAGAAAAGAAAGCACAAACTTTCCCCAGTATGAGAAGGGCCCTTTTTAGTTAGCCAAGTATTGCACAATGGTTCTTACTATCTAACTGATATGCGGCCAGTCAAAGAAATACCTACTACTAAGAAAAGAAAGAGAGCTGGAGGCAGTACAAACTCGGAAGAATTATACATACCGTAGAATATTGCTCAGCTACGTCCCTTTTATTCTTAATTTATCTTTCTTTGTAATCATATATGTGTACATGTTCAATGAGAAATAAAGTTTTGGTTGCCTCATTTTTTCTGAGAAGTTTTATATTACTATCTTATTTTCGAATGATCATGTCACAATCAAAAGTCTCAGAATACTTGAAAGGACTTTATGCTCATGTTTGTCCTGGTTTAGATTTTTGATTCTAAAAATGCTACCTTCGGGTATAACTCTAAGTTTTCTAGTCTATACTTTGGTTATTTATCTGATTGCTGGATGCGGGTATTTTCCGAGTAGTGAATTGTTGGTACTGGAAGCCGACTTTGTTTCCGAGTTTAAACTAGTTTAGCAATTGAGCTCTGTTGCTCGGCAAAGTTTTCGTGTAGAAGGTTGGCCGGCTCATGAAAGGAATGAGGTGGAAAGCTAGATAAACAATAAGTACAGGCAAAACAAAAAGTTCTTATGTAAACATTTCAGGCACAATAAATATAAAGTCAAAAGTGCTAAATAGCAAGTAGCAAAAATTAGCACCAACAAAAGTATCAAACTACTTATTTACAACCCGAATTGTTTTCAGAATAATGCAATGTTTGTTCTGATGATATATGATGCAGGGGAAGAGGTAGGAGCTGCCAGCTCACTGGAAACATCAGCCTCGCCTTGATATCTCTCCGAGACGTTCAAATCCAAAACGGTTTGTTCATCGTCGGAGATTTCAGCTGTCTCTTTAGCAGGCGGAGGAGGTGTCTCCACGCGAGTGAAGAAGGGAATGTCGTAACTGGTCAAGTCAGCTACATGACACCCGTATCCGACATAGGAGTCCATGATGGCTTTGATGTCCTGCTCCTGCCTCTCTTTGTCCACAGTCGAATACCCTCTGGTTACTTGCCAGATTTCCATGCTTCCATGGTGGCTCATGGTGAGAGCGTTATGTGCTGCGGTTCGCGCGTAGGACATGTTCCAGTCCTAGATAAGCTGGGGCATCTCCCTTGCCTTGTCTCGCACCTCAAAGACGGACATTCTGTGCATGTCCGGAACCTTGAGTACTTCGCCAATGTCCTCCAAAGATTGGCGGAAATCATGAAGAAAATCGCCGACTTGTGTAAGCCAGCTTGTGCGAGACGCGGTAGAGGAAGAGTCCAGTAAGTTTAGAGGACCTGCGCATGTAATGCAAAGGTTAGTAAATATATCCGAACTCCAAGAGTTGGAAAAAGCAGAAAGTCAGAAATAAGCAAACATACCGAAGATGACATTGTCAACTTTGGTCTTCTCTTCCCTAAGGCTCTGGAGTTCAGCCCGGAGTGACTCGATGATGTCCTTCTCTCTGAACAATGCATCATTAATATCTGAGATATTTTGATCCTGGGACGTGATCCTTCGATCATGTTCTTTGGTGGCCATAGAGGAGGATTCAAGAACTTGAGCAATGCTCCGTTCATGATCCGCCTTCAATTTATTCATCTCTCGACGTAAGTCGGTGTTCTCCACCTCCAGGGTTTTCAGATTCTCGGCTTCTTCAATCATAGCACATGATTGTTTGACCAGTGTTGTAAGCAAAAGGAACAACAATCGAATAAGTAATTCGACTATGAAAGAAAGAGCAAGGTTAAAGATTGAAATGTTTACCTTCAGCCTCATCCCTTGACACTTTTAACTGAGCATTCTCAAGCCGGAGAGCTCTGATCTCTCTCTGCTTGTTGCAAATATTCTTCAACAATTCCTGGTTATACGAATTAACTATCTGTAAGTCAGAATACCCAGAGTCAGAAGTCTACTAAAGTCTCGGGCTAATATTTTAACTAATATCAGCACGAGCCTTGGGTGCTACACTAGTTTGTTCTTTGGCATCCTATGAAAGCATCAATTCAGATTGTCTATCCGACTTCATGCTTGGGGGATAGAGGATATGATATAAAATAGCATAATGAAAGAAGTGAGTTGGAATTCTGACTTACATGTTGTTCAGGAGTGAGTTTGCTCAAGCTCATGTTCACTTCAGTAGTAACCTTCACGGAGAGGGTGAGTGGGATTACTGGTGGTGGCGGAAGCACACCGGCCCTCAACCCCTTGTCGCGAAGACGGATCTACTCGAGGAGTTCGGAGTACTTGACGTCCTCCGCTTCGGCCTCCTCCTTGGCAGTAACGTTCTGGCTCTCCAAGCATTGCTGGGCTAACCGTTGGATCTCCTCCACAGACTTCCGAGTAATGCCAAGTTTGGCAAGACCCGGATTGTTAAGGAGGTTTTCAACGAAGACCTATGCCGAGGGCTCATTACCCAAAGAGGGTTCACCCTTATCAAAATCTGAGTCACCCATGGTGACGTTAGTTTGTGAGCCAAGGATCGCTAGCTCTGCTTGTTGAGCCGGATCTTCCGCAACGGTCGAAGATGGAGTAATCTCCGGCACTGCAGAAGGCTGATGGGTAGGAGTCGGAGGTGCTGTGGCAGGAGAAGTCAAATTCAACTTTGACTGGCGTAGGGGCTTCGATGAGCCGACTTTCCCCTTGCCCTTGGTGAGATGCTTAGCTCTGAGGAGGTAATAGAACAAAGAACGTTACACCTCGGAGAAAATTAAGAAGTAAAATATAGAAACCTTGTGAGGAAAGATACCTCTTCATAATGGGCACCTCCTTTGTGCCAATTGCAACTGTCGGAGCCTTATGCTTTCGGTTAAAGGTTTCCGGTAGAGGAACCAATTCTCCATCTTCCTGAGAGATCTCAGGAGGATATCCCTCGAGTGGAGCAAGCTCTAACTCGGGGAGGTCAGCAAGCTAAAAAGAATAAATATCTCAATATTGCGAAAAAAAGACAATGATGTAAAGATGAACACATAATTTGAGTTACTGCTGGAAACTTACAGGTACCATGGGATTATCAGCCGTATGCATATCCAAGGACAGCTCCAGGATTTTCCTCTCAACCCGCTCCCTTATCAACCATTTGATTTGGGAGTCATAGTCCTTTTCCGAGTAAGGATGGGAGCAGATGCGGAGAGAGTCCTTCTTGGACGCCATGATGGAGTGCATAAGCCGGTCACCATGGTGTTGGAGAGGCTGGATCTAGCGTGCCAGCCAGCAGTGAATCAAGTCGGACCCTTTGAGGCCCTTGTGCTTCATCAGATATTCCATCCGCCTCTTGGTGAGAAGCAGATCATCATTGAGAGCTGGCGCATCTGCGTCCCAGGACTCTTGGGGCGTGGCGGCACCGTCGACAAAAGCCGGTAAAGTAGTTGCTTTGCCGGAGCAGGAATATCCTTGTGATAGATAAAGGTGGATGGCCACTATTTTACCGACTCGCTGGCCTTAATCTGAGGATAGACGCGTTCTCTCCTAACGGAAAAGGTAAGAGTCCCGGTAATGTATGGATTACCGGCAGTGATAGAGTTTCTCCGGGTATGAAAATAAAACCGGAAGAGAATGAGACTCGGCCTAATGCTAAGATACCCCTCGCACAAAGAAGCGTAGGCACTCATCTCTAAGATAGAGTTCGGAGGGAGATGGTGGAGTTGAACTCCATAGTAATCTATCACCTTAGAAAAGAAGTTTGAGGGTGGGCAACTCAAACCTCTCTGTCGAGGTGGGTGCCGAAGTTCACCCGCTCGTCGGCGTTGGGGGTGGGAACGGTTTGGCCGTGACCGCTCCACCAGTCGCTGACACGGAGGAGTCCTTCGTTCTGCACGACGCGAAGCTTGGCGTCATCCAAGACGCAGGGGATCCAGACCCCATGGAAGCTCTCCTTCTCCGCTGTCGAAGTCGTCGCTGCTGTCGCCGCCGTGCTGGAAGAAGAGGTCTCAGCCATTTTTCCTGTGGGCCGATGACCTAGGATGGGTGGCGCTGGAGGATTTTGGGGGAAGCATAGGAGCTCTGTTCGAAGGAGGCATTGGGAGGAAGGAAGGAACGTAAGTGCTGGTGAAGAAGAAAGGGAGAAATCTTAGCCCCTTATATCCTCCACCCGCGCCAAGATTCGTGCAATGTGTACAATAACCGTGCCACGCATCGTAGAAGGAGCTGGGTAACCCCCACGCGATGATTATGCTGCCTCGATCTCCGCGCACACATTAAAATGACGACCCGGTTCCGCGAAAGGTGGACCCACCAACAGTCATGCTGACAGGAATGTCTGTTAGTGACGTGACTTGACCATGACTAGTGTCAGGTTACGTCAGAGACCAAGTTCCGGCTTAGTTTGAATTTCAAGCTGGAAATCCGAATAATGTATTCATTGGTCCGACTCATTTTGAGACCCGGATCCTATCCTTTCTTTTGAAGTTTCAGGAACCCTTCAAAATTCTGCAAGCCGAAGATCGAGCTAGACGATGATGAAATATGACTTTGGATCCTGGAGGCTTCCGGGGGTTGCTATTGGGGATATACTTTCCGGGTATCCTCAGTGTGCCTCACTGACCAGGGTGGCCCACTTCGGGTTAGAGCTTTGCTTCACGGGCGGCCCAGTCAGGGAGAAGAGACGGAGTCCAGTCCGGCTACAGAAAGACCCAGAAGTCTTACCGACATAGGCTTGTTATGTTACTTGTAGTTCAAGATGTACTCTGTAACCGACTCTTAGTCGTAGCCGGATAGGTCTCTCTTGTAAACCCTAGGCTGGATATCTATATATGCCGTCCTACGATAAGCCTTTAGGACAGCTCTGACAATAGTCTATAATCTCAACTCACACAGGCGAAACCCTTGTAACCCATATTCCGGCTCTACCGTATTACTGGATTGCTAGCAGGAGTAGGATCCGTCCGAAGCCGGCGAATTCGAACCTGGGTAAACTTATGTGCTCACCGTCCTAGAACACCGTACGTCTCACACCCCTCTCTTCCACACGCCTCGAGGACCCCCTCATGGCGTACTTGTCATCAATCCGACGACAGCACTCGTGCAAAATCAGGATTTCGAGTACCAATTGAAAAACTTAATCTCCATGTCACTCCCTCTATATCTCCCATCCCTAAAACTTGTCTATAATAATAATTCTCACACCGCATATTTGCTTTTGTATGTCGATGTATTGTCTTAACAACCTCCTCTCAACACTTCCTTGATCATATAATTTCCTTGCTGCAATCTGAGTTTTCTATGACTGATCTTGGCCTTCTCCATCACTTCTTAGGCATTGCTGTCACTTGTGATACTCATGGTCTTTTTCTTTCTCAAAGACAATACATCATTGATCTACTAACCAAGTCCGGCATGCTTGACTGTCAACCTTCTAAAACTCCCGTAGACACAACAAAAAAAACTCTCCTCCTCCGGTGAAGTCTTTTTCGACGCCACTCTATATCGTAGTTTAACTGGTGCTCTCCAATATCTCACTCTCACTCGACCAGAAATCTCTTTTGCTGTTTAACAAGACTGTCTCTACATGCATGATCCTCGCATTCCACATTATAATCATGTTAAACGTGTTCTTCGTTATCTCAAAGGTACTCTTGATCATGGTCTCCACATATATTCCTCCTCTACACACATTTTGGCAGCATATTCCGATGCTGACTGGGCTGGTTGTCCGGATACTCATAGATCCACATCCAGATACTGTTTTTTTCTTGGTAACAACTTGATTTCATGGTCTTCGAAATGGCAGGTTACAGTTTCACGTTCGTCTGTAGAGGCTGAGTGCCGTGCAGTGGCACATGCTGTCGCCGAAACGGTTTGGTTGCGTCAGCTTCTCTCGGAACTTTTCCGTCCTCTCCAGCAGGCTACTGTGGTTTATTGTGATAACATTTCAGCTATTTACATGTCTAGCAATCTAGTGCAGCATCGGCGGACCAAGCACATCGAGATTGATATTCATTTTGTCCGAGAGAAGGTGGCCCTAGGACAAGTTCGAGTTCTTCATGTTCCAACCACTGCACAATTTGCCGATATCTTCACCAAGGGTCTTCCGACAGCTTCGTTCACTGACATTCGTTTCAGTCTCAACGTTGGTGACCCACATGTTGACACTGCGGGGGATCTTAGATTATAAGTCGGTTGGGTTTACTTGTAACTTAACTTAGGTTAGGCCGGCTGGCCCCCTATATATATTTCTTGTAATCCCTCAAACAATATAATTAATTATGAGACAAAATACATTTCTACAACTTGATAATATAACAAATACGACCACTCTGTTCCGCAACAGCATTTACAGTATACAGTACTACTCCCTTCGTTTCAAAATATAAGATGTTTTAGCTTTGTTAAAGGAATGCATCTAGACCCTTTTAGTCTAAAAGGGTCTAGATGCATTCCTTTAACAAAGCTAAAACATCGTATATTTACACACTAAAAGGGTCTAGATGCACTCCTTTAACAAAGCTAAAACATCTTATATTTTGAAACGGAGGGAGTATGTATCAACATTGCTACTAATCACTCGCAACTAGCTTTCGCTGTCTGCAAGTGCTCAATATGGCTATGCCAGGGGTCAAAATAGACGTAATCCTCCTGCAGTAAGCTCATGAAATCAGTTAACAATGTAGCACGGTAGATAATAACATTATTTTCAGTCCTGAATACATTTTTCCCAAGAACCATCTTCTCCAAGTCCGTACCCATATGGTAATTCCTGTCAGTCGGATGCACAATGCCAGTCCCTTCATCCCCACGGTACTAGCACCGGAGTTCCTCTGCTGCAAGAACAGCTTGTAAATGCGAGGTGTAAACTCCTCCCGTTTCAAAATATAAAATGTTTTAGTCTTGTGAAAGGAGTGTATCTAGACCTCCTTTAGTTTGAGGTTCACTCCGAACTTACACTCTAAAAGGGGTGTAAATACACTCCATTTAAAAAGCTCAAACATCTTATATTATGAAACAGAGGAAGTAGAAGACAGTATGCATAATCAGCTTACTTGACTTCGTTTACATGCAGATGTTTACAAAGACTATCATGTATAGTGTGTACGTAACTAGTAAATGTGGTCTTTGTGAACCAGTTCATAGTGACAATGACATTTTCTTATGCACCAAGACCAACATTAAGATGAAAAGAAAATTCTAAGTAGATTTGGTTAATGGCTTCCCTGATCATTAAACATACTTCATGCATCTACTGCAAATTTTAGACATCATCTTCCGCAGGGGCAAACTTTCTGAATTTCGATGGTACTATGTCTATCAAGATAATATTAGGTTTGTAGTTTATATTGCGGTTGCTTCAAATAACTCCAATCAAGATTGTTGGTTGATTTCTGTCAATCTCTAATACAGTAGATTTTTCCATCCAGAGTCAACCATGATTTTTCCATGATGATGAAATCCCCATGGATCCAAGTCACAACCGTTAAAATCCATGAACATTTGCAGATGTCATGGGTAGACTGCTCCAGGAGTACTTTTTTTAGGGAAAGCCATTCAGCGTAGTTTATTGATTCTCAAACACACTTTTACATCGTTTATAAGCTTACAAATAAAAATCTAGGGGATCATTGTCCCAAATACAATTGATATGATCACTAAAACTATGCCTAGCTAGCCAATGAGCAACCTCGTTAGCCTCCCGATTACAATATTCAAAGGTGATCTCTCTAAAACCAGTTGCAAGAATTCTGCAATCATCAAATATATCTGCAGATGAGGTGGCCGAGAAACCGCCATCCTTCATAGTCTCAATTACCTGAGAATTATCTGATTGCATAATTATTTTGTTGCATCCTAGAAACTGAGCCAAACTCAGTCCTTTTCGTAGTGGATAGGCTTCTGCGGTAGTGGATAGGCTTCTGCCGTAAATGGATCAACAACGAAGTGGATCCCTTTGCAGCTTGCATCTGTAAGATAGGGGAAACCACACGTTAGGTGGCCGTGTATTGCTTATTATATAAGAGGATTATAAAGAGTCCCGGTTGCATACAACACGGACATATATACAAGAAATACACACGCATACGTATCCTACAACTATACAAACACGTGTAGGATATGTATTCTAACACCCTCCCTCAGTCAAAACTGGGCAGCCGACGAATGTTGAGACTGTCCCGAAAGTCCAAGAAGAGAGGCGATGTAATCCTTTGATGAAGATGTCCGCGAACTGTGATTAAGTAGGAACATGTAGCAACTTAACCTCGCCAGTGGTCACGCGATCTCTGCCGAAGTGTAGATCAATCTCCACATGCTTGGTACGCTGGAGATGCACTGGATTCTATGTCATGTAAACAGAGCTCACATTGTCACAGAAGCCCACTGAAGCATCATGCACCAGTCGATGAAGCTCCAAAAGTAGCTGTCGAAGACAACAAGATTCAGCCACCACATTTGCTACCGCCCGATACTCAGCCTCCGCACTCGATCGGGAAACAGTGTGCTGCTGCTTAGCCGACTAAGACACCAAATTCGCGCCGAGGAACACACAATAGCCTGAAGTAGACCGTCGAGTGTCTGGACAACCTGCCCAGTCAGTGTCAGAGTAGGCCAACAATTTGTTCGATGTGCGTCGATACAAAGTGAGACCATAGTCGGTGGTGCCGCGGATGTAGCATAGAACACGCTTCACAAGGGGCAAGTGATTAGCCCGTGGATCATGCACATGAAGACATATCTGCTGTACTGCATAGGAGATATCTGGCTGAGTGAAAGTGAGGTATTGGAGACCTCCTGCAATACTGCGATATTCTGTAGGATCAGCTACAGGATCACTAGACTATGCTGCAAGCTTAAAAGCTGTATCAACTGGAGTGGAGATAGATTTATACTGTAACATACCGACTTTGTCAAGAAGCTCCAATGCATACTTCTCCTGTGAGAGGAACAAACTGTCCTTAGTGCGTCTGACTGAGATGGCCAGAAAATAGTGTAGCTCACCCATATCTGTCATGCTGAACTCTTTACGAAGAGAAGCAATTAAACTGTGCAACACAGTCGGAGAAGACGCTATCAGGATAATGTCATCCACAAAGAGTAGGAGATAGGCCATGTCAGTGCCACGCCGGTAGACAAATAGGGAGCTATCGGACTTGGAGCCAACAAAACCAACAGTAGCAATGAACGAAGCAAACCGCTGAAACCATGCTCGAGGTGCCTGCTTCAAACCGTAGAGAGATTTTTTGAGGTGACACACCTTGTCTGGAAATCTGGGATCAGTAAACCTGGAAGGCTGTCGAGCATACACGGTCTCGATGAGTGTGCCATTGAGGAAGGTGTTCTTGACATCAAGCTGATGAATCAGCCAGTTACTAGAGAGCGCAAGTGATAACACCGTGCGTATGGTGGCTGGTTTGACCACAAGGCTGAAAGTCTCATCAAAATCAATACCTTCGCGCTGAGTAAAACCCTAGAGGACCCAACGAGCTTTGTATCATTCCAACGAACCATCAGACTTCATCTTGTGACAAAAGTTCCACTTGCCGGTGACAATGTTGGCACGGCGAGGAGGATCATCCAAGTCCCAAGTATTGTTGGAGAGGAGCGCACTGTACTATTCAACCATTGCAGCATGCCAGTTGGGGGTCTTTGAGAGCACCACGATAAGTCTTCGGTATTAGAGACAATCCTTCAACATGAAGATCAAAAATCGTCTTGGGCTGCACAATGCCGTGCTTGGCACGCGTGAGCATGGTGTGAGACGGTGGCGGCGGTGGTGCTCGAGGACGACGAGCCCGAAGAGCATCCATGGCGGGAGGCGGGGTAGAAGCCATGGATGGCGAGCTCGTAGAAGGCTCCGAGGCACCATCATCCGTAGACGCGGCGGGCGAGGGAGCATACGAGGGCGATCCTAACGGCGATGATCCAGCCAAGGACGGGCCAGGCAAGGTGGCCCGAGGCGGCGTGCGCGGGGCGGGAGATCCTACTGCGGCAGGAGAAGTGCTCGCGGCAGGCTGCCGAACGCCCACAGCAGGCTGCCGAGTGGCTGCGGCAGAGCCCACGACAGAAGTTCACGCGGTCGAGGCGGTGAATGGCATCGGCAACATCGGCTGCTCAACAAGGTTTAAGTCATAATTTTGCAAATTAGGAGTAGAGGATGGTGGTGATGCATTAGAGGCAAAGGAAAAGACAGACTCGTCAAACACAACATGGCGAGAGATGATGATCTTTTGGGTGGAACGATCAAGGCAGCGATAGCCATGATGTTGATATGGATACCCAAGGAACACACGGCACGGAGCGAGGCGCAAGTTTATGCTGGGCAACGGCGGTGGTGTTGGGGTAGCATAAGCATCCGAAGACCCTAAGACCGGCATATACAAGATTGACACCATGAAGGGCTCGAAAAGGCACGCGATCTGCGATGGCCTTGCAAGGCAGCCGATTGTGCAACAACACGACTATATGGAGAGCCTCGGCCCAGAAGCGAGGTGGCATTCTAGCTTGAATTAGAAGGGTGCGAGTGATGTTGTTAAGGGTGCGAATAATTCTCCTGGCTTTACAGTTTTGTTGTGAAGTATAGGGACATGAGAAGCGGAGTGCTATCCCATGGTGTTGGGCAAACGATTGTAGGGAGAAATTATTGAACTCACGACCATTATCACACTGGATGGCTTTCAAGGGTGCATGAAACTGAGTTTGGGCTAAGGCGTGGAGGGATGACAAGTGTGAGAAGGCTTCTGACTTGGCACGTAAAGGATAAACCCAAGCGTATTGACTGAAATCATCGAGACAAACGAGATAATATTTAAAGCCAAAAATACTCTCAACATGAGATATCCACAAATCACAATGTATAAGTTGAAACAGAGAATGTGTTACACGATTGGTAGAAGAAGAAGGTAGACGAACATGGCGACATAATTGACAAGCATGACACAAACTAGATTTATTTTTATCCCTAGGAATAATGTAGGAGCGAGCTAATGACTCCATGATCGGCCGTCCAGGGTGTCCAAGGCGCCGATGCCACATAGCAGGGTCAACAACGAGGAAGACATGTGGGCGGCTGGGGGAGGAGGTGCTGACAGGGTAGATGGCTCCAGGACTATTGCATCGGAGAATCTCGGTCCTGGTTAGAAGGTCATTCACAGAAAAACCAACATGGTCAAATTCGACGGAAACACGATTATCAATGGTGAATTGATGAACGGACAAGAGCTTTTTGACTATATCGGGAGCTACTAAGACATTGCGAAGATGAAGAGGACGCGAGGGAGTGGAAATAGGAAAACATGCATGCCCGGTAGCGGTGATCGGAAGGGTGGAACCGTTACCGACAACGACAACACGAGAGGAAGAAGAAGGAGGAGACACGGAGGTGAGCATACCGGGGTTCGATGCGAAGTGGGAGGTGGCGCCAGCGTCCATGACCCAGTCGGTGGTGGGCGCTTGAAGGCCCATCGTATGTAACTGATTCATCAGCGCAGACTGGTCCCATGAGGCAGTCGACGAAGCCGGTGATGACGGGGGTGCATCGTCGAGCCAATATGCAGGAGCCTGAGGAGCATAGCCACCGTAGCCGTAGTCATAGGCGTGCGGCATGGTATAGGGCCCTTGCGTGTAGAAGGCGTGGGGCGGGGGGGGGGGGGGGCGATGCATGTAGCTAGGGGGTCGAGCCTGCATACCAGGGCCGTATGGCCACATCTGGATCGTGCCGTTCCAGGGCAGGAGCGGCGTGGGCTAGGTTGGAGGAGCGGAGGCCGGAGGTGTGACGGCGGGGCCGGCTTGGATGATGGCGGTGTCCTTGGCAGCGTCCGTTGCGGCCTTCTTCTTTTTCTTTCCCTTGCTACCGTTGCCCCTTCCAGAGTTGGGGGCGGTGGCGGCGTTGGAGTAGAGGGTTGTGTCGCCATTGCCATTGCGCGAGCGATGATTCTTGCGCTTCATGTCTTGGAGCACGAGAAGAGAACGGCACTTCTCAAACGAGATGTCGGGCATGAGGGAGATGAGATCGGCGGCGCCCTCATATTGCTTGGAAAGTCCGTTGAGGCAGTGGATCACCAGCTTGGCATTATCTTCCGGGGAGCTGAGATCCGTGAGACCGTCGGCGAGGGCCTTGATCTTCTTCAAGAACTCGGTCATGTTCATCCCACCCAGCTCGGTGGAGAGGTGGAGCTGGCGGTTGATCTTGTGGTCATTGAAGAGCCCATTGATGCTTGTCCATAGCTCAACGGCAAGGGGGTCTTCGCCCGGTGTCATGACGGCGTCAAGGAGGCCGAGGGATACGGACCCGTAGAGCCAAGAGACGACTGTGGCATCCAAGAGAGCCCACTCCAGAGTCGGAACGGACGGAGCAGGGGCGTCGATGTGGCCGAGCAGCGCATACTTGCGGAGGGCGGCGCTGAAGAAGGTGCGCCATTGGCGATGAACGCCGGTGTCGAGGGCCAGCTCAACGGGAACGTGCCCATTGATGGAGTGGAGGCTGACGGCTTGGGCATGCACCAAGGTGAGTGAGAAGGCCCCCACGCTGGAGGAGGGGGTGGTGGCGAGGGTGAGCTTCGACTGGGCGTCAGCAGCTTCTCGGGCCTCGCGGTCTTCTTTTTCCTTCGAGGCTTGCGCAATCCGTGCGGCATTGTCACCCATTGCAGAGGGGCAGCGAGGCTAGAAGGGGAGAGGTGGGTGGTTTGTAGAGGCCGGGCACCGAGATCGGCTGCGGCGGCGGCGGAAGCAGGAGGAGGCGCAGGTCTAGTTATGGTTTTGCGTCTGATACCATGTAAGATAGGGGAAACCACATGTTAGGTGGCCTTGTATTGCATACAACACGGACATATATATAAGGAATACATACGCATACGTATCCTACATCTATACAAACACGTGTAAGATATGTATTCTAACAGCATTAATGAATTTTTCAAGAGAATCTCAAGCTATAGCTCCCATACTTCCCCGATCAGCTGGTTCATAGTGAGAATCTCGAGCTGTAGCAAACATAGTGACAATGACCTTTTATTATGCACCAGTTCATAGTGAATAGTCATGTCTTTGTTAGATTGCATGCTACAAAATCTTGCATACCAGTTGGTGATACTGGAATTTCCAAAATCCTGTTTGCATCGATACGCTAGAAATCCTCAGGAATAAGTTTTTCATCCCAAGATCCGGTAATTGGATTAATTAAATCAAAATACCTTATTTTGAGTATGCACCTTTCTTGTTGGAACCCATGCATCTTCCCATATATCTACTTGACCATCTTCTCCCATTCTCCAAATACTTCCATGGTTTAAGTATTGAATGGCATATATAATGCTTTGCCAAGTATAAGAGCTCCCACTATTTAATATTGCTTTTAGGAGATAACCATCCAGTTAATATATAGCATGAAGGACCCTGTACATAGAGAATCTGGCTAGGGTACTCTTTAGGTTATACTTTTTTTCTAGATAGTAGACACAAAGTGCCCAACTTTAAATTAATAAAGCCAAAGAGGCCCACAACCGAGTTATTACATCTTGTTGCGGCATACAGCTTAGCCAAGCGAAATCCTAGTTCTCCTGGATAGAACGAATTGATAGAAATGGAGTCGGCCCTCCCCAAGGCAAACCGAGGGCTGAAACTGCACGGGAGCAGGCTGCGATGTTAGGCGCCAACTGTAGATACGTCAGCCTTAGATCATATGCCATCCATGCCAGCACCTCCTTGTCCCGCGTCTTTGAGTTTAGCTTCCACAACTGCAGATTGATCACAATTTTATACTACAAGATGTCAGCTGGGTGACGGAGCACCTTGGACTCAATAGACTTATTTATAGTGAGCCAAAGAGCCCAAGATTGGGCAACGAAAAAGGTCCAAAGCAAGCGCCTAGGCTGACCCGAGTAGCCCGAGAGAATAGCATAAAAATGTTCAAAATTAAGGGGTTTCCATGAGCACCCCAATACTTGGTGCATCGCTCCCCAAGCAAACCTCGCAATGGAACATGAGAAGAAGCCACCGCAGAGAGTTCACATCAGCCATCAGATGGTCCTTGGCGAGAGGCGATCAACATCTTGGAGGGGAGACGGTCCAAGACGAGTTGCCACGAGAAAATCTTGTTCTTGAGGGGGATTTTTGCAGCCCAAATATCACGGAAGTGTGCTATTGTCACCCCTTGTGACAATTTGTTGTACATAGACCTCACCGCGTACTCTCCCAGCTTCCAGATGCCAAGACACTCTGTCAAGGCCAGCAGGAAGCGAAACATCCTCCAACGTGTCCACAAAGGAAATTCTTGTTGGACTCCTTCCTGGTCTAGCGAGCGTCGGAACTGAACATTGATTGTGTGGTCTGAGCATGTGTCTTTCACCGAGATCTGTTGGTTCTGTGGATAGGTGTCCTTTAGGGGGCCTCCCCATTCCACCAATCTAGCCAGGATAAGGTGCACGCGCCGTCATAGACCTCATGTTTGCCCCTACTTTAAACAAGTGCTTGATCTTGTGTAAACTCTTCCAGAATTATGACCCCCTTGGCCTAAGCCTAGAAAGATATCTTTGGCGTCTAGGTAATTCACCCTAATAAGTCGTGCCTAGATGGATTTGTCGTCTTGGTATAGTTTCCAGACCCACTTTAACAGTAATGTCATGTTCTTGATCTTGGTGTTGGTGAGGCCGAGCCCCCTTGCTCTTTAGGTTTGCACACCACTTGCTAGTTGACCAGATGGTATTTGCGTTTCGGACCAATTCCTTCCCAAAAGAATCGAAAGCAGGCAGAGTCAAATCTCTCATGTATCCCATCCTGCAGAAGGAATAAGCCCATAGAAAATAAGGGCAAACTATCTAAGAAGGAGTTTGTAAATATTAGTCTGCCCCCTGAGGATAGGAATCTGCAAAGCCAATGTGTGATCCTGCCCGCAAGCTTCCTGACCAAGAACAACCACTGCTCGATCATGAGCTGATGGTCCGAGCTAGGGAGGCCCAGCTATATGAATGGGAATGCTCCCAGCTTTCAATTGAGCATCGTAGCAACTCTTTTCTGTTCCTCGATCGGCTGCCCCGTCACGATAACTTCACTCTTGTGGTAATTGATCTTTTGTCCAAACATATCCTCAAAGCTCATGAGGATGAACTTGAGATTGTCGATCTAACAATCATCTTGTTGAATTAGAATTAACATGTCATCAACGTACTATAAGTGAGTTACTTCCCCTGGAATTAGGTGAGGGATCACTCCACTGATGTGGCCCTTCCCATTAGCTGTTGATAGCATTGCCGACAAGGCTTCCCCAATAAAGTTGAACATGAGAGGCGAGAGTGGGTCCCCTTGCACACTCCGTGCTTGTTGCGAAAATAAGGTCAAATCTCCCCATTGATAGAGATCGCAGTCTTGCCACCCGAGACCAGCTGGGAAATCCTATGAATATAACCTGCATCGAACCCTTTGCATCTTAAAACTTCAAGGAGAAAGTCCTAGTTTAAATCATATGCTTTTTCGAAGTCGATCTTAAGGAGCACCCCTCCCAGCTTCTTCTTTCACAGCTCATGAATGATCTCCATGAGAGCGAGCGATCCATCAAGGATGCAATGACCCTTGATAAAGGTTGTTTGGTTAGGACTGATAATCCTGTTGGCAATGGGGTCCAAGCGTGTCGCAAAGGCTTTAGAGATAATTTTGAAAATGACGTTAGTGAGCATAATGGAGTGGTATTGTGAGATGGATTCAGCACCATTCACCTTAAGAAATCAGGAGAGAAGACCAGAGTTCAGATGAAAGACATCAATTCTGCCCAAAATGAAGTCATTTAGGATATTTAACACTCCGTGCTTGAGAAAAGGCCAGAAGGCTTTGAAGAATGGAAACAGAAACCCATCTGGCCCTGGGGTAGTATCTGATTTCATGCCTTGGATCACGATCTCAAGCTCATGTTCAGTAAAGGTGAGGGATAATTGCGTGTTTTCCTCCTCATTAACCCCTGACTCGTTGCCCCACGTGTGAGGGGCTACTCCACATGATCGAACCGAGGAGGTTCCCAACATCTTACTGTAGAAGTCATAAATATGTGACTGTATCTCTCTTCTATTCGTGATGGGACCAAGCGGTGAGGAAAGGGAAGTTATGTTACACATTTTCCGCCTCCCATTGGCAACAACATGGAAGTAACCCATGTTGGCATCGCCCTTAAGCTCCCATTTCACCCACCCTCACTGGCACTAATGCTCCTCTTCCACTCGGAAGATCTGAAGTTGTTGGTCCTCCAAGTGATATTTGTAGGCCCACTCCTCCTCATGTAATCCCATCCCGTCCGCTTGAAGATCAAAGCTAGCGATTTGGTTAAGCAGGGCCAATTTTCGCTGTTGGCTCTCCTTGCCCCAGTTGGAGCTCTAGCCCTTCAGGAATTGTTTGAGGCCAGAGGACATAAACTGCCACCAGTCAACGATGTCTCTGCCTCCTACCTTGTTGGCTAGCAATAACTAACGTGTCCGGACCAGATCTTGAAAGCCAGAAATCTCAAACCAACCCGTTTCAAAGAAGAAACGATTGCTTGGAATCCGGGCACCCTCGCCCGTGTCGAAGATAAGTGGCATTTGATCCGAACCAAGGCTGGTCTCCGCATAAGGGAGTATAGTGGGAAGATGAGTTTTAGCTGCGTGGACATAAAGACTCGGTCAAGAACACACCAAACAAGATTAATTTGTTTGTTCGTCCAAGTGTAGCGCGCACCCATGCGTGGAACCTCCCGAAGGGCCCAATTTGCGATGTGGGAGTTAAACAGATCAATTTGTTGCCAATTCAGGTTATCATTATTCTTGTCCTATGTCGAGTGGATCAAGTTAAAGTCTCCGCCCAACACCAGTGGAAGATCACAACCCGTGATTTTATCGGATACTTCCTCTCACTATTACAAACTCGTTATTTAAAGACTGTGCCTAGAGCCGGTTTATCCCAAAAATACAAACCACCGGCTATGTTCATCAACCTCAGGCGGTCGTAATTTTTTGACCGCCTCTAACTGTCGCCTCAGACGGTTCTTAATCTACACCGCATCTAGTATGAGTCCCCCTGCCATTCTATAAATAAAATGGCCTCTAAATTGGACCTGAGACAACATAAATTATTGGCCGTCTCTCTAGACCACTCAACCGTAGTCAGTCAGAAATATTAATATCTCTAGGTGTCTACTCAGGCGGACCATTATGCCGCTCTTCTAAAAAACTAGCGTCGTGCACGTTCCCGAGTTAGCATGCACATGTTTTTTTAGGAAAGCATGTGTGTGTTGTTAATGCAGTTAGAAAGTGGAGATTGTGCTAGCCCCCCACCCACATGAGTCCATACCCACGTGTACACTCGAGAACTACCAACGGTCCCATGTATATAAACCTGCTCGGCCTTCTTATTCCACGAGCTCATGTCATTTTCCCCAATCTGTCTAGTCACAAACCCCAATCGACGCCTTCCGCGCGCGCCGAAGCTCCTTCACTTGCACCACCGCCCTCCCTAGTTGCACCATGAAGCGCATGCCTGGAGATGAGCCAGAGGTGAAGCCAGTTTGAGGCGCATCAGCAGATGGCTCGGTCGTCGCCGAGCAGGCGGATGCGGCTTATCCGAGCACGGACGCCACTCATTGCCGCGCCATCGAGGCTTCGAGGTTCGTCCAGCCAGTTGCGGTCGCTGTCAAGCAGCAGGTGGCTGACAATGTCGTGGTGCCAGTGGCAGATCTAGATGAGGGGCATGCGGCAGGCGGAGGCAACCCGATGCTCTACACCAATGACCCCATACTCCACCAAGAAATCCTCGATGCAATCACGGAGAAGGACGAGTTCGAGGAGGAGGTCTCTGATAAGGAGTCTGGGGTACCACTTTCCTAGCTTCTCTAGTCGCGGCCACAGATTTCACTGTTCATACATAGGATTTTCTCAATCTTCTATAGATTTTTTTTCTCGAAGTAGGGAATATATATGGTTTGAATAGTCGATTGTTTTAGAGATTTGATTAGATCTGCTCATCTGTCATCTAGTAAATTTATATTTTCTTAAATTTTTGTTGTTCATACGATTATTCTTGTGCTGTAAATTTAATCGATCTGTAACATTTGGTTTAGGGGTTTTAGGGTTTGCTAGCTGAGTGTAGATTTTGATACACAACATTCATATAACATTACATTTCTATTGCTAAGGCCAATGATTTAATTTTGCCCCAAAAGAGTGCAAGGGGAGACACATATGATGGATCTCTCAGATTTTTATAGGGACAGTTAGTGAACCTGAGGCAATGTACAATAATATAAGTTGTGTAATTGGTGCTTTGGATCGCTAACTCTATCTGTAAAAAAATTATGAGGCCCTAGATTTATTCTACACATATGAACTATGATCTTTGAATTGTTTCTCACTAAGACCAATGATTGAAATTTGCCCCAAAAGAGTAAAAGGGGAGACACATATGATGGTGTCAGATTTTTTAGGGATGGTTAGTGAACCGGAGGCAATGTACAACAATATAAGTTGCACAATTGGTATTTTGGTTTGCTAACTCCATCTCTAAAAAAATTATGAGGCCCCAGATTTATTCTACACATATAAACTATGATTTTTGAACTATTTCTCATTGAGGCTGATGATTGAAATTTGCCCCAAAAGAATGCAATGGGAGACACATATGATGGTGTCATTTTTTTAGGATGGGTTGGTGAACCTAACCCAACAATGTACACACATAATATAGGTTGTGCTGTTGGTACTTTGATTCTCCAACTCCATCTCTGGAAAAAATTATGAGGCCCTTGATTTATTCTCATATGGAACTATAGATATGATCTTTGAATGATTCGTATAATGCATATGTATATGCATGGTTTTGATCATAAGTTGTTTCTACATGTACCTAAAGATTGTCTGTTTTTTATTTATAATTACAATATTTAAGATTGCTTTTGTACCTGAATATGTATATCCCTGAATATTGTTTCGTAGGATTACATTTCAATTTTTTATTGTGGCCAATGATTCAAATTTTCTCCAAAAGAGAGGCAGACACATTGGTGTTAAATTTTTCAGGGATGAGTTAGCGAACCCAGTGCAATGTAAAAGAACAATAGGTTGTGAAATTGGTACTTGGTTCGCTTACGCCATCCCTAAAGAAACTTATGAGGCCCCCAGATTTATTCTACATATACTCTAATCCAATTAATTGTCCTTTCGTTGAGATGAATATGAACTGATCAAACTATATATTACTAATATGCATTCTCTTTGATATGTGTTGTAATACAATTCAATCATATGTATGAGTTTTAAGTTATGTTCTTAAAAATCAGCAGGAGGATTCTGATGAAGTCACTGCAATAGAAATGGTATTTATTGACAGACCCCTTTTGTCATTTAATATCCATATTTTGTCAATGAATATCCATAACCACGATTTGTATTTTTTTGTCATTGTTTAACTTATATTAGTTGACGATGTTAGTTTTGTCAACAATCGTGTGCAATCGGTGACTAAAATATTTTTCATGATATATACGAAAAGTTTGTCAATGTAAATTAGAAGGGAGTGTAGGACAAGTCATCATTACAGACGTGGCATCTTGTTAATTTAGTGCAATTTACTAATGTGGCATTATGACCAGTGGGACCTAGTGGTTCTTATAGGTGGACCAATGGCGGGTCCGAGATGGTTCAGACAGGTGGGACCCAGAGGGTTCGGACAGGTGTGACCCATAGGGTTCTAACAGGTGGGACCTAAAGGGTTCGGACAGGTGGGACCCAGAGGGTTCTAACAGGTGGGACCCAGAGGGTTCGGACGGGTGGGACCTAGAAGGTTCTGATAGGTGGGACCTTGAGGGTTCGGACAGGTGGGGCCTAGAGGGTTCGGACAGGTGGGACCAAGACAGTTCAGACAGGTGGGACCAAGATGGTTCTGACACGTGGGTCCACGTGTTGATGACAGTGTCAGTAATTTCGTCATGTTAATAGTTTTGCAGAAAATTAAAAAATATCATAGGGACAAATAAAATTTAGAACTAATATATAAAATGGCAGCGATAAAATTCTGTGCAATAGTTTTAACATGAAGATAGAACTAAATAAATCATATTTATGAACAATTTCATCAAGATGGAGGTGATGTTGAGTTGTTGCCCTGTCCTTGATACTATGATGTCCTTAAGATGAAACTAAGTGTGGCTTCTAATTCTTGCTGCTTTTATCAGTTGCTCTGTTTTTTTCTCTTCTTGTGCCTTCATCAGAGCTGCATGGTCCTCTTCTTGTTTTTTTCATTTCTTCAAATCTTTTATCATGGGCTTCCATCCTTTCCTGCATCTCTTGTTTGCACCTTTCAGCTGTGAGGAGTGATTGTTCCTCCTATTCAGCAAGCTTGTTTTCTAGATCTCGGATGCATGGTGTGGACCCAGAGATCTTCCTTGAGATTGATCCAACTCCCAAATTTGAGATGAACGTGCCTATGCTTGAGCTCATTGTGCTCTTCTCCTTCAAGACTTCTTCAATAATCTGCAATTCTGTTTTTTCAGTCTCATCTTCTAGGCGTGGTCTATTTTCATGGTCATCATTGCATCCTGCAAATAAGTTCAAATGAAATCATAAGAAATATTGAAGTAGAAAGCTTATTCATTACAAAATATTAGAAGTATTAAAAATGTCTTACACAAGAATATTTGGCTTCCGTAGTCATGATTTCTTCCTTGTTAGTGTGGGTAAGTCTATAGAATTCAACTGGAGATGTCACGTCTTCCAAAGTTCTCCGAGTTCTACAAAAAATTGGAATTACGAACATGAGTTAGCAAAATTTATACTGAGTTTGGTAGAACAATTGTTTCATATATGAACTTAATAACGTACAAGATCTTCGTAGTGTGCAACAAAGCATCTCGATCCAGTTGTATGGTTGTTCTTCCCAGCTTCTCTATTCACTTGATTCTTCAGACACATTTCCTAAATTTGAGTATGAACTTGTGAGTTTTCTGTGCAGCGGAGATTTATGTGCTGAGTATTTATAAGTCTAAATGTTAGTACCAGATAGTGGACATCAAACCATCTGTCCACAAGATCTTCCCAACTTCTCTCTAGTACATTTGTTGGCTTCATCTTATATGCTTCCTAGGGGCTCATATATTTAATCTTGTCCCAATTCTCCTTCTTAATCTCGTAGCATAGTTGGCGCGTACTACTCTGTATAATATTAGTGCACACTGCCTTGGTCACTACATCATTTGTGTCCATTTCAAAATTTCCCTGAAAATGGAGATGGATATTATGTAGTTACATAGGTAGACAAGATCAATAGCTATGATGTAAAACTGTAGAGTCAGGGCTCACCGCTACTTTACGAATAACACCTGGAATAACATCTTTCAGAGTCTCATCTTTTTTGTGTTGAGTCCAGTTGGTTGCCAGATGCACTTTGTCTCGGATTTGTATTCTGACCTCAAATCTTAGTTTTGCTGCTTGAAGAGGATTTTGGGGCCTTCTAACCCCCTCAGTAAATTCAATTCTCATTTTATTCGCACCATTTCTTCTAGTGTAGTCATGCAGACCATGGCACATGGACATTCGATGTTCCCCATGCTTTCACTTTGAACCGGAAGAAGTTACCTCTAAAACATGGTAGGAAGAAAGTTAAAATTAGAGTATATATTATAGGACTAACCATCAGTACAATTATTTAAGTGCAATTGTTAATACCTTTCTGTTTTGTAATGAAAAGTTGATTGTCGTCAGGTGAGTTGCTTCCTCTAGATTTTAGGTTTAACATTGGTGAGATTTGAACTTCTATGTTCTCACCCTCTGGGCATGTAGGGGTATGACACACGACAGTTTCAGTTGCTTCAGTGACATGAGGTGATCTTGATCTAGTGGTTACGGTAGATTGAGGTACATTTGTTGTTGCAGACTTCTTCTATGCTGCAGTTGATGTACCATCATTAGCCTGTTTAAAAAAAAACAGTTAGTAACAAAATTGTAGTACTTTATAGGGATGAACATTCAGTATAAATAAGATATGTGATACATTGCAAATGTATCTATAATTTTGATGTTCCATGCTTGGTTTTATCTACTTTCTTATGTTTTGTCCACACTTTGGAGTACTTTTCATATTATTTCTTGGACTAACCTATTAACAAGATGCCACAATGCCAGTTGCCTGTTTTCTATTGTTTTTGGTTCCAGAAAGTCAGAAAATGAATATTCTCAGAATTTGACTGGACAAAAGCCAAAGTTGTTATTTTCCCGGAAGACTCACGGAGCCAGAAGGAGAGACGGAGAGGGGCCACACTACCCCTAGGCGCGGGTCCCCTTTGGCCACGCCAGGGCATGGTGTGGGCCCCCTAGCTGGCCACCGACCTCGCCCCTTCGCCTATATATTCCTCCCGATGCAAAAATCCTAGGTCGTCAAGCCTCTAGCCACGAAAAGTTCCGCAGTGTCGCCGACACTGAAGGGGAGATTCGGGGGATAGAAAGTATCTGTTCCGGCACCCTACCAGGACGGGGAAGTGCCCCCGAAGCCGAGAATATCATTTTGCGGCCCAAAAGTTGGGGTGTACAGGCAACGCGGTACCCAAGTTCCCTGAAATCAGCCAGGGTGACTACAGTTGGTGTGCCAAATACTCAGAGGGTCTTTTTCGGCACGAATTCAACTTTACGTTTCAATACAAAAAATCAGGCTAACGGCCGTCAAGTTGGGCCCCCCCTGTCAGTTCTCGCCGTTATGTCGCTCCTGTTGCTTAGGCGGGGTGGTTGTCACGTAGGCTTGCAGCATTGGCACAGTGGATAGGACAACACTCCCTACCTAGTGTATTGACGTGACAAAACAGGGCACATGTATCGGTGTTATAATTATTTTTTGTTTACTCAGAAGCTAGAACAACCACCGCCACGCGTCTCTCCTTGGACTTCCGTCCCAATCGTTAACCACTACCTTAAAAGCGCTTTGATGGTTCCACCGTTCCCCTGCCTTGCAGAAACCACTCTTCTTCTTCCTATCATCTACTATCTTCTTCCCGTCTTCTCCTTGCCGCCATGGAAGATCTATGCACTCTAGAGACAAGCTTCACTACCCATGACAATAAGAAGATAGACGTTGTCTACACCAAAGAGGAGACAGTGGTGCGTGTCCTGAGGATATACGAGGGTTGGCTTGGGATAGACGAGGACAAGTTTGTGGGATTGGACGTCGAGTACACCCTGGAGAACCCATATGAAGGGAGTGAAGTCGCCGTCGTTCAACTGGCCATGCGGAAACACGTCCTCGTCTACCACCTCTCCCGGTTTGTAGATCTGCTCTCTATAGCTAACCTCTTTTAGGGTTTTCTCCTCTTGTTCTTTATCCACTTGCTCATCTTGCAACTACTGGATTTTATTTAGGACCAAATAAATTAGGGTTTGCCTATGTCTCAATCGACTGAGATTTTCTTTAGTCTCAATCACCTAAGAAAAGTGCAACCGTAGTTAAAAGAAATGTGCAACTCGTTCAGTCGACTGAGAAATAGCAAAACCGAATAAATTATGACAATACAATGTTGAGAGTCTTGATCTTGCATTTACTAAACTTTTCAAAATTATATTGAGATGATGATCTTGCATTGAAAAAATATTTGTAGTTACAAATTTTGGTGATGACAAACTACATACTTTCAGGACTGATAGGAAATGTCCGGCGCTGCGCGAGTTCCTTGTAGAAAATGGAATTGTTTTCTGCACTATCGATAAAACAACTGATTTTTCGAAATTGTATCAAGAGGAAATTATAATTCCTGCGCAGAAGTGGATCGATATTCAGAGTCTTGTCAAGATCCTAGGGGGCTCGAGGAAGGATGGAATGGCATCACTCGCAACTAGAATCCTCGATTAGTCGTACGACAAAATGAAGGAAGATTTCCCTACGGATAGGGAAATCTTTGTAGTTACAAATTTTGGTGATGACAAACTACATACTTTCAGGACTGATAGGAAATGTCTGGCGCTGCGCTAGTTCCTTGTAGAAAATGGAATTGTTTTCTGCACTGTCGATAAAACAACTGATTTTTCGAAATTGTATCAAGAGGAAATTATAATTCCTGCACACAAGTGGATCTATATTCAGAGTCTTGTCAAGATCCTAGGGGGCTCGAGGAAGGATGGAATGGCATCACTCGCAACTAGAATCCTCGATGAGTCGTACGACAAAAAGAAGGAAGATTTCCCTACGGATAGGCACGATTTCTAGGACGAGTGGCCGTTGTCTGATATAAACCTGAAGTATGCAGCCATAGATGCTTACGTGACCTACCAGCTGTACAAGAAGATCCATTTTTTTCTACGTTACATCGTGTTTTGCCCTATTTGCAAGAGGGAAGACGAGCTTAGGGGAGCCCTTTATAGAAAATGCAGAATAGCTGAGTTTGAAGCTGCATATGCAAAGAAATTGGCTGCATCTGAAGCAACTGACAGAGAGGCTGCAGAAGAAGATGAAAGAGAGCTTGCAGCTGAAGAAGCAGCTGACAGAGAGGCTGCAGCTGAAGTGGCAAACATAGAGGCAACATCTTCTAGCGGCAACAATCAGGCCTGTGATGCACCGCTAATTGTGCCACAGGACGCTAAAGATAGGGAAGCCAAGTCAGATGCTAGGTGGGACAAAGCAGTTCGTGAGCTGTGGATTACCTGGAATGGTCGCAGTTCGTCGCCTAGGAATGATGGTAAGCGCCTCAAGTGGTCTGATGAGGAGTGAATTAAATTTTACTTGTCAGTGTTATGTTTCTGTTTTGTGGAACTCAGTTAGCTTGCCAAGATGTCTAGGGCCTCAAGTGATACTAGTAAAATAAATTTAACCCTCGTTGTGTTATGTTTAGGTATGTGTCTTGTAGCTTGTCAAGATGGTAGCTTCTTAACTGGCAGTTTGAAAGAGTGCCCTTTTCCTCTCTCGCTAAACAGATATGTTTCATTTTGCCCAAATTGGTAGCAAATCTAGAGAAGATTCTCACTTTGATATTTCGTTCCCTTTTGGACCTCTTTTTGCCTCCGATCAGGTAGCAAATCTAGAGCAGCAAATCACACCAGGCAGAATACATTCAATTAGAAAACAAAACAAATCTAGATATAGTTGTGCGCAGCTAAATAGGATATAGCGATAGAAAGTAGGTTGCTTAACGAGGTTCGATGCATTCAGCCAGAAATTGGATATAGCCAGGAGACGGCGGCCTCCTCGCCAGCGGCCACGGAGGCGACGATGGCCACCTTATCCTCCTTGGCCATCGTCGGCGCGGACGGGGTATTCTTGGGAGTTTGCGGATGCTGGTGGGACAGTGGAGAGGGTTGCATGGGGTTAGTGAGAGAGAGTGGGAGTGGGTGTGCGGAGGGGACTCTATAGTTAAGGTGGATAGAAGCAAGGCACGTTTCGTTGCACCACTGTGCAATGCACCGCATAGTCTACTGCACCGTGCACCGCGACACGCGCACGGTACGTCACGTTTTTTTCCCGGGCCATGCATGGCAGTTCTGTATTGAGCCGCATGCAAAGGGCGCACACACAATTTCTATGTACGAAGTTTGACACGACCGTAAAATTGGCGATAGTTAAAAGTAGAAATGTAGAGGGGGAGGTATGTGGCTGTACGGCGAGATTTGTGGGGTTGTGCTAGATTCGCTAGAGGGATGTGTTGATGACTGCGAGTGACTCGATGAACCGGAGACGTTAGGTCTCGTCGAGCTCAGCTGTTCGGCCTCCGGCTAGCGCGTGCAAGCTTCTTACGGTGGGCCCAGTTGGGAGTGAGATTGAAAGCCGCTACGTAAAAAATGGGATGTGTCTTATTAAAATCAAGTGGCAATAAATTGCAGCTGTCCATCGACGTGCACTCGATGACGCATGTGTTGTGGCGTAGTAGTAGCAGTAGTAGGCTTTTTAGACTTGATTAAACATGACATGAACGCTCGACGACTTTTTCCATGGACGACATCGTGTTCCTTCTTGTAGAGGGAGACGTCAAGATGGGGCCTCGTCAAGATGGTAGCTCGTTAACTGGCAGTTTGAAAGAGTACCCTTTTCCTCTCTTGCTAAACAGATATGTTTCATTTTACCCAAATTGGTAGCAAATGTAGAGAGGATTCTCTCTTCGATAATTTGTTCCCTTTTGGACCTCTTTTTGCCTCCGATCAGGTAGCAAATCTAAAGCAGCAAATCACACCAGACAGAATACATTCATTCAGAAAACAAAACCAATGTAGATATAGCTGTGCGCGGCTAAATAGGATATAGCAATAAAAAGTAGGTTCCTTAACGAGATTCGATGCATTTAGCCAGAAATAGGATATAGCTAGAAAGAAGCTGCTTAGCAGCAGCGACAGCCACCGCAGCTGCATGCACATCCTGCAAGCGCCCGCGCCTCCGCCTCATCCTCCTCCATCCGACGCTTCCTCCACTTCTTGCTGCCCAGTCCCTTGATCTTGGGGACCTTGGGCCTGATTGGAGCGATGCGACCCTCTTTGATGGCCAACCGCTGGAGGTTTCGGAGGTGAATGCCGAGAGCCCGGTTTTCAACGATGTAGGCATTGATGTTCACAGTCTCGCCCTCGCCGCCTTTGTGGATTCCGGAGCCCGTGGCCTCTGCATGCTTCATTAAGGAGAGGAAGTCGGTGCAGTCGGGGACAGTCGCACAACTGTAGGCGATCCCCTTGCGGAAGGGACAGCGGCAGGGGCCGCCCCTGAAGAAGGCGGCGTACTTGCCGAACCACAGCCTCCTCAGCACCTGACGAGTCTTGGTGTGTATGGACTCATCATCACTGCAGACGTCGCTGCCGGAAACCTATTGGAAGAAAAGGAAAATGGGGGAGTAGATGATGTAAGAAGATCGAGCAATCGAAATGCGAACAAGCGAATCCTAATAAACCAACATCTAGCATCCAACGATGGGAACGGTAGAAGAACCAGGGGAGGGGAGCAAACCCTAGTTACCTCCGACCATGGGTCGTTGATGCCGGTGTCGTAGGGGTTCAACGGAGCGATGTACTTATCTGGATCGTAGGTGCCCTAGAAGTGCTTGATCCGCTTGTGACCGGCGGAGGCATCCTCGCCGGTGGGGGCTCCGCTTCGGTGGCTCCGTCGGTAGCGGGGACGAGGGCCTGGACGGGAACGACGGCAGCCATCGATGCCTCGACTAGGGCCTGGACAGGGACGGCATCTGCTTTCAACACGTTGAGGGGGGCCAGCGAGGAGACGGGGCCTCCTCGCTGGCGGCCTCGGAGGCGACGATGGCCACCTCATCCTCCTCGGTCATCACCGGCGCGGACAGGGTATTTCGAGAGTTTGTGGATGCTGGTGGGACAGTGGAGAGGGTTGCGTGGGGAGAGTGAGCGAGAGTGGGAGTGGGTGTGCGTAGAGGGGCTCTATAGTTAAGGTGGATGGAAGCAAGGCACATTTCGTTGCACCACCGCACAACGTGCCGCGCAGTCTACTGCACCGTGCACCGCGACACGCACACGGTACGTCACGTTTTTTCCCGGGCCATGCATGGCAGTTCTGTATTGAGCCGCATGCAAAGGGCGCATACACAATTTCTATGTACGAAGTTTTACACGGCCCTAAAATTGGCGATAGTTAAAAGTGGAAATGTAGAGGGGAAGGTAGGTGGCTGTATGGCGAGATTTGTGGGGTTATGCTAGATCGGGTAGAGGGATGTGTTGATGAAGGTGGACACGTTAGGTCTCGTTGAGCTCAGCTCTTCGGTCTCCGGCTAGCGCGTGCAAGCTTCTTACGGTCGGGCCCAGTTGGAAGTGAGATTGAGAGCCGCTGCGTAAAAAATGGGATATGTCTTACTAAAATCAAGTGGCAATAAATTGCAGCTGTCCATCAACGACCGTGCACTCGATGACACATGCATTTTGGCGTAGTAGTAGTAGTAGTAGTAGTAGGATTTTTAGACTTGATTAAACATGACATGACCGCTCGACGACTTTTTCCATGGACGGCATCGTGTTCCTTCTTGTAGAAGTCTCGCTGAGGGAGATGTCCGTGCTGTCTCACGCTGGGACCACGCTGTACTGTGAAGGGCACGACATGTGAAACAATCATCGGTTGGGTGCGTGATGGCTCAATGCTGTCTCACGCTGGGGCCGTGCTGTCTCACGCTGTCTCCGTGCTGTCTCACGCTGGGGCCGTGCTGTCTCACGTTGGATCACACAGAATCAACGGTTGGTGCGTGATGGCTCAATGCACGGCGCCCAGAAAAGTGTTGATGGCTCGTGGTTGATGTAGAGCTCGTTGGGAACCCCAAGAGGAAGGTATGATGAGCACAGCAGCAAGTTTCGCTTAGTTATGAAACCAAGGTTTAATCGAACCAGTAGGAGCAAGGAAACACCTCAAAGGTGTTACTAGCTGAGCTTTGGCAGGGCGCACTACCGATGCTAGTAGCAACGTGGAGTCCTGCACAACACAACCACAGAACTTTGTCCCGAACTTGCGATGAGGTTGTCAATCTCACCGTGTTTTGTGGAAAACAAAGGATTAAATGTATCAAATGGAAAGAAGTAAAAGTTTGCAGAAAGTAAACACAGAGATGTAAACAGTTGTAGATTGTATGTAAACAAAAGGACCGGGATCCATAGTTCACTAGAGGTGGCTCTCCTTAAGATAGATAACATGCTGGGTGAACAAATTACAGCGGGGCAATTGACAAACACCGAGAAAGCAATACATGAATATACTAATCATCTTGACTCCTCTGAGACTTGATTGGGCATTACAAGATAATACATAGACCGCCATCCAACTGCATCTATGACTAATAATCCACCTTCAGGTTATCATCCGAACCCCCTCCAGTATTAAGTTGCAAGCAACAGATTATTGCTTTACGAACTGCGTGTAAAGTAAACAATACGATTGTTCTATGAACAAATGATTGTTGTTTTCTCCCTAGTAGCAACAGCACATCTAGTACCTTAGAGATTTCTGTCACTTCCCTAGATTACCAGAGGCATGAACCCACTATCGAGCATAAATACAAACTCTTGGAGTTGCTAACATCTACTTGGCCAAGATAGCTACTAACAACGGAAAGCATGCAAGATCTCAAATAACAAAGACATGATAGAATCAATAATCAATCTGAAATAGCATCTCAATATCCATCGGATCCCCGCAAACACAACATGTATGAATTACAAATAGATGATCTTGATCATGACGGAGCTCACAAGATCTAAACATGAAAGCACAAAGGAGGAGAAACCAGACATCTAGCTACTACATGGATCCGTAGTCCAAGGATGAACTACTCACGCATCACACCGGAGGCTTGCATGGTGATGAAGAAGGCCTCCAGGGTGAATTCCCCTCTCCGGCAGGGTGCCAGGAAGAGCTTCAGATCCCTCCCGATCTAGGGATGGAGATGACGGCGGCTACAAACTCTTTCGTGGATTTTTGATCGGGTACTTAGGGTTTTTGTCCCGAGGGCAATGTATAGGCGGAAGGAGAGGCCGAGGCGGTGCCGGGATCCACCACACTACCTCCTGGCATGGGCCCAGCCTGGCCGCGCGACCAGGTGGTGTGGCCGGCCCCTGGTCCCTCTCCATCTCGTATTCTGGCACTTGATCACTTCCGGAAAAATAGGCACTTTGGATTTTGTCCCGTCCAATTCTGAGAATATTCATTTTATGACTTTCCTGGAACCAAAAATAGCAGAAAACAGGCAGCTGGCACTGTGGCTCTTGTTAATAGGTTAGTCTAAGAAATCATATGAAAAGTACTCCAAAATTGGAACAAAACACAAGAAAGTCGATAAAAACAAGCATGGAACATCAAAAATTATAGATATATTTGCAATGTATCAGTGCGCACGATCCGTGTGACAACTGTGATAACCAATCAGGGAGTAGCAGACAGGGTGAGCACAGGTTTGTGCTTCTACGAAAGATAGAGAGAGGGGGGGGGGGCAAAACTGAGTAGTACCACATAAAACCAAGGGCAATACTGAGTAGTATAAAAATGGAAAGTGAGTGTCTTGTACAATGAAATACATCGTGGCATACATCAAATTATGCCAAGATAGATCCACTAGAGTTCATTGGATGTGTGTTCTTCTCATAAACCACGTAAGGATCCACTAGAGTTCATTGCATGTGTGTTCTTCTCATAGACCACACATGGATCCACCAGTGTCATTGCATGTCTACTATTTTCATTAACCATAGTTAGAGTCATCGCATGTCTGCTTTTTTCATGAACCACAGTTAGAGTCATTGCATGTGTGTTCTTCTCACAAACCATACCATGAACCACACCCAATGTCATTGCATGTGTGTTCTTCTCATAGACCACACATGGATCCACCAGTGTCATCGCATGTCTGATCTTTTCATGAACCACAGTTAGAGTCATTGCATGTGTGTTCTTCTCATGAACCACAGGTAGAGTTAGTGCATGTGTGTTCTTCTCACAAACCATATCATGAACCACACCTAGTGTCATTGCATATGTGTTCTTCTCATTAACCACACATGGATCCACCAGTGTCATTGCATGTCTGCTCTTTTCATGAAACACAGTTAGAGTCATCGCATGTCTGCTCTTTTCATGAACCATAGCTAGAGTCATTGCATGTCTGCTCTTCTCATGAACCACAGCTAGAGTCATTGCATGCGTGTTCTTCTCACAAACCATATCATGAACCACACCAAATGTCATTGCATGTGTGTTCTTCTCATTAACCACACATGGATCCACCGGTGTCATTGCATGTCTGCTCTTCTTATTAACCACAGCTAGAGTCATTGCATGTCTGTTCTTTTCACAAACCACATATCACCAGTGTCATTGCATGTGTGTTCTTCCCATAGACCACACATCGATCCACCAGTGTCATTCAATGTGTGTTCTTACCATGAACCACACATGGATCCACGAGTGGCATTGCATGTCTGCTCTTTTCATGAACCACAACTAGAGTCATTGCATGTGTGTTCTTCTCACAAACCACATATCACTAGTGTCATTGCATCTGTGTTCTTCCCACAGACCACACATGGATCCACAAGTGTCATTGCATGTGTGTTCTTCCCATGAACCACACATGGATCCACCAGTGTCATTGCATGTGTGTTCTTTTTCACAGACCACACATGGATCCACTAGTGCCATTGCATGTGTGTTCTGCTCATGAACCACGTAAGGATCCACCGGTGTCATTGCATGTGTGTTCCTCTCATAGACCACACATGGATCCACCGGTGTCATCGCATGTCTGCTCTTTTCATGAACCACAGTTAGAGTCATCGCATGTCTGCTATTCTCATGAACCATAGCTAGAGTCATTGCATGCATGTTCTTCTCACAAACCATATCATGAACCACCCCCAGTGTCATTGCATGTGTGTTCTCCTCATTAACAACACATGGATCCACCGGGGTCATTGCATGTCTGCACTTCTCATTAACCACAGTTAGAGTCATTGCATGTCTGTTCTTTTCACAAACCACATATCACCAGTGTCATTGCATGTGTGTTCTTCCACAAACCACACATGGATCCACCAATGTCATTGCATGTGTGTTCTTCCCATGAACCACACATGGATCCACCAGTGTCATTGCATGTCTGCTCTTTTCACAGACCACATATGGATCCACCAGTGTCATTGCATGTGTGTTATTCTCACAAACCACGTAAGGATCCACCGGTGTCATTGCATGTGTGTTACTCTCATAGACCACACATGGGTCCACCGGTGGAATCGCATGTCTGCTCTTTTCATGAACCACAGTTAGAGTCATCGCATGCCTACTCTTCTCATGAACCACAACTAGAGTCATTGCATGCGTGTTCTTCTCACAAACTATATCATGAACCACACCCAGTGTCATTGCATGTGTGTTCTTCTCATTAACCACACATGGATCCACCGGTGTCATTGCATGTCTGCTCTTTTCATGAACCACAGTTAGAGTCATCGCATGTTTGCTCTTTTCATGAACCAGAGCTAGAGTCATTGCATATCTGCTCTTCTCATGAACCACAGCTAGAGTCATTGCATGCGTGTTCTTCCCACAAACCATATCATGAACCACACCCAGTGTCATTGCATGTGTGTTCTTCTCATTAACCACACATGGATCCACCGGTGTCATTGCATGTCTGCTCTTCTTATTAACCACAGCTAGAGTCATTGCATGTTTGTTCTTTTCACAAACCGCATATCACCAGTGTCATTGCATGTGTGTTCTTCCCACATACCACACATGGATCCACCGGTGTCATTGCATGTGTGTTCTTCCCATGAACCACACATGGATCCACCAGTGTCATTGCATGTCTGCTCTTTTCATGAACCATAGCTAGAGTCATTGCATGTGTGTTCTTCTCACAAACCACATATCACTAGTGTCATTGCATGTGTGTTATTCCCACAAACCACACATGGATTCACCAGTGTCATTGCATGTGTGTTCTTCCCATGAACCACACATGGATCCACCAGTGTCATTGCATGTGTGTTCTTCCCACATACCACACATGGATCCAGCAATGTCATTGCATGTGTGTTATTCTAACAAACCACACATGGATCCACCAGTGTCATTGCATGTGTGTTCCTCTCATAGACCACACATGGATCCACCGGTGTCATCGCATGTCTGCTCTTTTCATGAACCACAGATAGAGTCATCGCATGTCTGCTCTTCTCATGAACCACAGGTAGAGTTATTGCATGCGTGTTCTTCTCACAAACCATATCATGAACCACAACAAGTGTCATTGCATGTGTGTTCTTCTCATTAACCACAAATGGATCCACCGGTGTCATTGCATGTCTGCTCTTCTCATTGACAACAACTAGAGTCATTGCATGTCTGTTCTTTTCACAAACCACATATCACCAGTGTCATTGCATGTCTGTTCCTCTAGGCAGACCACATAAGGATCCACCGGTGTCATTGCATGTCTGTTCCTCTAAACAAACCACATAAGGATCCACCAGTGTCATTGGATGTGTGTTCTTCTCATGAACCACACATGGATCCACCGGTGTCATTGCATGTCTGTTCCTCTAAACAAACCACATAAGGATCCACCAGTGTCATTGCGTGTCTGTTCTTTTCATGCACCACACCCAGTGTCATTGCATGTGTGTTCTTCTAAACAAACCACATAAGGATCCACTAGTGTCATTACTTGTCTGTTCTTTTCATGAACCACACCCAGTGTCATTGCATGTGTGTTCTTCTAAACAAACCACATAAGTCATTGCATGTCTGTTCTTTTCATGAACCGCACCGGGTGTCATTGCATGTGTGTTCCTCTAGACAGACCACATAAGGATCCACCGGTGTCATTGCATGTCTGTTCCTCTAAACAAACCACATAAGGATCCACCAGTGTCATTAGATGTGTGTTCTTCTCATGAACCACACGTGGATCCACCGGTGTCATTGCATGTTTGTCCTCTAAACAAACCACATAAGGATCCACCAGTGTCATTGCGTGTCTGTTCTTTTCATGAACCACACCCAGTATCATTGCATGTGTGTTCTTCTAAACGAACCACATAAGGATCCACCAGTGTCATTGCTTGTCTGTTCTTTTCATGAACCACACCCAGTGTCATTGCATGTGTGTTCTTCTAAACAAACCACATAAGGATCCACCAGTGTCATTGCATGTCTGTTCTTTTCATGAACCACAAAAGGATTCATCAGTGTCATTGCATGTCTATTCTTTTCATGAACCACACCAAGTGTCACTGCATGTCAGTTCTTTTCATGCACCACATAAGGATCTACCAGTGTCATTGGATGTGTGTTCTTCTCATGAACCACACGTGGATCCACCGGTGTCATTGCATGCCTGTCCTCTAAACAAACCACATAAGGATCCACCTGTGTCATTGCGTGTCTGTTCTTTTCATGAATCACACCCAGTGTCATTGCATGTGTGTTCTTATAAACAAACCACATAAGGACCCACCAGTGTCATTGCTTGTCTGTTCTTTTCATGAACCACACCCAGTGTCATTGCATGTGTGTTCTTCTAAACAAACCACATAAGGATCCACCAGTGTCATTGCATGTCTGTTCTTTTCATGAACCACATAAGGATCCATCAGTGTCATTGCATGTCTGTTCTTTTCATGAGCCACACCCAGTGTCATTACATGTCTGTTCTTTTCATGAACCACACCCAGTGTCATTGCATGTCTGTTCTTTTGATGAACCACACCCAGTGTCATTGCACGTGTGTTCTTCTAAACAAACCACATAAGGATCCACCAGTGTCATTGCATGTCTGTTCTTTTCATGAACCACATAAGGATCCACTAGTGTCATTGCATGTCTGTTCTTTTCATGAACCACGTAAGGATCCACCAATGTCATTGCATGTCTGTTCTTTTCATGAACCACATAAGGATCCACTAGTGTCATTGCATGTCTGTTCTTTTCATGAACCACATAAGGATCCACCAGTGTCATTGCATGTCTGTTCTTTTCATGAACCACACCCAGTGTCATTGCATGTCTGTTCTTTTCATGAACCACACCCAGTGTCACTGCATGTCAGTTCTTTTCATGAACCATATAAGGATCTACCAGTGTCATTGGATGTGTGTTCTTCTCATGAACCACACGTGGATCCACCGGTGTCATTGCATGTTTTTCCTCTAAACAAATCACATAAGGATCCACCAGTATCATTGCGTGTCTGTTCTTTTCATGAACCACACCTAGTGTCATTGCATGTGTGTTGTTCTAAACAAACCACATAAGTCATTGCATGTCTGTTCTTTTCATGAACCGCACCCGGTGTCATTGCATGTGTGTTCCTCTAGACAGACCACATAAGGATCCACCTGTGTCATTACATGTCTGTTCCTCTAAACAAACCACATAAGGATCCACCAGTGTCATTGTATGTGTGTTCTTCTCATGAACCACACATGGATCCACCAGTGTCATTGCATGCCTGTTCCTCTAAACAAACCACATAAGGATCCACCAGTGGCATTGCATGTCTGTTCTTTTCATGAACCACACCTAGTGTCATTGCATGTGTGTTATTCTAAATAAACCACAAAAGGATCCACCAGTGTCATTGCATGTCTATCCTTTTCATGAACCACACCTAGTGTCATTGCATGTGTGTTCTTCTCATTAACCACACATGGATCCACCGGTGTCATTGCATGTCTGCTCTTCTCATTAACCACTGCTAGAGTCATTGCATGTCTGTTCTTTTCACAAACCACATATCACCAGTGTCATTACATGTGTGTTCTTCCCACAGACCACACATGGATCCACCAGTGTCATTGCATGTGTGTTCTTCCCATGAACCACACATGGATCCACCAGTGTCATTGCTTGTCTACTCTTTTCATGAACCACAGCTAGAGTCATTGCATGTCTGTTCTTCTCACAAACCACATATCACGAGTGTCATCGCATGTGTGTTCTTCCCACAGACCACACATGGATCCACCAGTGTCATTGCATGTGTGTTCTTCCCATGAACCACACATGGATCCACCAGTGTCATTGCATGTGTGTTCTTCCCACAGACCACAGATGTATCCACCAGTGTCATTGCATTTGTGTTATTGTCACAAACCACGTAAGGATCCACCGGTGTCATTGCATGTGTGTTCCTCTCATAGACCACACATGGATCCACCGGTGTCATCGCATGTCTGCTCTTTTCATGAACCACAGTTAGAGTCATCACATGTCTGCTCTTCTCATGAGCCACAGCTAGAGTCATTGCATGCGTGTTCTTCTCACAAACCATATCATCGCATGTCTGCTCTTCAACTTTGAGTGAATCTGCAACTACCATTTTTTGTAATAAAGTATGTTCGATTTGTTGTAGTTCATCTGATTATGCTGCAGTTTTTATCCTTTTTTTTCGAGTAAGGTAATGTGGCTCCTCATGTAGTCATATTTGGCCCATTTACCCCCCAAAAGGTGTCCATGGCCCATTTGCCACCCCAACCTGTTGGCCCAATTGTAGGTACAGAATGTTGTAACCAAAATTTCTAAATGAACAAAAAAAAACACCAGGCAGGTTCCATGTTGCAATATGTACATCTTTTGGAGACAATAACACTCTGAATTGCTTGTGTTATATTTGTGAATGTGCTTCTTCAAATCAGATTTGTTAGTACACCTTGTAATAATCCTAGTTGTAATGTTACTTTGGATAGACATTTAATCCTTGAACAAGGTTAAATCTTTTCCAGTACTTAAATGGCACAGTTTGAGCATGCCATTTCATTCTTTCAATAGAGAATCATTGTATCTGTTACTACAACATATGTTGAACTGCCCGAGTTAAATAATGCAATGTAGGTGCAAGGACTATGTTGCTAGCCTTGGGGATTTCCTTTGGCACAGAAATGTAACTTTTGTTGGTGTGGACATAAGGAAATACATCAGATTGTTGCGAGAAGAATGGTTGTACATTCCATAAGACAACCACATCGACATCCAGGACATCTTCAAACTGAAAGGTCATGGAGATAGGGCTAGGATGGCTGCCATGGCTGCAAACGTCATCCACCCCAGGTATGGAGGCATGGAGGAATCCTTTGTCAAGGATATTGCCAAATGCCAATGCCATGACTATTGGGAATGGAAGCCGCTTGCAGAGAAGAACCTGGAGTATGCTACCACTGATGGATATGTCGCGTATGAACTGTTTCACATCATCAATCTAGTGACCTAGGGTACTCCTTCAAACATGGGGGCCAAGCGTCACCGTGGTTATTAGAACTAATCTACCATAACATCTGCAAGAAGATAGTCCTATTTGTTGGCAGTAGTATGTGTTTCTAACTCTAGAAATAGTGTAACGTGTGTGTAGAAAACTATGTGCTCTGCCTATTGATTTATAATTATCAAGATGCATTGGTATCACTAGTTATGGTTACAACACATGAGTTTGGTTCATAATCCAGCAAGTTTTCCCAAAATTATGAATAATGTAGTACACATATATAATACTCAACATCTATGTCATAATCAGAGTTCCTGCCATTAGCATCATTTGCAAGGTCTTCCATGTTGTAAACATGTTCATCATCACTTATGCCCATGTCCTCTATACCGTTGTCTTCCTTTTCTATATCCTGGACAAATCTTTCTGCAACACGATCCACTTCTTCTAGACAATAAACAACCTTGACATCATCATCTTGATCTTCTTTGACAACTACATGTTGAAATATACGATCCATTTGACATATGTCCTCCTGGTATGCCAAGTTCTCTTGATCGGTAGCTTCATTACCAAATTCGATTTCTGGTACATCATAGACATTCCTATTGCTAAATGTCTGCACAATTTTCCAAGGGAAACCAAACTCAATATCTTCCAAATAAAAACATGATTATGCTTGACCTGCCAATATGAAGGGGGCATTTTGTACCAAAGAACAGAAGTATTAACACTTTTGTAGTGTCCATCATCTTTCATCTTTGATTTTTTGCTATCTAGATCAAACCAATCGCAGCGAAACAGGAATACTGATCTGGGACCATGCTTGTTTGGTACATACTTAAGCTCTAGAACTTCCTACAGAACACCATAAAACTCATTATCTTGTTGAGCACCAACAAATGCCTTATTCATTACCCCACAATTCTGAGTTCTTACGTTCTTCTCCCGAGTGACTGTATGAAACCTAGCACCCTTTACATTGCAAGCAGAGTGTACAATTACACGCTTGTCTGACCCATCTGCAAGTGACTTCAAATCTTCAGATGCATTGTTCAGTTGACTCACATGGTTTTCAAACCATGTTGGGAACACTTTCTTGAGTGCCTCATCTATGTTATTAGCACCCCTAATAAGTAATTCTTCTCGGCAAATACTGAAATAAATGAATAAAAATGAGACAAATATGATATTAAGTATAATAGCCATCAATTATTTATGCATAATCATGTCCAAAAACCTGACTTGATATAAGGTTCTGCCTCTTCACAATTGTCCAGAACATACCAAACCATGTTATCAAATTACTTCTCAAAAAATTTCAGATATGATTTTCCAAACCCTTTGGCTCCATCAGAGAAAACTTTGAACTCATCAGCACTAACTTCCCTTTGGTTATCTTGGTACCTTTCCGCTTTTTTAAATCTTGTTTCCATGTCATCATTAAAATATCTAGAGCAAAATGTGACGCACTCATCGATCATACACCCTTCAGCAATTAAACCTTCAGGCCTTCCTTTGTTACGGACAGTAGACTTAAGATAACCTAGTCTTCTCTCAATTGGATACATCCATCCCTAATGATAGCCCCCCTTAGAATAGCCTCCTCGGGAAGATGAACAGCTAAGTGCACCATGATATAAAAAAATGCAAGGGTGAAGAGCTTCTCAAGTTTGCAAATAATTAAAACTATATCTACCTTCATTCGTTCCAGGACTTTTACATGAAGAGTTATTGCACACAACTATCTAAAAAATCTCCCCAAATCAGCAATAGCATCATACATTTCTTTTGGTGCAACACCTTTCAAGCCATCTGCCAACATACACTGTAGAAGAATGTGCCAGTCATGTGTCTTCATACCATGTACTTTTCAAGCTTCAGTATCCACACACCTTTCCCAGTTTGAACAAAAACCATCTAGAAACCTACTTTTTGCCAAAAACCTGCAAACATGTTTCTTCTTTTTCTTTTCAAGCGTCCAGGGGCATGTGGCTTCAAACAACTATCCGCTTCTCCTTCCATCCAAAATTTCCTCCTAATGTTCATTTTCTTCAAATCAACTCTAGCACTAACAATGTCCTTGTTTTTCCATCAATTTCGAGAAGTGTACCTACTATGTTGTCACATATGTTCTTCTCGATGTGCATCACATCAAGGTTGTGTGATAACAAAAGTGTGGAACAATAAGATAAATCATGTAAGCTGACCCTAAGGTGCCAGGTTGGTTCACCTTTAACAACACACTTGCGCTTCTTACAAGTTGGATTTTTACCATGTATATAATCCTTAACTTATTCTAGCTTTTTTTTTCTGCACTGAACTACCTTGGTGGATCTCTCTTCTCAGCTTTACCATTGAACAGTTTACTTCTCCTATAGGGGTGACCCTTAGGAAGCAACCGACGATGTCCAATGTACCCAATTTTGTTTTTTAGTGGCTCATAGCAAGGATTCTCATCAAAATACACACAAGCATAAAATCCTCTAGTGCTATGGCCAGATATGGTAGCACACCCTGGATAGTCATGAATAGACCATAAGAAAGAAGTGTGCAATTTGAAGCCATCCTCTACAAGAACATCATATGTGTTAACACCTGCCCATAGCTTCATCATATCTTTAATAAGAAGCTGCATAAATACATTAAAATCCTTCCCTGGTGAATATTTCCCTAGTATAAGCAATGACAACATAATGTTGGATTGATTCATGCACATCCATGGTGGGAAGTTATATGGAATCACAAATACTGGCCACATACTGTATGAACTTCTCATGTTACTGCTATAAGGGTTGAATCCATCTGCGGCAATGCCTAGCCATATGCTTTCGGGGTCATTAGAAAATCAACCAAACTTCTCATCAAAGTGTTTCCATGCCTTTCCATCAGCTGGGTGCCTCAAAACATCATCCTCAACAACCCTCTTCTATTTGTGCCACCTCGTATGTGTTGACAATTCTATTGAAACAAAAACTCTTTGTAATCTTGGAATTATAGGAAAGTACCTCAAAACCTTGTGAGGCACATTCTTAATTCCATTTGGGTCTCTCCATCTAGAAAATCCATAGACATGACAATGTGTATTCTTCTCATGATCTCCCCAAAACAAAGCATAATCAAACTTGCACACATGTATAGTCTCATAACCAAGCCCAACTTCATAAAGTACACTCTTGACATCAGCATAAGATTTTGGGAAATCCACCAATGGCAAAGCATGACATAACAGGGAAAGAAAAAGATCAAATGCTTTTTTGTGATCTGGTTGTATTTTTTGATATGAAGAAGCTTCATAATAAATGCCAACCTTGTATAAGTGTTGCATCCCTCATGAAGCTCTCTCTTGGCTTCTTCCAGTAGCTTTGAAAAAAATAGGCTCATTAGGAACTTTCTTTCCAGAGTTCTTCAACTCATGAACCATATTATGCATCATCAACATAATTAGTCTCATTGATTTCATCATATTCTTCATCATTGTCACCATCATATGCACCATGACCCTCACTATGCTGGCCATCACTATTGTTTTCCTTATCACTAAATGCCTCCCCATGAAATATCCATTTAGTGTAATGCATGGACATACCATTACAATTTATGTGTCACGACACTTCTTTCTGATCACGAGGTACAAGATTAAGGCAGCAAGTGCACGGGCATAACATTGCTTCATCTTCTGTCTTATGTTGTCGCACAAACTTCATGAACTCATTACAAGCTTTCATGTATGGACCTGTGAACTTTTTCGCATTCTTAATCCAATCGTGATCCATTACCTGCAGTACAACTTATAGAATCAAATTCATTATCAGTAGTAATTTCAAATCATTAATACTAATATATGAATTCAATATTTGCAAACGCATAAACTAATCTACATGCGATACATGATATGGAGATAACTAGACACATCGTTCGACTGGTTGAAAACAACAATAACTATACAATCTGTTGGCATTGTCACGCGAGCTAACCTTTAAAATTGTGTGAACCTGATTTTGAAAGGAAAATCTCATAGATCAAGTACAAGACGACATGTAAACGAAACTCACCTCCTGGCAAAGCCTACCTGTGTGCTGCCTTCCAAATCACCCTCAGATTAACTGCAATATCCTTGTCCACGACCTCTCCTACTCTCAACGACGACCATGATCGGATCGATAGCGACCGTGATCGGATCGATAGCGACCGTGATCGGATCAACGGTGACCGTCCTCGCCTCCTCCTATCCTGCCTCGCATCGCCTTGACTTGGAAGGACTCTCACGACAACGTGGTTTTGTCAGATCTTTCAGACTAATCACACAATTAAAGATCATCTAATTATGACATATCCTATAACAATTAATTTCTATTACAAAACTATTCGACAACTATACATGACAAACACATTACTTCTACTATAGCAGCAGCAACACTAATCAACTCGTGGTCGCGAGCTCAAACCCCGTGTAAGACAATATTCTACATTTTATTTTCCCCTATTGACAACTTGGTCCGCATGATTTTCAGTCACAATTTAAATGCATCACGATAAAAATTTGTCACCTATATCGACAAACCACCCGGAAGAGTAATCCATGACGATGTAACAATGACAAAATACTAAACCATCCTGCATTACGCTTAATCCTTGACGTCATAACCAAACCGTCAATGATTAAGATAATATATGACGGTTCACAACTTTGTCAACAAGCCATTTCTTCAATAAATATCATATCTATTGTAGTGAGTGGACGATAGCAAAGTACTCGTGGGACAACAAGTGTCGCTACGTGTTGAGGCGGCTACGGTGTGGGAAATCCCTTTCTACCATAGAGGGAAACTATTTTTCCCATTCTGTGGCAAAGCCATCGACACAGACCTCGACAGCATGATCCAGCACGGTGTGGATGTTGGCAAAAGCCGAGGCTGAAGGCATCGGCTGAAGACCATGACACGGCACGCAGCCTTCGGAAAATTCCTCTGGGAATATGTCAGGACTGGCTTTATCCCCTCGAGTAGGCTATCCCGGCCTCCTGATACTGCCCCTGCTAGGTGTCTCTGTGTCCGGGCCTCCTGTTGCTGCCCCTGCTTTTATTTTGTTTAAGTTAATTATTACCTGGTTGCATGTAAGACAATATATCCGTGGTGTCTCTCATGAACCTCGTCTAGATATATATTAATCTACTCCTTTATATGGAGTTCCTTAAAATTTATAGTGTTCAATTATATTAGTGATCATTCTCACACGCAGTACCAAATATTTCTGGTGCTTGATTATATTATAATTCTCAAGGAATACATCAAGAAGATTTTGAAGTGGTGGAAAATTTATATTGAGGTAACTAAAAGATCTCACATCAACATTAAACATTTGAATTAGACAAATTCAAAATAGTTGCACCTTATTACTCTGCAACATGGTGTGAACCTCATTTGAATTAGTCAAATTCAAAACAATTGCACGTTATTGCTCTGAAAATTTAGGATTAACAAAATCAGGAATTCTAAATATATTCGGATGTCCTAATATTCACTCAACGAGATTTCCTTCAAATAATACATGAAAAAGGTTATATTGGTGAAAATTTCATAATTAAGTAATCAAATGATCTCACTTCGTGATTAAACATTTGAATTTGTAAAATTCAAAACACTTGCATCTATCTCTATGGCAAAGAGGATGAACACTAGTCATCATGCCTTTCAGGGTAAAGACACAAGGTTTGTACTAAGCCAATTATTTTCTTCAATTTATGAACCTCATTTAGTCTTAGGGGACTCAACTTCACTCTAGCAAGCATGTATACACACCTTTCTTTGATTTAAATTGTAAATAATTATCAAAATTTAGGATAATCAAACGTCGGAGTTTCGAATATTAGCTCTTTTCGTATTAGTAGTCGTCAAAGCTTGGTAGCAAAATGTGAAATATTCGGAGAATGGATGTTTTTAGAGACTTTTTACACTTGCAGCCATCTGAGGCTAGTACTTGGTGCCAAATATCTGAAATTTTTTGGACAAATATTTCAGATCTGTGTCACTTTTGTTCTTCCCGCCCACCCAGACCACTGTCCATCGCCGCTGCCCTCCACTACCGCCGCCTCCGGTCCCCTGCCTCTCCACCACTGCTGCCTCTAGTCCCCTGCGGTGTGGACCTCTTCGTCGTCTAGGTAGGTATGCGTGAAAACCAAACCCCTAAAACCCTAAATCAACAGCTTCGATTTAGGAATTTTGCCAAGGAATTTGCCGTTTTTCTTCTCGAATTTAAGGTTCAGGGTTATCGGGCTGCAAAGACCTAACGGTACCATCGGGAGAGCCTCCCCCAGCCGGCCTGCATCTGTCCCAACTCTTTTCCCCTTAGCATTTTTGACCTTCCTGCCAGTCCTCCTCCTCCCGTACGAGAGGCAACGACGACAAAAATCCCCCCAATCTCCACCGGCCATAGTGTGAGTCCCCTCTCCCTCCATGCTGCTCCGGTGGCAGGAGGGAGGGGGATGTCGTTCCTCCGTTCTATATTTAGGGTTAGGGTATTTTTGCTGTCGTGTATCGTTGGCGTGGTGGGAGCGATACACGGGTGAATAAATGTGCCTCAACTCTTCTCCCACACCGGCGGCAACCTTCACGGCGATGTCTCTGAGTTAATGGCAATGTGTGCCTGCCGATCCTTTAGATCGGCGGCTTAGTCTTCTCGCAGATCTCTAGATCTAGCAAGATCTGTATCTCGACGTGTCACTAGAGTTTGTCGTTATCCACGACGGCTCTCAAAAAACTCTTTTCCCCTTGTATAAATCTCAAAATCTACAATTGTCACTTCCAGCAATAGAGATTTAATTGTCACTTCCAGCAATAGAGATTTAATTATCACTTCATTAGTCTATTTTAATTGTCATTCATTAGTATGCTTACATCTTGATTATATTAAGTTGCTCTCTGTCTGTATCTATTTAATAGATGGGAACCTGTAGTGACGATGTAGTCACATTCTCTAGCGATGACAGTTTTCGCATTAACTTTGGTGGTTTTGAATTCCAGTCAATAGATGAAGAGTCCACTGAGAGGATTGAGTTTAGAGGTATCAAAAGAACATCAAAATTGCAGTCATATGTTTTGTATGCGTTTAGACGGTAGACATTGTCGGACAATTGGTACCGGGGGTACCCCGTCTTGTCGAACCGCCAGGCCCACCGGGAGAATCCTCTTGAGGGCTCATGAAGGGAGCAAGCGTCCGGAGGGGGATGGAACCCGGATCCTTTACAAGCGCCTGGGTCAGCCACGGCTAGGCAACAAAGCCCCCCATCAGGACCTCAGGAGGGGAGCCTCACCGGGTTCAGGCATACCTAGCAAATGCTAACAGCCGGTCCAAGCGGTGGCCAGTCAACCTGAAGAAAGAAAGACATGCAAAGGTGGTGGGATGACGCAAGGGAAAAACAAGCATCTGACATAGCTGGTTCGGTGCAAGGAGACCAAGGTGGCGACGTAAAGTGGAAGGGAGGCTGACCCTCACCCTAACACAACAGTTGGCCGGCAGTCGCAAGAAGACAAGGTGTTTCCAAATCCATTGGCGGGAATGTGGTGACCCTTCCCGCTCACGAACCGGGGGAAGAGGCCCAACGCCGCCCTATATAAGGATCCCATATCCTACCTTGCAAGGGTCGGATCCTTGAGATCTAAAACCATAGACTTTCACCCTCCATTGTAACCTCGCGAGACACGCGAGAAATACAACAAAGTAGGAGTAGGGGCTTTACCTCCTCATGACGGTCCTGAACCTAGGTAAAAAACCGTGGTGTCAACTCTCTGTTGTGTGCTTGTTCCTCCGCCGTAGCAGTCGCCGAGCTCCTTCGGAATTGCGTGTTCACCCCCTCATGAACCCAAGGGATCGTTGGACCCTAGTTCCTTCGCGGGGCAAATCTCCAAATTTGGTGCGCCAGGTAGGGGGCTGAGGCGTGATACGTCATAAACGTATCTATAATTTTTGATGTTCTATGCTTGCTTTGTATCTACTTTCTTATGTTTTATTCATACTTTGAGGTATTTTTATACATTTTCTAGGACTAACCTATTAACAAGATGCCATTGTGCCAGTTGCCTGTTTTCTGCTTTTTTTGGTTTCAGAAAAGCTAGAAAAGAAATATTCTCGGAATTGGACCGGATAAAAGCCAAAGTCAATATTTTACTCGAAGCAACACGGAGTCCAGAGGGGAGACGAAGTGGCGCACCAGGGCGGCCACACCTGGTGGCGGCGCGACTAACCCTAGGGCGCGCGACCAGGGGGTGTGGGCCTCCTAGTACTCCACCGACCTTGCCCCTTCGCCTATAAAATCCTCCCGGGATGAAAACCCTAAGTAACCGATCAGAATTCCATGAAAGAGTCTATTGCCGCCGTCAGCTCCATCCCTAGATCGAGAGGGATCCGAAGCTCTTCCCAGCACCCTGCCGGAGGGGAGAGATCACCCTGGAGGCCTTCTTCATCACCATGCCTGCTTCTAGTGTGATGTGTGAGTAGTTCATCCTTGGACTACGGGTCCATGTAGTAGCTAGATGGTTTGTTCTCCTCCTTTGTGCTATCATATTTAGATCTTGTGAGCTCCGTTCATGATCAAGATCATCTATTTGTAATCTTACATGTTGTGTTTGCGGGGATCCGATGGATATTGAGATGCTATTTCAGATTGATTGTTGATTCTATCATGTCTATGTTATTTGTGATCTTGCATGCTTTCCCTTGTTAGTAGCTATCTTGGCCAAGTAGATGCTAGCAACTCCAAGAGGGAGTATTTATGCTCGGTAGTGGGTTCATGCCTCTAGTAATCTTGGGAAGTGACTGGAATCTCTAAGGTACTAGATGTGCTATAGCTACTAGGGAGAAAACAGCAATCCTTTGTCCATGCGACAATCATATTGTTTACTTTACACACTTTTCTTAATGCAATTATCTGTTGCTTGCAACTTAATACTAGAGGGGGGTCGGATGATAACCTGAAGGTGGATTATTAGTAATAGATGCAGTTTGATTATGGTATATGTATAATGTTGTAATGCCCAATTGAATCTCATAGGAGTCAAGATGATTAGTATATGCATGTATGCTTTCTCGAGTCTGTCAATTGCCCCGCTGTAATTTGTTCACCCAACATGTTATCTATCTTAAGGAGAATCAACTCTAGTGAACTATGGACCCCGGTCCATTCTTTTACCATCAATCTACTATCTACCATTTACTGTTTACTGTTTACTTTCTGCAAGCAATTACTTCCACACAATACGTTTAATCCTTTGTTTTGAGCAAACCCGTGACATTGACAACCTCACTTTAAGTTGGGGCAAAGTTCTGTGGTTGTGTTATGCAGGATTCCAAGTTGGAAACAACACCTTGGGGTTGTTTCCTGGCTCCTACTGGTTCGATAACCTTGGTTTCATAACCGAGGGAAACTTGCTGCTATGCTCATCATACCTTCCTCTTGGGGTTCCCAACGAGCTCAAAGTATCCTGAGCCATCAAGCCTTTTTCTGGCGCCGTTGCCGGGGAGTCAAGGACAACTTCACAAGGGGAGTCTCTCACAACCAATCTCTTTACTTTGTGTTTTGTTTTGCTTAGTTTAATCTACTTTATTTTGTTTGCTTCTTTTTATCAAAAATACAAAAAAAATTAGTTCCTACTATAGTTGTTATTTTGGTTGGTCTGTTATTGTCTTGCTTTATCATGCTTCCTATCAATGGTTGGTTTCTTTGAAACTAGATCTTATTGGCAAGGTGGGTTCACAGAAGAACAAAAATATTATTATAAGGAACACCTCTTGTCACAAAAAGGGAAACACTTATGGGATCAAATTGATAAATTGTATATCATTGCTAGAAACGTGTGCTCTACTTATAATGTTACTTATTGCTTCGATAAATCTTGTTGCTGTAGGGGGTATAAGCACCTCCTTTTTCAGTGTGAGTATAATGATGATGTTACCATATCTTCTTATGTTAAGGGAAATTATGACTTTTATGATGTGGAACAAACTGAAGAATTTATTGCTTGGAAGGGTGCATTCGAACTTGCTTATTTGCTTGAAAATACAGATGACACACCTTATAAATATGATTTTTGTGATATACTTAAATTTTGCTTTGATAATTACAAGGAAGAAAATGGCTATATTCTTCAATATCTTAATAGATGCTCTCCACCAACAGAAGAGACTAATGCCTTGCAGGAGCCTATGGAAGAAGAAATTGCTGAAACTGTAAGATCATTGGATGAAAAAGAGGAGGAGAGTGATGATCAAGAGGAGGAAGAATGGAGCAGCTACCCATGTCTACTTCCCAATAAGAGTAACTCTTTAACTAATACCTTATTTGATAGCCCTCCATGCTTACAAAAGGAGGATAAATGTGATATTTTTATTATTTAGTTTGTTCATGATGCTACTGAAAATCATTATGAGAGAGGAAAATATGGTTGGAATTCTCGTGTTGCTAAAACACCTCTCTTTATATTGAAAGTTCCAAAGTTGCTCTTGTCTTATCTACCCATTCTTGTTACTATGTTTTTCCTTGATTTATTTTCTTACAAGATTCCTATGCATAGGAAGTGGGTTAGACTTAAATATGTATCATATTTGCTCCTTGATGCTCTCTTTCGCTTCAATTCATATTTCTTATGTGAGCATCTTCTCAAATTATTGTGCCTAGCTCAAAGGCGTTAAAGAAAAGCACTTATTGGGAGATAACCCCAAAATTTAATTCAGTAAGTTTTTCTTGAGTATTGGAAGTTATTACTTATGTAATAACCTCTCCTTATCAATTTTTGTGTGGTTTTTGTGCCAAGAATAACCTCTAATGAGAGAGAAGTAAGATTTGGGAAAGTTGCTGTCCTAAAACAGATTTATGTGCTTCACTGTAAAAATTCGTGAAAAATCTCTGTACATCAGATTGAGCTGTAATATTTTGTGCTTCTGCCCCAGGTTGTTATCTGACTTTCGAGTTCAACACTTTTCGATTTAAGCAACAGAAGGTCTTCTAAAAAGTTCGTTTTTACCTTCTGGTCTGTTTTGAGAGATTTCTGCCATTATTTGCATTTGCCTCTTAATCTCTTTCTCTTTGAGTTCTCTTGATCACATGAACTTTTAAAAGGAATTGCTTCAGTAGCTTGTGTTTTAATGGAAGTTTTACTTGATATGAAACTGAACCAAAGGACCTATTATCTTGAATACACTAATGTTGCTAATAAGGATTGTGTTTTGTATGAAGGAAATTTTCAAGTGCAGGGGAAGAATAATATGATGAGATGAAGTATGGACAAAAGCTCAAGCTTGGGGATGCCACCCATGTCACCCCAAGAAATATTCAAGAAGTACAAGCGTCAAAGCTTGGGGATGCCCAAGGCATCCCCTTCTTCATCAGTAAAAATCTCAGGTTTCTTCCAAACACTTCATTTTTATTGTTTCATGCCCAATTGTGTTGTTCTTGGAGCGTCTTCGTCTTTGCTTTTAGTTTTAGTTTGTTTAGTTTTCTTAAATAAATTGAATGGACCCTAGAATTCATCCATTAGTTTTCAAATAAGTTGATTGGTGATTGGAAAAGAGTAGGAAACTTCATGCTTATAAATAGTATAAAAGGAGTTTTGTTTTGACTGTGGCCTAGACCTTATCTTGTCATGTTTGATATTACTTTAACTTTATGCTTAGTAATTATTTCTATAGCATGACTTGTTCTAAACAATTGAGATTGCATAATGTGCCTTGAAAGAATCATGCGTTGTTTTAGCATACAAAAGCATAATATTGTGGTATTCTCCTTTGATGCTTTATTTGGGTTGACTTGCACATGCTTACACCATGATAATACTATGAACAAGTCACCTTAGCCTCTATGATCATTTAGTTTATTAACTTGTAATATCACTTTATGCTTTAATTAATAATGTTTTGTCGATTTGCATGATTATGGTCATTAGTGTTCTCTTAGTTGGTCGCTCCCAGTCTTTTGCTAGCCTCCACTTGTACCAAGTATGAGCTTAACTCATGCATCCAATCCCCAAGAAAAGACAAGTTATTCCATAGAGTCCACTATAAATTCCTACGCATAGTGTTTACACTATTCCAAGTATCATGTCTTTATCTACCTTCCAGATTAAACTTGTTATGTGAAAATTAGTGATTAAAGCTCTCATGAACTTGATGGCACACTTTACTTTCTTGCACTTAATAAACTTGAACCATTGGGTCCATCTATGTTGCATATGTGCTTGCACTTTATAAGTTGAGAATTAGCAGAACCATGTTGTCATGGGTAACGCTTTCTACATTGCACTATTTATTCAGTTGATATCATGTTCTTTTGTTTATGGATCCCAGCGGTGTGAAATAAATGGGGAGCTTGTAAGATTATGGAGTTTGTATGTGTGTTAGAGAAACGCCTGGCTGGCTAGCCTAAGCCATGCCTAATCATGGTGGAAACTTCTAGAATAACCATAGTGAGCATTCTATGAAGCATCCTCAATAAAAACCTATGCAAATAGCAAATAAAAATATCGCTGAGATGCTCATTGTCTGCTTGCCTTGTCATTTTGATATGGGATAGCTCCTGTATCATGGAGCAAGGGGTACCCCGTTGGCGGTTCTCCATGATACACATGTACTTACAATGACAAGAACTTACTCATGACTAAAGTTGAGTAGCATGAGGTTCGGGCTTCGTAGGCAAGGGGCATGAGATTCTTGGTTTATAACTTGCAAGCATATCCTCATATTTGTTCACTTTAACCTTAATCACCTAAAAATATGCTTATGATAGGTTCAATGAGAGATGAAAGCGAGTAAGTACCATAATTTTTGGAAGCTCTTTATGAAACTTGGAATCCCTGCTTCCCTTTTGTGAATGGCCTTTCTTTTTTACTTTTTATGTTGAGTCTCCATCTTCTACCTTTATGCACCAATTGAGAGAGCATAGTGATCATTCTTAGTTTAATGTGCATTGTCTCAAAACTCGTTGATTGATTCATAACTTTGATATGGCTTGTTCTTAAATTATTTGTATCTAGTCACCCTTATGAACTTTGAAGGTGTCCTATGCATTTATGTTTTGCTATAGCATGAAGGACAAGCTGGACACCATTCTCGTTATGTTTTCTATATGTGAAACAAACCAATGTCTTTTGAAGCATTGTTATTCATGAATCTTTTGTTTGTATCTCTTCATGTTGCAACATAGTTGCTATGTCTTACTGTTAGAACTCTATCGCTCATGTTCATGTTTAGAGTACTTTGATCCCAGCTATGAATGCTTTACAAATATCTGTATCAAAATTATAATGGTGCATGTCACATCAAAAATTATTCTTCTTATCGCTTACCTACTCAAGGACGAGAACGAGTTAAGCTTGGGGTTATTGATACATCGTAAACGTATCTATAATTTTTGATGTTCCATGCTTGCTTTGTATCTACTTTCTTATGTTTTGTTCATACTTTGAGGAATTTTTATACATTTTCTAGGAATAACCTATTAACAAGATGCCACAGTGCCAGTTTCCTGTTTTCTGCTGTTTTTGGTTTCAGAAAATCTAGAAAAGAAATATTCTCGGAATTGGACCGGACAAAAGCCAAAGTCAATATTTTAACCGTAGCAACATGGAGTCCAGAGGGGAGACGAAGTGGCGCACCAGGGCGGCCACACATGGTGGCGGCATGGCCAACCCTAGGTACCAGGGTGTCGGTCCCCTGGTACTCCACCGACTTGCCCCTTCACCCATAAAAGCCTCCCGGGATGAAAACCCCAAGTACCCCATCAAAATTCCACGAAAGAGTCTATAGCCATCATCATCTCCATCTCTAGATCGGGAGGGATCTGAAGCTCTTCCCGGCACCCTGCAGGAGGGGAGAGATCACCCTGGAGGCCTTCTTCATCACCATGCCTGTGTAACATCCCAAAACTTTAATCCAAGGTTATTAAGATCCAAATCATCAAAATTTGGGTTAACAAAAAGTTTTCCAATTAAAAATATGAAAGCATTCATGTGTTTGTGCATTTAAATTAGGAGTTGATTTGAATTGCCATGGTTCTATGATCCTTCATTTGTAAAATGATTCTTAGGTGAAATAAACCTCATCTAAATCATTCCCAAACATTTCCCAAAGAAAAACAACTCAAAATGAATAAATGAAATGAATGGTCATTTGTGCCATTTTAATCAACATGCCTACTTTGGCTATTCCTAGTACTCAAAAACCTAACAGAAAAAATTGTGGATATTTGCACCCCTTGCAAGTACAGATAATGATGTACCCAGGCCCACTTTGTGATCTGCCAAAAACATTCAAATACTAAATTTAATTGGCATTTGAAAATTGAATCTATGTCATATGGGAAGATCCCACTATTTCAAAAACCACTCAAACAAGCTCAAATTTCAAAACCCAAGCACCCACAGAGTCTCAAGCTTAGTACTAGCACAGTCACCAAAAATATTTTAAAAATTCAAAAGCAAAGTTCTTGCGACCATTTCATCAAACACTTGGCATGCAGGGTTTAAACTCTAAAAATAGCTCACTATTTGCAACAGGGTTTTGCACCCAATTTTCCTACAAACACTCCCCCTGTCCCCAAATGATCTAACCAGGCCCTTGTACCCCATTCCCCTATCCCCTAGTGGCCATGCCATGCCATGCCGAGCACATGCTGGCCAGCCGACCATTGCACCACCGCAGCAGACCACCTCGACCCCTCTCGCCATGTCTACGAGCTAGCCAGGACCTCACCGCCACCCTCTGTCCCCTCCCTAAGCAAGGCCAAGCCGTGGACCACCGAGGAACCGCTGCGCACTGCCTGTCTGCGCCATGCCGAGCACGCGCCAGAGCGTCGCGCCCGACACGCGCATACACTCCGCCCCTCGACCGCAGCCCGCGCCCACCGCTCTGCCACGACCCAGGGAGCATGTCAGACATCCCCGTTCGCCGTGGACACCACCATCTCTGCCGCTCAAAGCGCCTGCTCCGCTCGACCGCATAACACCGCCCCTAGTCCCGCATTGATCACATAGAGCACCGCCAGGAGACCAGCGACCGCCCCCTACCGCGCGCCACACCGCTAGCACGCTGTGCAGCCCTCGCTGGAGCCGCCCTGCCCATCCCTCTCGGTCATGTCGTCGTCCTATAAATAGAGGCCTTCCCCAGCCATTTGCAGCACACCACTCACCTCCCCTCACCTCACTGACCATTCCCCACCTCTAGCCGGAGCAAGGCGAGCAGCAGTTTGCCGGAATTGCACCGGAGCAGGCCGCCTCTAGAGGAGAAGGGCGCCGCTGATTGCGACCACCCCCGCAGCTGCCTCGACCATCCCTGAGCTCGCCGTCGACCACCAGTCCATTTGCCCCCATCGCCATCGCCGCTAGAGCCCTGGTATGCCCCCTATGCACCCCCACCGAGCCGCTAGGGTTCGACCTCGCCGGCGACTTGTTCGTCGTCGACGACGATCCACAGCCGTTGATCCCCGTTCTAATCCAATGACCCATATCGCCCCGTACCGCTTCGCGTGTTATGAGCCGCTGACCGGTGGACCCCCTTTCAGATGAGCCCCGCGCCATGTAGTGTCAATGGGCCGTCCCGTTAGAGTTCCCGCGCAACCCAGTTAGTTTGAATTAGGATTTTTCTATTTAGTTTAAACCTAGTTATGTTCCCTAGTTTGAAATTCAATTCAGAGAGATTTACAAATCCAAATGGAGTGATTCCAATTGTGTTAGAAAGCTACTGAAAATATCTACCCAAGACCGTTGGATTTAATTCAATTAGAGTTAGAGATCTCTCCTAGTAAAAATAATAAAACAGAAGCATATGCACCTTGCAATATTTTTATAAAATCTACCAAGTTAGCTTTTGAGTTGATTCCAACTCTCAAAAATCACATTTCACCATATCTATCTGAATATGTAATAATATTAAGGTTTACATGCAGTGACTTTGGACTAGTACCAAAATAATGCTATATAGGTATTTCTAGTCACTTTAAAGCATTAAATAATGAACTTAAACCAAAGTAATTATGATCCAACCCTTAAATCACATTCCCACATGTTAGAATAAGTGGTGAGGACATGTGTCCACATGATACCATATTTGAAGTGGTGAATATTAAATCTTAGTTAAATTTCAATGAGTAGAAATTACTTTTCTAAAATAAAAAGAAACAAACTATTGAATAAAACTTGTGATGCTTGTGATGATAATAGATCATCAAATGTGTGCCTTAGAGTGTTAATTAGACTATTTAAGTATTGTTTGGTGATTTTTTATTCCGTATGTATTTATAGACGATAGTACTGACCAAGCTTTCGAGAATGAGGAGTTCTACCAAGAAGAAGAAGAAAACTTCAGCCACTACACCAACCAAGGCAAGCTAACACTTGCAAGCTATTGTTAACAAGATAGAATTAAGCTAGATAATTGGATCAAAGATGCTTTAGGCATGCTTGAGTCATACCACTTTGACTATTAGTTACCCCAAGTACTATTTTCAAGCTTTACTTCCTTTACTTTACCCAAAGTTCTTTACTTGTTGTGAAGGTAGCATAAAGAGTATAAAACTTGGCCTATTTAGATAAGCTTTAGATATCATTATATGGCATGAGATTGAACCCATATTTCCCACGTTAGTGAGCACTCTTAACTTAGTAGTTTAGAGTAGATAAAAACTTGAGTCACTTTAGATGGGAATACTTGGTGAAAATGAATTATGAAAATCTTGGAATGATGAGTCATTCTATTGAGATGTTTTGACATGTGTTGAGAAACACAAATGGTTTATGACGGTGAAAATGTTGAGGAATGAGCCTTAACCCTTTTATAAAACTGATGCTTGGATTCAGATGCGATACCATTCCAAATTTACCGTACAACCACATTACCTGAATTGGGTAAGGCTTAGCCAGAAGTTTATATGCATTAGTATTAGTTCCCTCACGGGAGAGCTCTGAGCTGAGGCTACCTCTCAATGTTGTCCACCTATGCAGTGCCCAAGATGACTGATGGTCATGGTTGGGAGGCCATGCTCATAGGAGAGGTGCTTATACTAGGGTGTGTAAAGGAAAGGTTATGTTTGATTATCTGCATACTAAGTATGATGATTCAGGGTTATCCCTGACAGATGTATCGAATCTTGTGGTGAAAGTGTACCACCTCTGCAGAGTGTCAAACTATTCGAATAGCCGTGTCCGCGGTTATGGACAGTTGGAATGGCCATACTGTTTCGTTGTCAGATGTTTTCAAAATGACTTATGAAAGAAATGATGAATCTTGACTTGACCACAACAGAGTTGTGTTTATGACAATAGCTTCCCAACTTAAGTGATTCTAGAATATTATTTTATCTTTCTTTGCTTCTGAACTCAGCTTAGGTTTCGAACTTAACTTTATAGTTAAACTTAGATTTAGTTCTTTAACTTAGAACTATGCTACTTGGTAGTGGTAGTTTGCGAGTACTTAAAGAGTACTCATGGCTTTTGTCCCTGACTATTCTCATGGCCAGACTATGAAGGAGACTACCAAGATGATGGCCTGTAGGACGGCTATGATAACTAGGACTATCTGCCTTCGTCAGCATTGCATGTGCCCCTGAAGATGGACCCCACCGCTACGCTTATCTTTTATTTCCGCTTCTTGTTGTATTAAGACTGGATCATGAGATCCTTATTTGTGTAAGACCTTATGTATGGTTTGTAATGGATGATGTACTATGATATCCAATCTGTTATGTCTCGCCAAAATGGTAATCCTGGGATTGCAAGGTATGGCATAACGGGCATCTGGGATTAAAAATCCGGGTGTTGACAAGTTGCTATTAGAGCCATCCTGACCATAGGAGACCCTAGTTAGAATGGACATCCGAACAAAAACTTAGTTTAAAAACCAAAGTGAGTATTTATGAAAAACTATTTCCTCCCTTATCCTTGTGAAATCATTCTTTCTCAAAAATTCATGGTCCTCAAAATTCTTACCTTACTACTTAAAATTTGACACACTTGATTACTTCACTAACTTCCTCATCCTTAATTCTTGTAGATGGAGTCTCAGTTCAGCAAGTTTTACCAGTTGGGAAACGGAGGTCAGCTGATCTTCGAGAGGGATCTGGATTCATTGTTAGAGTTACTGGGACGCCCACACCCGGAGTTTCTTCGAGCTCAACTTCCAGGACCCCCAGGAGGAGACCTACAGTGGCTAGTCACCGCGGATCTAAGAGGAAGCATCAAAGCACCAACTTCCGGGAGAATCTAGTTCTCCATGAGAGAGAACAACTGGCTAGATGCATTAGCCAGGGTAATGCATGAAGCTCTCGCACGTCTATGTGCCCTCAGTGTCAACCAAATCCAAGGAACCCGTTTTGCTCACTATGCAAGACGTGACTTCATGGGAATGCCGATGGAGATGCTAGGTCACCCAGAGTTGAGGCGTCAAGTGGAGAATCTTGACTTCTTGCTGCACGATAGACAGTAGGAACTGGACAATACTAGAGAGTTAGCCAACCAGAACCATGACATAGCCGACTAGAAGGCCCAGACTTTCGCACTGCTCGTCTAGGATCGCCAGTCTCTTCACCGCCAGCGTGCAAAGAAGGATCGCACCATCGCCCGTCTGTGCAAGAAGGTGGCCGACCTCGAGAAGACCGTCAAGGAGCAGGAAGCTCAGCTTGCAGTAAAGGAGGAAGAAGAGGAGGGTGAAGACATCCAGGGAGACATGGATTCTTACCTCAGCAATGATGATGACTTTCTAGAGGAGGATGCCGTGGACTTCTACACTGACGATGAGGACTCCGACTTCATCGATGATGAGTAGATGCACTAGAGCACTATCGTAGCATGAGATGTATCGGTCCCACTTTATCGTAGCTTACAGAATGGTTCTTCAAACCATCTGTTCTCTTTTGATTGTTGTGGTGTGTGTTGTATCGTGTGCTTGTTTGCATGAATGAAATGGAGTTAGTTGAAAAACCTGAGTCTAACTCGAAGTTTTAGATTTGAAACCAAAACCATGAACCTTAGAATTTCACTCTTACCCCTGTATCTACCTCAATCTTCAGATGACTCGTGGAAACCAAGGAGGGAGCAGCTCGTCGCAAGATCCCATGCTGCAGATCATGCAGAATCTCATCGCAGATAGAGAAGCAAGCAGGGCAGAACTCTAAGCTAATCTAGCAACACTGCAACAGATCGCCCAGATGGCTCTCAACAACCAAGGGCATGGAAATCAGGATCACCATGGATCCAAACTCAAAAACTTTCAGAATACCAATCCCCCAATCTTCAACCAATCTGAAAACCCACTAGATGCTGATGACTGGTTACAGACAATGGAAAACAACTTAGAAGTTGTAGGAGTTGATGAAAACGAGAAAGTTCTCTTCGCCACCCACTATCTGGTGGGAGATGCAAGAGCTTGGTGGACTAGTATCTGTAACATGAAGCATGGTCAAGTGATGACATGGGAAGCTTTCAAAGTCAAGTTCAGCCGCACCCACGTGCCGCAAGGTCTAGTCACCCGAATGAGGGATGAGTTTCGCGAATTGAAGCAAGGAAGAATGACTATGGTAGAGTACCGTGACAGATTCCTGTCGCTTGCCAGATATGCACCTGACGAGATCAACACGGAGGCAAAGAAGAAGGAGAGATTCTTGAACGGACTACATGATGAGATGCTGACTGTCCTCGTCAACATCCATTTCGAGGATCTCGAAGAGCTAGTCGACTCTGCCATTCAGATGGAAGGGAAGATTAACCAGGCAAACGACAACCGCAAGCATTGTGTGATGCAGCAATCTGGATCCATCAGTCACCAGAAGTACAGTCCCAACCCCTCACCAGGATATGCACCAAGGAACAATCGACCCCCAACGTCTCGCCCAAGCTACCCCAACTGTAGCGGGGGCAATGTGAAGTCCGGAGGAAACAACAACAACTCTGGCAATGCCAACAACAATTTCAACCATGCACCTCCCAAGAACAACAACAACAACAACAACAACACTGCACCCAGAACTGGCAGCAATGTTGTGCCCGTCACAGCAAAGGACAAGTCCCAGATCACTTGTTTCGAGTGTGGAGTGAAGGGTCACTATTCCAATGAGTGTCCCAAGAAGACTGCCGCCAATGCCAATATAAATGTCCCAGCTCAACAACAGCGTCGTGTTCAACCAGGGAGAAGATTTGCCCTAGGGAATCCTCACAACCGCAACGGTCGTCTCTTCCACATGAACGCAGAAGAAGCCCAAGAAGAGCCAGATGTAGTGCTGGGTATGTTTTCTATCAACTCAGTTTTAGCCAGGGTATTGTTTGATTCTGGAGCATCACATTCATTTGTCGCCGAAGAATTTGCATGCACTAGTAAGATTCACCCAACCAATTTGAAGCATGTCACGATAGTTCAAATCCCCGGTTCAACAACCAAAGCTAGAAAAATTTGCAAAGCTGTGCCTATCAGAATACATGGGATAGATTTTTATGCCAACCTAATTGTACTTGGAACCAAAGGATTGGAAGTAGTACTAGGTATGGACTGGATGTCAAAGCACAAAGGACTGATAGACTGTGCTAAGAAAGCCATCACCATGACTAGTAGCTCTGGAGTAACAGTAGAGCATATCTCTGAAACCTTACCCCGCCAATTCAAGTGCCACAAGAGTCTAGCCCTACCCACGATAGACTAAGTGAGAGTAGTCTGTGAATACCCCGACGTATTCCCAGATGAATTGCCAGGTATGCCCCTAGATAGGGATATTGAGTTCATTATCAAACTAATCCCTGGAACCGGACCCATAGCCCAGAGACCCTATAGTATGAATCGCTCAGAGTTAGTGGAACTGAAGAAGCAGTTGGATGTGATGTTAGCAAAAGTCTTGATTCAACCAAGCGCTTTGCCATGGAGATCACCAGTGTTATTCGTCGACAAGAAAGATGGAGGCAATCATTTGTGCATAGATTATAGAAAGTTGAATGACGTCACCCTCAAGAACAAGTACCCTTTGCCAAAGATAGAGGATCTATTTGATCAGTTGACTGGAGCCTAGGTATTCTCAAAGATTGATCTTAGGACTGGTTATCACCAACTTAAGATTTGTGCAATGGATATTCTGAAGACCGCCTTAACTACTCGCTATGGTTTATACGAGTATACTGTTATGTCTTCTGGATTAACCAATGCCCCTGCTTATTTCATGAATCTCATGAATAAGATCTTTATGAATTTCCTAGATAAGTTTGTAGTTGTGTTTATCGCCGACATCCTTATCTACTCCAAGTCAGAAGAAGAGCATGAGCAACATCTGAGAATCATCCTAGAAACCCTGAGAGAGCATCAGTTATATGCCAAGTTCAGCAAGTGTGAGTTTTGGATAAAAGAAGTAGGATTCCTAGGACATATTGTGTCCGCCGGAGGAGTCTCAGTTGATCCCGCCAAGATCAAAGATGTCAAAGAATGGGAAGCCCCAACCACTCAAACTCAAGTTCGTGCATTTCTCGGATTAGCGGGATACTACCGCAAGTTCGTAGAAGAATTCTCGAGCATCGCCCGACCCATGACCTAATTGCTGAAGAAGGACAAGAAGTTTGAATGGACAGACAAATGTGAAGCTAGTTTCCAGGAGCTGAAGAAGAGATTGATATCAGCCCCAATATTGATCATGCCAGACATCAAGAAGCCGTTTGATGTGTATTGTGATGCATCCAAGATTGGTCTAGAATGTGTATTGATGCAAGAAGGCAAAGTCATTGCGTATCTGTCTCGACAACTGAAGCAGCATGAGCAGAACTATCCAACCCATGATCTTGAGCTAGCAACTGTGGTTCTAGCATTGAAGACATGGCGTCACTATAAAATGGGTAATCGCTGTGAGATTTACTCAGATCACAAGCGCTTGAAGTATATTTTCACTCAGAAGGAGCTGAATATGAGGCAGAGGAGATGGATAGAGTTAATCAAGGATTATGACCTGGACATTCACTATCACCCCAGCAAAGCCAATGTGGTAGCGGATGCTCTTAGCAGATTGTCGTGTAGGCTAAACACCATGATCAAGGAGAAGCAGTCAATTTTGTATGAGGAGTTGGAGCAGTTCAGGACTGAGTTAGTTAGCAAAGGATTCTTAGCTAGCATTGAACTTCAACCCACTTTGATTAGCCAAATCAAGGAAGCCTAGAAGGGGAATGAAAGTATCGACGGAATCAAATGTCGTATTGGTACAGGAAAAGTACCTGGATTCACTGAAGACGAAGAAGGAGTTCTGTGGTACAAGGGACGTATCTGCGTGCCAGCAGATTCGGAGCTGAAGCAAGTTATCATGAAGGAAGCTCATGATACTCTTTATTCTATCCACGCCGGAGGAACGAAGATGTATCAAGATTTGAAAGAGCAATTTTGGTGGCATAAGATGAAGAGAGAAATCGGAAGCTACATCGCCAAGTGTGACATCTGTCAAAGAGTGAAAGCAGAGCATTAGAGGCCTACAAGACTGTTGCAACCATTGCAGATTCCGGAATGGAAATGAGATTCCGTTGGAATGGACTTTATCACCAGTTTGCCTACTTCTAGTAGGGGAAATGACTCAATCTGGGTCATAGTTGATAGAATGTCCAAGGTAGCCCACTTTATACCTGTCAATACAACCTACCAGAGTGCGAAGCTAGCAGAACTGTATATTGCTAGGATTGTTAGTCTGCATGGAACCCCCAAGACCATTGTATCAGATCGAGGAACCCAGTTTACCTCGAGATTTTGGCAGAAAGTCCAAGAAGGATTGGGAACCAAGTTGAACTTCAGTACCGCTTATCACCCGCAAACTGATGGACAGACTAAGAGAGTCAACCATATCCTAGAGGATATGTTAAGAGGTTGTGTGTTAGAGTACGGATCAAAATGGGAAGACTGCCTGCCTTTCGCAGAATTCTCATATAACAACAGTTAACAAGCTAGTTTGCATATGGCACCATTTGAATTCCTATACGGAAGAAAGTGCCGTACCGCTTTGAATTGGTCTCAAGTAGGAGAGAGTCAGATCTTTGGACCCGACATTCTCCGAGAAGCCGAAGAGAAGGTTCACAAAGTTCGTGAGCAGCTCAAGACCGCCCAGTCTAGACAGAAGAGTTATGCTCACAAGAGAAGGAGAGACCTGACTTTCAATGTCGGAGATTTTGTATATCTCAAGGTTTCGCCATTAAAGGGACCCCAACGCTTTAGTTTGAAAGGAAAGTTAGCCCCCAGATATATCGGACCCTTCAAGGTTCTAAACCGTCGAGGAGAAGTATCGTATCAACTGGAATTGCCTGAAGAGATGTCAGCCATCCACAACATGTTCCATATCTCGTTACTTTGCAAATGCCTGGAAGTGCCAGAGAAGACTGAAGTTTTCAAGAACATCGATCACCGAGCTATTGAGATCAACAATGACCTGACATATCGGGAAGTACCCATCCATATCCTAGAAGAAGGCTACAGAACCACCGGGACCAGGAGTATCAAGTTTCTCAAGATTCAGTGGAGCAACCATACAGAAGAGGAAGCCACTTGGGAGCAAGAAGATTACATTAGGACAGAGTTCCCATATCCCTTTAGTTCCTAGTTTTCTTTGTAAATCTCGGGGCGAGATTTTTTTCAAGGGGGGAGGTTTGTAACATCCCAAAACTTTAATCCAATGTTATTAAGATCCAAATCATCAAAATTAGGGTTAACAAAAACTTTTCCAATTAAAAATATGAAAGCATTCATGTGTTTGTGCATTTAAATTAGAAGTTGATTTGAATTGCCATGGTTCTGTGATCCTTTGTTTGTAAAATGATTCTTAGGTGAAATAAACCTCATCTAAATCATTCCCAAAAATTTCCGAAAGAAAAACAACTCAAAATGAATAAATGAAGTGAATGGTCATTTGTGCCATTTTAATCAACATGCCTACTTTGGCTATTCCTAGTACTCAAAACCTAACAGAAATAATTGTGGATCTTTGCACCCCTTGCTAGTACACATAATGATGTACCAAGGCCCACTTTGTGATCTGCCAAAAACATTCAAACACTAAATTTAATTGGCATTTGAAAATTGAATCTATGTCATATGGGAAGATCCCACTATTTCAAAAACCACTCAAACAAGCTCAAATTTCAAAACCCAAGAACCCACAGAGTCTCAAGCTTAGTACTAGCACACTCACCAAAAATCTTTTCAAAATTCAAAAAGAAAGTTCTTGCGGCCATTTCATCAAACACTTGGCATGCATGGTTTAAACTCTAAAAATGGCTCACTATTTGCAATAGGGTTTTGCACCCAATTTACCTCCAAACACTCCCTCTATCCCCAAATGATCTAACCAGGCCCTTGCACCCCATTCCCCTATCCCCTAGTTGCCATGCCATGCCATGCCGAGCACATGCTGGCCGGCCGACCATGCCACCACCACAGCAGACCACCTCGCCCCCTCTCGCCATGTCTACGAGCTAGCCAAGACCTCACCGCCACCCTCTGTCTCCTCCCCGAGCCAGGCCAAGCCGTGGACCACCAAGGAACCGCCGCGCACTGCCTATTTGCGCCATGCAGAGCACACGCTAGAGTGCCGCGCCTGACACGTGCATACACTCCGCCCCTCGACCGCAGCCCGCGCCCACAGCTTCGCCATGACCCAGGGAGCACGCCAGACATGCCCGTTCACCGCCAAACGCACCACAACCACCGCTCGCCATGGACACCGCCGTCTGTGCCACTCAGAGCGCCAGCTCCGCCCGACCACATACCACCGGCCCTAGTCCCGCACTGATCACATAGAGCACTGCCAGGAGACCAGCGACCGCCCTCTACCGCGCGCCACGCCTCTAGCATGCTGTGCAGCCCTCGCCGGAGGCGCCTGCCCATCCCTCTCGGACGCGTCGTCGTCCTATAAATAGAGGCCTTCACCAGCCATTTGCAGCACACCACTCAACTCCCCTCACCTCACTGACCATTCCCCACCTCTAGCCGGAGCAAGGTGAGCAGCAGTTCGTCGGAATTGCACCGGAGTAGGCCGCCTCTGGAGGAGAAGGGCGCCACTGATTGCGACCACCCCCGGAGCTGCCTCGACCGTCCCTGAGCTCGCCGTCGACCACCAGTCCATTTTCCCCCATCGCCGTCGTAGCTGGAGCCCTGGTACGCCCCCTATGCACCCCACCGAGCCGCTAGGGTTCGACCTCGCCGGCGACTTGTTCGTCGTCGACGATGATCCCCAGCCATTGACCCCCGTTCTAATCCAACGATCCATATCGCCCCATACCGCTACGCGCGTTATGAGCCGCTGACCAGTGGACCCCCCTTTCAGCTGAGCCCCGCGCCGCGTAGTGTCACTGGGCCGGCCCGTTAGAGTTCCCGCGCAACCCAGTTAGTTTGAATTAGGATTTTTCTATTTAGTTTAAACCTAGTTCTATTCCCTAGTTTGAAATTCAATTCAGAGAGATTTACAAATCTAAATGGAGTGATTCCAATTGTGTTAGAAAGCTACTGAAATTATCTACCCAAGCCCATTGGATTTAATTCAATTAGAGTTAGAGATCTCTCCTAGTAAAAATAATAAAACAGAAGCATTTGCACCTTGCAACATTTTTATAAAATCAACCAAGTTAGCTTTTGAGTTGATTCCAACTCTCAAAAATCACATTTCACCATATCTATCTGAATAAGTAATAATATTAAGGTTTACATGCAGTGACTTTGGACTAGTACCAAAATAATGCTATATAGGCATTTCTTGTCACTTTAAAGCATTAAATAATGAACTTAAACCAAAGTAATTATGATCCAACCCTTAAATCACATTCCCACATGTTAGAATATATGGTGAGGACATGTCTCCACATGATCCCATATTTGAAGTGGTGAATATTAAATCTTAGTTAAATTTCAATGAGTAGAAATTACTTTTGTAAAATAAAAAGAATGAAAATATTGAATAAAACTTGTGATGCTTGTGATGATAATAGATCATCAAATGTATGCCTTAGAGTGTTAATTATACTAGTTAAGTATTGTTTGGTGATTGTGTATTCCATATGTATTTATAGACGATAGTACTGAACAAGCCTTCGAGGAGGAGGAGTTCTACCAAGAAGAAGAAGAAAACTTCAACCACTGCACCAACCAAGGCAAGCTCACACTTGCAAGCTATTGTTAGCAAGCTATAATTAAGCTAGATAACTGGATCAAAGATACTTTAGGCATGCTTAAGTCATACCACTTTGACTATTAGTTACCCCAAGTACTATTTTCGAGCTTTACTTCCTTTACTTTACCCAAAGTTCTTTACTTGTGAAGGTAGCATAAAGAGTATAAAACTTGGCCTATTTAGATAAGCTTTATATGTCATTCTATGGCATGAGATTGAACCCATCTTTCCCACCTTAGTGAGCACTCTTAACTTAGTAGTTTAGAGTAGATAAAAACTTGAGTCACTTTAGATGGGAATACTTGGTGAAAATGAATTATGCAAACCATGGAATGATGAGTCAGTCTATTGAGATGTTTTGACATGTGTTGAGAAACACAAATGGTTTATGATGGTGAAAATGTTGTGGCATGAGCCTTAACCCTTTTATAAAACTGATGCTTGGATTCAGATGCGATACCATTCCAAATTTACCGTACAACCACATTACCTGAATTGGGTAAGGCTTAGCCGGAAGTTTACATGCATTAGTATTAGTTCCCTCACGGGAGAGCTCTGAGCTGAGGCTACCTCTCAATGTTTTCCACCTATGTAGTGCCCAAGATGACTGATGGTCATGGTTGGGAGGTCATGCTCATAGGAGAGGTGCTTATACTAGGGTGTGTAAAGGAAAGGTTATGTTTGATTATCTGCATACTAAGTATGATGATTCAGGGTTATCCCTGACAGATGTATCGAATCTTGTGGTGAAAGTGTACCACCTCTGTAGAGTGTCAAACTATTCGAATAGCCGCGTCCGCGGTTATGGACAGTTGGAATGGCCATACTGTTTCGTTGTCAGATGTTTTCAAAATGACTTATGAAAGAAATGATGAATCTTGACTTGACCACAACAGAGTTTTGTTTATGACAATAGCTTCCCAACTTAAGTGATTCTAGAATTTTATTTTATCTTTCTGTGCTTCTGAACTCAGCTTAGTTTTGAAACTTAATTTTATAGTTAAACTTAGATTTAGTTCTTTAACTTAGAACTATGCTACTTGGTTGTGGTAGTTTGCGGGTACTTAAAGAGTACTCATGGCTTTTGTCCCTGGCTATTCTCATGGCCAGACTATGAAGGAAACCACCAAGATGATGGCCAACAGGATGGCTATGATAACTAGGACTATCTGTCTTCGTCAGCATTGCCTGTGCCCCTGAAGATGGACCCCGCCGCTACGCTTATCTTTTATTTCCGCTGCTTGTTGTATTAAGACTGGATCATGAGATCCTTATTTGTGTAAGACCTTATGGATGGTTTGTAATGGATGATGTACTATGATATCCAATCCGTTATGTCTCGCAAAATGGTAATCCTGGGATTGCGAGGTATGGCATAATGGGCATCTGGGATTAAAAATCTGGGTGTTGATAGCCTGCCTCCGGTGTGATATGTGAGTGGTTCAACCTTGGACTACGGGTCCATGTAGTAGCTAGATGGTTGGTTCTCCTCCTTTGTGCCATCATGTTTAGATCTTGTGAGCTCCGTTCATGATCAAGATCATCTATTTGTAATCTTACATGTTGTGTTTGTGGGGATCTGATGGATATTGAGATGCTATTTCAGATTGATTATTGATTCTATCATGTCTATGTTATTTGTGATCTTGCATGCTTTCTGTTGTCAGTAGCTATATTGCCAAGTAGATGCTAGCAACTCGAAGAGGGAGTATTTATGCTCGATAGTGGGTTCATGCCTCTAGTAATCTGGGGAAGTGACATGAATCTTTAAGGTACTAGATGTGATTTTGCTACTAGGGAGAAAAGAGCAATCCTTTGTCCATGGAACAATCGTATTGTTTACTTTACACACTTTGCTTAAGCTAATTATCTATTTCTTGCAACTTAATACTAGAGGGGGTTCGGATGATAACCTGAAGGTGGATTATTAGTCATAGATGCAGTTGGATTACAGTCTATGTATAATGTTGTAATGCCCAATCGAATCTCATAGGAGTCAAGATGCTTAGTATATGCATGTATGCTTTCTCGAGTTTGTCAATTGCCTCGGTGTAATTTGTTCACCAAACATGTCATCTATCTTAAGAAGAATCACCTCTAATGAACTATGCACCCTGGTCCATTCTTTTGCCATCAATCTACTATCTACATTTTACTGTTTACTATTTACTTTCTGCAAGCAATTACTATCTTCCACACAATATGATTAATCCTTTGTTTTCAGCAAACCGGTGAGATTGACAACCTCACTTTAAGTTGGGGCAAAGTTCTATGGTTGTGTTGTGCAGGATTCCAAGTTGGAAACAACACCCTGGGTTGTTTCCTTGCTCCTACTGGTTCAATAACCTTGGTTTCATAACTGAGGAAACTTGCTGCTGTGCTCATTATACCTTCCTATTGGGGTTCCCAACGAGCTCAAAGTATCCTGAGCCATCAAGCCATGACCCAGAAGACTTTAGGCAGCGGCATCAGCATGGTTGCCCCAGCTAGCCTGATGACAGCCGCTCCCGGCGGGAGCAACCAGGGAGACTCGGGGGTTCGCGTCGGGCCACCCTCACAACCTCACCTTGCTCTGGGGCCGGAAACGATCTCTGTCTGCGCCCCTACGCAAGGACGGGAAGAGAGTTTTCTTCGTCAAGAACCTCACCAACCTGGGCGTCTCGCGCCCCCTCACCCCAAAAACGGCTTGCTTCATGGCGAAAGAGCTCCTCCGCTACTCGCCCGCCGAGGACGCAAGAGAAGAGAGGCAGGCATGCCTCGTGGCCTTGATGGAAGTCGCCTCGGATAACCCCGCGACATGTGAAGCACGGCCGTGTGACATGGCCTACGGCGCACCTCTACCTCCTCCTCTCCGCAGCGGGCCCGAGGGCTCGAGAAAGGAAAAGCCTCCCGGCATGATGAGCCCGGGATGGGTCTGAGCCCGGGCGAAAGTCGCACCGTTTGGCGGAGGATGCACGAGTGACATTGGCCAAGTGCCGGGCCGTGAGACCCGGACCCTCCAGGCTATCTCGGCTGTAGGACTGCAGAACTGAGAAAAACTCACCGGTGGCATGGAGACCCTCAGCTCTAGCTGTCCCGCCCTCGCCGACACCTCCGTCGAGTGGTGTGGCTACCCAAATTCAAGCTGGTGATGCCACCCCAGTATGAAGGCACCACCAAACTCGTGGAGTTCTTGCAGCTCTACACCATGGGCGCAGAGGAGGCTGGGAGAGAAGACCACGTCCTCGCAACTGGTTCCCTATGGTCCTGGGGCCGGAGGCGTGCACCTGGCTTCTAAACCTTCCCGAGGGGTCCATCGGCTCGTGGTCCAAGCTCTGCGGCCTTTTCGTCATGAAATTCGGGAATGCGGAGGAGTCCGTGTAGACATGCGAGGACCTTCGAAAGGTGCGCCAAGGACCCGGAGAGACCCTGCGCAAGTAGCTACAGCGTTTTGACCAAAGCCTCGTCAGGGTTAGCGGGGCTACGACACGGAAGTCATCACAGCATTCGCGGGGGGGGGGGGGGGGGAGGGGAGCAGTCTCTGATGCTTAGGTGCTTGACAAGATATGTTCACCCGCGGTGAGACCGGACCTATGGACCCCATCACGAAGGGAGAGACAAGCCCCATCAGGCGCCTGGGAAAAGGCGACAAGCGCCACCTCCTCAGGAGAGAAGCGAACAACTCTGCTGGCCCCCACTTGTATTGCGCCTTGCACGAGAGGGAGGGCCATGATACCAACGAGTGCGTCAAGCTCAGGGAGGTAAGGGAGGAATATGAAAGCAAGAGGAGGCGCGAACAGAGCATCAAATGCAATAGTCCCCAGCGTCCCAAGACTCCTCACTCATAGCTTCGGTGGAGGGCTCGGGGGCTGGGAAAATAGCAGCATTGGAAAGCCCAACCCCTCTAGGGAGCCTAGGGAATCGGAGACACCCCGCGCCCTAGGCACACACGCCTCCACCGGCTCAGCCCCTCAAGGTGATCCTCAGCCCTCGCGTCTCCTCTGCTAGGTGATACTTTTGCGCCCCTCACTAGGGCAGGGCACCCGGGAAGGGAGACAGCCACATTTGTTGACAATTTCTGCTTATTTATTGGGTCAATTCTTCTGTTCTTTGCTTTTATTTCTGCCCATGTGCTGGCCACATCTCCATATATCCATCATAAGAGCAAGGGCTAGGATGGTGCCTATCACCTGATCGCCTCCGTCGATGTCAGGGACTGAAGGATGGAGCTCTGAACTTACGGATTAGCTCTAGCGATAAGTCGCCTCGCTCGTAGATCCCTGGCGCTCGAGACCCTCTTATGGTGTATTGATGGAATGAGGCAGCACTAGGAACGCGGCTAGGACGGGACGCGCTCGTCCTCGACTGGGACCACCACAACTTGCGATGCCCGTGATCTCCTCCTCGAGAAGATCTGTAACACCCTCGAATCAGCCCTATGCAAGTTTTAGCACTTCCCGCCAAACCCACATAGAAACGATTCAAGGACGCCCACCAGGCACTTCCGTGCGGGTGGAAAAAGAAGTAATACCATTACGCAACAGTCCTCGATGGGACCCATAGAACAGATATATATACAACAGCGACTCAACGAGTCAAGAATAGAGATATACAATACGAAGATCCAAATCACCTTGAAAACAATATAGCATCCGAGTACGGACAAGATGCAAATGGGGCTAAGAGCCCTGAAGAATAACCAATGGCGTCCATAACCCTGCCCAGGCCAAGCCGGAAGGGTAACCCTGCTAACGACATCGATCTCAAACCTGGTAAAACAAAAGGGGTGCCGACAAAGGGCAAAGGGAAAGAGGAGCGTCAGTACTGAGGCCAGTACACGGCGATGCTAGAATTCGGTGGCTCTTGCCTACATAGGTATGGTGGACTGAAGCGGCAGCGCAGCATGCACTAAACAACCTACAGAGACTCGATACATTTGTCGGCTATTAGAGAGGGGTAAGAAAGACTTATCCGGATCCAACCTGATAGTAACACCAAACATACCCATCCTGGTATTCCCCCTCGAGACCAAACGAGGAAGTCAAACCGAGGGACTCACACCGTTGGCAGTTTTATTCATTCGATTATAGTTGAAGCACTTACTAGTCAGATATAGATAGCATGAGTAATCCTGATAGCATAAGTAGTGGGCAGTTTTAATCACCATTCCGTTGTAGTTGGAACATTTACTAGTCAGATATAATTGTCCTGAGGACTCCCAAAACCAAGCAATTGTTGGCACTTTTATCACATTCCATTGGAGTTGCAATACTTACTAGGGAGGTACAGCATGACACAGATCACCACGGATCCACCAGTTGTTGGCATTTTTAATTTACATTCCGTTGTATTTGATTTAGATTACTAGTCACTTATTAAGTCAAATTTATAGCACTACTTTAGTTATGCTTGTCTATGATCAAGATAATGTGCTCCAAGTCGTCCATAACCGCGGACACGGCTTTCAGAAAGATTTACCCTGCAGGGGTGCACAAATAGCAACACACACTCGATCAACCTCGGAAAAACTAACTCAAAACCCAACGAGGCATTCACGACAAAGCGATCACAGGATTCATAAATATTTCAGGGGGCCACCCCATTAAGCTATCCGCAACGAAGTTGGCCGGCTCCGATACGGACCCAAGGTTTGCGTCAATGGATGTAAACGACTAGGAACCCGAAAGTGTGACTGGGCTTGTCAATACCGCGAAAACACTCCGCATCCAAAACAGTACAGGTGCTCCATGCACAATCTTAAATAAAGCAGTAAAACATGGCATAAGTACAGGATAGTAATAAAGCCCCAAACTACTTTGTGGCCCCAAGAAATAGAAATGAACCAAGCTCTGGCTCAGGGGGATCCCATAGGGTCTCCCGGATGTGGATAGTGCGAATAGTCAAGGAATAGGTATCAAGTACTCGGGGCCTACGGGACACAAGTGGGCATAAAAACCAAATAGCATATGTTGCCCACTGGTGCCTCTTTCATTAGTTATCCCAACAATTTAATAGTTGTATTTAAAGTCATGATCATCTCCACCATAAACATCTGTCAGCATACCAACAACTGTGATACTCGACAACACGAGATCACACCTGAGCAAACAACTATGACTCGCAAGGCCAGCTATCTACCAAACAATAGGTGTTAGGAGGTGTCCATGGCAATATAAAGGCTGCACGGGGTATAACTGGTGCACGGAAACTAAAGCATCGCGACACGGATAGCAATAGATCAACAGGAGGAAATAAAGACTATAAATGCAAAATAGGTAGAAGGGGGGAGATGCTCGCCTAGGAAACACTGCCGAAGGATCATATCCGGAGAACTTGTCGATACCCGCATCAACTCATCGGCCTAATCCGCGAAGAAGCAAACACTAGAAGAAACACCAGATGCAATATTTAATACTATGGCAGAAGATCGGCATGATGCATAATATGATGCATGACATGGCAAATATGCAATGCACTTAGGCAATATTAAGCGGAACCGGGGTCCCGACAATTAATTAGAAGGTTCAAGTTGTTTAGATACCCCGCAATTTTAATGTTGTTTTAACAAGGCAAAGCATGGCATTGGTTCGCTATGCAAATTTAAATGGAGTCCGGAATAAGACTAGAATAGCCCGCATATAGACTCCATATTTAATTATGAGTGAATCAGCATAATGCCCCAAACCACAGACAGATATGCATGCATGAACAATTAATATGCAACAAGTTTTATGTATAGCATTTATAAAATAGGGGCTCTGGAAAAGGTTCACACATCGGTTATCGGCGACCTTGGCGTCCGGGTTCTCGGGCATCGGATCCGGGAAGGAGTACTTGTCGCACCGGGGTTCGATCTTCGGTGTTCCGAGGAAGGCCTTGGCGCGCAGGGTCTCGGCCAAGTCAGCGCACTTGGGTCTTGACGTCTTTAGGTCCGCGGTCTGGTGTTCCGATGGATTGGTCTTCGGGGTTCAGACTCCGGGAAGAACTTGGGGTTCCGTGTTGTAGACCTTGGTTTCCGGTGTTGGTGGCCTTCGGGTACCTTGGGTTGTCGGGCGTGGTTGTCTCGGGTCTGGACACGTTGCCGATGGAGATCTTGGAAGCATTGTGTTGGCATGGGCTCAACGACGAGAGGTGAGCCGACAGACGGTGCGCTCGTGGCGGCCGCAAAGATCTTAGCCAGGCTCAGGTCAAGGTTCAGAACATGCGGCTCAACACCACAGCTTCGATTCACTGTCGATGCTGGTCAGGTACAGACAAGAACGCAACACGTTCGAGAACATGAGCCGGTCTTGGCGGCAACACCCCAAGGATGAAGAGCATCGCAACAGGACTGGCGAAAGAGGATCCCCACATGCGGGTGAGATCGACAATGACCTTGGGGCACGCGGCGGCGCTGATGATGGAAGAAGACTGCCGTGGAGGCCGGCGGACGCGGCAGCCAGGGAGAAGGAGAACACGTGGCATGTTGGGGTGAGCTCGGTAAGGCGGGCCCGCTCGAGCATCTTGATGCGGGGACGCGACGGGCAGAACCTGTAGAGGGGAAGGCCGCGCGCGGGGTAGGGCGAGCAGGGGTGGCTCTGCATGGGCCGTTGGCAAGCTCTTGGCGATGGTTGACAGCGAGCGGAGGAGGCCACGCACAGTTCGGGGAAGGCTCGGCGACATGGAGGCGCGGGGCCGGCGCAACAACGGCCGGGATCTAGGTAGGCGACACGGAATCGACGCTGGCCGCGGGGGGGAAGGGCTGTCGGATGAGGGGAAGGTCGAGGCGAGATGCTCTGCAGGGCGCCTCATCGAGAGCGAGGAGGCGGGGGCTCGGACGGCGATGCCATGGGGACGGGCGGCAGGAAGAAGGTTGGTGGGGAGAGGAGCGGGGCACAGGGGCGGGGATCCTGGCGAGGACGAGAGGGGTAGGTGGGGCTTGCGACGAGGTGGGGAGTGGGCCCGCGACGCATTCGTGGTGGGGTGACTGTGAGGAGCGGGACAGGGACGCGGGCGGTGGGTGGTTGTCGGTGGGAGCTGGCGCGCGTGTGGCAGGGGCTGGCGCGTGCGGTGCAGCTGGGTCGCCTCGCGATGGGTGGCAGGTGGTGGGTCCAGGTGGAGTGGATGGTGGTGGTGGGTGGAGGGAGATGTGGTTAGGGTAGGTGGGGTTATATCTGGGGAGAGAGAGAGATAGTGGTGGGGCCGGGCGCTGGGTTGCGTGACGCGAGATGGGGAGTGGGGTCGGGGCGATGGGCAGGTGGGCGATCGATGGGGTGGTTAGCACGGGAGTGTGGCAGGAGCGGGCGGGATTGGTGTAGGGGATGGGGATACGCGCCCAGGCGGCGGCGGGGTGGAGGGAATAGGGCAGGTGGTAGTTGGTCTAGATTAGGGTTAGGGGTTAGGTCGTCTAGGTTTGGTTTTTCCCTGGGTAGTAGGCTGGCTATTGGCTGGCCTTTTGGGCCTGGCCGACGGTTGCCTCCCCAGGTTTTGTAACACGTTTTATTTATTGGTTTTGTTTTAAAAGCCTTTTGTAAATTATTTTTAGACAAAACAAAAGACCCGGAAGAGGCCCAACGTTTCGATTTGAAATAAAGGCGGGGTATTTAGAAAACAAAAATAGACTTTTCGAAAATAGTTTCAGACAAACATATGCATGATGATGACGATGCTCCAATGCAATGTGACATGATGACATGAGCATGCAGTCATGATGATGCAATGCACCAAAAACACCGCGATTTTCTAGTAGTGGTTTTAGCGGGGCGCCACAATTCGACACCACTAACAATGGATCTCGCCCTCGAGATCCGCCTCATGGTACCGGGAAGAAGGTCGGCGATTTGAATCTTCTCGCGTCGTGTAGATGCTCGCGACACCACTAACAAGAGGTCGTTGTCCGTGGTCGTCGAGAGAACACTCCGGGAACAAAGGGCGAAGGTAGAGGTATCAACAAATAAAGCCACCTCTAGCTTCCGTGGACGGAGTAAAATTGCTGGATTCACCGATTCAATATACAAAAGCGAATGATAAGAGTAGTCGGATGGTGATCAGTCCATCGCGCACTCAAACCATTACTCTGCACATGAATAGGAGAATTATGCAACCAACTCTCGGAATCAGACTGAAGATCTCGACAAGCGAGGCTCGGAAGCACAAGAGTGATGCAGACTCTACATCGGACCTGGCGTAGATGATGTCGTCACGTTGAACACATCGGAAGGCACAAGGAGGCACACAGAGAAGTCCAACAGATGAAGGATTCCTCAGATAGCATGAAGACCGGATGTAGAAACACCGTTACCAAAGGAGGAAGCGAAACCCTGAAGGTACGACGGAAAACCCAACCACGAGAAATCCTGGACTCGAAGAAAAGATAAAAGAGTAGAATCAAAACACGTGGAGGTAAGAGAAGAACAACAGAGGGGTAAGGAGTAAAAGCAGACCTAATCAGATCTACCCAACCGTGTTTGCAAAATAGTCTTGACACTCTACTTCGGCCGTTAGTTAGGTTATCCTATAGGCTCGACAAGTGGGGTATCATAACTGCTGAGCTCTGATACCACTCTGTAACACCCTCGAATTGGCCCTATGCAAGTTTTAGCGCTTCCCGCCAAACCCGCATAGAAAGATTCAAGGACGCCCACCAGGCACTTCCGTGCGGGTGGAAAAAGAAGTAATACCATTACACAATAGTCCTCGATGGGACCCATAGAACAGATATATATACAACAGCGACTCAGCGAGTCAAGAATACAGATATACAATACGAAGATCCAAATCACCTTGAAAACGATATAGCGTCCAAGTATGGACAAGATGCAAATGGGGCTAAGAGCCTTGAAGAATAACCAATGGCGTCCATAACCCTGCCCAGGCCAAGCCGGAAGGGTAACCCTGCTAACGACGTCGATCTCAAACCTGCTAAAACAAAAGGGGTGCCGACAAAGGGCAAAGGAAAAGAGGAGCGTCAGTACTGAGGCCAGTACACCGCGAGGCTAGAATTCGGCGACTCTCTCCTACATAGGTATGGTGGACTGAAGCGGCAGCGCAGCATGCACTAAACAACCTATAGAGACTCGATACATCTATCGACTATTAGAGAGGGGTAAGAAAGACTTATCCGGATCCAACCTGATAGTAACACCAA